>NC_069399.1:15458612-15513612 GCF_026875155.1 Cherax quadricarinatus | reverse complement strand
ACTCGTTCCCTTCAGATTCAGTACCACTGTCACTCGATGCTTGATCGTACGATGTTCATGCTGAAGCTGAGTCAGCAGGCAGTTTCCGTCTTTATGAAGGATAAATAGTTTTTTCACTTGCTTTCCGCTTGAAGGTGGTACAGCTGTTTGTCTTCTGAGGATAACAATTATCCATTTATTTTTGTGATATCAAAAAGTTCATTCATTGCCTCATATTTTCCCCTCCTGACATATTCATCATAAGTGTTCATCACCTTGTCAACCTTTGCTCGTATTACTTGATCTGACACATGTGGTAAATTTATTTTATTCCTCCATAATTTCGTAACTTCCTTGTAATTTTCGCTATTCGCTCCTTTCTTCTTTTGATTTCTACTCCAAGAAACTAGTACCGTCCAATGATATAGTTTGAAGAGGTATTCTCCACTTTTCTTCTAGTGGAGATTCTTCTAAAGGCACAATTCCTCTTCACCTGTGACTTCTGGAGTCCTACTAAATTATTGTTCCAGATATCTTTGTTGTTCTTTATGGTTGTATCACTTTTCTTGTGTGACATTATAATTAATTCTGAATTTGTAAAACAGATATAACGGTAATAACTTGATTTGTTTGTTTATAAAGTTTTTCATATTTACTAGAATTTGGATTGTTTTACAAACTTGTATACCGCTTCAGAAATTTCTTAATCGTTCTAGAAACTGGAAACGTTTACAGTGACATGAATGTAAAATACTGAAAATAAAACCCATACTGTTAGGCTATACCAGTAAATATATTGTCAGACAAGCGGTGATCACTGATACACTCCTCTGTGATATACAATGAGAAAGTGATAACAACAACAGTAGACGCCAGTATACAGTGTTGCCACAATATATACAACCGAGGAGAAGGTGAAGAGGATGTTAAGTGAACTAGATATCTCAAAGGCAATGGGGCCTGATGACATCTCTCTGTGGGTCCTCAGAGAGGAAACAGTGGTGCTGTGTACCACTAACAACCATCATCAACATCTATCAAAACAGGGTGACTACTAGAGATGTGGGAGACAGCAAATGTGGTCCCAGTTTTTAAGAAAAGAGACAAACACGCAGCATTAACTATAGACCAGTGTCACTGACATGTATAGTATGCAGAGAGGTAGAGAAGATTATCAGAAGTCCGGAGATGCAAACGGAAAGGAATGAGTTTATTCACGACAACCAGCACGGTTTCAGGGAAGTGAAATCCTGTGTCACAAGCCTACTGAAGTTCTGTGACAGGGTGACAGCAGTAAAACAAGAGACAGAGGGGTGGGTAGACTGCATTTTTCTTTGACTGTAAGAAGACTTTTAACAAAGTTCCACACAAGAGATTAGAGCAAAAGTTAGAGGACCACGTTGGGATAACAGGAAACGCACTGCAATGGATCCGGTCCTAGGGTCGGTGCTGTTTCTGGTACAGTATATGCAAATGATGTGGCGGAAGGAATAGAATTAGAGGTGTTACTGTTTGCAGAAGATGTGAACCTAATGAAGAGGATTCATTTGAACGAGAATCAGAAAGGAGTACAAAGGGATCTGGACAGGCTACAACCCTGGTCTGGCAACTAGTTCCTACAGTTCCACTAATTGGAACGTCATGAAGACTCGGAAGGGCGAAGATGACTGCAGACAGAGTACAGTCTAGGTAGCGAAAGACTGCAAACCTCACTCAAGGAAAAGGACATTGAGGTGAGAGTAATGCTGAGCACATCTACTAAGGCACACATCTGCTGCAGCATATATGCAACTAGCAAACCTAAGAGTAGCGATCCGTTACCTCAGTAAGGAATCATTCAGGACACCTTACACGGTGTACATTAGGCCCATACTGGAATATGGTGCACCAGTTTGGAACCCACACCTGGTCAAGCAAGTCAAGAAATTAAAGAAAGTGCAAAGGTTTGCAAGGAAACTAGCTGCGGAGCTAAGGAGCATGTCCTACGAGGATCGGTTAAGGGAAATCGACCTGATGACACTAGATGACAGATGGATAGGGAAGACATGATAACGACATATATAATACTGGAATTTAACCTCAACAACTGCAAAGTTTCGAAAAGTCTAAAGAAGATCTCAGACGGGGTGCAGGCTTAAGAGCAAAGGCTGCAAATCTTTCTCAAGAAGAACCTTCGGGTGAGTATTGTATCAAGTATACCGCCTGAAGTGCACATCAACCAAATAACTGTTCAAGTATACGCGTGTCTGGCAAATCTAAGACTAGGTTTTGGACATCTAAGTAAGAAGTCATTCCCGATAATGTTTACAACATACTTGAGGCTCATATTGGAGCATGTACGACCAGTATGGCACCCACACCTGGTCAAGCATATCAAAGAACTGAAGAAAGAGCAGTTGTTTGCAAAGAGATTAGTACTGCATCTAAGTACTATATCCTATGAAGAGAAGTAAAGAGAACTCTGCCTGATGACAATGGAGGACAGACGGACAAGAAGTGACATGATAACAACTTATAAATAACATACTTTAACTGATGGAGTTAATTAATGAAACTTGTTTTAAAAAAAGAGGAAATTGGAACTCGAGGTCACGGCTGGAAAATGAAAACACAAATGAATATCAGGAACTTGGGAAGTATTTCTTCAGCCATATATTGGTCAGGAAGTGGAACAAGTTGCCGAATGAAGTGGTAGAGGCAAAATCCATTTGGAACAGAATGAATTAGATTTGGGCTTTATGTAATCTAGTTTACAATTTAAAGTGACGAAATTTAGACCATACTTTCCTTATTATTACTTGTGATTGCCTTCTCTAATTCACTTCAGGTTTTCACAGCTAACATTTAACTGCATTATTAACTTATGTAGCTCTCAGTACCTCTGTTACGTGTACTGACACACTGGAGAATAAGGGATTTTTTTTCTCGATCGCGGAGCTACCAAAATACTTTTACTTATTATTATTTATTAGATAAAAAAGAGAGAAAAAAATTCCTATATTGAAAATGCTCTGATTTTAATAATAAAACATAAATGATTTATTTGCATTAAATATTTTGTAAGTAACAGGGATTTTACTGTGCCTCATCTAAGGAAAATACTAGCTATCAAGTGGCCTTGACTATACTTACAATAGCAAACAAGAACATATTGTTTTTTTTTTAAATAACAGGGTGTATGCAAATTATATAAAGTTACTAACCCTTGATTCGATTACAGATTTGTTGCATACATCACATGAATTCTATTGTTTGAGAAATGCAGTTATTATAATTACAATTAAACCACAGTGGGATCAGCCGCAGAATATGTTACTGCGGTGTTCCTCAGTTGTTTTAGTGATATGTTGCTCTACCAATCATGTATTAAATCATTCGTGTTGCATGTAATCTTAACTATCACATAACTCTGTACAGATGGTACTTTAGAATTAGTTTCCATTTGGTGATTTACTCGGTGTGTAAAATCACTTAACAATCCAGATATCAAGTCTTCACTTTCGGTAAAAAATAACGGAGGTACTTAGCGTCATTGTCGTCATCATAAACCTTGTGACTGCATTGAAAAGTAGTGAAAAACTGTAATGATGTGTGACTTTCCAAGATATAGTGATCATTCATCCCCAGGATAATCTACGATTATTGGTTCATTACATATGTTGTCAGACCCAGAGACATAATTTACAATCAGGAGCTGAGCATTCTTCATCGGAAATTCTCCTAATATACTCCAAAGTATATTACTCGTAAAATATTGTACTCTCCATACACATCTTTCATAATGCAACATTTATCCTGTCACTGCAGTTTGTTTCCAAGAGACATTGTTGTGAACGTAGGTTTTCTTAGAGATGGGTAAGACATTATCTCTCAGCAGGGAAACATATATACTACTGTCACCATATGACAGAACATTTTTCCAAGAATCATTCATGGAAAATACGATTTTGGCATCTCTATAGAAAGGTCTTATTGCTCTCTCAACTGCGTCTAGAGACAGATGTCTTGATTTTACGAATCACAAGAATATGAAGAGTAATGGTCTAACGTTTTACTATTGCAGCGAAAATGATCTTTCTTTTATTACGATCTAAAGTTGAAGGTGTAGAGGGGAGGGGGGCGTCTGTTACTCCTTCTTCCAGACTTTTATATTATATTGCGTTTCACTTCATAACTTATTGTAACACAAGATTTTTAGTTTGTCCCTCTTTCTAACAATTTGTGCATTGCACTGTAGTGTTTTCTATATTAGTACGTACTGTGTAAGAGGGAATGTTTACATGAGAAATAGTGACTGATTCATGTTTAATTAAACGAGGCCGTACATACACTAATAGGTATAAACCAAAAATCTTAATTCTATTCACCAGTCTAGGGATTTTGTACAATGTATGTGTGAAATGAATATATTGTACAAAATAAGGGTGTCTATGCACTTCATTTCAGTCTCCATGAAAACCATAATCATAATATAGAAGTTAATTTAGTCAATTTATGTTTAACATGAACATTAACCAAAGTGCTAAATATTGATAAGTCTCCGAAAACTAATAACAAGATTAATTAAGTCCAGCACCGTGATGTATGTTACGTAATAATTTGCTTCATATATAACACCAAAATCTGAAGATCCGCACTCATATCAAGGTGTGCAATTCATCATATCAAGGTGTGTAAATACAATTTAATCAAAATTAATTTACCACAAAACAATGAGTGGACACCAGTTACAATGTGAAAGAAAGTTAGATCAGTTACAGTAAAGAGAAAAAAATTAAGTCTTCTAATTGGTAGCCATGAAGAAGGAAACCTTTTTTTGAGACTGAGATCACAACAGACTTCGTCAAGCACAAACAAGTAACACATTGTGTACGTATGTGTGTGTGTGTGTGTGTGTGTGTGTGTGTGTGTGTGTGTGTGTGTGTGTGTGTGTGTGTGTGTGTGTGTGTGTGTTGAAGAAGTTGAGTTTCAGCTTGTCACCCCCACTTCTCTTGGTTTCCTCTCTTCTGGTTTCGAGAAGCTTATCGTACCTGTTCTTTAAGCTATGACTTATGAAATCGTAATGACACGATTGCAAACAAACCATACTACAGGAGGGGATAGAACCCGCGATCAAAGAGTCTCAAAACTCCAGACCGTCGTGTTAGCCACTGGGCCAGCTAGCCACAATAAAATTCATCCAGTTAGGTACATTTCTATCCACAGGAACGTTAGCATAGGCACCAATGTGACCAGTGCTGGAGATTCGTCTGTAAAAACTTGCATTTGTAGTCACAGTGGTGCCTATACTAACCTTCCTATGGTGTAGAAATATACCTTGTTGGATAAATCTTATTGTGGCTAGCTGGCCCAGTGGCTAACGCGACCGTCTGGAGTTTTGAGACTCTCTGGTCGTGGGTTCTATCCCCGCCCGTGGTACGGTTTCTTTAAGCTATGAATGGATTTTACCTCTACCACTTCATTCTGCATCTTGTTTCACTTCCTGACCAATTTATGGCTGAAGAAATACTTCACAAGTCCCTGTGATTCATTTGTATTTTCGTCTTCCAGCCGTTACCTAGAGTTCCAATTTCCCTTCTATAAAACATGCTTTATTAACTAGCTCTATCAGTTCCTGTCAGTTATTTTTAACTTGTTATCATGTAATTTCTTGTTCGTCTGTCCTCCATTGTCATCAGGCAGAGTTCTCTTACCGTTTCTTCATTGGATATAGCACTTTGGTCCAGTGGGTTGGGTTAGGTAAGTTCTAGGAAACAGACAAATGTTTCCTGACGGGTCTTAGTCAGATGATGACCGTCTTTGGAGCTTTGGTCATCTGGACAGGCTTCCGCGGGTTACCGGCCCACCCCTTTAAAATTATGGTAAATTTATAACCAGTCTGTCTATATTTGGTCCAGTACTATCCTCACTGTAAACAACTGCGCTTTCTTCAATTCTTTGACATGCTTGACCAGGTGTGGGTTACATACTGGTCGTACATACTCCAATATGAGCCTCAAGTATTCTGGAAACATTATCGGGAATGACTTCGTACTTAGATGTCCAAAATCTGGTCTTAGATTTGCCAGATGCGAATTTGCTGAAAAAGTTATTTTGTTGATGTGCACTTCAGGCGATATTCTTGATACAATAGTCACCCGAAGATTCTTCTTGAGAAAGATTTGCAGCCTTTGACCCTGAGCCTGCACCCTCGTCTGCAGTCTTCTTTAGACTTTCCCAAATTTTACACTTGTCGTTATCATATTCTCCTTATTCATCTTGTCACCTAGTGTCGTCAGGTCGATATCCCTTAAACGTTCCTAGTAGAACATGCCCCTTAGCTCCGGGATTAGTCTCTTTGCAAACCTTTACACTTTCTTTAATTTCCTGACTTGCTTGACCAGGTGTGGGTTCCAAACTGGTGCTTCATACTCCAGTATAGGCCTAATGTACACTGCTTATGGAGTCCTGAACGATTCCTTACTGAGGTATCGGAACGCTACTCTTAGTTTTGCTAGTCGTCCATATGCTGCAGCAGCTACTCAGTAGATGTACTCAATATTACGCTTACGCCAAGGGCCTTTTCCTTGAGTGAGGTTTGCAGTCTTTGGCCCCTTAGACTGTACTCTGTCTGCAGTCTTCTTTACCCTTCCTCACTCTTCATGACGTTGCACTTGTGGAACTCTAGGAACCAGTTGCCGGACCAGGCTTGCAACCTGTCCAGATCCCTTTGTAGTCCTCCCTGACCCTAGTCCAAATAAATCCTCCTCATTAGATTCACATCGTCTGCAAACAGTGACACCTCTGAGTCTATCCCTTCCCTCGTATCATTCGTATCATTCGTATAAACCAGATACAGCACCGACCCAAGGACCGACCCCTGTGGACCCCATTCGTAACAGGTTTTGCCCTCCTGTCAGGTATTCCCTGATCCATTGCAGTGCCTTCCCTGTTATCCTTGTCTGGTTCCCCAACTTTTTGCCCTTTTAACTGTGTTAAAAGCCTTCTTACAATCCAAGGAAAATGCAGTCTACCCACACCCTCTCTCTCTTGTCTTACTGCTGTCACCCTCTCACAGAACTCTATTAGGTTTGTGACACAGGATTTCACTTCCCTGAAACCGTGCTGGTTGTCGCGAATAAGCTCATTCCTTCATGTTTGCACCACCAGTCTTCTCTACGACTCTGCATACTGTACATGTTAGTGACACTGGTCTGTAGTTTCGTGCTGCATGGTTATCTCTTCCTAAAAATTGGGATCACATTTGCTGTCTCCCACATTGCGGGTAGTCACCCTGTTTTGATAGATGTTGATGATAGCTGTTAGTGGTACACAGCGCCTCTGTTTCCTGTCTGGGACCCACAGAGAAATGTTATCCGGCCCCATTGCATTTGAGATATCTAGTTCACTTAGCGTCCTCTTCACTTCCTCCTCGTTTGTATATATTGTGTCCAGCACTTGATGGTGTACCCCACCACTACTGCTTTCTGGAGTCCTTTCTATCTCCACTGTAAATACTTCTTTAAATCTCTTGTTGAGCTCCTCTCATACTTCTCGGTCGTTTCTCGTGAACTCCCTTCCTTCGTTCCTTAACTTGGTCCTTGACTGTTGTTTCTCCTCCTGATGTGACTGTAAAATAGCTTCGTGTCAGGCTTGGCTTTCGCTGCTTTGTAATTTTCGTATTGTCGCTGGGCCTCCCTCCTTATCTCTACATATTCATTTCTGGTTCTTTGACTAATTTCCTTAAATTTCCTGGGTCGTTTGCTTTCTATACTTCTTCTATTCTCTAGAGCCCTAACTTTCGGTCTCTCTACACCTCTGGGTGTACCAAGGGCTCGTCCTGGCATTTCCATTATTCTTGTTGCCCTTGGGGACGAAACTTTCCTCTGCTCCCTTGCATATTGTTGACGACATTTCTATCTATCGTTATTGATTTCCCTAACAATTTCTCTTTCCCATTGACCTATGTAGGAAATTCTATCGCCGAGTAGTCAGGTCTTTTGTATTTTGGCTTCATTCATCCTACCCTTCCTGCATCCCTCTACACTTGTAACTCTATGTATTCAGAGCTCAGGACAATGTAAACTTTAACTCTGAGGGGTCATTCATATGTGATGTCCTCAATGTCTGTGTGTATGTACTGTATGTAATTTATGTGGTGGTGTGTTGTGATGTTAGTGTGTGTGTTGTGTGTTGTACTCACCTAATTGTACTCACCTAATTGTGGTTGCAGGGGTCGAGACTCAGCTCCTGGCCCCGCCTCTTCACTGATCGCTACTAGGTCCTCTCCCTCTCTGCTTCCTGAGCTTTGTCATACCTCTTCTTAAAACTATGTATGGTTCCTGCCTCCACTGCTTCACTTGCTAGGCTATTCCACTTCCTGACGACTCTATGACTGAAGAAATACTTCTAACGTCCCTGTGACTCGCCTGAGTCTTCAGCTTTCAAGTTGTGACCCCTTGTTTCTGTGTCCCCTCTCTGGAACATCCTATCTCTGTCCCCTTTTCTATTCCCCGCAGTATCTTGTATGTCGTTATCATGTCTCCCCTGACCCTTCTGTCCTCCAGTGTCGTCAGTCCGATTTCCCTCAACCTTTCCTCGTACGACATTCCCCTGAGCTCTGGGACTAGCCTTGTTGCAAACCTTTGTACTTTCTCTAACTTCTTGACGTGCTTGACCAGGTGTGGGTTCCAGACTGGTGCTGCATACTCCAGTATGGGTCTAACATACACAGTGTACAGTGTCTTGAACGATTTCTTATTAAGGTATCGGAACGCTATTCTAAGGTTTGCCAGGCGCCCGTATGCTGCAGCAGTTATCTGGTTGATGTGTGCCTCCGGTGACGTGCTCGGTGTTATGGTCACCCAAGGTCTTTTCTCCTGAGTGAGGTCTGTAGTCTTTGTCCACCTAGCCTATACTCTGTCTGCGGTCTTCCTTGCCCCTCCAAAATCTTCATGACTTTGCATTTGGCAGGATTGAATTCGAGAAGCCAGTTTCTGGACCACATGTCCAGCCTGTCCAGGTCTCTTTGCAGTCCTGCCTCATCCTCATCCGATTTAATTCTTCTCATCAACTTCACATCATCTGCGAATAGGGACACTTCAGAGTCTATTCCTTCCATCATGTCGTTCGCATATAACAAAAATAGCACTGGTCCTAGAACTGACCCCTGTGGAACCCCGCTCGTTACAGGCGCCCACTGTGATACATCTTCACGTACCATGACTCGTTGCTGCCTCCCTGTCAGGTATTCCCTGATCCATTGCAGTGCCCTCCCTGTTATATGCACCTGATCCTCCAGCTTCTGCACTAATCTCTTGTGGGGAACTGTGTCAAAGGCCTTCCTGCAGTCTAGGAAAACGCAATCAACCCACCCCTCTCTCTCGTGTCTTACTTCTGTTACCTTGTCATAAAACTCCAGGAGGTTTGTGAACAAGGATTTGCCTTCCATGAACCCATGCTGGTTTTCATTTATAATCTTGTTTCGTTCCAGGTGTTCCACCACTCTCCTCCTGATAATCTTCTCCATGACTTTGCACACAATGCATGTCAGAGACACAGGTCTGTAGTTTAGTGCCTCATTTCTGTTTCCTTTCTTAAATATGGGGACTACATTTGCTGTCTTCCATTTCTCAGGTAGTTGCCCAGTTTCAAGGGATGTGTTGAAGATTGTGCTTAGGGGCACGCACAGCATCTCTGCTCCTTCTCTAAGGACCCATGGGGAGATGTTGTCCGGTCCCATCACCTTTGAGGTATCAAGGTCACTTAGCAGCTTCTGCACCTCCTCCTCGGTTGTTCGTATGTCATCCAACACTTGTTGGTATATTCCCTCTTGATGTTCCCTTCTGTGCTGTCTTCCCAAAGCCCTTCCTGTCACTACTGTAAAAACTTCCTTAAATCTCCTGTTTAGCTCCTCACATACCTCCTGATCATTTCTTGTGAGTTCTCCACCTTCTGTCTCAGTCTGATCACTGGTCTTTGACTGTTGTCTTCCTCCTGATGTGGCTATACAACAGTTTCGGGTCAGTCTTGATTTTCGATGCTATGTTATTTTCATACTATCGCTGGGCCTCCCTCCTTAACTGTGCATACTCGTTCCTGACTCTGCGACTAATCTCCCTATTTTCATGTGTTCTCTGCCTTCTGTACTTTTTCCATTCTCTATTGCACTTTGTTTTTGCTTCCTTACACCGTCGGGTAAACTAGGGGCTCGTTCTCGTCTTCCCATTGTTTCTGTTGCCCTTGGGAATAAACCTTTCCACTGCCTCCTTGCATTTTGTTGTTACATATTCCATCATTTCATTTACTGGCTTTCTTGCCAGTTCTCTGTCCCACGGAACCTCCTGTAGGAAGTTCCTCAACCCTATGTAGTCCCCTCTTTTATAGTCTGGCTTTTCCCATTCAACTCCTGTTACTCTCTCCACTTGCAACTCTACTATGTATTCAAAGCACACAACCACGTGGTCACTTGCTCCTAGGGGACTCTCATATGTGATGTCCTCAATGTCTGAACTGCCCAGGTCCAATCTTGCTGGTTCATCCTCCCCTCTCACTTTGGTAGTGCCCTTAACATGTTGGTGAATGAGGTTTTCCAGCACCACATCCAACATCTTGGCTCTCCATGTTTCGGGACCCCCATGTAGCTCCAGGTTTTCCCAGTCAATCTCCCTGTGGTTGAAATCCCCCATAACCAGCAACTTTGCTCTGCTGGAGTGAGCTCTTCTTGCCACCTCAGCATGTGTGTCCACCATTGCTCTGTTGCTCTTTTCATAGTCCTCTATTGGCCTCCTGCAGTTCTGTGGTGGATTATACATCACTGCAATGACCACCTTGTGCTCCCCAGACTGAAGTGTACCTATTATGTAGTCCCTTTCTCCTGTCTCGTCTATGCCTCCCATTTTCTCGAATTTCCATAGTTTTTTTAAGAGCAGAGCAACCCCTCCTCCCCCTCTGCCCCTTCTATCTTTCCTCATGATCTGGTATCCTGGCGGGAAGATTGCATCTGTTATTGTCTCTGTAAGTTTTGTTTCTTTAACTGTATGATGTCTGGGGACTTCTCATTGATTCTTTATTGCCATTCCTCATATTTATTCATTAATCCATCCTCATTTGTGTACCAAACCTGCAACTTCTGTTCTAATACTGTAACTGTGGTCCTGGGGGAAAACTGGGGTTGGGAGAGCAGGAGCCCTGGTGGGGACTTGTGGGGGGTTGCAGTGGAGGTGGAGGAAGAGCTCCCATAGGGGGTTGCTGTAGGGGTAGGGTTCGTGGTGCGGGGGGTGTGAACAGAGGGATCGGTGTGTGATGGTTGGTTTGGATTGTTCAGTTGCCTTGGGGGTGTCATAGCTGGAGTCCTTCTGCAGGTGTTTCTAGGGGGTGTGCTTGTCCTTCCATCTGTTCCTGGGTTATTCTGCTCTCCTTTTTCATATCCTCCCATTCCTTCTTTCGTTTTTTGCACTCCCTCTTTCAGTATCATCCTTTCCTCCTGTGTTCTGTCTCGATCGAGGTACACACTCATGAACTTCTGTTTGCCTCTCAGCCATGCTTTCTCCTGCAGGATCATGGTTCGAATTGATTCTGCCTTGAAAATTACTTTGAGAGGCCGATTCCTTTTCTTTGTGAACCACCCGATTCTCCGAAAATTTGCCACCTGGGTCATGTCCCCCTCGCCTATCACCTTCATGATACCTTCAATCGTTTTTTTCTCCTCCTGCTTTCTTTCATCATAAGTTTCCCCTTCCGCTTCTTCTAGCCCATAGACAAAAACTGATCTCTCCCTTTCCACCTCCCACTGTGACTCCCATTGTATCCTCTGAGGTGTTTTAGTTCCTTCCCATGGAGTGTTCCTTCCCTCAGTCCCTTCCCTAGCTGTGGCCCCTATGCTCATTGGTTTGTCCTTCCTGCTCACCTGTTCCTAGTCCCCACAAGTGTCTGTAAGGTCCCTGCACATGTCTTAGTTCCTTCAATGTCTTCCAACCTCTCATTCTGTCCTAGTGCGCTCCCTGTCTTTGTTTTGGCCCCATATGGGTTTGACAGGACCTCTGCATACAGTTTACCTTCCATGCTCCCTTCATACCCTTTGTCTGTGTCTGATGTAAACATTGCTGATGCTACTTCTGTATTATCTTTGTCTCTAGGCTGTTTCAGATTTCTCAGCTCCTCTTCTGATCTCTGTATCTTGGCTTCTGCTACTGTGTGTTTGTGTGTGTGTGTGTGTGTGTTTTTGTGAGTAGTGGACTTTCTGGATGAATGGCTCATCAAAGGATGCCGCCTTTTCACACATATGTGTGAGAATTTTCATACCTAGGTGTTAATGACTGTGACCTCACCCACGCCCGCGATGCCCCACCCCATCCCCGCCCTGAGTCCCCTTCTGTTGCGTCCTCCAGATCGCCCCCGCTTCTCGAAGTTTTTTTGTCCGAATTTTCCAATTTCATAATTTTTCTAGGTCCCCCTATGAAGGTCAGAGGTACATTTTCACTGCTCCCTAAGGGTAACCCTTAAAATTTCTTGCTATCGGTAATACAAAGAAAATGATTTGAGTTTTTCCCACTTTTCGAAAATGCTACCAAATATATTTTTTCGAATTTTTCATTTTTTTTGTTTTGGGGGGGGGATTTCCAAATCCTCGGATCAAGATTTTATCTCCATCTCCACGAGAGTAAGCATTCACAAATAGTGTGGGGGTAGGGTAAAGGTCCCCCCTATGGGGTAAGCATTCAAAAATGGTGGACATCTTTTGGGTTCCTCCTAATGGAGGTCACAGGCACCCTTTTAAAATTTTTCGTTTTAAATAATTAGTCAAAAAAATTTAAAAATCAGTTATCCCGACCTGACTAGGTTGGGCCATTGACTTGGACTTGCCTCGCATGGGCCAGTAGGTCTCCCCTGTGGGGGTGCTCGTATGTATTGTGTCAGATTTTGTACATATCGCCTATGGGGTATGGTCTTACCTACTGTACTTTCTCTTGTTAACTTAAATAAATTAATAGTGAGGAGTGACGTAATCACAAGCAAACACAGGTGGGTTATCACGTGACGTCATCACAAGCAAACACAGGTGGGTTATCACGTGACGTCATCACAAGCAAACACAGGTGGGTTATCACGTGACGTCATCACAAGCAAACACAGGTGGGTTATCACGTGACGTCATCACAAGTAAACACAGGTTAACAAGTTAAAACGAGATAATACTAATATAAAAAAAATCATTTATTTTCCAAATCTTTTTAAGTAATACATTTTCTTAATTACAGAATTCGCAGTAATACATATTTTCGGTAATTCACTACATTTCATACACAACATAGAGAAAACATTACACATGTTCTCGAGTTCAACATAAAATACATGTCAATGGAACATTACACATTTTTTCACTAGTTCAGCCACAACAACCCACAAAACTTGCAACTTTCACTTGTCTCACGAAATCGTAATGACACGATTGCAAACATACCATACCACGGGCGGGATTTGAACCCGCGGTTATGAGACTCTCTGACCACGGGTTCAAATCCCGCCAGTGGTATGGTTTAACTTTCACTTGTCTCAGTTTTACATATCACCAATTAAGATTTTGGTAAATACATCAAATTTTCAGATGTTTTAATACCCAACAGATCACATTATGTTGCAAAAATCTCATAAATTTCACTCAACCCACAACATGACATAATTTTCCCATTTACCTAGTACAAAAGATATCACTTTCACAAGCCACAATATCACTAACTTCCAATATAACCTTCACACAATATTCACCCCCAATTTCACTCTTATTACCAATTAAGATTTTTATAACTTCCACTCCCCATACCATCCAACTCTCCCTCAACTCTAGGCGTCTTCTGCTCAAATGACTTCATTTATACGCCTGGTGAGGTTCGAATATGAACCTGAGGTACACCTTTCAACCCCGCCCCCCGACCTCACATAAAGATTTAAGATCACCCCAAAGCATCACCTGAGGCTATGACTTGCTCTCTCTCTCTCTCTCTCTCTCTCTCTCTCTCTCTCTCTCTCTCTCTCTCTCTCTCTCTCTCTCTCTCTCTCTCTATCTATCTCTCTCTCTCTACCACACTACCTCCACCATTAATCAACCAACACCTTACTTCAAGCAAAACATTTTCATAGACAGAATTAACGCATACTCAATTCATTCTTTAAAATGTTCACAGACTCATAACCCAGGATAACCCCAAAAATTTCCTCTTTTTCGGTAAATTCAACAAAATCTTTCACTTTTCACAATTTTACATATTACGAATTAAGATTTCGTTAATACGACAAAAGTTTCACTTGTATCAATAATATCCACAACATGTCTCTAATTTTTACATATCACGAATATTTCCTCGTTTCAGTATTCGGCAATACATGGGTAAATACATCAAAGGATTTTATTTTCATTAAAATTTATGCAAAATCCTCATTATTTCATTAAAATTCTCACAAAAACCCACATTCTCGAGACTTAATGAACATAACTCATCCCAAACCCCCCAACAACTCACAATTTTCACTTGCTTTTCACTCATAACCCACAATTTTCCCCGTTTTTACTAATTCATCCATTATTTTCTGGATTTCAATAATAACGATTTTTATTCATAACTTTTCACTTCTATATTTTTCTTTTTAAAATATTCACAAAATACCTTATATTTCATTAAAATTTACGCAAAATTCCAATTAACTCAACCCACGTCACCCAATTTTCTCATTTTGAATAATTAGCTATGCAGATCTCTTGACACAATTTTTCGCTAATACAAGAAAAAAGATACAAGCCAAACACACACACACACACACACACACACACACACACACACACACACACACACACACACACACACGTAGTTCCCATTTTTAAAAAACGAGGCAGAAAAGAGGCACTAAACTATAGACTTGTGTCATTGACGTGTATAGTATGCAAAGTTAAGGAGAAGATTATCAGGAGGAGAGTGGTGGAGCACCTGGAATGGAACAAGATTATAAACGCCAACCAGCATGGATTCATGGAAGGAAAATCCTGTGTCACAAACCTTCTGGAGTTTTATGATAAAGTAACAGAAGTAAGACACGAGACAGAGGGGTGGGTTGATTTCATCTTCTTGGACTGCAAGAAGGCCTTTGAAAGTTCCTCACAAGAGATTAGTGCAGAAGCTAGAGGATCAGGCTCATATAACAGAAAGGGCACTGCAATGGATCAGAGAATACCTGACAGGGAGGCAACAACGAGTCATGGTACGTAAAGATGTATCACAGTGGGCACCTGTGACGAGCGGGGTCCCACAGGGGTCCGTCTTAGGCCCAGTGCTATTTTTGGTATATGTGAACGACATGATGGAAGGGTTAGACTCAGAAGTGTCCCTGTTCGCAGAGGATGTGAAGTTAATGAGGAGAATTAAATCAGATGAGGACCGGGCAGGACTTCAAAGAGACCTGGACAGACTGGACACCTGGTCCAGCAACTGGCTTCTCGAATTTAGCCCCACCATATGCAAAGTCATGAAGATAGGGGAAGGGCAGAGAAGACCGCAGACAGAGTATAGTCTAGGTGGCCAAAGACTGCAAACCTCGCTCAAGGAGAAAGGTCTTGGAGTGAGTATAACACCGAGCATGTCTCCGGAAGCATATATCAACCAGGTAACTGCTGCAGCATATGGGCGCCTGGCAAACCTGAGAACAGCGTTCCGATACCTTTATAAGGAATCGTTCAAGACACTGTACACCGTGTACGTCAGGACCATACTGGAGTATGCAGCACCTGTTTGGAACACGCACTTGATGAAGCACGTCAAGAATCTAGAGAAAGTGCAAATGTTTGCGACAAGGTTAGCTCCATAGCTAAGGGGAATGTCTTATGATGAAAGGTTAAGGGAAATCGGCCTGACGACACTAGAGGACAGGAGGGTCAGGGGAGACATAATAACGACATATAAAATACTGCGCGGAATAGACAAGGTGGACAAAGACAGGATGTTCCAGGGAGGGGACTCAGAAACAAGAGGTCACAATTGGAAGTTGAAGACGCAGATGAGTCAGAGAGATATTAGGAAGTATTTATTCAGTCATAGAGTTGTCAGTCAGTGGAATAGCCTAGAAAGTGATGTAGTGAAGGCAGGAACCATATATAGTTTTAAGACGAGGTTTGATAAAGCTCATGGAGTGGGGAGAGAGAGGACCCAGTAGCAACCGGCGAAGAGGCGGGGCCAGGAGCTAAGATTCGACCCCTGCAACCACAAGCAGGTGAGTACACACACACACACATGACTTAGATTTTTTGGATGTGTCTTAGATTTTGGTTATGTCTCATAATTATTAAATTTGTTTGATCATGTCGTGTATTAGTTGGTGATTATGATGTAGTGTTTGTGTTATGACATATTTTGTGTTCATGTCTTAGATTTTGGTTATGTCTCATGACTTAGTTGGATGTGTATGACTTAGTTTTGGTGCTCATGTTATCTCTTGGTGGTGTCTGTGTGTGTGTGTGTGTCTTAGATTTTGATTATGTTTCATGTTTTAGTTGGATGTGTATGACTTAGTTGGAGGTGTATGACTTAGTTTTGGTGCTCATGTTATGACTTAATTGGTGGTGTCTTGGTGATAGTTTTGGTGTGTATGTCTCATGTCTTAAATTTTTGTGCACATGTATTAGTTTTGGTTATGTCTCATGTCTTAGTTGGAGTTATACGTCTTAGTTTTGGCGGTCATGTTATGTCATGGGGGTGTATGTGTTTGTTAGTTTTGTTAATGTCTCCTGTCTTAGATTGAGGTGTATGTCTTAGTTTTGATGGTCGTGTTATGTCTTCGTGGTGTCTGTGTTACTTTTGGTGTTGTTTCATGTTATAGTTTTGGTGTGTATGTCTTATGTCTTAGTTGAAGGTGTCTTAGTTTTGGTTTGTGTATGTCTCGTGTCTTAAATTTGTGATCATGTCATGTATTAGTTGGCGGTTCTTAAATTTTTTGGGGTGTATGATATGATATAGTTGGTGGCGATCGTGACATGGTATTTTTGTGTTTATGGCTTATTTTGCGAATATGCCTTAGATTTTGTGGATATTTCTTAGATTTTGGTTATGACTCTTGTCTTAAATTTGTTGTGATCATGTTGTGTGTATTAGTTGGTGGTCATGTTATAGTGTTTGTGTTATGGCTTATTTTGGGTTCGTTTCTTAGATTTTGAAAATGTTTTAGTTTTGGTTATGTCTCATGTCTTATATGTAGGTGCATGTCTTAGTTTTGGTGTTCATTTTATGTCTTAGTGGTGCATGTGTGTTAATTTTGGTAATGTCTCATGTCATAAATTTGATGTAATTATGACATGTCTTAGTTGGGTGTATTCATGTTATGTCTTGATTAGTGGTTCTCTGATTTTCTTTTTGCATACATGATATGTTATAGCAGTTGGTGATCGTGACATGGTGTTTTTGTGCTTATGTTTTTGTGGATATGTCATAGATTCTGGTTATGTCTCATGTCTTAGTCTTAGGTGTATGTCTTAGTTTTGGTCATGATATGTCTTAGTTGGTGGTGTCTGTGTGTTAAATTTGGTGATGTCTAATGTCTTAGTTGGAGGTGTATGACTTAGTTTTGGTGCTCATGTTATGACTTAATTGATGGTGTCTTGGTGATAGTTTTGGTGTGTATGTCTCATGTCTTAGATTTTTGTGCACATGTTTTAGTTTTGGCTATGTCTCATGTCTTAGTTGGAGTTGTAGGTCTTCGTTTTGGAGGTCATGTTATGTTATAGTGTTCATGTTATGTCTTAGTTTAGCAGTCATGTTACAAAGTTGGTGATCTTGGATAAAGTGATTTGAAGTTGTGTGAATAAAATGAATGTGTTGAGTGTGTATTAGTGGTTTTGAGACGAGTGTTTTCATATTTTATTAATAATCTGGGTTTTAGTGATTTTATGGGAATGTGTATAAAAATGAGTGTGTTATGAGTATTAGTGGTTTTGAGATGAATGTACTTAGATATCTGGTAAATAAGATATGGAGTAGTTGGTTCTGATTTTTGTGTGAATGATTTCTGCGATCTTAGTAAGGGTGTAGAGATTGGGTGAGGTGTCTTTGCGGGTTATGTGGTGATCTTATAAAGTTGGTGATCTTAATAGTTTTGAGATGAATAATCTTAGATAATGGTTTGTTAACTTAAAAAGTTGGTAAAAATGTTTTGAGGGAATGTGTATAAAATGGGTGTTATTGATTATAGTGTTTTGAGGGAATGTGTAAAAAAATTATGTTGTGTGAGCTTAGAGTCTTGTCCTAAATGTTCTTAGATAATGGCGTTCATGAAATGGAGTTGGAGGTAGTGATTTTTGTTTTTAGTTCTGAAGAGTTGTGTAAAAAATGTGTTGATGATCTTAGTTTCTGATGATCATAGTGTCTTGTCCTAAATGTTCTGGTAATCATGAGGGGGAGTGAGGTTTTGGGAGATGGGTGTGTTGATGTGAAGAGGTGAGATTATAGGGTGATCTTAGTTAAGGTAAAGAGATTGCGAATGGAAGAGTGTGTATTAGTGTCATTAAACGTTTGAGAAAAAAATTGATGAATTAGTAAAAATGGGAAAAATCGTGAGTTATGAATGAGAAAACAAATGCGAAATGTGTGATTGAGAATGTAATTTGGTGGTTGAATTAGAAATGCAAAATGTTATTTGAGAATATTCAAATGGCAACTGAGACTATTCAAACGATGTTTGAGAGTATTCAAAGATGTTTGAGAGCGTTTTGGAGGTGTTCAAATGATGTAAGAGAGTGTTTTGATGGTGTTCAAAGTAATCTGGAGTTGTTCTGTAGTGAGATGTTAAAGGTTGTTGATGTGAGAATATTTCTTAACAGTTATTGAGAAAAGTATGTGTGTGTGTGTGTGTGTGTGTGTGTGTGTGTGTGTGTGTGTGTGTGTGTGTGTGTGTGTGTGTGTGTGTGTGGTGTGTGTGTGTGTGTGTGTGTGTGTGTGGTGTGGTGTGTGTGTATGTGTGTGTGTGTATGTGTGTTTGACTTCTTTTTTCTTGTATTAGCGAAAAATTGTGTCAAGAGATCTGCATAGCTTATTATTCAAAATGAGAAAATTGGGTGACGTGGGTTGAGTTAATTGGATTTTTGCATAAATTTTAATGAAGTTAAAGGTATTGTGTGAATATTTTAAGAAGAAAAATATAGATGTGAAATGTTATGAACATTATGAGTAAAAATCTTTATTATTGAAATCCAAATAAAAAAAAATGATGAATTAGCAAAAACAGGGAAAATTGTGGGTTATGTGTGAAAAACAAGTGAAAATTGTGAGTTGTTGGGGGGTTTGGGATGAGTTATCTTCATTAAGTCTCGAGAATGTTGGTTTTTGTGCAAATTTTAATGAAATAATGGGGATTTTGCATAAATTTTAATGAAAATAAAATCCTTTGATGTATTTACCCATGTATTGCCGAATACTGAAACGAGGAAATATTCGTGATATGTAAAAATTAGAGACATGTTGTGGATATTATTGAGACAAGTGAAACTTTTGTCGTATTAACGAAATCTTAATTCGTAATATGTAAAATTGTGAAAAAGTGAAAGATTTTGTTGAATTTACCAAAGAAGAGGAAATTTTTTTTAGTTATCCTGGGTTATGAGTCTGTGAATATTTTAAAGAATGGATTGAGTATACGTTAATTCTGTCTATGAAAATGTTTTGCTTGAAGTAAGGTGTTGGTTGATTAATGGTGGAGGTAGTGTGGTAGAGAGGGAGAGAGAGAGAGAGAGAGAGAGAGAGAGAGAGAGAGAGAGAGAGAGAGAGAGAGAGAGAGAGAGCAAGTCATAGCCTCATGCGATGCTTTGGGATGACCTGAGATCTTTATCTGAGGTCGGGGCGGGGGTGAAGGGTGTACCTCAGGTTCATATTCGAACCTCACCAGGCGTATATATGAGGTCATTTGAGTAGAAGACGCCTAGAGTTGAGGGAGAGTTGGATGGTATGGCGAGTGGAAGTTATAGAAAGCTTTGTATTGAAATCTTAATTCTTGATATGAAAAAATTGTGATGAGTGAAACTGTGGGTGAATATTGTGTGAAGGTTATATTGGAAGTTAGTGATATTGTGACTTGTGAAAGTGATATTTTTTGTACTAGGAAAATGGGAAAATTTGATGTATTTACCAAAATCTTAAATCGTTACATGTAAAACTGGGACAAGTGAAAGTTGTAAGTTTTGTGGGTTGTTTTGGTTGAACTAGAGAAAAATGTGTAATGTTCCATTGACATGTATTTTATGTTGAACTCGAGAAAATGTGTAATGTTTTCTCTATGTTGTGTATGAAATGTAGTGAATTACCGAAAATGTGTATTACTGATAATTCTTGTAATTAAGAAAATGTATTTCTCAAAATAAAATTGGAAAATAAATGACAAAAAAACTGTTTATTAGTGTTATCTTATTTTAACTTGTTGACCTGTGTTTACTTGTGATGACGTCACGTGATAACCCACCTGTGTTTACTTGTGATGACGTCACGTGATAACCCACCTGTGTTTACTTGTTATGACGTCACGTGATAACCCACATGTGTTTACTTGTGATGATGTCACGTGATAACCCACCTGTGTTTACTTGTGATGATGTCACGTGATAACCCACATGTGTTTACTTGTGATGACGTCACGTGATAACCCACATGTGTTTACTTGTGATGACGTCACGTGATAACCCACCTGTGTTTACTTGTGATGACGTCACGTGATAACCCACCTGTGTTTACTTGTGATGACGTCACGTGATAACCCACCTGTGTTTACTTGTGATGATGTCACGTGATAACCCACCTGTGTTTACTTGTGATGATGTCACGTGATAACCCACATGTGTTTACTTGTGATGACGTCACGTGATAACCCACATGTGTTTACTTGTGATGACGTCACGTGATAACCCACCTGTGTTTACTTGTGATGACGTCACGTGATAACCCACCTGTGTTTACTTGTGATGATGTCACGTGATAACCCACCTGTGTTTACTTGTGATGACGTCACGTGATAACCCACCTGTGTTTGCTTGTGATGACGTCACGTGATAACCCACCTGTGTTTACTTGTGATGACGTCACGTGATAACCCACCTGTGTTTGCTTGTGATGACGTCACGTGATAACCCACCTGTGTTTACTTGTGATGATGTCACACTCCACTTCTAATTCATTAAGGTTAACAAATGAAAGTACCATAGGAGAGACCATACCCCACAGGGGATTTGTACAAAACATGATGCAATATTTATGAGCACCCCCACAGGGGAGATCTACTGGCCCTTGCGAGGCAAGTCCAAGTCAATGCCCCAACCTAGTCAGGTCGAGTTAACTGGTTCTTCAATCTTTTATGATTAATTACTGAAAACAAAAGGTTTTAAAAAGGTGCCTGTGACCTCCATAGGGAGGAACCCAAAACATATCCACCATTTTTGAATGCTTGCCCTCGTGGAGATGGAGGTAAAATCTTTATCCGAGGAACTGGAATCCCCCCCCCCCCAATTTTTAAGAATTTGAAAAATAAATTTGGTATCATTTTGGATAAGTGGAAAAAACTCACATCCTTTTGTTTGGTTTTATTTTCTTAACTCTGGAAGCCATTTTGTTTCACTGAACACATTTCTAACCTATCAACGCATTTTTTTTTTTATTAGATATAGGCACTTCATCAGAAAAAAATGTGCAGATCATTTACAAAAAACTTTCATATTTTGAGCCTAATATAAATAGTAAACAATTCCCTTAACATTTCACCATCTATGTATCTGAAATTTATTTTACAGTTTTCCAGTGAAGGATATAAGTTTCTCACAGGTTTTGCAAGATATCTAATATTCTACGTGTAGCCTGATGTCACTTTCTTCCATTTTAAATACATCATACTATCACTCCAAGTTCCCAATAAATCTAGATCGTCTTGTAAAGATTTACATTCATTTTCATTATTTGCTAAAGATTTTTGCATCGTCTGTAAACATAACCATATATTTTCATATTCTTTCTGACAAATCTTTGAATTAAATTATAAACATCACATGAGCAGGTACAGACCCTCGTGGCACCCAACTCTTGACGTCTCTTAACGCAGACATTTTTTTCTCTTATAAAAATTTGCATTTTCCTTACACACAAAAAGTCTTTCGTACATTTCATAATTTACCTTCAGTTCCTCCCATATTTTGCAGTTTGAGGGTAAAAGTATACAAGTGTCCGCAGACTTCGCTTCAGAATAAACCTCAAGCTAGTTCAGGAGTTTCTATAACACAATTCTCTATCCAAGTGAGAATAAGTTGGAGTACTGGAGGGGTAGCTCAGTCAGTGCACACTAAGTCGGCAGGGAGAGCGAACTGATCTCACACAGTTAATCCCAACATGACATCAACTCGCCAAAGGGGAGAGCAGACTAAACTACCCTCCAAGGACATACGTACCTTGTTTCAATTCTTAGCCAGCTGTTACCTACCTACCTAACACATTACTCAAAATATATATACACATCATACCCGGGTATATTCCTAAACCAGATAATATTATAAACTAGTGGAATCTTTAATTTAGCTAATATTAAAGAAACCCCGAGTATTAAGTGGACAAAACATAAATTAATCTCATTATGTCCTTGGCCATAACAGTGAATGACATGACAGAAGTGATAGACTCAGAAGTGTCTCTGTTGGCAGTTAATGAGAAAAATCAAATTGGATGAGGATCAGGCAGGACTACAAAGAGACCTAGATAGGCTTCAAGCTTGGTCCTGCAACTCGCTCCTCGATTTTAACCCCGCCAAATGCAAAGTCATGATGATCGAGGAAGGGTCAAGAAAACCACAGACAGAGTATAGACAAGGTGGCCAAAGACTGAAAACCTCACTCAAGGAAAAGGATCCTGGGGTGAGTATAATACCGAGCACATCTCCTGAGGCGCACATCAACCAGATAAGTGCTGCAGCATATGGTTGCGTGGCAAACCTAAGAATAGCGTTCGGATACATCAGTAAGAAATCGTTCAAGGCCCTGTACAACGGAAAGGGCCCTGGGAGACGAGGGGAGGGCTGGGGCTGAGGGCATGGGTAATATGGAGGGGGGTGTTTGCAAGGAGGTTGTGGTAGAGGGCCGGAGGGTGGGTGCTGGGAGTTCCTGAGAGTGAGTGAGAGTGTGGTAGCTGGGGGGAAGTCCTGTGAGTGGGAGGACGGGAGGGTGCGGGGAGGGCATTGGGAGAGGGATTGACGGTGGGGGATGTGTGTGCATGCGTATGTGTGGAGGATGATAAGGGAGGTTACTTGAAGTAAGGGGCTAAGGAGGTAGGGGTGGGGAATTGTAATGGGGAGAGAGACGGGAGAGGGAGGGAGGGGGACAGAGATAGTGATAGGGAGGTGAAGAAAGAATGAGAAGGGGTAGAGGGAGAGGGAGAGAAAGGTGGAAAGGGAGGAGGTAGAGAGAAGGGAAAAGATTGAGAGGGGAAATAGGAAGGGGGAGAGAGAGGAAGAGAAAGGGGAGACAGAAAGGTTGTAGGGAAAGGAATGGATCTTGGGTTGAGTATAGCACCAGGCACATCTCCTGAGGCGCACATCAAGCAAATAACTACTACAGCATATGGGTGCCTACCAAACCTAAGAACAGTTTTCCGACATCCCAATAAGAAATCGTTCAGGTCCCTGTACACTGTGTATGTCAGGCCTATATCGGTGTATGCCGCATCTGTTTAGAACCCACACCTAGCCAAGGACGTGCGGAAATTATAAAAAGTACAAAGGTTTGCAACAAGACTAGACCCGGAGCTAAGGGGCATGTCCTACGAGTAGAGGTTAAGGGAAATCGACCTGACGACAATAGTGGACAGGAGAGATAGGGGGGGAACATGATAATGACATAAAATACTGAGAGGAATCGACAAGATGGACAAAGACAGGATGTTCCAGAGATGGGACACAGCAACAAGGGGACACAGTTGGAAGCTGAAAACTCAGACGAATCATAGGGATGTTAGAAAGTATTTCTTCAGTCACAGAGTTGTCAGAATGTGGAACAGTGTGGGAAGTGATGCAGTGGAGGCAGGATCCATACATAGCTTTATGAAGAGGTTTGATAAAACTCAAGGAGCATGAAGAGTGACCTAGGAGTGACCAGTGAAGAGTTGGTGCCAGGAGCTGTGACTCGACCCCTGCAGCCACAACTAGGTGAGTAGAAGTAGGTGAGTACACACACACATACACACACACACACACACACACACACACACGCACACACACACACACACACACGCACACACACACACACACAAACACACACACACACACACACACACACACACACACGCACACACACACACACGCACACACACACACACACACACACACACACACACACACACACACACACACACACACACACGCACATCAATCAGATAACTGCTGCAGCATACGGGCGTCTGGCAAACCTACGGATAGAGTTCCGATACCTCAGTAAGGGATCGTTCAAGACTCTGTATACCATTTACGCCAGGCCCATACTGGAGTATGCACCACCAGTTTGGAATCCACACCTGGTCAAGCACGTCAAGAAATTAGAGAAAGTGCAAAGGTTTGCAACAAGACTAGTCCCAGAACTAAGGGGATTGTCCTACGAAGAAAGGATGAGGGAAATCGGCCTGACGACACTGGAGGACAGGAGGGTCACACGAGACTTGATAACGACATATAAAATACTGCACGGAATAGACAAGGTGGACAAAGAAGGGATGTTCCAGAGATGGGACACAGAAACAAGAGGTCACATTTGGAAGTTGAAGACTCAGATGAATCAAAGGGATGTTTGGAAGTATTTCTTCAGTCATAGAGCAGTCAGGCCGTGGAATAGCCTAGAAAGTGACGTAGTGGAGGAGGGAACCATACATAGTTTTAAGGCGAGGTATGATAAAGCTCAATGAGCAGGGAGAGAGAGGACCTAGTAGCAATCATTGAAGAGGCGGGGCCAGGAGCTTTGACTCGACCCTTGCAACCACAAATAGGTGAGTACAAATAGGTGAGTACACACACACACACACAAGAGATTGGTGCAAAAACTGGAGGACCAAGCAGGGATAACAGGGAAGGCACTACAATGGATCAGGGAATACTTGTCAGGAAGACAGCAGCGAGTCATGGTACGTGGCGAGGTGTCAGAGTGGGCACCTGTGACCAGCGGGGTCCCGCAGGGGTCAGTCCTAGGACCAGTGCTGTTTCTGGTATTTGTGAACGACATGACGGAAGGAATAGACTCTGAGGTGTCCCTGTTTGCAGATGACGTGAAGTTGATGAGAAGAATTCACTCGATCGAAGACCAGGCAGAACTACAAAGGGATCTGGACAGGCTGCAGACCTGGTCCAGCAATTGGCTCCTGGAGTTCAATCCCACCAAGTGCAAAGTCATGAAGATTGGGGAAGGGAAAAGAAGGCCGCAGACGGAGTACAGTCTAGGGGGTCAGAGACTACAAACCTCACTCAAGGAAAAAGATCTTGGGGTGAGTATAACACCAGGCACATCTCCTGAAGCACACATCAACCAAATAACTGCTGCAGCATATGGGCGCCTAGCAAACCTCAGAACATCATTCCGACATCTTAATAAGGAATCATTCAGGACCCTGTACACCGTGTATGTTAGGCCCATATTGGAGTATGCGGCACCAGTTTGGAACCCACACCTAGCCAAGCACGTGAAGAAACTAGAGAAAGTGCAAAGGTTTGCAACAAGACTAGTCCCAGAGCTAAGAGGTATGTCCTACGAGGAGAGGTAAAGGGAAATCAACCTGACGACACTGGAGGACAGGAGAGATTGGGGGGACATGATAACGACATACAAAATACTGAGAGGAATTGACAAGGTGGACAAAGACAGGATGTTCCAGAGATTGGACACAGTAACAAGGGGACACAGTTGGAAGCTGAAGACACAGATGAATCACAGGGATGTTAGGAAGTATTTCTTCACCCACAGAGTAGTCAGTAAGTGGAATAGTTTGGGAAGCGATGTAGTGGAGGCAGGATCCATACATAGCTTTAAGCAGAGGTATGATAAAGCTCATGGCTCAGGGAGAGTGACCTAGTAGCGATCAGTGAAGAGGCGGGGCCAGGAGCTAGGACTCGACCCCTGCAACCTCAACTAGGTGAGAACAACTAGGTGAGTACACACAAACAGACACACACACTTCTCACACACACACACTCACTCACACACTCACACACACACACACACACACACACACACACACACACACACACACACACACACATACACACAAAAAAAAATGGTGGGGACTCACAGGAACCAAGGATCAGATGAGAATGGTTCTGGTAGAGAGGAGTGGATGGAGGAGCAGTGGAAAAGGATGGAACAAGAGTGGGAGAGAAAATTAGGAGAGCTTTCTGAAAAAATGGAGAAAGAGCTCTCTGTGAAATTGGAAAAGAGGTTGGAGGAGACAAAGAATTGGGAGGCACAAGTCGAAACTGCAGTAGCCAAGATAAGGGTCCTAGAAGTTGAGATAAATAGGCTGAAGCGAGTTACAGGGGCAGTGACCAGAGAAGACACAGCATATGAAGCTGCGAGGCCGAACAGGAAGGAAGGAATTATGAATTATGCTTAGGTCATATCAGCCTGCCAAGGAGGACCAAGGAGTGAAAGGGAAGAACAGCTGGTTGCAGATGAAGAGGGTGATAGGTCGAATGCTGAGGCACAACCATGCTATCAAGAGCCACTGAAAAAATCAAGGGAGAAACTGGCCACATACAGGCAGGATCCAGAGTCACAGGGGGGAGGCAATGGAGGGGGAAAGGGCAAATCAGTGTTTATCCATGGGCTTCAGGAGAGAGAGGAAAGGACACACACTGAAAGGCAGCAGGAAGAAAGAAAGGAGATTGAGAAAAACATCACGAAAAAGGTGAAGAGATGGACGAGATTGTAAATTTTCAAAGAATAGGGGGTACTCGAAGGGGAAAACCGACCAATCAAGCTGATTCTCAGGACGGAAACAGTGTGGAACAGGATCCTCCAAGAGAAACCACGATTGAAAACTCGAAGAGTACAAAAAGGGTGTTCCTAGACAGAGACCCGAACAAAATCAGAACGACAGCAGCTGAGGGAGAGGACAAAAAAGCGAAAGGAGCTAGGAAAAGAGACAAGGGATGGAACCACAGAGGTCAGTCAGAGCAGAACAGAACATCAAGGGCAAGCACACACACAACTATTCTCAGAACCATCAACCTATCACACCATCCCAACACAAATACAATCCATACCCACAGCCTCCCCCCCAACACCGAGCTATAAATCCCACAGTATGCTACCAGGTCTCCCACCTCACAGGCCCCCCAAACCACAGTGTTGGAAAGGAAACTGAAAAGGGATGGTACACAAACGCTGATGGAATAACAAATAAGTGGGAGGAGTGGCATGAAAGAGTCAAAGAGGCATCACCTGACACCATAGCTCTCACAGAAACCAAGGTTACAGGTATGAAACAGATGCCATCTTTCCAATGGGATACCAAAATCCTGGAAAGACAAAAGGGGAAAAGGGGGGGGAGGAGTGGCATTGCTGATCAAAAACGCTGGAATTTTGATGAGCTGGAAAAGAAAAGGGGACAGTGGAGAAGAAAGTGATTACATAGCGGAACGCTTCACTCTGGAGGTCCCAAGGTGGTAATAGCAGTGATGTATAAACCCACCACAGAACAGCGGGAACCAAGGCAAGAGTTCACGAGAGCAATAGACGATGGTTGAACACTGGGTAAGTGGGGCCAAAAAGGGTCATGATGTAGGGGAAAAACCCCGATCTGGGTGATTTTACCCAAGGGGAAAACGACTGGAGAAATTGGGCCCAATGGGGGCCAAGATACATGGGGGGCTAAGATGATGGAGGGTATGGAAAACTTATGTACCAACACGTAAAGGGACATACAAGAGAAGAGGGAGGAGAAAACCCGCAAGGGTGGACTTAGTATCACCCTTTAGAAGTGCAGATTCGAGGCATCAATATGAAAGACCCCTTGGGGCCCGTGACCATGTGGTTTTAAGTTTGAAAAACAGTAAGCTCAAGTGGGGGAGAAGGAGGAAAGGGCCCGGACGAATAACCAAACTACAAAAATGGGGGCACACAGGAAAGGGAACTTCCCGAACGGGGTTCTGGGCAGAGAACTGGGGAGGAAGCCAGTTTAAAGAGATGTGGAATTTTTACAACAAAACAAGGGGGGCTGAGGGAGGTTTTACCCAAAGGGGAACGGAAAAAATGAAAAAAACCCGGATAGCCCATGGTTTACCCCAAAAGGGGCAGGGAGGCAAAAACCAAGTGTGCTAGGGAAAGGAAGAAAAAATTAGAAGGCAAAGGGCCCGGGGAATAAGGAGAGCAGTCGTAGAGCCCGAAAAGAATATTCACAGATAAAAGGGGGGCCCAAAGACAATGAAAATGACATGCAGCGAAAGCCAAATCACCCGAACTGTTGTACAGCCACATAGGAGGAAAACAAACATCAAGGAAGGTAATCAGGCTAAGGGAAAGGAAGGGGAGAGACAACAAGAAAAGACCGGAATATGTGAGGAAATCAAAAAAAATTCAAAGAAGTGTTCACAGAGGAGACAGAAGGGCTCCAGAAAGACGGAGAGGGGGGCACACCACCATGTCTAGACACAGTGCACACAACCGGGAAGAAGTGAAGAAGCTTCTGATGAGCTAGTACCTCAAAGGCAATGGGGCAGGTAAAACTCCCCCTGGGTATTTGGAAGGGAGCAGAGGCCCTATTGTACCCTAACAACAATATTTAATACTCTATCAAAAAAGGGGGATTGCCTGAGGGAGGAAGACAGCAAATGATCCCCAATCTTTTAAAAAAAGGGGACAGACATGAAGATTAAATACGACCTGCACTGACATTATAGTAAAGCAAAATCATGGAGAAGATTTTCAGGAGAAGAGTGGGGGTGTGGGAAACAAGCAGGGTTGCAACACAGGGTTGGAAACAGTAAATTATAAAAAGGGATTCGCAGAAGTTTAAAATAAAAACATAAAAGGTCAGCAAACAAAGGGGGGGCAGCAGAGGGGGGCAAGGGCAGCTCCCTTTAAGGGTTTTATACTAATAGCGGAGTGTTTGAAATAAAATAGATGAGCTAAGATTAAATTGCAAGGCGGAAAAATAGTATTTTTGCTAAAACAAGCCTGGCCCCAAACAAAAAATAAGAGATGCCCTCTGAATGTCACTACAGGCTATAAAATTTTTCCCCACTGACAGGTCAACAGAAAGGTGGGGAGTGCGATTTATGTCAGAGACAATTTTAAAATTTTTTGTTAGACAAGTATTAAATTAGAACGTCAGCCCCTGAAACTGTTGGTTACAGCTTCTCGAGGGCCCCAGAAAACTAATTTTGGGGGGTGATTTACAGGGCCCCCAAACTTTATAGGGGAGTGCAGTAAACTTCTATGGGGCGAAAATTTGTAAGGGTTAACACGAAAATTTGGCTAATGGGGGGATTTCACATAGACAGATTGACGGAGCAATTTACAGAAAAATTTTGAGTCGGGTACTTTCTTATAGTCCGGATTTTTTTTTTAAAAAGTTGTGACAGAGCCCAAATAGGGGAAATAAACCCCCTTTCTTGGTTTTTGCCAGTAGGGAAACAAAATTAAATCTTGAGGGTTTTGATGAGTTGGGGGGGGATGATCACAAATCATCGTTTTAACAATCATGGAATTCCCCTAATAATGGCAATCAATCTCCGTCCCTGATTTCGCTTGGGTGATTTCATAGGGGCTGAAAAATTACTTTGGGGGGCTGAAATGGAATCCTATAAGGGTCAGGTAGGTGGTGATGGGCCCCAAAGCTTTTCCCGGGCAAAGTTCTAGTGCTCAGTCAAATTAGTTCCCCCAAAAGGGGAAACAATCAAACAAAAATACCCAAATGGGAACAATAATTAAAAAACGATTGGTCAAAAGAGAGGGATAATAGGCAAAACAAAAGAGGAGGGGGCTTAAAAATCGAATTTCATTAAAGAGAGAAAAAAAAAAGGGAATTTTGAAAAGCAAAAAGAGATTATGAGGTTAAAGTTGCAAAAAAAAGAAGGGGCAACCCAAAAGGATTCTTTTAGGTTACAGAATAAAATCGGGGGCAAGATAGGGGCCCCTCAAAAGTTCCTGGGTCCCCCACTGCATGAAAAGGAAAAAGTGTAGAATTTTTTAACAAACTTTCCCCTCGTTTTTACACAGGAGGTACCAGCGTATTCCAGTAATGACAAATTATGTGAACAGGACATAATAAAACTGTGACTATTAGGGTCACAAGTACAGGTCCTTAGGCAAATAGATAAATTAAAAAACCCAACAAATCCCCCCCCCTGTTTGAACTGTATGAAAGGGTTTTTAAAGAATGAAAAAGGGGATTAACCCCCTTTTGGCCCTAAAATTTTAAAACATATCACTACAAATGCTTTTGGTCCCAGATAAAGGAAAGGGAAAAAATTTGTGTTCCTTTATTTTCAAAACAGGTAAAGGTCCTTAGCTTGGGAACCCTAAAACCCAAATTTACCCAAAACCTCCATAGTGGGAAAATTTAGGGAAATAAATAATTGCCGAGGCGGGTTCGTACCCCACCTTGAAAAGCAAAAAAATAATCAACGAACTAGCATGGTTTTAAAAAAGGGGCTTCCCCTCCCTTTAAACGAATTTATTAAATTTTTTTTCCCAATTTAAGGTTTTTGGGGAGGTAGATCATGGAAATAAATTATGATTTTTGTGTATATGGACTTCAGTAAAGGCTTTTGAAGGGTCCCCAACATAAGGGGACTATTGGGGAAAAAATTAAAGCACAGGAAATAGGAGGAGAATTTTTTTTCCGGGATAGAGGTTTGGGACAAATGGGGCAGCAGAGATTTGCATAAAATGGGGAAAAAATAAAAAGGGGGGAAGCTTTTACGAGGGGTGTTCCCACGGGGATCAGTGGGGGGGCCCCCGCGGTTCACAATTACATAAACGCCCATAGATAGGGCAAAAGAGGGGACTGGGAAAGGGTTTTGGATGACCCAAATTTTTGGCCGCCCAAATTCTTTCTGCGAGGACATTCGAGAAACCCCCAGGAAGATTTGAATAGATAAACCCCAGTGGGGGGAGAAGTGGCAGATGCGTTTAATATGGGACAAATGCAAAGTTCAAAAATTTTGGAAACAGGAAAAAAACCTTGCCCATTAAACTAAATAAGGTAAACTTAATTACGGCCCCTTTTGCAAAAAAAGATTTAGGAGTTCTGGTTAGCAGTAATCGAAACCAAAACAACGGGGAAATAAGTGTTGGGAAATAAAGCTAAAAAAGAACCCTTTGGCTTCATATCAAGAAGCAAAAATTAATAGGGTCCTCGGGTTTGGCCCTTCAACTCTATACTTCCTTGGTTAGGCCCCCTTTTAAAATTATGCTGCACGGGTTTTGGTCCCCGTTTTTAAACGGGAATGGATAAAAAATTCTCGGGAAAAATTGTACAAAGGAGGATGAAAAGATGATCCCATGTATCAAAAAACCCTTCCCAATGGGGAAATAACAAAGGGGCCCTAAAACTGAAACTCATAGAAAGAGGGCAAAATTTAGGGGGGATTTTAATTGGGGAAAAATAAGTGGAAACGGGAAAAAATAAAGGGGTTTTGAAAATAGTGTGCTGAAAATATCGGGTAGACAGGACCCCGCAGCAAGGGTTTTAATTTGGGAAAAAATTTTCAGTTTTCAGGAAGGATATGGGAAAAGTACTGGTTTGGTAATAGAGTTGTGGATGAGTGGAACAAACCCCAAGGGTCCCTTTTATAGGGGCCCAAGAATTTTGTGTAGTTTTAAAAATGGGTTGGATAAAAAATGATAGTTTGTGGGGGGGTTGTGAGTTAGACCTGTTTGTTTGTGTTTAAACAGGTCGGGTTCCTTTGTTCCCCCCTTTTAAGTCAATTTTGGACCTGACCTGCCCTAGGTTGGGTGCATTGGCTTAACCCGGGGAAAAAGACTTGGCCCGGCCTCCCCAGGGGCCAGTGGGCCCTTTTCTGCAGTTTTTCCTTCTTTCTTATGTTCTTTTTATAAACGATCTCATCAACAGCACCCCAAATGGTTCAGGGAGGGGAAATCCTGTGTCAAAAACCCTACGGGATTCTATGAAAAGGTGACGGGAAAGTAAGACAAGAAGGGGAGGGGTGGGTGGATTGCATTTCTTGGCCTGCAAAAAGGGGCGTTTGACACGTTCCACACAAGAGATTAGTGAAAAAAAATGGGGGCCCAAGCAGGGAAAAGGGGGGAAAGGGGCAAAACAATGGACCCAGGGAATTTTTTGCCCGGGAAAGCCCGCAGCGATAAAGGGTACGTGGCAGGTGTCAGAGTGGGCACCTTTTGACCGGGGGGGGGCCCCAAAGGGGCATTTCCTAGGCCCTTTGGGGGTTGGTTTCTTGTTTTTGTAACGAAATGACGGAAGTAATAGACTCTGAGGTGTCCATGTTTGCAGATGCCCCGTAAAAATGATGAGAAAATTTCACTCGATCGAAGACCGGGCAGAAACTACAAAGGGACCTACAGGCTGCAGACCTGGTCCAGCAATTGGCCCTGGATTTCAATCCCCCCAAGTGAAAAAAGTCGGGAAGTTGGGGAAGGGCAAAAAAGGGACCGCAGACGGATACACCCTAGGGGGCCGGAGACTCAAACCTCACTAAAGGGAAAAAATTTTTGGGGTGAGTATAAAACCAGGCACATCCCTAAAGGAAACATCAAAAAAATTAACTCTGAAAGCATATGGGCGCCTAGAAAAACCTCAAAAACAGAAATTCCAAATTTCTTAAAAAGGGAGTCATTCAGGCCCCTGTACACAGTTTTCTTTAAAACCCTATTGGGTAGGGCGGCACTATTTTGGGAAACCCACACCAAACCAAAGGGCCACGTAAAGAAACTAGAAAAAGTGAAAAGGGTTTTTTGAAACCAAGATTTTCCCCAAAAGAGCTAAAGGAATGCCCCTACGAGGAGAGGTTAAGGGAAATAAACCCTGACGACATGGGGGACAGGAAAAAAATGGGGGGGAAACATGATAACGACATACAAAATACTAAGGGGAAATTGACAAGGGGAAAAAGGGACAGGATGGCCCCAGAGATTGGACCAGTAAAAAGGGGACCCATTTTGGAAAGGGTTGGGAAAGACGCAAATGAATCCCCGGGATGTTAGGAAGAATTTCTTCAGCCAAGAGTATCAGTAAAAAAAATAGTTTGGGAAACGATGTAGTGGAGGCGGGATCCAAAACTTTAGTTTTAAAAGCAGAGGTATGATAAAGCTCAGGGTGGGGGGAGTGACCAAGAAAGCGATCAGTGAAGAGGGGGGGGCCGGGAGCTGGGAATCGACCCCAGAAAATAACCCTTTGTGAGTAAAAACTAGGTGAGACACACACACACACCCACACAAACCACACAAACCTAACCTAACCAAACAATTGTTCATAAACCCCCCCACCACAAAACACATTTTTACGATAAGTTTAACCCTTTAAACACCCAACAGGATAAAAACAAAAGGGGCTCTCAAAAGGGGGAGGGAAAGGGAAAGGGAACCGATGATGGCTGGGGGAAAAAAGGAAAAATGGGTTGAACGGCTCAAGAACAAAATGGAGCAAAATGGGAAAAAAATTTAAAATAAGCTTTGCAAAAAACCCTTTTAGAGCAAATATCTGCAGATAGCAAAATTTGGGTATCACGACTGGGGTATTGAGGCAAAGTACAGGATTGGAGGAAGAAATTGACAGGGAAAAAGAAGGATCTAAAGATGAGGCCCTTTTGGGAAACCCCCTTTTTTTGGGATGAGGGCCCTTTAAAGGGAAAGGGGAAATGGATCAAAGAAATCTTTTGCAGCAGTAAAAAATCGGGCCCATCATGGTGCCCTTGGGAATGATTGGGGGAAACAGCAAAGGGGGTGTTTTAAATCAGACCCCAGAGATACAGGGGAAAAGAAAGGGGAAGAGGAGAGGGAGAGGTCAAAAATTTTAAAAGGGGCCTTCAAAAAGGTTTAAAGGGGCAGACCTTTAAAGAAAAAAAAGAAATTGGGGGAAAACAGGTTTTGGGAAAATCATTGAAATTTAACAGGAGAGAGGGGCTGTCTCAAGAAAGAAAATTTTCAAAGTTTTGGGGGGTATTCTGGGAAAAAAATCGCCCAACAGTTTGGACATTCAAACAGATGTGGTACAAAAAGGGTTTCTAAAACAGAAGCCACTTTTTAAGGGGACTCTCCGTTTATAAAAAAGTGTTCCTCAATCGAACAAAAAAACCAAAAAGGAAAAAGGGGAACAACTAAAATTTGAGAGAAAGACGAACCAGGGGAAGGGAAAAAGAGAGACAGGACAGGCAAGGGACAGACGGGAAAAAACTCACCCTTTTGGGGAGAACATAAAACACAAATGCTTAAAAAAAACGTCTCAACCCCCTGTCACCACATATAAACCCAAAACCCACAGTAAAAACCAGAAAAAAAAACCCTCCCCCCCAAAGCCCCAAATTCCACAATCACGCTGCCTCCCTTTAATTGTGCCCGCCTCCCACCCCCCGGCCTGCCCCTTTCCCTTTCCATCCCCCCAAAAAATAAGTTTTGGAAAAGGAAGCTAAAGGAAGGTACCCCCAAACTACAAAAGGGAAAAACAAAAAAGAGTAAAGAGTGGCAAAAACCCCTCATTGATGCATCACTGATATCAAAGCACTAACAGAGACAAAACTTATGGGGAAAGGTTTAACAGATGCAATTTTTCCCCCCTGGGGTTCAGATTATGAGGAAAAACAGAGAAAAAGAAAGGGAGGAGGAGTAGCTTTCCATAAAAAAAAAACAGTGGGGGGGGAGGAGAGGGGGGGAATGGAAACAAGGGGAAAAAGACGACTTCATTGTAGGAAAACTTCGATGGTGTTTAAAAGGTGTGATAGCAGTGTTTTATAAACCCCCCCCTTTTAAAACAGAGAACAAGAGAAGAGTAAAGATGTGCCCCAAAAAGGGGAATGGTGGGTACACCAGCTGAATTTGGGCCCAAAAGGGGGTCATATGGGTTTGGACAAAATTGTTAAATGGGGGTTTCAATCAAAAAAGGTTTTTACTGGGAAAAATTTGAGCCACATGGGAACCAGAAACAGGGGGGGCCCAAGATGTTGCAACTGTAAATTGGAGAACTTTTTTGCATAAACATGTTTAAAAAATACAACCAGAAGGGGAAGGGGGAGGGTGTTTTCCAACAAGGCTGTATTTTTCTTTTTTCCCCCTTGAAATAGTTCCCGACATAAGGGGTATCAAACCCCCGAAAGACCCCCCCGGGGCTAGGATCATGATGTCCTGAGTATTGAATATCTTTTTCGTGTTAACAGTGGAGAATGCAGCAGACGAGAACAAAGAGGGGGAAAACCAAAAAAACACAAAAGGGGACACATAGAAATGGGAAAAATTTCCCCCCAAAGAAGTCAGTGAGAAAGAGAATTAAAAAAACAGGGAAATGAAAAGAATTTGAAATAGGGAAACCCCTAAGGGGAGGGAGGGGAGGAAAAGGTTTATACAAAGGGCAAAAAGGGAAAAAATAGTAAGCAAGGGGTGAGCCCCTGGTTTTTTAAATTTGGGGGTTTTAAAGAGGCCAAAAACCAAGTGTGCTGAGCATGTAAAAAAGTATAGAAGGTAAAGGGCTCAAGGGAAAAAAAGGAGCCAGGCAGAAGAACCCAAAAAAAAAATCAAGGATAAGGAAGAGGCCCCGAAGGGGAATACGAGAAAAAGACATAGCATCAAAAGGGAAAATTTGAACCAACGTTTTTTATACAGAAAATTTGGGGGAAAAAAAAACGTCAAAGGGCCCCGGTAATCAGGCCCGAGGGGAAAAAAGGGGGGGGGCTGACGAAGGTTACCCCGAAGTTTTTTTATGAACAAAAAAAGATTTAGGGAATTTCACAATAAGAGTCAGGAAAGCTACCCGGGAAAACTGTGGAGGTAGGGTTTAAAAAAACAGGGGTTGGGAAAAATAAACATAAAACCCAAAGGGAGAGGTGAAGACCCCCGCAGCGAACTCGAACCCCAAAGGTGGTGGGCCCCCGGGTAAAAATATCTCCATGGATACTGGAGAGGAAGCAGAGGGAAATGTTTTGTGCCATTAGCAGAATCTTCAAATTTTAAACGAAAAAAGGGCAGTTGCCTGAGGCCCTGGAAGACCCGCATATGTATTTTTAATTTTTTTGAAAAGGGGCAGCAGGCAGCATTAAAATACCGCCCCCCTCTCACTGACTTTTTATATGTAAAGTCGTGGGGAAAAAATTATCAGGGGAAAAGTAGTGAAAAACATTGAAAAAATTGGGCTCATACAAACACAGTCAGCATGGGTTCAGAGATGAGAAATTTTGTATCACAAATTTTCTTGAGTTCCAAAGGAAAAAGGTAAAAGAAGTAGACGAAAGGAAGGGATGGGGAATTTTTCCATCTTTTTTGATTGCCAAAAAAGGGGTTTTGGGCACAGTAAACCCCACAAGAGAAAATGGTTTAAAAATTAGAGGGCACGCCCGGGAAAAAAGGGGGAAAATACTTTCAAATTTTACAGGGGAAAAAACGTGTTTTGATACGTGCTGAAGTGTTGGAGTGGGCAAATGTGTCGAGTGGGGCTCCACAAGGATCAGTCTTAGGCCCGGTGCTGTTTCTTGTATACGTGAATGACATGGTGGAAGGAATAGATTCAGAAGTGTCACTGTTCGCTGATGATGTGAAACTGATGAGGAGAATGAGGAGAAGTATAAATAATAGAAGTCCTCAGGTTGTTCTTCAACTCTATATATCCTTGGTTAGGCCTCATTTAGACTATGCTGCTCAGTTCTGGTCACCGTCTTACAGAATGGATATAAATGCTCTGGAAAACGTAGGAGGATGACAAAGATGATCCCATGTATCAGAAATCTTCCCTATGAGGATAGACTGAAGGCCCTGAATCTGCACTCTCTCGAAAGGCGTAGAATTAGGGATGATATGAACGAGGTGTATAAATGGAAAACAGGAATAAATAAAGTGGATGTAAAGAGTGTGCTGAAAACTTCCAGCCAAGACAGGACTCGCAGCAATTGTTTCAAGTTGGAAAAATTCAGATTCAGGAAGAATATAGGAAAGCACTGGTTTGGTAATAGAGTTGTGGATGAGTGGAACAAGCTCCTGAGTACAGTTATTGAAGCTAAAACGTTGTGTAGTTTTAAAAATAGGTTAGATAAATACATGAGTGGGTGTGGGTGGGTGTGAGTTGGACCTGACAGCTTGTGCTGCTGGGTCTGGTACAGTGCTCCATCCTTGAGTGGGGATGACCAGACTGGGTGGGTCATTGGGATAATCCGGGGGGTGGGTCATTGGGATAGCCCGGGGGGGGGGGCATGGACCTGCTCCGCATGGGTCAGTAGGCCTGTTGCAGTGTTCCTTCTTTCTTATGTTCTTATGTTCTTATTACAAGGGGATCTCGACAAACTACAAGTTTGGTCCGACAAATGGCTCCTGGAGTTTAACCCCAGTAAGTGTAAGGTCATGAAGATTGGGGAAGGACACAGAAGACCGCAGACGGAGTACAGGTTAGGAAACCAACAGCTGCAAACGTCAGTTAAAGAAAAGGATCTTGGGATAAGCATTATAAAGAACATGTCCCCTGAGGCACACATGAATCAAATAACTGCTGCAGCATATGGGAGATTGGCAAACCTGAGATAGGCATTCAGATATCTGAGTAAGGAGTCATTCACGGCATTGTACACAGTGTACGTAAGGCCTATTCTGGAATATGCAGCGCCAGTATGGAACCCTCACTTAGTCAAACACGTCACGAAATTGGAGAAAGTGCAAAAATTTGCAACACGATTAGTCCCGGAACTGAGGGGTATGTCTTATGAGGAGAGGTTAAGGGAACTCAACCTGATGACACTAAAGGATAGGAGGGATAGAGGGGACATGATAACAACGTATAAAATACTAATAGGCATTGACAAGGTGGACAAGGATCGAATGTTTCAGAGATGGGATACAGAAACAAGGGGACACAATTGGAAACTAAAAACCCAGATGAGTCATAGGGATGTTAGGAAGTATTTCTTTAGTCTTAGAGTTGTCAGGAACTGGAATAATCTGGCGAGTGAAGTAGTGGAAGCAAGTTCCATAAATAGCTTTAAGAAGAGGTATGACAAATATCATGGAGCAGGGAGAGAGTGAATTAGTATCCACCAGTGAAGAGGCGGAGCTAGGAGCTATGACTCGACCCCTGCAACCACATATAGGTGAGTACACACACACACACACACACACACACACACACACACACAAACAAACAAACATACACGCACAAAACACACACACACACACACACACACACACACACACAAACAAACAAACATACACGCAGAAAACACACACACACACACACACACACACACACACACTCACACACACACACACACACACACACACACACACACACACACACACACACACACACACACACACACACACACACACACACACACACACACACACACACACACATCAGTATCGGCTAGCTGACAGATATATTGCCCCTGGAGTTCCAATATTTCATTACTGCAAATCAGAAGGGCATTTATCAGACGTTAGCCAAGATATATGAGGGAATCGGAGAAGAGCGTCGGATGTTCGATGAAAAAGTTTTATATACGAATTCTTTGAAACGCCGCTCGTAAATGACAAATATCTCATATTATAGTGAGACATCCTTCAACGAGAACTGAAGGAGCATTTTCAAGCCAAACAACCAATTTTCCAGGCTTCTGGGCGCTATGATTCCTTTACCTGCCATTACTTATATATTCTACTTCTATAATTTTCTCATCATAAACATTTTAAGTTTTATTTTTATTGTAGCGAGAAGTCGCATGAAACATTAAAAGAGAGGCATCATTATTCGCCCGGCAACTCTTTCCTATTTCTGCAAGAGAGATTTGTTTATCTTTAATCTTTTATAGATAAATGAGATTTTACATATAAATATTGCAGTATCTGAAGCGTCGACACACACACACACACACACACTTGGAGCCACATGGGGGTTCCGGAAACATGGAGAACCAAGATAATGGATGTGGTTCTGGAAAACATCATGCATCAACATGTGAGGGACACTACCAGAGAGAGAGGGGAGGATGAGCCAGAAAGACTGGACGTTGTGTTCACCCTGAGCAGTTCAGATATTGAGGACATCACTTACGAGAGGCCCCTTGGAACTAGTGATAACGTGATTTTGAGTTTTTACTATAGAGTAGAGTTACAAGTGGAGAGGGTAACAGAAATTGAATGGAAAAAGCCAAACTATAAAACGGGGGACTACACAGGTATGAGGAACTTTCTGCAGGAGGTTCAGTAGGACAGAGAACTGGTAGGAAATTCAGTAAACGAAATGATAGAATGTGTAGCAACAAAATGCAAGAAGGCAGAGGAAGGGTTTGTTCCCAAGGGCAATATAAATAATGGGAAAGACCAAAGCGAGTCCTTGGCTTACCCGAAGGAATAGGGAGGGAAAAAAAAACTAAATGCACCAGAGAATGGAAAAGGTACAGGAGGCAAAGGACCCAGGAAAGGTATGTGAGGAGCTCAACATGAGATTTAAGGAAGTATTTACAGTGGAGACAGGAAGGCCTCTGGGAGGATAGGAACAGAGGAAGACACCAGCAAGGAATAAACCAACATGTGTTGGATGACATACAACTGAGGAGGAGGTGAAGAAGCTGCTAAGGGACATTGATACCTCAAAGGCAATGGGACCGGACAACATCTCCTCGTGGGTCCTTAGAGAGGGAGGGGATATGCTGTGTGTGCCACTGACTACAATCTTCAACACATCCCTTGAAACTGGGCAACTACCTGAGGTATGAAAGACGGCAAATGTAGTTCCCATTTTTAAAATAGAAGACAGAAAAGAGGCGGTAAACGATAGACCAGTGTCATTGAGGTGTATAGTATGCAAAGTAATGGAGAAGATTATCAGGAGGAGAGTGGTAGGGCACCTGGAACGGAACAGGAGTATGAACGCCTACCTGGACCGATTTATGGAAGACAAATCCTGTGTCACAAACTTTCTGAATTTTATGATAAAGTAACAGAAGTAAGAAACGAGAGAGAGGGGTGGGTTGGTTGCATCTTCTTAGACTGCAAGAAGGCCTATGACACAGTTCCTCACAAGAGATTAGTGCAGAAGCTAGAGGATAACGCGTGGATAACAGGAAGGGCACTGCAATTGATCAGAGAATACCTGACAGGGAGGCAACAACGAGTCATGGTACATGATGAGGTATCACAGTGGGCACCTGTAACGAGCTGGGTCCCACAGGGTTCGGTCCTAGGAGCAGTGCTATTTTTGGTGTATGTGAATGACATGATGGAAGGGTTAGACTCAGAAGTGCCCCTGTTCGCAGATGATGTGAAGTTAATGAGGAGAATTAAATGAGATGAGGATCAGGCAGGAATTGAAAGAGACCTGGCAAGACTAGACACCTGTTCCAGCAACTGGCTCCTAGAAATTAACACCGCTAAATGCAAAGTCATGAAGAAAGGGGAAGGGCACAGATGACCGCAAACGGAGTATAGGCTAGGTGGCCAAAGACTACAAACCTCGCTCAAGGAGAAAGATCTAGGGGTGGTATAACACCGAGCACGTTTCCGAAAGCACACATCAACCAGATAACTGCTGCAGCATATGGGTGCCTGACAAACCTGAGAACAGCATTCCGATACCTTAGTAAGGAATCGTTCAAGACTCTGTGCACCGTGTACGTCAGGCCCATGCTTTGTATGCAACACCTGTTTGGAACCCACACTTGATCAAGCACGTCAAGAAATTAGAGAAAGTGCAAAGGTTTGCTACAAGGTTAGTTCCAGAGCTAAGATTAGTTCCACAGTTCTATCAAGAAAGGTTAAGGGAAATCGGCCTGACGACATTGGAGGACAGGAGGGTTAGGGGAGACATTATAACGACATACAAAATACTGCGTGGAATAGACAAGGTGGACAGAGACAGGATGTTCCAGAGAGGGGACACAGAAACAAGGGGTCACAGTTGGAAGTTGAAGACTCAGATGAGTCAAAGGGATGTTAGGAAGTATTTCTTCAGTCATAGAGTAGTCAGGAAGTTGAATAGCCTAGCTAGTGAGGTAGTGCAGGCAGGAACCATACATAGCTTTAAGATGAGGTATGATAAAGCTCATGGAGCAGGGAAAGAAAGGACGTAGTAGCACTCGGTGAAGAGGCGGGACCAGGAGTTAAGTCTCGATCCCTGCAACCACAATTAGGTGAGTACAGTTAGGCGAGTACACACAATACAGCCACGACATCAAGAACTGCTACTTCAGTCACAGACGATGGGACTGTAGGGAGCAAAGGAGATGGCTCTATCAGATCCAAGTGAGGTCCGGGAAAAGACAGGGACAACAGCAGGAACAAATGAGGGGACGTAAGACAATGAACGAGCTAAGCTGTATGCAGAGGCTCTAGCAGACAACTGCTGTGTCCAGGAAGAGCTAAGCACAGGGACACCTGATAAGGAAGAGACAGAAAGAAGAAACGATTCAATGGCAGGAACTAATTTGTCTCAGAGGATGCTCAGGGATGTGCAGTGGGAGGACAAATGGAAGAGGGCACTTTTTGTCTATGGGCTCCAAGAAGTTGAAGGGGAAACTTATGAAGCAATAAATCAGGAGGGAAAAAACGATTGACAGCATCATGGAGAGGATGACATGGCTCAGCTGACAATTTTTTGGAGAATTGGGTGGTTTGCGAAAGGAAAACAGCGTCCAGTCAACGTGATTTTCAAGGCAGAGTTTGCTCGAAACCAGATTTTGCAGGAGAAAGCATGTCTAAGGGACAAACTGGAGTACCGGAGTGTGTACCTCGACTGAGACAGTGCACAAGAAAACAGAAAGATACTGAAAGAGAGGGTGCCACATTGCAAGGAGGAATGGGAGGCAAGGTAGGAGGGGAGCAGGAGAATCCAGGACCAGGTGGAAGAGCAAACACAACTTCCTCCAGTACCACCCATAGAAGGAATCTAACCATGGCAACCCCAATGCAACCAAACAACCTAATCCAAAACTCACACACTGTACCCTTTACCCCTATCCCCATCACCACAAACCCCACCCCCACAGCAACCCTCTATAGGAGCCTATCAGGCCGCCAGCTCCCCCAAACACACTATTCTCCCCAGACCACAGTTAAAGAAAAAAACTGTAGATTTGGTACACAAACGCGAGGAATGGCAAGAAAGAATCAAGATGTCCCCAGACATCATAGCAGTCACAGAAACAAAGCTCACTGGGACAATAAGAGACGCAATCTTTCCACCCAGACATCAGATCCCGAGGAAGGATAGAGGGAGCAGAGGGGGAGGAGGGGTTGTACTGCTCATTAAAAATCGATAGGGATATCAGGAAATGGAAGGAGTGGACGAGATTGGAGAAAGGGATTACATAGTAGGTGCAATTTAGTCAAGGGAACATAAGGTAGCCATTGCATAGCATGTATAACCCACCACAGAACTGCAGGAGGCCAAGAGAAGCATATAAAGAGAGCAACAGAACAATGCTGGACACACTAGCTGAGGAGGCAAGACGAGCTCACTCGAGTGGAGCAAAGTTACTGGTTATGGGCGATTTCAACCACAGGGAGATTGACTGGGAAAACTTCGAGCCACAAGGGGGTCCCGAAACATGGAGAGCCAAGATGATGGATGTCGGTATTAGAAAACCTCATGCATCAACATGTTAGGGACACAACCAGAGAAAGAGGGGAAGACGAACCATGGTCCAGTCTTGCTGGACCATGTGTTCACCCTGAGTAGCTAAGACAATGAGTACATCACACATGAAAGGCCCCTTGGAGCTAGCGATCACGTGGTTCTGAGCTTTGAATACATCGAAGAGCTACAGGCAGAGAGGGTAACAGAAGAAGAAAAGCGAAAAGTCTAACTATAAAAGAGGGGGACCACACAGGTACGAGGACCCTCCTGCAAGAGGTTCAGTGGGAAAGACATTTGGTAGGAAAGTCAGTAAACGAAATGATGGACTACGTAACAACAAAAATGCAAAGAGGCAGATGAAATTTTTGTTCCCAAGGGTAAGAGAAATAATGGGAAGAACAGAATGAGCCCTTGGTTTACCCGAAGGTGCAGCAAGGCAAAAATAAGTGTGCTAGAGAATGGAAAAAGTACAGAAGGCATAGGACCTAGGGAAATAAAGAGATTAGTCGACGAGCCAGAAACGAGTATGCACAGATAAGGAGAGAGGCCCAGTGGCAGTACGAAAATTACATAGCATCGAAAGTCTGACCCGAAACTGCTTTATAGCCACATCACTAGGAAGACAACAGTCAAGAACCAGATAATCAGGCTGAGGAAAGAAGGGGGGGGGGGAGCTCACAAGAAACGACGTAGAAGTATGTGAGGAGCTCAACATGAGATTTGAGGAATATTTACAGTGGAGGCAGAAGGGACACTGGGAAGACAAAACAGAGGGGTACACCAAGAAGGGATATACCAACAAGTGTTGGATGACATACACACAGCCGAGGAGGAGGTGAGGAAGCTCCTAAGTGACCTTGATACCTCAAAGGCGTTGGGACTGGACAACATCTCTCCGTGGGTCCATACAGAGCGAGCAGAAACACTGTGTGTACCACTAACCACAATCTTCAACACATCCCTTGAAACTAAACTACAGGTCACTGTCACTGGCGTGTATAGTATGCAAAGTCATGGAGAAGATTATCAGGAAGAGAGTGGTGGAGGAACTGGAAAGGAACAAGATTATAAACGATAGCAAGCACGGATTCATGGAAAGCAAATCCTTTGTCACAAACCTACTGGAGTTAAATAACAAAAAAGGCACAATACCGTGACTGGAACGATACACAAATAACCTGCACATAAAAGAGAGAAGCTTACGACGACGTTTCGGTCCGACTTGGACCATTGACAAAGTCACACTGTGTGACTTTGTCAATGGTCCAAGTCGGACAGAAACGTCGTCGTAAGCTTCTCTCTTTTATGTGCGGGTTATTTGTGTATCTACTGGAGTTTTATGAGAAGGTAACTGAAGAAAGACATGAGAGGGAGGGGTGGGTTGATTACATTTTCTTGAACTACAGGAAGGCCTTTGACACAGTTCCTCATAAGATATTAGTGCAGAAGCTAGAGGATCAGTCACGTATAACAGGAAAGGCAATGCACTGAATCAGAGAATACCTAACATGGAGGCAACAGCGAGTCATGGTACGTGAAGAGGTATCACAGTGGGCGCCTGTGAAGAGCAGGGCCCCACAGGGGTCAGTCCTGGGACCAGTGCTATTCTTGGTATATGTGAATGACAAGACGGAAGGAATAGACTCAGAAGTGTCCCTATTCGCAGATGATGTGAAGTTCATGAGGAGAATTCAATCAGATGAGGACCAGACAGGTCTACAAAGAGACCTGGACAGGCTGGACGAGTGGTCCAGCATCTGGACCCTAGAATTTAACACCGCCAGATGCCAAGTAATGAAGATCGGGGAGGGGTAAAGAAGACCACAGACAAAGTATAGGCTAGGTGTCCAAAGACTGCAAACCTCACTCATAGAGAAAGATCTAGAGGTGATTATAACACAGAGCATATCTCCGGAAGCACACTTTACCTAGATAACTGCTGCGCCATATAGGTGCACGGCAAACCTGAGAACAGCGTTCCGATACCACAGTAAGGAATTGTTTAAGAATCTTTGCACTGTGTGCGTCAGGCCCATACTGGAGTACACAGTACCAGTCTGGAACCCACACCTGGTCAAGCACGTCAAGAAATTAGATAAAGTGTAACGGTTTGCAACAAGACTGGATTCCAGGTTCCTACGAAGAAAGGTTAAGTGAAATCGGGCTGACGACACTGCAGGACAGGAGGGTGAGGGGAGACACGATAACGACATACAAAGTACTGCATGGAATAGATAAGGTGGACAGAGACAGGATGTTCCAGAAAAGACGCAGAAAAAGGGGTCACAATTGAAAGTTGAAGACACAAATGAGTCAATGGGAAGTTAGGAAGTATTTCTTCATCTACAGAGTTGTTAGGAAGTGGAATAGTTTGGCAAGTGATGTAGTGGAGGCAGGAACTATACATAGTTTTGAGACGAAGTATGATAAAGCTCATGGAGCAGGGAGACGGAGGATACAGCAGCGGGCAGTGAAGAGGCAGAGCCAGGAGCCGAGTCTCGACTCCTGCAACCATAATAACGTGAGTACACGTACACACACACACACACACACACACACCACACACACACACAAACACGCACACACACACACATATATATACATATATATATATATATATATATATATATATATATATATATATATATATATATATATATATATATTATATATATAAACAAACACTGATCTCTGGCTGAAGGAGACTCGAACCTACGAACCTTGGAACGAGGCACGCAGTAGTTTACCAATCTGCCCACACTGGACCAATACCTTGGAATCTAACTTGCGCTAGACTTTGACCCATGGCAGCCAGCTTTCAGGGAGAAGGCTTACAGCTTCTCCCTGAATTCGCTCTTGCGAATTTCTTGCATTGCTAATATCTCTAGTAAGGCTGATGCATGCAGGGGATGAGATGAAAAGCTGTAAGCCTTCTCCCTGAAAGCTGGCTGCCTTGGATCAAAGTCTAGCGCAAGCTGGACTCCAAGGTATTGGTCCAGTGTGGGTAGATTGGTAAAGCACTGTGTACCTTGTTCCAAGATTCGTAGGTTCGAGTCTCCTTCAGCAAGAGATCAGTGTTTATGTATATTTCGCCTGCTCTTGCGAATTCCTTGCACATATATATATATATATATATATATATATATATATATATATATATATATATATATTTTATATATATATATATATATATATATATATATATATATATATATATATATATATATATATATATATATATATATAGGTATATTTTATTACATAATATGGTACAGAAGAATTAAGAGATACATGCTGATACAAAGATGGCGCATACAGTACAGGAGCTGTGAGAGATACATGTCTAGTACATATCTAGTACATATTGTTACTTGTTTGTCACTGATTATAATGTGAAAATCTCGTCCAGCTTCTCAGACCTGGGGCACGTGCCCAAAATACAGCAGGCATTACCCCTCTGAGCAGCAGCATCGAGTCACTGGAACAGAAAACTAGCTGCCCTGGGATCCCTAGTTACCCTCATGAGTCTTTTGCCTAGCTCCTAAAGGAACTTACATGCACTCTTTCCCCATGAGCCAAGGGTCTCAGAGACTATGGGAACAAACATGTATTTTCTAGACTTTTGGGACTCCCTGAAGCTGTCAGCTGCCCCTCCTTCCTCCCTGGTGTATTGGAGATAGGTATCAGCCAAGTTAGATGTACGTGTGTAGTCCCACACCACCTGCTTACCGTCTGTCCAGGCTCGAAGGGTGATAACATAAGAACATAAGAAAGAAGGAACACTGCAACAGGTCTACTGACCCATGCGGAGAAGGTCCATGTGCCCCCCACCGGATTAACTCGATAATCCGCCCCCGGATAAACCCAATGACCCACACAGTCTGGTCACCTCTACTCAAGGATGGAGCACGGCACCAGACCCAGCAGCACAAGCTAGTCAAGTTCAACTCACACCCACCCACACCCACTCATGAATTAATCTAACCTATTTTTAAAACTACACAACGTTTTAGCCTGAGTAACTGTACTCGGGAGTTTGTTCCACTCATCCACAACTCTATTACCAAACCAGTGCTTTCCTATATCCTTCCTGAATCTGAATTTTCTAACTTGAAACCATTGCTGTGAGTTCTGCCTTGGCTGGAAATTTTCAGCACACTATTTACATCCCCTTTCTTTATTCCTGTTTTCCATTTATACACCTCGATCATATCCCCCCTAATTCTACGCCTTTCGAGAGAGTGCAGATTCAGGGTCCTCAGTCTGTCCTCATAGCGAAGATTTCTGATACATGGGATCATCTTTGTTATCCTCCTCTGTACGTTTTCCAGAGCATTTATATCCATTCTGTAATACGGTGATCAGATTCGAGCACCATAACCTAAATGAGGCCTAACCAAGGATATATAGAGTTGAAGAACAACCTGAGGGTTTCTATTATTTACACTTCTAGATATGAAGCCAAGAATTCTGTTAGCTTTATTGCGAACACTAATGCACTGTTGCCTTGGATTTAGATTACTGCTAACCAGAGCTCCTAAATCCTTTTCGCAATCAATAGTATTAAGATCTACATTATTTAGTTTATATGTGGTATGGTTATTTAACTGTCCAACATTTAGAACTTTGCATTTGTCAATACTAAACTGCATCTACCACTTCTCCGACCATTGCATCAGTCTATTCAAATCATCCTGGAGTGCTCTAGTGTCCTCATTAGAGTGAACTGAACGGCATATTTTGGTGTCATCAGCAAATTTGCTTATGTCGCTATTTATTCCCTTATCTATGTCGTTTATGTAAATTGTGAACAACAACGGGCCCAACACTGACCCCTGAGGAACACCGCTTGTGACGTGCCCCCATTCTGATTTCTCCCAATTTATGCAAACTCTCTGCTGCCTATTTGTCAGCCATGCCTCTTCCCAGGAAAAATTTTCTCCTATTCCGTGTGCCTTAAGTTTCCTCAATAGCCTCTGATGTGGAACTCTATCGAAAGCCTTACTGAAGTCCATATACACAATATCATATTCAATACCATGATTACCTCTTCAAACACCTTAGTGAAAAAAGTTAGTAAATTCGTAAGACAGGAACGCCCTTTTGTAAAACTGTGTTGAGATTCATTACTCAATCTGTGCCTATCAAGATGGCTACGAATTGCTTCGACAGTTACTGATTCCATAAATTTTCCCACTATGGAGGTAAGGCTTATTGGTCTATAGTTCGAAGCCAAGGACCTGCCACCTGCCTTGTAAACAGGTATAACATTTGCCATTTTCCACTTATCAGGCAATATGCCAGTTTGTAGTGATATGTTAAAAAGATTAGCCAAAGGTATGCTAAGTTCCTCTTTACATTCCTTTAACACCCTTGCAAAGAGTTCATCAGGGCCTGGGGATTTGTTAGGTTTTAGTTTCTCTATTTGTCTGAGGACCATGTCACTTGTTACCGCAATCGTACATAGTTTATTATCCTGTTCTACGTAATCTATTATTTCAGGAATATCGCTTGTATTTTCCTGGGTGAAAACTGAGAGGAAGTAGTTATTGAGAATTTCACACATATCCTTATCACTGTCAGTGATCTGACCAGAGTTACTCTTAAGTGGGCCAATGTTGTCCCTAATCTTACTTCTGTATACCTGAGAAAAACCTTTTGGGTTAGTCTTTGAATCCCTTGCGACCTTAGCCTAATAATCTTTTTTTGCTTTTCTTATTCCTTTCTTTATTTCACTCTTTAATTGAATATATTGATTTCTTAACTGCCCATCCTCTCTTTTGATACGCCTATGTATGCCTCTCTTTTGACTAATGAGATGTTTTAATCTATTGTTCATCCATTTGGGATCATTTTTGTTAGATCTGATTTCCCTACTAGGAACAAAAGTTGTGTGGGCAACTAGAACTATGCTCTGAAAAACGTCATACTGGCAGCCAAGATCTTCTACCTGACCCATAGTCAGGTTATCCCAATTCAGCACACCCAGGTAATTTTTCAGTCCCATGAAGTCGGCCAAGCAAAAATCTGGGACAGAGATTTGATTGCAGTTATCTGAGTAATTCCATGATATATTGAAACAAAGTGATTTGTGATCACTTTCCCCAAGCTCATCATTAACTTCAAGATTATTAATTAGTGACTCTTTGTTGGCAAGAACCAAGTCAAGCAAATTGTTTCCTCTAGTTGGTTCTGTCACAACCTGTTCTAAAATGCAATTCTGAACCGTATCAAGAAAGTCACTAGACTCAAGATTTCCTGTCATATTGTTCCAATCAATTTGTCTAAAGTTAAAATCTCCCATTATCACAACATTTTCATATCTAGATGCCTTATGAATTTCATCCCATAACAGCTTACTGCACTCCCTATCATGATTTGGAGGCCTATAAATCACACCCAAAACTAATTTGTCACAACCCTCCAGAAACTGAAGCCAAACAGATTCTACGTTCGATGTTTCTAATCTTATATCATGTCTAAGACAACAATTTAAACTTCCACTGACAAACATCGCCACTCCACCACCCTTCCTGTTGACCCTATCAGTGTGGAATAGTTTATAACCCTGTATGTTGCATTCAGAAGGCATTTCTCTATCTTTCAGGTTGAACCAGGTCTCTGTTATACCAATGATATCTATATTACCTGCACTTGCAAGTCATCTTAGCTCATCTATCTTATTTCTTAGACTCCTACTATTTGTATAGTAAACCTTAAGGGAGCTAGTCACTCGTTGCCCTCTACTATCTTTCTTTGTTGATCAACTGATTAGCCATTACTAGCAACTTTATTTTGAATATTGCCTTTTAAACATATCCCTGAGGTATCCCGGCAATAACTACTGTTTTTAACCCTAATGCTGCAGCCTGATTGTTTCCCACAAACACCCATACCTCTGCAATCTATCAGTTTAAATTCCTAGACAAGTCATCAATTACCCTCTCAATTGAATTGGCTAATGCAACCACTCCATCCCCGGAGAGATGAACCCCATCTCTTGCATTCATATCACGTTTGCCAAAGAATAGGTCCTAGTTATCAATGAATGGGATTGCAAGTTCCTTGCAGTACCTGTCTAACCAGCAATTTATACCAATTGCCCTAGACATCCATTCATTGCCTTTCTAGGCAAGATGCTACATGTGACTGGGATCCCTCCCTTAAGCCTAACTACTTCTATGGCTGACCTGTACTTATCTAACAGCTCCTCTCTCCTGCCTTTCCCAATGTCATTACCCTAGAACTAAGACAGATAATGGGCTTGTTCCCATTAGCTCACATAATATTATCCACCCTGCTGACTATGTCACCAACACCAGCTCAAGGAAGGCACACTCTCTGTCTGACCTTTCTGTCTCTGTTACAAAATGCACAGTCCATTTATCTTACCTGAGAATCGCCTACTATTAAAATATTCTTACCTTGATTAGCAGGGGAATCAGTGGTACCTTCAACTTCAATAACTACTGAAGTACACTCGTCTCGGAGAACAGAGAATCGAGTTTTTACCTTCACATCTTCTCTTTTAACTCTCCTCATCTTCCTTCTTCCTGATCTGTGAACCACTTGCGACTTAAAGAAGCTGGCACTATCACTGCTAGTGACCATTTCCTCCTTACCAGCTAAATCCTTCTCACACTCGCTCCCAAACTCATCTATGCAAAGCTTCAGCCTCCAGTTTTTTTTCTGAAGAAGTGGAATCTGCTTCTTCAACACTTGAACCTGTGATTCTAAAATACTACATCAAGCCATGGTGCTTGGTAACAGTCCATGCTAACTTCCAAGAGCTTAGGCAGGTATGACCACAGGTGACCACTGACTTCAGTATACTATGATACGATCTGGACGCTTCTGGCCGCCATCAGGTCTGCATAGTTGGGGTGGCTCCATTACTGCTGGGCACTCGGCTGTTGTGATTCTCCTCTTGATAATGTTAATAACCTCCTCATGTCTTCCAGCCTTTACCTTGGATTTACGGCACACAAGACCATGGTACTCGAATCGGTCTGCTGCTTCACTGCCACAAATACACCTGTGCTCGGTAAGTCGAAGGGCAACACCAATGTGGATGGTCTGTGGGTCGAGACGTGTGACAAGGCTAGAGTTGGGAACAGCCAGCAGAAAATCCCCTGCATGAGGGGCTCTCACTGCCAGGAGGCGAGCTCTACCCTTCCCTGACACACTCTGAAGCATTGTTGAAGCTATATTCTCCACTATTGGGCCATCCCAGTGCAACTGTTTGTAGTTGTTGGGGGGAGCTGGTCTGGTTTCAGAGCCAATTAGATTATCTCAGATCATGGCTCCGTCAATGAACTTTTGGTCCTGGGCTCCAATCTTGTCCCTAAGATGTTCAGGGAGAATCGCTGCTACAAGCCCTCTGGAAGCTGTACATACGGATAGAAAAGCAGGTAGCGCAATCTTTGATGACTTGCGGTCACCAATGCCTCCTAGTCTGCTTGGAAGTGTAGCTTGGTTCTACTGCCCGTCTTCTAAAGTAAGGTTAAGTACTTTCGTGAAAATCATATTCGTGCAATATAGGGTTATCATATAGAGGTGCACATCTTAGGAAATATGTCAACCTGGGCAGACTCAAGCGCTTTGTGAGACGGTATAAGGCATTAGGGTGTCAAGATTGAAAATTCATTGTTCCATTCTCCTCAACTCTTCCAATTTCTTCCTGAGAATTGTGTCAATGGCATCGCTTCACAGAGATGTTCCAAGCAAGACGCTATTTGAAGTGGCAATGACTGATGCTCCTGATAGTTTGGAACTCACTGCATTTATCACTTGTTGATTGACTGAAATGATTTCACATTTAGATGGATTAACGATGAGACCCATTTCCTGTCCCCGTGTCATCACCTGAGTAAGATCATCTAGGAGGGACTCCTTTGTACCTGCTAGTGTGCCATCATCCTGGAACCAGATATTTAGCTCATTGATCAGTCTGACTGTGTTTTCCTTAACCGCAATACAGAAGAGAAATGGTGCAAGAGGATCCTCTTGCTGGACACTCTATCATGATGTGATTTTGTGCTCTCCAAACAGGAGCATTGATACCTTGCTATATCCAGCTGAATCGAAGGGAAAGAGACCAGGGAAATGTTCTTCTACCGCTGCTAACAGGTGATTTTAAAATATGCAAAACAACCACTGTGAAAGAGTAGTGAAATTCCAAGCGCTTTCGTGACTACTCACATTGTGAAAGAACTAATAGTTCCTTGACATTATGAGTAGTCACGAAAGCGCTTTGGGAAATTTTACTACTCCTTCACAGTTGTTGTTTTGCATATATATATATATATATATATATATATATATAAAATATATAATATATATTATATATTATATATAATATATATATATAAAATATAATATATAATAATTTTAAAAATATATATATATATATATGTATTATATAATATATAAATTTTAAAATATATATATATATATATATAATAAAATATATAATATATATATATATATATATATATATATATATATATATATATATATATATATAAAATATATATATATATATAGGGGTAGTAGGTTGGTAGACAGCAACCACCCAGGGAAGTACTACCGTCCTGCCAGATGACTGTGAAACAGAAACCTGTAACTGTTTTACCTGTAACTGTTTTATTATTGCTGGTTTCTTTTTCTGTCTCATAAACACGCTAGATAACAAGGATATCTTGCTACTCCTACTTACACTTTGGTCACACTTCACAGACACGCACATGCATATATATATATATATACATCTAGGTTTTTCTCCTTTTTCTAAATAGTTCTTGTTCTTCTTTATTTCTTCTATTTTCCATGGGGAAGTAGAAAAGAATCTTTCCTCCGTGAGCCATGCGTGTCGTATGAGGCGACTAAAATGCCGGGAGCAATGGGCTAGTAACCCCTTCTCCTGTAGACATTTACTAAAAAAGAGAAGAAGAAAAACTTTATAAAACTGGGATGCTTGAATGTGCGTGGATGTAGTGCGGATGACAAGAAATAGATGATTGCTGATGTTATGAATGAAAAGAAATTGGATGTCCTGGCCCTAAGTGAAACAAAGCTGAAGGGGGTAGGGGAGTTTCGGTGGGGGGAAATAAATGGGATTAAATCTGGAGTATCTGAGAGAGTTAGAGCAAAGGAAGGGGTAGCAGTAATGATGAAGCATCAGTTATGGAAGGAGAAAAGAGAATATGAATGTGTAAATTCAAGAATTATGTGGACTAAAGTAGAGGTTAGATGCGAAAAGTGGGTCATGATAAGCGTGTATGCACCTGGAGAAGAAAGGAATGTAGAGGAGAGAGAGAGATTTTGGGAGATGTTAAGTGAATGTATAGGAGCCTTTGAACCAAGTGAGAGAGTAATTGTGGTAGGGGATCTGAATGCTAAAGTAGGAGAAACTTTTAGAGAGGGTGTGGTAGGTAAGTTTGGGGTGCCAGGTGTAAATGATAATGGGAGCCCTTTGATTGAACTTTGTATAGAAAGGGGTTTACTTATAGGTAATACATATTTTAAGAAAAAGAGGATAAATAAGTATACAAGATATGATGTAGGGCGAAATGACAGTAGTTTGTTGGATTATGTATTGGTAGATAAAAAGACTGTTGAGTAGACTTCAGGATGTACATGTTTATAGAGGGGCCACAGATATATCAGATCACTTTCTAGTTGTAGCTACATTGAGAGTAAAAGGTAGATGGGATACAAGGAGAATAGAAGCATCAGGGAAGAGAGAGGTGAAGGTTTATAAACTAAAAGAGGAGGCAGTTAGGGAAAGATATAAACAGCTATTGGAGGATAGATGGGCTAATGAGAGCATAGGAAATGGGGTCGAAGAGGTATGGGGTAGGTTTAAAAATGTAGTGTTAGAGTGTTCAGCAGAAGTTTGTGGTTACAGGAAAGTGGGTGCGGGAGGGAAGAGGAGCGATTGGTGCAATGATGATGTAAAGAGAGTAGTAAGGGAGAAAAAGTTTGCATATGAGAAGTTTTTACAAAGTAGAAGTGATGCAAGGAGGGAAGAGTATATGGAGAAAAAGAGAGAAGTTAAGAGAGTGGTGAAGCAATGTAAAAAGAGAGCAAATGAAAGAGTCGGTGAGATGTTATCAACAAATTTTGTTGAAAATAAGAAAAAGTTTTGGAGTGAGATTAACAAGTTAAGGAAGCCTAGAGAACAAATGGATTTGTCAGTTAAAAATAGTAGAGGAGAGTTATTAAATGGAGAGTTAGAGGTATTGGGAAGATGGAGGGAATATTTTAAGGAATTATTAAATGTTGATGAAGATAGGGAAGCTGTGATTTCATGTATAGGGCAAGGAGGAATAACATCTCGAAGGATTGAGGAAGAGCCAGTTGTGAGTGTGGGGGAAGTTCGTGATGCAGTAGGTAAAGTGAATGGGCGTAAGGCAGCCGGGATTGATGGGATAAAGATAGAAATGTTAAAAGCAGGTGGGGATATAGTTTTGGAATGGTTGGTGCAATTATTTAATAAATGTATGGAAGAGGGTAAGGTACCTAGGGATTGGCAGAGAGCATGCATAGTTCCTTTGTATAAAGGCAAAGGGGACAAAAGAGAGTGCAAAAATTATAGGGGGGATAAGTCTGTTGAGTATACCTGGTAAAGTGTATGGTAGAGTTATTATTGAAAGAATTAAGAGTAAGACGGAGAATAGGATAGCAGATGAACAAGGAGGCTTTAGGAAAGGCAAGGGGTGTGTGGACCAGGTGTTTACAGTGAAACATATAAGTGAACAGTATTTAGATAAGGCTAAAGAGGTCTTTGTGGTATTTATGGATTTGGAAAAGACGTATGACAGGGTGGATAGGGGGGCAATGTGGCAGATGTTGCAGGTGTATGGTGTAGGAGGTAGGTTACTGAAAGCAGTGAAGAGTTTTTACGAGGATAGTGAGGCTCAAGTTAGAGTATGTAGGAAAGAGGGAAATTATTTCCCAGTAAAAGTAGGCCTTAGACAAGGATGTGTGATGTCACCGTGGTTGTTTTAAATTGTTTATAGATGGGGTTGTAAGAGAAGTAAATGCGAGAGTCTTGGCAAGAGGCGTGTAGTTAAAAGATAAAGAATCACACATAAAGTGGGAGTTGTCACAGTTGCTCTTTGCTGATGACACTGTGCTCTTGGGAGATTCTGAAGAGAAGTTGCAGAGATTGGTGGATGAATTTGGTAGGGTGTGCAAAAGAAGAAAATTAAAAGTGAATACAGGAAAGAGTAAGGTTATGTGGATAACAAAAAGATTAGGTGATG
>NC_069399.1:15453612-15456112 GCF_026875155.1 Cherax quadricarinatus | reverse complement strand
ATCTAGACGCCTTATGAATTTCGTCCCATAGCAGCTTAGTGCATTCCCTATCAAGGTTTGGGGGCCTATATAGCACACCCAAAATTAATTTTTCATATCCTTCGAGAAACTGTGTCAAACAGATTCTGTGTCCGATGTTTCTATTCTTATACCATGTCTAACACAGCGAGTTAAATTATCTCTGACATACTTCGCCACTCCACCACCCTTTCTGTTGACCCTATCAGTGTGGAATAGTTTATAACTCTGTATGTTGCAATAATATCTATATTACCTGCACTTGCGAGTAATCGTAGCTCATCTATCTTATTTCTTAGACTCCTACTATTTGTATAGTAAACCTTAAGGGAACTAGTCACTCGTTGCCCTCTACTATCTCTCTTTGTTTGTCGATCAGTTGCTTTGTCTTTATTAGGAACTTTATTTTGAATATTGTCTTTTAAACATATCCCTTAGGTATCCTGGTAATATCTGGTGTTTCCAACAATAAAACTGCAGCATGATTATTTCCCACAAACACCCATACCTCTATAATCTATCAGTTTAAAATCCCAGACAAGTCATCAATTACCCCCTCAATCGAACTGGCTAATGCAACCACTCCAGCCCCAGAGAGATGAACCCCATCCCTTGCATACATATCATGTTTGCCATAGAATTTGTCCCAGTTATCAATGAATGGGATTGCAAGTTCCTTGCAGTACCTGTCTAGCCAGCAATTTATACCAATTGCCCTAGACATCCATTCATTGCCCTCCTTTAGACCTGACTACTTCTATGGCTGACTTGTAGTTATCCAGTAGCTCCTGTCTCCTTCCCAATGTCCTTTCCACCAGCACTAAGACAGATAATGGGCTTGTTCCCATTACCTGACATAATATTATCCAACCTGCTGACTATGTCACCAACACCAGCTCATGGGAGGCACACTCTCTCTCTCTCTCTCTGACTTTTCTAGCTCAGTTACAAAAAACACGGTCCATATATCTTACCTGAGAGTCTCCCAAAATCAGAATATTCTTACCTTGATTAGCAGGGGAGTCAGAGGTACGTTTAACCTCACTAACCAGTGAAGTACACTCGTCTTGGAGAACAGAGAATTGATTTCCTACCTACACATCTTCTTTATTAACCCTCCTTATCTTCCTTCTTCCTGAACTTTTATCCAGTTGCCACTTAGAGCGGCTGCCACTTTCACTGGAGGTACGCATTTCCTCCTTACCAGCACCAAATATCTCACACTCACTCCCAAACACATCTAAGCGAAGCTTCAGCCTCCTATTTTCCTCCTGAATTAGTAGAACCTCCTTCTTCAACACTTTAAGCTGAGATTCTAAAAGACTACAACAAGCCATGGTGCTTGGTAACACTCCACGCTTATACCCATACAGCTCAGGACAGGTATGGACACACGTGACCACTGACCTCAGCGTACTGACCCTACCTTCAACATGTTGGAACAGTAATAACAGTTCGTCATTTCACGTAGCGTTTTACATTCTTCGGCTTTCTGGTTTTAGTGAACCTGTGCTACTGTAGCCCAATTTCTTGTGGAACCGAGTGGAACCCGGTGTATTCATCTTCTGTTGCTAGGTATCCACTTCACGGCTCGACATGTGCTTAAAGAGATGCTCCTTTGCATACTACTGTTGTAACCCATAATTATTTGAGTTACTGTCATGTTCCTGTCATTTCTAACCAGTGTGGTCATTCTCCTCTTACCTCTTCCATTATCAAAGCGGTTTTGCTCACAAAACTTCCACTCACTAGATGTATCGTCTTTTCACACCATTATCTGTAAACTCTAGAGAGAAACTGGTGTGCGAGAAAATCCCAAGAGATCAGCAGTTGACCAAATACTCAAAGCACCCTCTGTGTAAAACTAAGTCTCTTAAACGACTGCATCTTTAAACTGAAGGTCAGCCTATTATACTGACCAAATTTTAATTACATGAATTTGGAGACAAATGTGTTTAATTTTAATTTAAATTAATTTAAAATGAATTAAAATGCATTTAATTTAACTCCTGAATTATCAAAGGGTAACAAAGGGTGCAAAGTAAGTTTAATTTTTTCAGAAAAGTTACTAATGTGATTGAAAATAAAGAATGCCTTGAGATTTATGAATATTCATACATCATATTCATCATTCTCTTGCTCGAACAATATTTGCATAACTCGTAGTTGCCAATTGGTTGGATTCATGAAAATATCTGCAATAATTTTGCCAGATACACAAACGTTGCAAACATGAGGTGGAACCAAACAAAAAATATTTTCCATTTATGTCAGAGAAATGAATACAACGATAAACAGAAATTCCGTTTAACATCCACTCACGGAATCTTATGTATTAGAGTCTTACATATATTTGTGATTGCTTTTGTGCGAGTGTAATGTATTTTTTAAAGTGTTGTGTGTGTGTGTGGTGTGTGTTGTTGGGTGTGTGGGGGGGGGTGGGGTTTTGTTTTTTTTGTTTGTTGTTTTTTTTTTTTTTTTT
>NC_069399.1:15440053-15453112 GCF_026875155.1 Cherax quadricarinatus | reverse complement strand
TACTCAACGTCTTAGCTTCTATGACGGTACTCGGGAGTTTGTTCCACTCATCCACAACTCTATTACCAAACCAGTGTTTTACAATATCCTTCCTGAATCTGAATTTTTCCAGTTTAATACCATTGCTGCGAGTCCTGTCTATGTTATTATGGCTTATTGGTCTATAGTACGAAGCTAAGGACCTGTCACCTGCCTTGTAAATAGGTATTACATTTGCCATTTTTCACTTGTCTGGCACTATGCCAGTTTGTAGTGATACGCTGAAAAGATTAACCGAAAGTACGCTAAGTTCCTCTTTTCATTCCTTTAACACCCTTGCAAACAATTCATCAGGACCTGGAGATTTGTTAGGTTTTAATTTCTCTATTTGTCTGAGGACCATGTCACTAGTTACCCCAATCGTGCATAGTTTATTATCGTTCTGTTATACATAATTTATTATTTCTGGAATTTCGCTAATATCTTCCTGAGTAAAACTTGGGGGCGGAGCCCTTTTGACAGATAGATATGTTTTTGAACTTGATCTTGATATGGTTCGCCGGTGTTGTCCAGGCCCGTTTTTTTCATTTTAGAGTTGATTTCAGTAACGTATATGACCCCCCCGTTTTGTGGAGGAGGCGGCGCCACATGTTAGAATATTTTCTTTGGAGTACACTAATGATCATTTTACTGTTCTGTATATACTGATTTCTAAATGATTCTTGAATTTACATAATTTTAAAGCACTTGTTAATTGATTTCAAACGCACATAGACTTTCTAAATTCTAGTTTTTGGGATGACATCCATTGATAGGTATGCAAATGGCGCCATATGTTAAATGACCTATAATTTTATAGCTCTCTTTAGAACTAGTTCAGATATATATTATCAACATAACCTTATCATTTGAATTAAAAAAAATCATGAGGGGTGTGAAACTTCATCTCCTGAATTGTGAAAAGGATGGTGAAGGGTTTTTCTCCTAATACCTGCCTCCTTACAAGGCAGGTGCATGTACATTATTCTTCTAACAAGGTGGGTTCAGGGCTAATAATCCTCCACACTCACTTCATAAGAAGACAAGTTTGGAGGTATAAGTTTTTCCACAGCCACCACCTGATGAGGCTGGTGCTGGTGAGCGACTCTTGCACACCTAGCTCCTGACAAGTTTTGGATCCTACTACACCTATCTTCTGACATTCGTGGTGTGGATTGACAAAACTAGCCCAGTAGCATACGTCTCCCACTCCCCGGTATTAAGAAGGTGAATATAGAGGCTCAGTCACTCACACCTGTCTGTTGACAAGGTTGATGAGGGAGAGCTAATTTAAAGTCCTTAGAAGAACTACTAAGGTAAGAAAATTTTTCATTGACGTCCCTGTCTAGCAACGAAATAATCAGGTGCAACTTAATAAACAGAGCATCTAACGAAACTGACTGATTTATTTGTTTTAACATCTATGTAAAGTTTGCTAATTGATTTTCAGAATTATTTCTTCTTCTTGTAACCAGAGCTTTGGTAAGATGGGTAAGGAAGAAGGATGGGTAAGGATAGAAATATTGGAAAAGGGTGGGAGGGGGGAGAGAGGTAGGATATAAAAGGTAAGTGGCCCAACCACTTTGGTGTAATTTAAAAAGTGTATGTGGAATAATAAAGTATTCTTGAAAGGGTATAATACTAGCCCATCAGAGTCACATAGATATAACAGATATATAAGTACATGACTCTGAATTGGTAGTAATTATACAAGTTGCAATTTTTTTTTTTTTTTGCGATTGCACAACGAATATTTAAAAGACAATGAAGGCGATAATTGTCTGGACAATTCGTAAAGAATTACTTGACACGTTAGCATCTTACAAGGTGGTGTCCCGGCATAGTAAATGTAGCATAATTTTAACAGTAGAATGCTATACAAGATATCTTCCTAATTGGGGGCGAGGATTTTCTTAGTATACATAGAAGGGTTCTGGTGTTACCCAGTCATCTTCATCTGCAGGGAGGTTGCTCAAGATCATTGGTCGATGGTAATCGGTTTTATGGATGAAGCGACGCACCCTCTGTGGGAGAGTCATTCTTTGGGTCCTGTGAGGAGGAGTATTAATGATATAGTCAGTGGCATTTTCAACTTGGAGAGGATGTTCTCTGTCTGGCATGTAGAGTTCTTGCATTGCATAGAGTTGTTTCTCCTTCAGGGTATCAAGGCGTACATTTAAGGCAGTAATATCCTGTTGTACGTGTAAATCTGCCATTTTTAACTCTGTCTCTCCTCCTGGTACCCGTAATAAAGCGGAGAGCTCTATTCTGGACCCGTTGCAACTGTAGCATGTTGGTCTTTGTTGTTAATGACACCGGGACACATAGGTATTCGAGTGTTGGTCTTATCATCATTTTATACAGATGATTTTTGACATATGTAGGGGCTTCATTAAATCTAAATATTAAATCTAATACCGGCTTTGGCTATGTTTATCTTTTTATTGACGTGAGATGTTGAGTGGAGCAGCCTGTCTATTTCATATCCCAAGATCTTTTTAGGATTTCTAATGGCTACAGGTGTTCCTCTGATGGAGTTAATCCCCTGATCTTCAATGGTTGATGCAAAACATCCTATCGTGCTAACGAGGACTTTGTCAGGGTTGGTCGTAATTCTCCATTTCTTTTCCCAATTGGATGTTCGACGAAGTTCAATATTCATTTTTTCTATGACTCTTTCATACTTGTATTTTCCTGTTACCGGAGTTGATGAGACAACATGGATAACATCATCTGCAAATTGCGTTATAATTGTATCATTAAACTCTGGTTAAGGAAGATCATTCACATAAATATTGAATAGAATTGGACTAAGACAAGAACCTTGTGGGACACCAGCTGTCGGTATAAAAGGCTCTGTCGACCTGCCGTGAAGGTAGGACGATTTTTTTTTGAGTTAGGAAGTTAATATAAATCTGAAAAATTTGCCCCAGAAATAAATCAGGTGGTCAATATGTTTATATATAAGACCATCATGCCAAAAAGCATCAAAAGCTTTATGAATATCTCTGGGGGCTATTAGGGCAAGATTGCCCAGATGTTTTAGACTTGTTACAGTATCAAAAAATAATATTTATTGCATGATTGGTACCTTATGTGTTCTAAAGCAAATTGTTTTTCAGTAAAAAAGTGATTAAACTCCATATAGTAGTTCAATCTTTTGGGAAATGATCTTCTCAAAAATTTTTTTCCAGTGACTTCAATAAAGATATAGGTCTATAGTTCCCTGGTTGGTGGATGTCTTTTGGGCTTAGCAAGAAGATCATCCTAGCAGTCTTAAAAACCACTGGAAAATGTCCGGAGGCCAAGATGGCATTAAAGATATTAACCAAAGACTATTTACAATTTCTGGGAAAGGAACTTTATTTGTTTCATTGTTATCCAGAGAGACCAGGGCTCTTTTTTCGCATTTTTCCAATAACCTGACTCATCTCGAGTAATGTAATGGTCTAGTAAGCGGCGGGCGTCTTCAAGAGTGATGTATCGATGGAAGGTAGTGGTTTTAGATCACCAAGTTCTCAATCTCTCCATTCATTTACCAACTGATAGTGATTATTGTTAAATCGACGACTGTTATTGTGGGAGAGAATTTTCTCCCATACATCACCCATCAAATTAGCCTGGTCCTGTGGATCAGTTTAATCTCAACATCTTCATCATCATCATCAGTGAAGGTATGAATTAGGTAGTTAGGAGCCTTGTGCTTTGCCCCTAAAAGTTGTCGGATCTTACTCCAAAATTTTGCTGGCTCACTTTTATACTGATTAGCTTGGAGAACTAGCAATTTCCACAAGTCACGTTTGTGATGACTAATCATGTTAATTAATTCTTGCCTCAATTTGTGTAATGTAGCTACTGGTGGTTGTCGACATTCTGTTTGATAATTTCTCAAAGCGTCTCTAATTTCCCTAGTAGGTTTATATTGTTGGTAGATCTTTGTGGAAGCTAATTGGCAAGTTGCATTAGTAGCATCAATTATTCGATTGTGAAGGGACCTGATCGCGTTGTCAATTGCAGTGAAAGGTAGATTTTCCAACGACACAATTTCATCTTCACCCAGAAATGCCCTGAAGGGGTCAAATCCTAAGGTGTTGAGATTGGGTTTAGGAGGTACAGGTATTCTAAATGGAGAAGTTTGTAATTGTAATATGACAGGGAATGGTCAGATTTCCCACGTTTCCACCAGGAGGATACGACAATGAAAGAGGTCACAGTCCCCTGTTTGTAGGACTATATCTGGTTTTCCCCGGATGAGGTCCAATATACGATTTTTAAAAAATGGGCCCTTGAAATGACAAGTTTCTGGTGTCATGATATTAAATATGTTGTTTTTTCCTTTTAAGTCACCCAGTGGAATCCGCTCCACAGTTAAAGAGGGCAGGGGGATGAGCATTAAAATCTCCCGCTAGAATTGTTGAATATTTCTGCTTAATATCCTATGTAGAGGAATTGATTCTATATTTTTGTTGTCTCGGAGGAAAATATCCAGTTTTCCCATCACTAGTTTTGGCATGAGACGTTGTCATTTCTATTGCAAGAATGTTATCTTCGTCAACATGAATATTTTTAAAAGAATAGCCTAATTTAACTAAGATGGGTACGCCACAAAAGGTCCCTCGATTTCTCCACAGTTAGAGTAACCACGTAATTTAATATGTTGATCAAATCTTGCAGCTGTCCATTCAAGAAGTAAACATCGGGATTGTATTATGTAGTTCAACCTCAAGGAGGTAACGGTTATTAAAGAAATGTTGAATATTAAGTTGGAAAATTGTAATCCCCATTATTTCTTGCACTTCGCACGTGTACTGCGGTCTGAACGCCTGCAAGTAATGTCATGTTTGGTATCCACACTACCCCTGCTGGACTCGTCAAGGGGAGGAGGGAACTTCTGGGTAGTTGCTTGTGTATTAAAAGTGTCACCATCCTCACTTGAACTGGTAATATTAACAGAATCATTAGAGTCATTAGAGTCATCCTCAGAAAACAGGTGTGATATTTCCAGTTTCAGGAAGCAGAGGCTCGTGAGTTAATGGGAGATTGTGGAGGCTCCAAGGGAAAATTTGTTAGGCCAGGTGAATTACCCTGGGAAAGATCCTGTTCAACAGGATCAGCTGCAATAGCGGAAGAGTAAGCACCAATCTCTGGGGCATCGTCAGGGTCAGGTATAGACTCATCGGGTTGAGGGGAGTTGACAACCTGGGTATGCGAGGTGGGTGATCCCAGGACAAGGGATGAATTAGGCTTATTTGTAGTAGAGTAGGGCACATACTTCTTGTTTTGAGAAGGCTGGGCCAAAATAACTTTAACATTATCTGGGATAGTAATGGGAGTAATCCCATTAGCCATTAACAAATCAATTAAAATATTAGAGCAGAGTTGAATGTCACCACCTGCTATGTCTTTGGCCATCATATACATTAGTTGCGCTCTCGTCATATCCCCGGCTGAGGATACCTGAGACATAGGAGGTGAGGTTGAACCTTGTTGTTGCGTTTGTGTATGTTGTAGGTGAGGGTTAGATTGGGGCACTCCAAGAGGGGCAGAATTCCAAACATTGGAACCAGTGGAAGAGACCTTAGGAGTCCCACTAGATCCAGGCAAAGCTGGGAAGGAAGTTTGGGACATTGTTGGAGGTGCCTCGGGAGTGGTCATCTTAGAATTGGACAATTTCTATGCTTCTAGAATTTTCTGCATTTCTTTTTTCCTCTCAGGACAGATAGCAGAAAGAGCATGATGTTTTCCATTGCAGAGGACACACTTAGGCTTAGTTTTGTTATTACAATCTCTAAAAGAATGTTGACCAGAGCATATGCTGCAAATCAGTGTTTGGATACTGCATTTGTTGGTGGTATGACCAAATGCGTAACATTTGTAACATTATGTAACACTGACAAACCGCTCAAGAGAGATTTGGTCAGGTGTACATCTGGTGCCAAAACATTTGAAGCCATTTTGACACACTAGTTTGGCTGCTTCAGGTGTCTCAAGTATTAACTTTAATGTTACCTGGTTGTTGCCAGGTTTAGAGAATTTATATGCTTGGATAGCCTTAAATTCAGAATTCTCAGTATTAAAGTCATCAACAATTCCCTGCACTGTGCTGTCTCTCATGAAGCTGTTAATTCTGTCAACAAACTCAGTTCGCTGAGCTTGATAGCTTTCAGGTGCATTTGGATGGATACCAAAAAGTCTTCAATTTGTCCAGGACGTCCTGCTTAAGTAGTTGAAGCAACTCTTCTTCAGAAGAGAGAAGTACTACCCCAGCGAGAGTTGTAAAAACATCCACTGGAGCAACAGTTGAATTCGAGCAAATACATTCTAGAATTTCTTTCCTCGACTTTTGGTTGCCATCAACATGTAATCTTACTCTTATCCGTGCCATGATGTTCAGGAAGGTACATCTGGCACAGAAGTTACTTTAACAAAAAGGGTCTTTCCTTAGTGGTAGTGCTGACATCCTATTTCAGCTGACTTACGAAGATCAGCCCCTAAGATAACCTACCCTCGATTGGTGAGGGGGACACAGGGCCCAAGGCAAAGATCGGCCGGATTTTAAAAAACCACACGGGCTACCGGATGGTCAAAATGCCTTGTGTTAACTCGCCAAAGGCGAAGTTGCCGAAAGAGAAGAAGATAGGAAAGTCAGAAGGATAGCAATGTAAGTAGTGTGTTAGTGTGTGGGCCAATGTAGATGTTTGGGTGAGGGGAGGATGGGGAAGGATGGAGGGATGGGGAAGAGAGGGGTGAACAAGCAAGCAAGTCACCATTCATTGACAAAAAAAGGACATTTTCTATATATAATAAAAATAAGCTATGGGTTGTAAATAAAGTATTAAGTCCTCTAACCTAGCCTACTACCAACTACAAATTGTCGTACCCTCTAGGCGGAAATCACGGCACATTCTGACATTTGTATGGCTTTCAAAGTGAGCAAAATTTAAAAATTTTAACTTTAACGTTACAAAGAGCTATGTTTATGACATCAAAGACGTTATTCAACTGATAAGAGAGTATGAAAGCCAAATACTGGCTGTGTGGCATGTTGGGCATAAAATTCATTTCGATAAGGTGCGAGAAAATACCTTTTAAAATATTATATCCATGAAACAGGTAAATATCTTCAAATATAGCAAACCATTAAGAGCTCAGGCAGAATTCCTGATATGCGAATTTGGTTCCGTGCATTAACATGGAGGTACGATTTCATCCAAATTATACTGGCATATTAAAAAGAAGTTCGATAAAAATGTGGCACTGAAACATTGCAAGTATATACTAGTCACAAGCAGAAGACTTAAAGCACTTTGCACTTATCACAAAACTAAACAAACAGAAGAAATAATGTATTGTCAACATTTAAAAAACAATCAGACAGCAGGATATATATATATATATATATATATATATATATATATATATATATATATATATATATATATATATATATATATATACATATATATATATATATATATATATATATATATATATATATATATTATATATATATATATATATATATATATATATATATATAATATATATATATATATTATATATATATATTATATAATATATGTATATATATATATATATATATATATATATATATATATATATATATATATATATATATATATATATACACACACACATGTATATTTATATATGTCGTGCCGAATAGGCAGAACTTGCTCTCTTGGCTTAAATAGCAACGCTTCCCTTGCCATATAGGACAAGCGAAAATTTGTGTATGCAATAATTTCGCCAAAATCATTCTGAACCTAACGAAAAAAATATATTTCACTGTGTTTGTTTAGTATTAAATTATTGTAAACAAATCTAAAATATATTTAGTTGGGTTAGGTTAAAATAAATTTTTCTTATTATAATAACGTAAGGTAAGTTTTCTAAGATACTTTTGTAGCAAAATTAAAAAAATTTACATTAACATTAATGAAAAAAATATATCTTTAAACGTATAAGAGAAAATTTTAGAAAGGACTTAATTTTAAATGAGTTCTTGCTAATTGACCAGTTTTACATATTCGGCACGACATATATATATATATATATATATATATTATATATATATATATATATATATATATATATATATTATATATATATATATATATATATATATATATATATATATATATATATATTATACAATACATTATGCTATATATATTATATATATAAATCTAAATATATATTTATATTTATATATTTATATAATATATTTATATATATATAAATTATTAACATACAGGGAAGTACCAACCTCTGTGGCTGGAATGGGACCTCATCTCAGAGAAGACAATAAACGTACCTCAGGGAAATACTCAAGTTTCTTACCCGAGAGCTGTTTGAAATTTTCTTTTACACCCCCTATATTGAAATTCTAATGTGTCATTTATTAATTAAACAGAACACATTTACAGAAAAACATTAAACTTGAATACAATGGCACAATGTATCAAAGATCATGAATTTCCTCCAGCTCCTCCCAGGAGGAACGCGAGCCAAGTATGCAGCAAGCATTTCCCCTTTGGATGGCTACGTGAGGCGCTGGGAACATGAAAGTGGCTGCCTTGGGTCCTGGTGGTGTCGATGAGTCTGGAACCCAATTCTTTAAGGAAACGTGTGCCATTTTTTTCCCATGATCCCAAGGTCTCTGATCCCACTGGGACAAATTGATACTGTTGGCTAATGTCCCTGTACTTGCTGATCTTGTACTCCTCCCTGTGGCAGCAGTCCCTGTCGCCCACACTGTGATGGATATAGGTATCAGCCAGTGTGGACACACAGGTATAGTCACATGCTAAGAGCTTGCCATTCTTCCAAAGATAGATGGTGATCCTGTCGGGGCGGTTTGCTGGGTTGTGGGTATTGTTGGCTGCTAGTGATCGGGGCTCCCTCTCGGCTGGGCAGCCAGCTGTAGCAAGGGTTCTCTTAATGATGTCTTTGACCTCATTGTGTCTTGCATGCCAGCCCTTGCTTATGGAACAGTTAAGATCATGTAGACTGTATTGGTCTGCTTGCGCTTTGCCGCAAATGCACGTATATACTGTGTGAATTGTGGCAGCAAGGCGCAGAGCCACTGCAATACGGAGGGTCTTAGGGTCGAATCGCGTTCCCATTGCCGATATGCGAACTGTTTGGAGGAAGTCCCCGGAGTGATGTGCGCTCACAGTCTGGAGACGGGCACTCTCCCTACCTGATGTTGCAGCCCTGAGCATGTTGGCAAGCACCTTTTCAGCGATCGGGCCATCCCAGCTTGACTGTTTGTGAGCCAGTGCTGCACTAGGGTTTGGTGCTAGAGCAGCAAGAGTCTCCCATTCAGTGATGGCACTGACATAGCTAGAGTCTTCTATTCCTGCTGAGTCACTGAGGGTATCAGGAGAGAATTTGTCTTATCTCGTTTGATGCTATGGAAGAGGATAGGAAAGCTGGTAGAGCAATCTGGGAGGATCTGCGTACTCCTAGCCCTCCAAGCCTGACCGGAAGTGAGGCTTGCAACCACTGTCCATCTTCAAGGGAAAGATTCAATACACTCTCTAGCATGGTCTTAAGGAGAGAGTCATATTCCTTGAGTTTTGGACTGCTGAAGGCTGGGGAGCATCACAGAAAGTAGGTAAGTTTTGGGACTGACAGGCACCTGGTGAGTAGGTAGAAGGCATCGTGTGTGTCAATGTCTTTCATCCTGCTTTCCATCGTCCGGATGTCTGAGACTTTTTTTTCTAGGATCAGATCGTTGGCATTGGACCCAAGAGGAGCACCAAGGAGAGTGCTATTGGGTGGATCAATGGCTCGTGCTCCTGGTAAAACGGCGCTAATATTCTGGATCATCTGTTGATTGGTAGAAACTATTTTACATTTGGTGGGGTTTAAAGAAAGACCCAGGCATTCTCCCATGTCTTTAATTTTACTGATGTCCTCTAGGAGAGATTCTGTTGTGCCAGCTAGGGTACCATCGTCCAGGAACCAGATATTGAGCTCGCTGGAGAGTGCTTCTGTGACTTCCTTGATGACCAAACAGTATAGAAAGGGGGCGAGAGGGGGAAGATGTTTAGGAAAGGTAGGGGGTGTGTAGACCAAGTGTTCACAGTGAAAAAATGTAGGTGAACAGTGTTTAAATAAGTGTAAAGAGTTTTTTGTGGCATTTATGAATTTGGAAAAGGCATATGACAGGGTAAATAACGGGTTAATGTGGAAGATGCTGCAGGTGTATGGTATAGGAGGTAGGTTACTGAAAGCAGTGAAGAGTTTTTTAAGAGGATAGTGAGGCGCAGGTTAGAGTATGTAGGAGAGAGGGAGATTATTTCCCAGTAAAAGTAGGCCTTAGACAAGGATGTGTGATGTCACCGTGGTTGTTTAATATATTTATAGATGGGGTTGTAAGAGAAGTAAATGCGAGGGTCTTGGCAGGAGGCGTGGAGTTAAAAGATAAAGAATCAAACATAAAGTGGCAGTTGTCACAGATGCTCTTTGCTGATGACACTGTGCTTTTGGGAGATTCTAAAGAGAAATTGCAGAGGTTGGTGGATGAATTTGGTAGGGTATGTAAGAGAAGAAAATTAAAAGTGAATATAGGAAAGAGTAAGGTTATGAGGTTAACAAAAAGATTAGGTGGTGAAAGATTGGATATCAAATTGGAGGGAGAGAGTATGGTGGAGGTGAATGTATTCAGATATTTAAGAGTGGATGTGTCAGCAGATGGGTCTATAAAGGAGGAGGTGAATCTAAGAGCTGATGAGGGGAAAAGGGTGAGTGGCGCACTTAGGAGTCTGTGGAGACAAAGAACTTTGTCTGTGGAAACAAAAAAGGGGAATGTATGAGAGTGCAGTTGTACCAACACTCTTGTATGGATGTGAAGCATGGGTGATGAATATTGTAACGAGGAGAAGGCTGGAGGCAGTAGAGATGTCATGTCTGAGGGCAATGTGTGGTGTGAATAAAATGCAGAGATTTCCTAGTTTGGAAATTAGGAGAAGGTGTGGGATTACCAAAACTATTTATTGTCCAGAGGTCTGAGGAGGGGTTGTTGAAGTGGTTTGGACATGTAGCGAGAATGGAACAAAAGAGAATGACTTCGAGAGTGTATAAATCTGTAGTGGAGGGAAGGCGGGGTAGGGGTCGGCCGAGAAAGGGTTGGAGAGAGGGGATAAAGGAGGTTTTGTGTGTGAGGGGCTTGGACTTCCAGCAAGCGTGTGTGAGCGTCTTTGATAGGAGTGAATGGAGACGAATGGTTTTTAATACTTGACTTTCTGTTGGAGTGTGAGCAAAGTAACATTAATGAAGGGATTCAGGGAAACCGGCAGGCCGGACTTGAGTCCTGGAGATGGGAAGTACAGTGTCTGCACTCTGAAGGAGGGGTGTTAATGTTACAGTTTTATAACTGTAGCGTAAAGCACCTCCCTGGAAAGACAGTGATGGAGAGAATGATGGTGGAAAGTTTTCTTTTTCGGGCCACCCTGCTTTGGTGGGAATCGGCCGATGTGTTAATAATAATAATAATAATAAATATATATATATATATATATATATATATATATATATATATATATATATAATATATATATATATATATATATATATATATATATATATAATATATATATACATATATATACATTTTAATATATATAAAATATATATATATATATTATATATATATATATATATATATATATATATATATATATATATATATAATATATATATATATATATATATATATGTCGTGCCGAATAGGCAGAACTTGCGATCTTGGTTTAAGTAGCAACGCTCATCTTGCCATATAGAACAAGTGAAAATTTGTGTATGCAATAATTTTCGCCAAAATCATTCTGAACCTAACGAAAAAAATATATTTCACTGTGTTTGTTTAGTATTAAATTATTGTAAACAAATCTAAAATATATTTAGTTGGGTTAGGCTAAAATAAATTGCGCTTGTTATAATAAGGTTAGGTAAGTTTTCTAAGTTCCTTTTGGTGCAAAATTATAAATTTTTACATCAACATTATGAAAAAAATATATCTTTAAACGTACAAGAGAAAATTTATAGAAAGGACTTAATTTTAAATGAGTTCTTGCTAATTGACCAGTTTTACATATTCGGAACGACATATATATATATATATGTATATATATATATATATATATATATATATATATATATATATATATATATATATATATATATATATATATATATATATATATATATATATATATATATATATATGTGTGTATATACATAAATATGTATATTATATATTTTATATATATATATATATATATATATATAATATATATATATATATATATATATATATATATATATATATATATATATTATATATATATATATAGATATATATATATATATATATATATATTATTTTTAAATTCTTCCCAAATTTCATTAATTATTAATTGATCTAATTTATATAAACAAAAAGAAATATTCATATTATTGTCAAAGCTGCTTAATATGAAACAATATTCAATTACATTCCTGTCAACCATGGACTTGCTTGTTATAACTTTCTCAACTTTTTGAAAATCAATTGGATGGTTAAAATTCCTCACATGAATAAATAGAGCATTGGAATCTTGTCCAGTTCTAATGCTATATTTATGTTGTTTTAATCTTAGTTCGAAATTTTTACCAGTTTGACCGTAATAAACTTTATCGCAAATTTTACAAGGAATCTTATAGACACATCCGTCAGCATTTTGGGGGGAATTCTATATCAAAAGTTTTTTACTGTATCAAGATTTTTAAATACAACTTTGATATCAAAAGTCTTAAGAAGAGAAGGCATATCAACCAAGTTTTCATGGTAAGGGATAACCAACATATATTTTAAGTTGAATAAGGCTGGTTGTCCCTTTTTGGATTGTAAAAATTATGTCTAGCAATTATAAGAAATTTATCAGTTACATTTCTTGGGTATTTCAGATCATTAGCTATTTCATAAATTTTGGATATTTCTTCATCTATGAACTCTGGACTACAAATACG
>NC_069399.1:15382553-15435053 GCF_026875155.1 Cherax quadricarinatus | reverse complement strand
AGCTGCTTTAAGTGGCAAGTGGTTCACAGTTCAGGAAGAAGGAAGATAAGGAGGGTTAACAGATAAAATGTGAATATAGGAAATCGATTCTCTGTTCTCCAGGACGAATGCACTTCAGTGGCTAGTGAGTTTGAAGGTACCACTGATTCCCCTGCAAATCAAGGTAAGAATATTTTAACAGTAGGAGATTCTCTGGTAAGATATATGGACCGTGCTTTTTGTAACAGAGACAGAAAGGTCAGACAGAGAGTGTGCCTTCCTGGAGCTGGTGTTGGTGACATAGTCAGCAGGTTGGATAATATTATGTCAGGTAATCTGTCTTAGTGCTGGGGGTAACGACATTGGAAAGGGCAGGAGACAGGAGCTGCTGGATAAGCACAGGTCAGCAATAGAAGTAGTTAGGTCTAAGGGAGGGATCCCAGTCATATGCAGCATCTTGCCTAGAAAGGGAATGGGCAATAAATGGATGTCTAGGGCAACTGGTATAAATTGCTGGCTACACAGGTACTGCAAGGAACTTGCAATCCCATTCATTGATAACTGGGACCTATTCTTTGGCAAACGTGATATGTATGCAAGGGATGGGGCTTCATCTCTCTGGGAATGGAGTGGTTGCATTAGCGAATTCGATTGAGAGGGTAATTGATGACTTGTCTAGGAATTCAAACTGATAGATTATAGAGGTATGGGTGTTTGTGGGAAACAATCATGCTGCAGTATTAGAGTTAAAAACAGCAGTTATTACCGGGATACCTCAGGGATATTTTAAAAACAATATTCAAAATAAAGTTGCTAGTAATGGCAAATCAATTGGTCAACAAAGAGAGATAGCAGAGGGCAACGGAGTCTAAGAAATAAGATAGATGAGCCAAGATTACTTGCTAATGTAGGTAAAATAGATATTATTGGTATAACAGAGATCTGGTTCGACCTGAAAGATAGAGAAATGCCTTCTGAATGCAACATACAGGGCTATAAACTATTCCACACTGATAGGGTTAACAGGAAGGGTGGTGGAGTGGCGATGTATGTCAGAGAAAATTCAAATTGTTGTCTTAAACATGTTATAAGATTAGAAACATCGAACACAGAATCTGTTTGGCTACAGTTTCTCGAGGGTCGTGACAAATTAATTTTGGGTGTGATTTATAAGACCCCAAACCTTGATAGGGAGTGCAGTAAGCCGTTATTGGACGAAATTCATAAGGCATCTAGATATGAAAATGTTGTGTTAATGGGAGATTTTAACTTTAGACAAATTGATTGGAACAATATGACAGGAAATCTTGAGTCTACTGACTTTCTTGATACGGTTCAGGATTGCTTTTTAGAACAGGTTGTGACGGAACCAACTAGAGGAAACAATCTGCTTGACTTGGTTCTTGCCAACAACGAGTCACTAATTAATAATCTTGAGGTTAATGATGAGCTTGGGGAAAGTGATCACAAATCACTTAGTTTCAATGTATCATGGAATCACCCAGATAACTGCAGTCAAATCTCTGTCCCAGATTTTCGTTTCGCCGACTTCAAGGGACTTCAAGGGTCAGGTAGGTATCTTGGTTGCCAATATGACGTTTCTCAGAGCATAGTTCTAGCTGCCCAGACAACTTTTGTTCAAAGTAGGGCAATTAGATCTAACAAAAATGATCCCAAATGGATGAACAATAGATTGAAACATCTCACTGGTAAAATGAGAGGCATATATAGGCGTATCAAAAGAGGGGATGGGCAGTTAAGAAATCAATATATTCAATTAAAGAGTGAAATAAAGAAAGGAATAAGAAAAGCAAAAAGGGATTATGAGGCTAAGGTCGCAAGGGAATCAAAGACTAACCCAAAAGGGTTCTTTCAGGTATACAGAAGTAAAATTAGGGACAAGACTGGCCCACTTAAGAGTAACTCTGGTCAGATCTGACAGTGATAAGGATATGTGTGAAATTCTCAATACCTACTTCCTCTTAGTTTTCACCCAGGAAAATACTAGCGATATTCCTGAAATAATAGATTATGTAGAACAGGACGATAATAAACTATGCACGATTGCGGTTACTAGTGACATGGTTCTCAGGGAAATAGAGAAACTAAAACCTAACAAATCCCCAGGACCTGATAAACTGTTTGCAAGGGTGTTAAAGGAATGTAAAGAAAAACTTAGCATACCTTTGGCTAATCTTTTTAACATATCACTACAAACTGGCATAGTGCCTGATAAGTGGAAAATGGCAAATGCAATACCTATTTACAAGGCAGGTGACACGTCCTTGGCTTCGAACTATAGACCAACAAGCCTTAACTCCACAGTGCGAAAATTTATGGAGTCAATAACTGCCATAGCAATTCCTAGCCATCTTGATAAGCACAGATTGATTAATGAATCTCAACACGGTTTTTCAAAAGGGCTTTCCTGTCTTACGAATTTACTAATATTTTTAATAAGGTGTTTGAGGAGGTAGATCGTAGTAATGAATATGATATTGTGTACATGGATTTCAGTAAGGCTTTCCATAGAGTTCCACACCAGAGGCTATTGAGGAAACTTAAGGCATACGGAATAGGAGGAGAAATTTTTTCCTGGGTAGAGGCATGGCTGACAAATAGGCAGCAGAGAGTTTGCATAAATGGGGAGAAATTAGAATGTGGGCACGTCACAAGTGGTGTTCCTCAGGGGTCAGTGTTGGGCCCGTTGTTGTTCACAATTTACATAAACGACATAGATAAGGGAATAAATAGCGATATAAACAAATTTCCTGATGACACCAAAATAGGCCGTCCAATTCATTCTAATTAGGGCACTAGAGCACTCCGGGATGATTTGAATAGACTGATGCAATGGCCGGAGAAGTTGCAGATGCAGTTTAATATAGACAAATGCAGAGTTCTACACGTTGGACAGAAAAATAACCATGCCACATTTCTGGTCACCGTATTACAGAATGGATATAAATGCTCTGGAAAACGTACAAAGGAGGATGACAAAGATGATCCCATGTATCAGAAATCTTCCCTATGAGGGTAGACTGAGTGCCCTGAATCTGCACTCTCTCGAAAGGCGTAGAATTAGGGAGGATATGATCGAGGTGTGTAAATGGAAAACAGAAATAAATTAAGGGGATGTAAATAGCATGCTGAAAATTTCCAGCCAAGACAGGACTCGCAGCAATGGTTTCAAGTTGGAAAAATTCAGATTCAGGAAGGATATAGGAAAGCACTGGTTTGGTAATAGAGTTGTGGATGAGTGGAACAAACTCCTGAGAACAGTTATATAGGCTAAAATGTTGTGTAGTTTTAAAAATAGGTTAGACAAATACATGAGTAGGTGTGGGTGGGTGTCAGTTAGACCTGACTAGCTTGTGCTGCTGGGTCTGGTGCCGTGCTCCTTCCTTGAGTGGAGGTGACCAGACCGGGTGGGTCATTGGGCTAATCCGGGGGGGGGGGACGAGATGGACCTGCTCTGCATGGGTCAGTAGGCCTGTTGCAGTGTTCCTTTTTTTTTATGTTCTTATGATGCCTTCCCGTCAGGTATTCTCTGATCCATTGCAGTGCCTTTCCTGTTGTACCTGCCTGGTCCTCTAGCTTTTGCGCTAATCTTTTGTTTGGAACTGTCTCAAAAGACTTCTTACAGTCCAAGAAATCGCAGTGTACCCACCCCTCTATCTCTTGTCTTACTGCCGTCACCTTCTCGTAGAACTTTAGTAAGTTTGTGACACAGGATTTCCCGCCACTGAATCTGTGCTGGTTGTCGTTTTTAAGCTCATTCCTTTCTAGGTGTTCCACCACTATTCTCCTGAAAATTTTCTACATGACTATTCGTACAATACATGTCAGTGACACTGGTCTGTAGTTTGATGCTGCGTGTTTGTCTCCCTTTTTAAAAAAATGGACTATATTTGCTGTCTTCCATACATGAGATAGTCGCCCTGTTCTATAGATGTTTTGAAGATTGTTGTTAGTTTTATATAGAGCGCCTCTGCTTCCTCTTTCGGGACTCGCTGAAAGATGGTATCCGGCCCCATTGCCTTGGAGGCATCTAGTTCACTTAGAAGCCTCTTCATCTCCTCCTCGGTAGAATGTACCGTGTCCAGCACTTGTTGATGAATCCCGCATCTCCGTTTTTCTGGAACCCATTGTGTCTTCACTATAAATACTTCTTTGAGTCCCATGTTGACCTCCTCGGGTACTACTTTTAGTGTTGTTTTCTTCCTGATGTGACGTTGCAACAGCTTCAGGTCAGATCTGGGTTTCGCTGTGTCATTTTCGTATTGTCGTTGGGCCTCCATTCTTATCTGTACATATTCATTTCATGCTCATCGACTACTCTCCTTATTCTCCTGGGATCTTTGCCTTCAATACTTCTTCCATTCTCTAGACCACTTGGTTTTAGCCTTTCTACACCTCTGGGTAAGCCAAGGGCTCGTCCAAGCCTTCTCAATATGTCTGTCACCTTTGGACACAAACCTCTCCTCCGCTTCCTTGCATATTGCTATCACATATTCCATCATCTCATTTATTGATTTCCCTGCCAGTTCTCGGTCCTACTGAACCTCGTGCAGGATATTGTTTATGCCTGTGTAGTCCCCTCTCTTGCTGTTTGGCTTCATTCGCCCTGCTCTTCGTGTCTCCCTCTCCACTCGTAACTCTGCTATCCACGTGATAGCTATCTCCGAGGGGCCTTTCATATGTGATGTTCTCAATATCTTAGTGTATGTGTGTGTGTGTGTGTGTGTGTGTGTGTGTGTGTGTGTACTCACCTAATTGTACTCACCTAATTGTGGGTGCAGGGGTCGAGACTCAGCTCCTGGCCCCGCCTCTTCACTGATCGCTACTGGGTCCTCTCTCTCTCTGCTTCCTGAGCTTTGTCATACCTCTTCTTAAAACTATGTATGGTTCCTGCCTCCACTACTTCACTTGCTAGGCTATTCCACTTGATGACAACTCTATGACTGAAGAAATACTTCCTAACGTTCCTGTGACTCGTCTGAGTCTTCAGCTTCCAGTTGTGACCCCTTGTCCCTGTGTCCCCTCTCTGGAACATCCTATCTCTGTCCACCTTGTCTATTCCCCGCAGTATCTTGTATATCGTTATCATGTCTCCCCTGACCCTTCTGTCCTCCAGTGTCGTCAGTCCGATTTCCCTTAACCTTTCCTCGTACGACATTCCCTTGAGCTCTGGGATTAGCCTTGTTGCAAACCTTTGTACTTTCTCTAACTTCTGACGTGCTTGACCAGGTGTGGGTTCCAGACTGGTGCTGCATACTCCAGTATGGGCCTAACATACACTGTGTACAGTGTCTTGAACGATTCCTTATTAAGGTATCGGAACGCTATTCTCAGGTTTGCCAGGCGCCCGTATGCTGCAGCGGTTATTTGGTTGATGTGTGCCTCCGGTGATGTGCTCGGTGTTATGGTCACCCCAAGGTCTTTCTCCCTGAGTGAGGTCTGTAGTATTTGTCCACCTAGCCTATACTCTGTCTGCGGTCTTCTTTTCCCCTCCCCAATCTTCATGACTTTGCATTTGGCAGGATTGAATTCGAGAAGCCAGTTACTGGACCACATGTCCAGCCTGTCCAGGTTTCTTTGCAGTCCTGCCTCATCCTCGTCCGATTTAATTCTTCTCATCAACTTCACGTCATCTGCGAACAGGGGACACTTTAGAGTCTATTCCTTCCATCATGTCGTTCACATATATCAAAAATAGCACTGGTCCTAGAACTGACCCCTGTGGGACCCCGCTCGTAACAGGCGCCCACTGTGATACCTCTTCACGTACCATGACTCGTTGCTGCCTCCCTGTCAGGTATTCCCTTATCCATTGCAGTGCCCTCCATTTTACATGCACCTGATCCTCCAGCTTCTGCACTAATCTCTTGTGGGGAACTGTGTCAAAGGCCTTCCTGCAGTCTAGGAAAACGCAATCTACCCACCCCTCTCTCTCGTGTCTTACTTCTGTTACCTTGTCATAAAACTCCAGGTGGTTTGTGATACAAGATTTGCCTTCCATGAACCCATGCTGGTTTTCATTTATAATCTTGTTCCTTTCCAGGTGTTCGACCACTCTCCTCCTGATAATCTTCTCCATGACTTTGCACACAATACATGTCGGAGAGACAGGTCTGTAGTTTAGTGCCTCGTTTCTGTTCCTTTCTTAAACATGGGGACTACATTAGCTGTCTTCCATTTCTCAGGTAGTTGCCCAGTTTCAAGGGATGTGTTGGAGATTGTGGCTAGAGGCACGCACAGCATCTCTGCTCCTTCTCTAAGGACCCATGGGAAGATGTTGTCCGGTCCCATCGCCTTTGAGGTGTCAAGGTCACTTAAGAGCTTCTTCACCTCCTCCTCAGTTGTTCGTATGTCATCCAACACTTGTTGGTATATTCCCTCTTGATGTTCAATTCTGTGCTGTCTTCCCACAGCCCTTCCTGTCTCTACTGTAAAAACTTCCTTAAATCTCCTGTTCAGCTCCTCATATACCTCCTGATCATTTCTTGTGCGTTCTCCACCTTCTGTCCTTAATCTGATCACCTGGTCTTTGACTGTTGTCTTCCTCCTGATGTGGCTATACAACAGTTTCGGGTCAGTCTTGATTCTCGATGCTATGTCATTTTCATACTGTCGCTGGGCCTCCCTCCTTACCTGTGCGTTACTCATTCCTGGCTCTGCGACTGATCTCCCTATTTTCGTGTGTTCTCTGCCTTCTGTACTTTTTCCATTCTCTATTGCACTTTGTTTTTGCCTCCTTACACCGTCGGGTAAACCAGGGGCTCGTTCTGGTCTTCCCGTTGTTACTGTTGCCCTTGGGAATAAACCTTTCCACTGCCTCCTTGCATTTTGTTGTTACATATTCCATCATTTCATTTACCGCTTTCCTGCCAGTTCTCTGTCCCACTGGACCTCCCGCAAGAAGTTCTTCAACCCTATGTAGTCCCCTCTTTTATAGTCAGGCTTTTCCCATTCAACTCCTGTTATTCTCTCCACTTGCAGCTCTACTATGTATTCAAAGCACAGAACCACGTGGTCGCTAGCTCCTAGGGGACTCTCATTACTTGATGTCCTCAATGTCTGAGCTGTCCAGGTGAACACAAGGTCCAATCTTGCTGGTTCATCCTCCCCTCTCACTCTGGTAGTGTCCTTAACATGTTGGTGCATGAGGTTTTCCAGCACCACGTCCAACATTCTGGCTCTCCATGTTTCGGGATCCCCAGGTGGCTCCAGGTTTTCCCAGTCAATCTCCCTGTGGTTGAAATCCCCCATAACCAACAACTTTGCTCTGCTGGAGTGAGCTCTTCTTGCCACCTCAGCAAGTGTGTCCACCATTGCTCTGTTGCTCTCTTCATATTCCTCTCTTGGCCTCCTGCAGTTCTGTGGTGGATTATACATCACTGCAATGACCACTTTGTGTTCCCCAGACTGAAGTGTACCTGCTATGTAGTCTCTTTCTCCCGTCTCATCTATGCCTTCCATTTTCTCGAATTTCCATCTGTTTTTTACGAGCAGAGAAACCCCACCTACCCCCCTGCCCCTTCTATCTTTCCTCATGATCTGGTATCCTGGTGGGAAGATTGCATGTGTTATTGCCTCCGTGAGTTTTGTTTCTGTAACTGCTATGATGTCTGGGGACTTCTCATTGATTCTTTCTTGCCATTCCTCATGTTTATTCGTTAATCCATCTGCATTTGCGTACCAAACCTTCAACTTCTGTTCTAATACTGTAACTGTGGTGCGGGGGGTGGGAACAGAGGGATTGGTGTGTGATGGTTGGTTTGGATTGTTCAGTTGCCTTGGGGGTGTCGTGGCTGGAGTCCTTCTGCAGGTGTTTCTGGTGGGTGCGCTTGTCCTTCCATTTGATCCTGGGTTATTCTGTGTGTGTGTGTGTGTGTGTGTGTGTGTGTGTGTGTGTGTGTGTGTGTGTGTGTGTGTGTGTGTGTGTGTGTGTGTGTGTCTGTGATGTGTGTGTGTGTGTGTGTGTGTGTGTGTGTGTGTGTGTGTGGTGTGTGTGTGTGTGTGTGTGTGTGTGTGTGTGTCTGTGTGTCTGTGTCTGTGAATGTGTGTGTGTGTGTGCTTGTGTGTGTGTGTGTGTGTGTGTGTGTGTGTGTGTGTGTGTGTGTGTGTGTGTGTGCGTGTGTGTGTGTGTATTTGTGTGCAGGCGTGTATGTGGTTTGTTACGCTATACATTTCTCTACAAATTAGAATGAAAGTATTTGTTAAAAACTGTTTATGAATGTGAGGGAAAAGTTCATTAAATATGAGTGGAAGACTGAATGAGTGGTGGATGCAGCATGACTGGTTGTATGACTGATCTGAAACTGATCTGAAAGGGATGTATGAGCTGTTACTTTTATCCCCCCCCCCCCGTTTCTCCACCTGGTGGGAGTTAATAAGGGACTCTTGCTGATGGAGGAACGTCACTTGGCATTCTGCTTCCAACAAGTCTGTAAATATGGAGTTACATTTTTGGTTGGTTATATCATGTTAGGGTTTACGCTTATTTTAATATTGACAAGAGTTCTACTCCAGCTGGAATTTTCTTTACCCCGCACTTGATTATACTTAAAATACTAAAGTAATGTTTCTGGTCATCACAATTTCTATTAAAGGCCTTCGGCCTGTCATGTGAATGACTTTTTGTCCGGTTTGTAATTTTTTTTCTTCTCAGCCTTTCTTTACGGTTCGGGTCACCCGACTGAGGCGACAGGAGAAGAGCTGCGAGATTTAATCATAGATTTAATATATGATAATTCTTCATTCTAGGAACTCTGTTGCTCCTCCACATTTGGTTTGGGTCTAAACATCTATGTCGTCATTATTTATAGAAATCTGCTTTTCTGCAAAAGTCAACGGCCTCATCAAGTCCTTATTTTGAGAACTCTATTTTTCTCATAGTACCAGGGCTGAGCTACTGTTTGTGTGCCCTCCATCGTGTAGGGAACTCTGCATTTTCTCCATACATCTGTTGCCGATCTACAGTTATCTACCACAACCGGCAGAGAAACTCCATTAATTATGCTGCTAGCTGTGTATCATCATAGGCGTTGTTACCTTCTGGATCCGGACTTCACAATGGTCACGACCACTTGTTACCACAGAGTGCTGTTAGTTAGTTAGTTAAAGATTAGCCGGTATTCTCCCGGCCCGGGCCTTTTCCAAGTGGTGGCCCGGCCTTGGCTCCCTCTTTAGGGAGTGTCTGAGACCTAAGTCTCCCATGGGAGGAGGCACAAGTACCTCCTCATCTTTGGGACCAACTGTCCCCAGGCCTAGCCACAAGCTAGGCCTCTCTGGCCTGCCATCCCCGCCCCAAGGGGGCAAATGGGAATGACAGTCTTATGAGCTAAAGGCTCGGGCTCAGGCACCTACCCTACCCTAGAAGGGTTAGGCATGGTGTCGATGACAGAGTGCTGTTACCAGAATCGGAAGACCATCATCCCGATATTTGTACATATTAGGCTTGCTTCATTTTCTGTGTTTTTATTTAATTTTTCCAACATTTGCTTCAGTTAGGACGAGTTCATATTTATTTACATTTTGAGAAATTTGCTTATATTTAATAAATTTTTTTATATCTTTTGCTTTCTTTTCATAAGTAGGAGGGGTTCCTTCAAATGTTCTTCGGGGGTCTGAAAGGGCCGTTACACCTTCCCAACGAACATCTCTCTAACACTTCTTATTATTGTCTCCATTACCTGAAATGTTATGCAGGTCAGTAATACTGGTCTGTAGTTTAGTACTTCCTTTATCCTTTCATAAAGGTTAGGACAATATTCGCTGTCTTCCACAAATGTACCGTGTCCGTTGACTTGTAGACCATTGCTCGTGGATATACGACAGGGATCATAAGCTTCCTGTCTTTACCTTAGACTTGTATAGCTCACCCATTTTTTTTTCCATCCTTTTCCTCTCTTGTGTGTGCTTTCCAGTACTTGTATCCTTTCTTATTCGTTCTTAGGTGATGCCTCTGTTTCTACCGAAAAATCTTCCTTAAATTTCATATTCAACTCCTCTCATACATTCATAACATTTCTAGTCAGCTCTCCTTCCATCTACAGTCGTATTTCTAGGTCTTTTACAGTCGTCTTTCCTCTGATGTGACAGGGATACTGTTTCGATCTCCTTTTTTTTCTACGCTCTTACACATTCGTTTTTCACTTCTCCGTTCTCATCTGTTCTATCCTTTTTATAATTTATGTTCCTGTTCTTTCTAGTTTATTTCTGAGCCATGGATGAACCGTGCTGAAAAACTATCGCTATTCCTTTTTATACCGAGTTAGAAGCCAGTATTATAATTGTTATCATAGAGGAGAGGAGGGATCTTGGAGGGCGTAAACAAGGAGGCAACTTGCAATCCTGTCTTTGTAACATGCCTCCACCTTCAGTGCCTAGCTGTTCGAGCAGTGTATACCTGGGTGAAGGCACACCCAGCATACAGTGCGTTTTAGAAAAGCTTCTCCAGTCACTATTCTCAGGGGTTTATAACAAGCTAGTGATAAATTTACCCATTATAATTCGCAAAAGACAAACGAAAAGTAACTAATGTTTTTGAGGGATCACACTGGGTCTGAGGTTGTCATGTACACTACAATTGTTGCAAACAAGCACTGGGCACAGCAGCTGAATTTTTTTTTAATGCCTCAGTACTCATAATATATGTTAGTGTGATTCGAAGTATCGGACATGCAACTGCATTTACTGATCACTTTATAGCTATGGGTCCACAATCCACAAAGAATAGAAATAAACAGGCCACAGCAGTTTGGAGATCCTCATACTGTCAACTGTTTCTAGGGTAACCCCAGGCCATACCAATAAGCCGACTCAAACATAGAAAAATAGGCCCAAGCTCCGTTCTTTGCATCTGGGCACACTGACGTTTATTTATCATCCTCATCAGCGATAATAACTCACAAGCATACCTGAACTCTTTGACAAATAACATTTATCTAATGCTATGGGCATTAAAATTTCAACCATACAACAGAACAATTACGCACATCTCAAGAAAGGCCATCAAAGAGGCGGACTCAGTGTCCAGGGCTTGTTACCTTAGTGTCTTGATGTATAGCTGGGAACTTCCTGGTAAAATGCATCTACCTGCTGGGACTTGAATAATCAGGTGATAACAGTATCTGTGCACAGAAATCTTATGTTCTGCAAACACTCTTGGTAACTCTTTGACCACTTAAAAGGAACTTCCTGATGGAAGGGTGGTTTAAAGGGGCCAAACTGTCTGCTAAATTCGGGCAATATATTTGGTAAAAAATTGTTTCCAGGAATATTGCAGGTATTTTTGTCCTGAGGTGCATGTATTTCTGGACTGTCAAAATATTAGCTGTTCTAGGTGCTCCTTTCCCTCTCCTCACTTTGTGACCTAATAAATTGATTGAGTTTTGACAAAAAGTAGACTTATATTTCAAACTGCCGAAACAGATCAAAAAGAGCTCAGTGGAAAAAAATAAACTAATAGATGTTAGATAATACGATTAAATAATCCTGGTACTCCTGTGTGCCTCTTAATTCGTTTATGACCAGGTGAATCAGTTTTTGCAACGTGTCCTAACAGTGTAAATGCCAAATGGGATAGTGGTGTATTTTTAATGGAGTTCTATAATTCCAAATGCAGAGATTTCCTTGACAGTATAAGTTAAAGGGATCTGATAGTTGCCCTTGAGGCGGTCCAATCTGCAGACAACTCTGGCTTAACCCACGAGATCAGCGACGTCATCCTTTGGGACTCGCCACTAGTTGGGGGACCAGTCACAAGCAGCGTTCCACAAGCATCACTTTTAGGCCCATTGTTGTTTATAATTTACATTTATGATCAAGACTAGGAAAGGACAAGTGACATGAGTAAATTCAATGATAACACAAAAATAGGCCAAATAATAGATTCTGAGAAGGATATTGAATTTTGGGAGGCAGATTTTGGACAAATTAATATCATGGTCTGAAAAGTGACAGATGCAATTTAATGTAGACAGTGTGGGAATGAAAATGACTCTCATACGTATGAAATAAGTGATGTAAAAAAAATTTGGGAGTCATGGTAGACAGAAATCTGATGCCAAGATAACTGTGCTTTTATGTGCACAATAAGGGGTAACACATTACATAAATTTATATCAAGGATTGTTGGTAAGAGAAGACTGAAGGTTGAGGATTAAGACACATGTGCAACAGTTAAGTATCTTTATTGATGAAACGTTTCGCCTACACAGTAGCCTTCTTCAGTCTAATAGAGGCAGCAGTAGTAACAGTGAAATAAAGATGATGCAATCAGTCCGTCAACCTTGGAGAAAAAGTATTTGAGGTGGTCAGTCCCTCAAAATGAAGAAGAGTTCAGCTCCAGCGCATGTCTTAATCATCAGCTTATCGGCATTTTATATCATTTCCAACATAGATTAAGGGTTATTTCACAGCTCTATACATCATTAATAAGGCCTCACGCTGGTTCTGCAGCTCAGATTTGGTATCCATACTGCAAAATGGATAAACATGTATTGGAGATAACACAGAGAATGATAGCAAAATTAATCTACTGCATAAGAAATCTCTAAGGATAGATTGAGAGCCTTAAACCTTCACTCTCTTGAGAGATATTAAATGAGGAGAGAAATCCTTGAGGTTTATTTAGTGGAATCCAGGCACAAATCAAGTGCTGATTATATCAGAACAAGAAAATAAATTGAAATAAATTATATAAATTTGATGTAGATTTAGAATGGACTTAGGAAAGTATTAGTTCGGGAATTGAGAAATCGATGAGGGTAAAAATCTGCCAAATAGAGTTATCGAAGTTAAATCCTTGGTGAGCTTTAGACAAATGTGTGGAAAATGAATGAATCTGATTAGGACTTGGTTTTCATGAAGAACTGGGGCTATTTTCTTGAGTATTTTTGGAAATAGGTTGTATAATTATGTGGGTGCAAATGGTTGAATTGCAGTAAGAGCCGCCTAGTACTGGCCAGTAGGCCTGCAGCAGTGTTCCTCCATGCTCATGTAAACTGAGTAGGTAACTGGCACAGTGAGTTCATTCGCCTTACGCTAGTCTGTGCACTTTTTAACACCCCAGATGGTTTCTGTCTGAACAATAAACCATCATCCTGGTGATGAACCAGGTGCTTCAGCTCCTTCAACACCCTGGTGATGGAACCAGGTACTTCAGCTCCTTCAACACCCTGGTGAGGGAACAGGTGCTTCAGCTCCTTCAACGCCCTGATGATGGACAAGGTGCGTCAGCTCCAACATCCTGGTGATGAACCAGGTCCTTCAGCTCCTTCAAAACCTTGGTGATAGACCAGGTGCTTCAGCTCCTTCAACACTTTGCTGATGGACCAGGTGCTTCAGCTCCTTCAACACCCTGGTGATGAACCAGGTGCTTCAGCTCCTTCAACACCCTGGTGATGGAACAGGTGCTTCAGCTCCTTCAACACCCTGGTGATGGAACCAGGTACTTCAGCTCCTTCAACACCCTGGTGATGGAACAGGTAGTTCAGCTCCTTCAACACCCTGGTGATGGAACCGGGTACTTCAGCTCCTTTAACGCCCTGGTGATGGACAAGGTCCTTCAGCTCCTTCAAAACCTTTGTGATGGACCAAGTGCTTCAGCTCCTTCAACACCCTGGTGATGAACCATGTGCTTCAGCTCCTTCAACACAATGGTGATGGACCAGATGTTTCAGCTCCTTCAACACCCTGGTGATGGAACAGGTGCTTCAGCTCCTTCAACACCCTGGTGATGGAACCAGGTACTTCAGCTCCTTCAACACCCTGGTGATGGAACAAGGTACTTCAGCTCCTTCAACACCCTGGTGATGGAACAGGTGCTTCAGCTCCTTCAACACCCTGGTGATGGAACAAGGTACTTCAGCTCCTTCAACACCCTGGTGATGGAACCAGGTGCTTCAGCTCCTTCAACACCCTGGTGATGGAACAAGGTACTTCAGCTCCTTCAACACCCTGGTGATGGAACAAGGTACTTCAGCTCCTTCAACACCCTGGTGATGAACCAGGTGCTTCAGCTCCTTCAACACCCTGGTGATGGAACCAGGTACTTCAGCTCCTTCAACATCCTGGTGATGGAACCAGGTGCTTCAGCTCCTTCAACACCCTGGTGATGGAACAGGTGCTTCAGCTCCTTCAACACCCTGGTGATGGAACAAGGTACTTCAGCTCCTTCAACACCCTGGTGATGGAACCAGGTGCTTCAGCTCCTTCAACACCCTGGTGATGGAACAAGGTACTTCAGCTCCTTCAACACCCTGGTGATGGAACAAGGTACTTCAGCTCCTTCAACACCCTGGTGATGAACCAGGTGCTTCAGCTCCTTCAACACCCTGGTGATGGAACCAGGTACTTCAGCTCCTTCAACATCCTGGTGATGGAACCAGGTGCTTCAGCTACTTCAACGCCCTGGTGATGGACAAGGTGCGTCAGCTCCAACACCCTGGTGATGGACCAGGTCCTTCAGCTCCTTCAAAACCTTGGTGATGGACCAGGTGCTTCAGCTCCTTCAACACTTTGCTGATGGACCAGGTGCTTCATCTCCTTCAACACCCTGGTGATGAACCAGGTGCTTCAGCTCCTTCAACACCCTGGTGATGAACCAGGTGCTTCAGCTCCTTCAACGCCTTGGTGATGGACAAGGTGCGTCAGCTCCAACACCCTGGTGATGGACCAGGTGCTTCATCTCCTTCAACACCCTGGTGATGAACCAGGTGCTTCAGCTCCTTCAACACCCTGGTGATGAACCAGGTGCTTCAGCTCCTTCAACACCCTGGTGATGGACCAGGTGTTTCAGCTCCTTCAACAAACTGGTGATGGAACAGGTGCTTCAGCTCCTTCAACACCCTGGTGATGGAACAGGTGCTTCAGCTCCTTCAACACCCTGGTGATGGAACAGGTGCTTCAGCTTCTTCAACACCCTGGTGATGGAACCAGGTACTTCAGCTCCTTCAACACCCTGGTGATGGACCAGGTGCTTCAGCTCCTTCAACACCCTGGTGATGAACCAGGTGCTTCAGCTCCTTCAACACCCTGGTGATGGACCAGGTGTTTCAGCTCCTTCAACACCCTGGTGATGAAACAGGTGCTTCAGCTTCTTCAACACCCTGGTGATGGAACCAGGTACTTCAGCTCCTTCAACACCCTGGTGATGGAACGAGGTACTTCAGCTCCTTCAACACCCTGGTGATGGAACCAGGTACTTCAGCTCCTTCAACACACTGGTGATGGAACCAGGTACTTCAGCTCCTTCAACACACTGCTGATGGAACCAGGTACTTCAGCTCCTTCAACACCCTGGTGATGGAACGAGGTACTTCAGCTCCTTCAACACACTGGTGATGGAGCCAGGTGCATCAGCTCCTTCAACACCCTGGTGATGGAACCAGGTACTTCAGCTCCTTCAACACCCTGGTGATGGACCAGGTGCTTCAGCTCCTTCAACACCCTGGTGATGAACCAGGTGCTTCAGCTCCTTCAACACCCTGGTGATGGCCCAGGTGTTTCAGCTCGTTCAACACCCTGGTGATGGAACAGGTGCTTCAGCTTCTTCAACACCCTGGTGATGGAACCAGGTACTTCAGCTCCTTCAACACCCTGGTGATGGAACGAGGTACTTCAGCTCCTTCAACACCCTGGTGATGGAACCAGGTACTTCAGCTCCTTCAACACCAACTGGTGATGGAACCAGGTACTTCAGCTCCTTCAACACACTGGTGATGGAACCAGGTACTTCAGCTCCTTCAACACACTGGTGATGGAACCAGGTACTTCAGCTCCTTCAACACACTGGTGATGGAACCAGGTGCTTCAGCTCCTTCAACACTTTGCTGATGGACCAGGTGCTTCAGCTCCTTCAACACCCTGGTGATGAACCAGGTGCTTCAGCTCCTTCAACACCCTGGTGATGGAACCAGGTGCATCAGCTCCTTCAACACCCTGGTGATGGAACCAGGTACTTCAGCTCCTTCAACACACTGGTGATCGAGCCAGGTGCATCAGCTCCTTCAACACCCTGGTGATGGAACCAGGTACTTCAGCTCCTTCAACATCCTGGTGATGGACCAGGTGCTTCAGCTACTTCAACGCCCTGGTGATGGACAAGGTGCGTCAGCTCCAACACCCTAGTGATGGACCAGGTCCTTCAGCTTCTTCAACACCCTGGTGATGGACCAGGTGCTTCAGCTTCTTCAACACCTTGGTGATGGACCAGGTCCTTCAGCTCCTTCAACACCCTGGTGATGGACCAGGTCCTTCAGCTCCTTCAACACCCTGGTGATGGACCAGGTGCTTCAGCTTCTTCAACACCCTGGTGATGGACCAGGTCCTTCAGCTCCTTCAACACCCTGGTGATGGACCAGGTGCTTCAGCTTCTTCAACACACTGGTGATGGACCAGGTGCTTCAGCTTCTTCATCACACTGGTGATGGAACAGGTAGTTCAGCTCCTTCAACACCCTGGTGATGGAACCAGGTCCTTCAGCTCCTTCAACACCCTGGTGATGGACCAGGTGCTTCAGCTTCTTCAACACACTGGAGATGGACCAGGTGCTTCAGCTTCTTCAACACCCTGGTGATGGAACCAGGTACTTCAGCTCCTTCAACACCCTGGTGATGGACCAGGTGTTTCAGCTCCTTCAACACACTGGTGATGGAGCCAGGTGCTTCAGCTCCTTCAACACCCTGGTGATTGAACCACGTACTTTTTCGGTCTCCACTCTGTTGCTTGTTCTTCACATTGGTTCAGACTATGAAACAGAATTCTTCTCCAGGATGAGGGACTGACAACCTCAAATCTACATCTTCAAGGGTGTTGGATTGATTACATCATCTTCGCATCTCTTCTGCTCCTGCAAACTTAATGTACTCGACTGAAGAAGCCTACGGTGAAGGCGGAACCTTTCGGAATATAGATGCCTAAATGTTGCGTATGTTTGTCACTTTCCAACATGTCGGCATTGTATGCCATTTTGATATTCACGCTGGTGACAGACCAGGTGCTTCAGCTCCAACACCATGGTGATAGAACAGGTGCTTCGGCTCCTTCAACACCCTGGTAATAGACCAGGTGTTTCAACTCCTTCAACACCCTGGTGATGGACCAAGTGTTTCAGCTCCTTCAACGCCCTGGTGATGGACCAGGTGCATCAGCTCCAACACCCTGGTGATGGACCAGGTGCTTCAGCTCCTTCAACACCTTGGTGATGGACCAGGTGCTTCAGCTCCTTCAACACATTCCTGATGGACCAGGTGCTTCAGCTCCTTCAACACCCTGGTGATGAACCAGGTGCTTCAGCTCCTTCAACACCCTGGTGATGGACCAGGTGTTTCAGCTCCTTCAACACACTGGTGATGGAGCCAGGTGCTTCAGCTCCTTCAACACCCTGGTGATGGAAAAGGTAGTTCAGCTCCTTCAACACCCTGGTGATGGACCAGGTGCTTCAGCTCCAACACCATGTTGATAGACTAGGTGGTTCGGCTCCTTCAACACCCTGGTGATGGGCCAGGTGAGTCAGCTCCAACACCCGGGTGATGGACCAGGTGCTTCAGCTCCAATACCCAGCTGATAGACCAGGTGCTTCGGCTCCTTCAACACCCTGGTGAAAGACCAGGTGTTTCGGCTCCTTCAACACCCTGGTGATAGACCAGGTGCTTCACCTCCTTCAACACCCTGGTGATGGACCAGGTCCTACAGCTTCAACATCATGGTGATGAACCAGGTGCTTCACCTCCTTCAACACCCTGGTGATGGGCCAGGTGCTTCTCCTCCTTCAACACCCTGGTGATGAACCAGGTGCTTCAGCGCCTTCAACACCCTGGTGATGGACAAGGTGCTTCAGCTCCTTCAACACCCTGGTGATAGACCAAGTGTTTCGGTTCCTTCAAGACTCTGGTGATGGACCAGTTGCTTCAGCTCCTTCAACACCCTGGTGATGAACCAGTTCCTGCAGCTCCTTCAACACCCTGGTAAAAGACCAGGTGTTTCGGCTCCTTCAACACCCTGGTGATAGACCAGGTACAACAGCTTCAACATCATGGTGATGAACCAGGTGCTTCACCTCCTTCAACACCCTGGTGATGGACCAGGTGCTTCAGCTCCTTCAACACCCTGGTGATGAACCAGGTGTTTCAGATCCTTCAACACCCTGGTGATGGACAGGGTGCTTCAGCTCCTTCAACACCCTGGTGATAGACCAGGTGCTTCCGCTCCTTCAACTCCCTGGTGGTGAACCAGGTACTTCAGCTCTTTCAACACCCTGGTGATGGATCAGGTGCTTCGCTCCTTCAACCCCCTGGTGTGAACCAGGTACTTCAGCTCCTTTCAACACCCTGGTGTTGACCAGGTACTTCAAGCTCCTTCAACACCCTGGTGATTGCACCAGGTGCTTCCCTCCTTTTAACTCCCTGGTGATGGAACAGGTACTTTCAGCTTTTCAACACCCTGGTGATGGACCAGGTGCTTCAGCTCCTTCAACACCCTGGTGATGGACCAGGTACTTCAGCTCCTTCAACACCCTGGTGATTTGGACCAGGTGCTTCAGCTCCTTCAACACCCTGGTGAGACCAGGTGCTTTAGCTCCTTCAACACCCTGGTGGGTGAAACCCGGTGCTTCAGCTCCTTCAACACCCTGGTGATGGACCAGGTGCTTTCAGCTCCTTCAACACCCTGGTGATGGACCAGGTGCTTCAGCTCCTTCAACACCTGGTGATGGACCAGGTGCTTTAGCTCCTTCAACACCCTGGTGATGGACCAGGTGCTTTCAGCTCCTTCAACACCCTGGTGATGGGAAACCCGGTGCTTTCAGCTCCTTCAACACCCTGGTGATGGACCAGGTGCTTCAGCTCCTTCAAACACCCTGGTGATGAACCAGGTGCTTCGCTCCTTCAACACCCTGGTGATGACCAGGTGCCTTAGCTCCTTCACACCCCTTGGTGATTGACCAGGTGCTTTCAGCTCCTTAACACCCTGGTGATGAAACCAGGTGCTTTAGCTCCTTCAACACCCTGGTGATGGACCAGGTGCTTCAGCTCCTTCAACACCCTGGTGATGGACCAGGTGCTTCAACTCCTTGAACACTCTGGTGATTTGGGCCAGGTGCTTCACTCCTTTTCACCATGGTGATGGACCAGGTGCTTTAGCTCCTTCAACACCCTGGTGATGGACCAGGTGCTTCAGCTCCTTCACACCCTGGTGATGGACCAGGTGCTTTAGCTCCCTTCAACACCCTGGTGATGGACCAGGTGCTTCAGCTCCTTCAACACCCTGGTGATGGACCAGGTGCTTCAGCTCCTTCAACACCCTGGTGATGGACCAATGCACATCACCTCCTTGGTTACCCTGGTGATGGACCAGGTGCTTTTAGCTTCTTCAGTCTTATTTAATGGACCTGGGGCTCAAAACTTCTTCAAAAACCCTGGGTGGGGATGGTCTGGGTTTCGCTGTTCAAACACCCCGGTGAGGTCGATTGACCATTCAGTGTTCTTTTTTGAGTTCCCTATGGTGAGAAGGTTGTATTTATCTTAACATTAATTGGCATGGGTTCTTTAAAACTTATTCCCATAGAGTTGAAAGTGGGTTGGACAAGTTTTTTGTTTGTGGGTTTCGGTTTGTTAAGGGAACTTGGCCAGTTTGGGGCCAGTTTCAGTGTTCTCTTTTCTTATGTTCTTAATGATGTGTAATATGGTTGTTTTTTTAAGTGGTAAAATTTAGACTATTAGTTGGACGTTATAACCAAAACTTTTGGGTCTGATAAGCACTCAAACATGGTTGGCTGGTACAAAATTTCTTGTTACTGGGTTTGGCATTGAAAGACTTGCAGTACTGGGCCCCCGAGCTGTACATTGAGTATAGTGCTTTTTCTTTGATGGATTTGTTGAAGCATGGCAGCAAAAAATTCGCCATTATCTCGTTGTTGTTTCAGCTCATTTAAACAGGGACAAATTTCAACTTAGTTGTTATAAATTCAAAATGATTTATTGGGAATGGTGGGGTAAACAGACAAGTTCAAACAACTAAAAGCAATTTGGCTGGTACAAAGCAATTTACAAAATTGTTGTAATTGGATGAGCTATGGGAATTTACCTTTAAAGTAGAAGGGAGAAATCCCAAGGTCCAACCATTTAGACGAGTGTTTCTTAAGATGGATTAGGATGCATGAGTATGGGACTGAACACTGAAGGGACGACGAGTAATACACATTTCCCAGCTGCAGTGTTAATTAAGCATGGTCCAGGAAATAGTTTAAATTTAATAGCAGTTTATAAATGTCATTAAGCTTTTAAATCATTGTGAGTTGTGGGATCCACCCTTGCCTGGGTTACAAGTCAAAGATTTCCAAAGGTTACTGTAAGAGTACTAACCATTCAAAATCCCCAAAAAACATATTAACAAAATTTTTTATAAATCTAAGCCCCATAAAGCTATGGACGTTTTATCCTTATTAGAAAGGGTAGAATCTGGAAGGCCAAAGGCGTGCTCATTAGACGATCGTTCCAAGTCGTAGAGTACTTAAGAATTTTTCAGTGGGAAACCTTCATGAAAACTTAGAAGGGCCCAGAGCAAGAAAAGACAATCTGGTTATCAGAGTACCTCAAGTTGTTAAGACAATTGCTATGGGTCTCTGTTTTTCATTTTCGGTCATTTTATAATGGTTTGTCTGGGAAGAAAATAAATTTGATAAAGTCTTTTATCAAATTATCTTTGTTTGATAGGGATGTCATTGCGAGCACATGCTTCACATTATTTTTAGTTACTTTTTTTTCCCGACTCCTTAAAACTTTGCTGACATACATAAAAATTTTTCACATAAAATATAATAGAGGGAACCATGCTTAGTGGATTCTTCCACTCTCATAATTCTTTGGACATTTATTTTTAACTCTTAAGAAACTGAATGATCCTGGAACGGCCGGATATTTGCATGTGATTGGCATTACCTTGGTAAATGACCAAGGGGTAAGCTCTAAAGATATTACTTGCAAGTGAGAACCTTCAAAAAAAAGACTTAGAGGCAGACCAAATGGGAGTTCAAGTAATAGAGTATCTGGCTTAGCTCATGAAAGTGCCATAACACATTAGAATGGAATATTCATGTCATCTGGAACAAACATACTTACACTTTCTGTTAGGTTTTCATACTTTATACCCATTTTGTTCATGTCTGGGTTACAGCAACATATTAATTTGAGAAGTCATTATTATCATACCAGGTGAGATGAAATTTAGGAAAATTGCCTAAATTCTTTGACAGGCAACATATTTCCCAATACTCGATAACCAAGACCTCGAGTAGTAGTCCCCTTTAACTAAAAAGATTAGCAGAAAAAACAAATGATAGTCCAAATGTTGATTTTTTTACATTAAAAATTAATCAGAAGAATGCATAGTCACTCTCTTACTGTTGTTATTGCTTCTATTAGCAAAACAACAATTGGTGACTCAACTGTCAAGTGAAATTTTACCAAGGTTCGTAAATGTGCAGAATCATCCTGGAGTGAAACATTCTCCCACGGTTTTCAAAGTGTAAATGGCGAAATCAGGTGAATGATCAGGAGCATCAATTAACTCCAAATTTGGGTTAAAAAACAAATGCAATTAAAAAAAAATGATCGTCTTTCAAGCAGCAGTACATAAATGGACGACCATTAATCAAGCTAAATCAGCATTACTTTGAAATTTGTCATTTTGCCGTTAAGCAGTAATATCACAAAGATTTATGTCCTCGAAAGGAAAAACAATTTACATCACAACTATCTACTTTTTGTTAGGCAGTTTCATGAAAACCCAAAATTCCTGCAATTCCCGTCATTCTATTCTGGTGGCATTACCAAGCTTCATCACTTTTAATGAATAGCGGTCCAATTACATAAACCCGTATCAGCGAAATATAATTTTACAATAATAAATTTAGGAAAATATAATTAATTTTTGACAGGTAATACCATATTATTTGAACACCGTACATCCAGAAGAATGAATGCAAAACGTCCTATTAAGTAAGTTTCCTTTCTGTAAACACAATCTTCAAGATAAGAAAGACAAAAATGAATAGTATTCCGAAGTGTCTCGAAGTCTCATTTACATTAGTTTCGATCAAGAAAGTTTTGAGCCCAAATACTTCTCCAAAAGTTCATAAAGATATAAATACTGATGGTTTAATTTCCCTAATTTCAAAACAACAAATGGTAATTCAATTTTGCTTTGTTGGATTAATTTCCACTTCTAGTTGGCCTAAATGTGTGATCTCCAATTGAACATTATTCTACATTCTATCTGTTTGCCTTCGTTATCAGAGTGACTGTCCTCAATCTGCCACTCGAATTAACTGCAATTTGATTTTTAAAAAACCAAATGCTAGGTTACATGATGAAACGAAATCATCTGTTAAATTTCCCCATGCATACAGATCTAAAGAGTCCCCTTTGTGTATCCTCATCGAAGCTATTTAAGATATTTGTACTCATTTGCCTGAAGGATCTGCCTTTGATACTTTACAAAATAATTTCTTTTGGTTTCTGAGGTACATAATCAATGAACCCTTTCAAAACAAAATTAGCAAGTTTTCTAGATCCTTTTTTAAGCTTTTTTGTCTCTCCTAAAATAATTCACTTCAACATTTCTGTAGATGTATGTTAAAAGAAGAAAATTATTCATTTTTTAATCCGACCCCTCCCCTTCTGGTTTTGTCTGTTGAATACACCAATCTACATAAGTGGAATGCTGGTTATAACAGAATTCACAACCTACTGGGTCTATTTATTTATTTAACATTTAAAACACTCTCTAATATTACTTGTTTCTGCCTCCCTTCATTCCATTTCCAAAACAACTTTTAAAAAATACTACTAATCTTGACCATCTAGATTCAGCTTAATATTTCTTTTTTTACCCGTAAACTCTCTGTTTTATCTTTTCCAGCATTTATATAGTCATCAAACTGAATATTTTATTCCGAAGAGTAGTCACCCCAAGTCTCAATCTTCATTAGCTTTCGATCAGAAGTTTTCAGCCCCGTTTAAATTCTCCTAAAGAGTTCTTAAAGATATGAAAACTTCGCTGGTTTAATTCAGAGTCGCCTAATTAAATTTTAATTCCCAAATGGTAATTTTTTTATCTTATTGGGTAATTAAAATTTCCCCTGTTTTGTTTCCTTTTGTGTATCTCCAATTTCATTTTTCTCATTCTATCTTTTGCCTTTCTGTCTATCTTCTGTCTTTCTCATTTTCTCCCTTCTTCTGTCTGTTATGTTTTTTTAAAAAAAAACCAAAATTGGCTTAAAATTGTTGAACGGGAAATATTTTGCTGGGTTTTTCATTGGTAAGGTTTTTGAGATGAGTCTTTTGAAAAACCTCCTCGAAGTCCCTTCTGTAAAAGACGTTTTGGGGCATTTGCCCCTGAAGACTGGTCGGAAATTTTTAAATAATAATTTTCATTTTGGCATTTCCTGGGTTAAACAATGAAAATTTGTTTCCAAATTTGAAATTGTCAAGTCCTTTTTTAAGCCTTTTCGTGTGTTCAAATTAATTCACATCATACATTTCTGGTAAGTGTATGTACTATAAAGAGAAAAGTTCATAGAATCGATATTTGTGTAATAGTCCTTGTAACACGTGCCCATTCTGGTGTGTGTGTGTGTGTGTACTCACCTAATTCACATAATTGTGGTTGCTGGGGTCGAGACTCAACTCCTGGCCCCGCCTCTTCACTGACCGCTACTGGGTCCTCCCTCTCTCTGCTCCATGAACTTTATCATACCTCGTCTTGAAACTATGTATTGTTCCTGCCTCCACTACATCACTTGCCAGACTATTCCACTTCCTAACAACTCTGTGGCTAAAGAAATACTACCTAACCTCCTTTTGACTCATCTGAGACTTCAGCTTCCAATTGTGACCCCTTCTTTCTGTGTCCCATCTCTGGAACATCCTGTCTCTGTTCACTTTATCTATTCCACGCAGTGTTTTGTATGTCGTTATCATGTCTCCCCTGACCCTCATGTCCTCCATTGTCATCAGACTGATTTCCCTCTACCTTTTTTCGTAGGACATTCCACTTAGCTCTGGAACCAGCCTTGTTGCAAATCTTTGTAATTTCTCCAATTTCTTGACGTGCTTGACCAGGTGTGGGTTCCAAACTGGTGCTGCGTACAACAATATGGACCTGACGTACACAGTGTATAGAGTCTTGAACGATTCCTTACTGAGGTATCCGAATGCTATTCTCAGGTTTGCCAGGCGCCCATGTGCCGCAGCAGTTATCTGGTCAATGTGTGCTTATGGCTACGTGCTGGGTATTATACTCACCCATAGATTTTTCTCCTTGAGTGAAGTTTGCAGTCTTTGGCTTCCTATCCTATACTCTCTCTGCGGTCTTCTTTGTCCTTCCCCGATCTTCATGACTTTGCATTTGGCAGGGTTAAATTCCAGGAATCAGTTGCTGACCCACGCGTCCAGCCTGTCCAGGTCTCTTTGTAGACCTGTCTGGTCAGCATTTGATTTAATTCTCCTCATTAACTTTACATCGTCTACAAACAAGGACACTCTGAGTCTATTCCTCCTGTCATGTCATTCACATATACCAAGAATAGCACTGGTCCCAGGACTGACCCTTGTTGGACCCCGCTCCTCACAGGCGCCCACTGTGATACCTCATCATGTACCATGACTCGTTGTTGTCTCCCTGTCAGGTATTGTTTGATCCATTGCAGTGCCCTTCCTGTTATACGTGCCTGATCCTCTAGGTTCTGGTTTGGTAACAGAGTTGTGGATGAGTGGAACAAGCTCCTGAGTACAGTTATTCAGGTTAAAACGTTGTGTAGTTTTAAAAATAGGTTAGATAAATACATGAGTGGGTGTGGGTGGGTGTGAGTTGGACCTGACTAGCTTATGCTGCTGGGTCTGGTGCCGTGCTCCTTCTTCGAGTGGAGGTGACCAGACTGGATGGGTCATTGAACTAATCTGGGGGGGATTGGGATAATCCAGGGGGGGTGACATGGACCTGCTCTGCATGGGTCAGTAGGCCTGTTGCAGCGTTCCTTCTTTCTTATGTTCTTATGTTTTGCACCAATCTCTTGTGTCGAAGGCCTTCTTGCAGTCCAAGAAAATGCAATGAACCCACCCCTCCCTCTCATGTCTTACTTCAGTTACCTTGTCATAAAACTCCAGTTGGTTTATGACACATGATTTGCCTTCATGAATCTGTGCTGGTTGTCGTTTATAACCTTGTTCCATGCCAGGTGCTCCACCACTCTCCTCCTGATAATCTTCTCCATTACTCTGCATACTGTACACATCATTGACACTGGTCTATAGTTTAGTGCTTCGTTTCTGTCTCCTTTCTTAAAGATGGTGTCTACATTTGCCGTCTTCCATACCTCAGGTAGTGTCCCAGCTCCATGGGATGTGTTACAATTTGTGGTTAGCGGCACACACAGTGTCTCTGCTCCCACTCTAAGGTCCCACGGAGAGGTATTGTCCGGTCCTTCCGCTTTTGAGGTATCAAGGTCACTTATGAGCTTCTTCACCTCCTCCTCGGTTGTATATTTCATCCAACACTTGTTGGTATGTCCCTTGTTGTTGTGCACCTCTGTTTTGTTTCCCCAGTGTTATTTCTGCCTCGACTGTAAAGACTTCCTGAAATCTCGCGTTGAGCCCCTCACATATTTCATGGTAGTTTCCGGTGAGCTTCCCACCTTCATTCCTCAGACTGATTACCTAGTCATTGACTGTTGTCTTCCTCCTGATGTGCTTGTAAAGCAGTTTCGGGTCAGACTTGAATTTCGATGCTATGTCATTTTCTTACTGTCGCTGGGCCTACCTCCTTATCTGTGCATACTCGTTTCTGGCTCGTCGGCTAATCTCTTTATTTTCCTGAGACTTTTGCCTTCTGTACTTTTTAAGTTCTCTAGCGCACTTAGTTTTTGCCTCCCTACACCTTCGGATAAACCAAGTGCTCATTCTAGTTTTCCCATTATTTCTCTTACCCTTGGGAACAAACCTTTCCTCTGCCTCCTTGCATTTTGTTGTTGCGTAGTCCATCGTTTCGTTTACTGACTTTCCTACCAACTCTCTTTCCCACTAACCCTCCTGCAGGAAGGTCCTCATACCTTTGTAGTCCCCTCTATTATAGTTAGCCTTTTCCCATTCTACTCCTGTTACCCTCTCCACTTGTAGCTCTATGATGTATTCAATGCTCAGAACCACGTGGTCACTAGCTCCAAGGGGCCTTTCATATGTGATGTCCTCGATGTCTGAGCTACTTAGGGTGAACACAAGGTTCAGTCTTGCTGGTTCATCCGCCCCTCTCTCTCTGGTAGTGTCGCTAACATGTTGGTGCATGAGGGTTTCCAGTACTACATCCTTCACGTTGTTTCTCCATGTTTCGGGACCCCCATGTAGCTCCAGGTTTTCCCAAACAGTCTCCCTGTGGATGAAGTCGCCCATAACTAGTTACTCTGCTCTACTCGATTGAGCTCTTCTTGTCACCTCAGCTAGTGTGTCCACCATTGCTCTGTTGCTCTCATCATATTCCTCTCTTGGCCTCCTGCATTTTTGTGGTGATTTTATACATCACTGCAATGACTACACTATGTTTCCCTCACTGAACTGAAACCTACTATGTAATCCTTTCTCCAATCTCGTCCACTCCTTCTATTTCCTGATATTCCCATCGTTTTTAATGAGCAGTACAACCATTCCACCCCCTCTGCTCCTTCTCTCTTTCCTCAGGATCTGATATCCAGGAGGAAAGACTGCATCTGTTATTGTCCCAGAGAATTTTCTTTCTATGACTGCTAAAAAATCTGGGGATGTGTGTGTGTGTATGTGTGTGTGTTTATGTGTGTGTGTGTGTGTGTGTGTGTGTGTGTGTGTGTGTGTGTGTGTGTGAGTGTGTGTGTGTGTGTGTGTGTGTGTGTGTGTGTGTGTGTGTGTGTGTACTCACCTATTTGTACTCACCTATTTGTGGTTGCAGGGGTCGAGTCCTAGCTCCTGGCCCCGCCTCTTCACCGGTTGCTACTAGGCCCTCTCTCTCCCCGCTCCATGAGCTTTATCAAACCTCGTCTTAAAACTGTGTATGGTTCCTGCCTCCACTACGTCATTTTCTAGGCTATTCCACTGCCTTACAACTCTATGACTGAAGAAATACTTCCTACTATCTCTCTGACTCATTTGTGTCTTCAACTTCCAATTGTGGCCTCTTGTTTCTGTGTCCCCTCCCTGGAACATCCTGTCTTTGTCCACCTTGTCTATTCCACGCAGTATTTTATATGTCGTTATCATGTCTCCCCTGACCCTCCTGTCCTCCAGTGTGGTCAGGCCGATTTCCCTTAATCTTTCCTCATAGGACATTGCCCTTAGCTCTGGAACTAACCTTGTCCAAACCTTTGTACTTTCTCTAGTTTCTTGACGTGCTTTATCAAGTGCGGGTTCCAAACAGGTGCTGCATACTCCAGTATGGGCCTGACATACACGGTGTACAGTGTCTTGAATGATTCCTTACTAAGGTATCGGAATGCTGTTCTCAGGTTTGCCAGGCGCCCATATGCTGCAGCAGTTATCTGATTGATGTGTGCTTCCGGAGACATGCTCGGTGTTATACTCACCCCAAGATCTTTCTCCTTGAGTGAGGTTTGCAGTCTTTGGCCACCTAGCCTATACTCTGTCTGTGGTCTTCTGTGCCCTTCCCCTATCTTCATGACTTTGCATTTGGCAGGATTAAATTCGAGAAGCCATTTGCTGGACCAGGTGTCCAGTCTGTCCAGGTCTCTTTGAAGTCCTGCCTGGTCCTCATCAGATTTAATTCTCCTCATTAACTTCACATCATCTGCAAACAGGGACACTTCTGAGTCTAACCCTTCCGTCATGTCGTTCACATATACCAAAAATAGCACTGGTCCTAGGACCGACCCCTGTGGGACCCCGCTCGTCACAGGTGCCCACTGTGATACATCATTACGTACCATGACTCGTTGTTGCCTCCCTGTCAGGTATTCTCTGATCCATTGCAGTGCCCTTCCTGTTATATGCGCCTGATGCTCTAGCTTCTGCACTAATCTCTTGTGAGGAACTGTGTCAAAGGCCTTCTTGCAGTCCAAGAAGATGCAATCAACCCACCCCTCTCTCTCTTGTCTTACTTCTGTTATTTTATCATAAAACTCCAGAAGGTTTGTGACACAGGATTTGCCTTCCGTGAATCCGTGCTGGTTGGCATTTATACTCCTGTTCCGTTCCAGGTGCTCAACCACTCTCCTCCTGATAATCTTCTCCATAATTTTGCATACTATACACGTCAATGACACAGGTCTATAGTTTAGTGCCTCTTTTCTGTCTCCTTTTTTAAAAATGGGAACTACATTTGCCGTCTTCCATACCTCAGGTAGTTGCCCAGTTTCCAGGGATGTGTTGAAGATTGTGGTAAGTGGCACGCACAACATATCTGCTCCCTCTCTAAGGACCCACGGGGAGATGTTGTCTGGTCCCATTGCCTTTGAGGTATCGATGTCCCTTAGCAGTTTCTTCACCTCCTCCTCATCTGTATGTATGTCGTCCAACACTTGTTGGTGTAATTCCTTGCTGGTGTCCCCATCTGGTCTGTCCCCCCAGAGTCCTTCCTGTCTCTACTGTAAATACTTCCCTTAAATCTCGTGTTGAGCTCCTCACATACCTCTTGATCGTTTTTGTGAGTTCTCCACCTTCTTTCCTCAGCCTTATCACCTGGTCCTTGACTGTTGTCTTCCTCCTAATGTGGCTATACAGCAGTTTCGGGTCAGATTTGACTTTCGATGCTATGTCGTTTTCATACTGTCGCTGGGCCTCCCTCCTTATCTGTGCATACTCGTTTCTGGCTCTTCTACTAATCTCCTTATTTTCCTGGGTCCTATGCCTCCTGTACCTTTTCCATTCTCTGTTGCACTTAGTTTTTGCCTCCCTACACCTTCGGGTAAACCAAGGACTCGTTTTGGTCTTCCTATTATTTCCGTTTCCCTTGGGAACAAAACTTTCCTCTGCCTCCTTGCACTTTTGCTGCCACATATTCCATCATCTCGTTTACTGATTTTCCTACCATTTCTCTGTCCCACTGAACCTCCTGCAGGAAGTTTCTCATACCTGTGTAGTCCCCCCTTTTATAGTTTGGCCTTTCCCCTTCAGTTCCTGTTACCTTCTCCACTTGTAACTCTATTATATAGTCAAAACTCAGAACCACATGATCGCTAGCTCCAAGGGGCCTCTCATAAGTGATGTCCTCAATGTCTGAACTGCTCAGGGTGAACACAAGATCCAGTCTTGCTGGCTCATCCTCCCCTCTCTCTCTGGTTGTGTCCCTGACATGTTGATGCATGAGGTTTTCAAGTACCACATCCATCATCTTGGCTCTCCATGTTTCGGGACCCCCATGTGGCTCTAGGTTTTCCCAGTCGATCTCCCTGTGGTTGAAATCGCCCATTACCAGTAACTTTGCTCTGCTCGAGTGAGCTCTTCTTGCCACCTCAGCCAGTGTGTCCACCATCACCCTGTTGTTTACTTCGTACTCCTCTCTTGGCCTCCTGCAGTTCTGTGGTGGGTTATACATCACTCCAATGACTACTTTATCTTCTCCGGACTGAATTGTACCTACAATGTAGTCTCTTTCTCCAATCATGTCCATGCCTTCCATTTCCTCAAATCCCCATCGGTGTTTTATGAGCAGTGCAACCCCTCCTCCCCCTCTACTCCTTCTATCTTTCCTCAGGATCTGATATCCTGTTGGGAAGATTGTGTCTGTTATTGTCTCAGCGAGTTTTGTTTCTGTGACTGCTATGATGTCTGGGGATTTTTCACTGATTCTTTCATTCCACTCCTCATGTTTATTCATTATTCCATCCCCGTTTGTGTACCAAACCTTTAGTTTCTTTTCTATCATTGTGGTCATGCAAGAATATTGGGGTTGGGGGAGCGAGAGCCTTGGTGGGGGCCTATATGGGGCTGTGGTGTAGGTGGGGTTTGTGTTGATGGGGTGGGTCAGAATGCCCATAAGGGACAGCTGTTTGGGGTGAGGTTTGTGATATGGGGATTGGTGGCAGAGGAACAGTGAGTGGGTTGTAGTATAGGTTGCTCAGTTGCGTTGGGAATGTCGCGGGTGGAGTCTTTTGGTGGGAGATTCTGTGGGGTGTGTTTGACCTTCCTCCTGTGTCTGTGTGTGTGTGTGTTGTGTGTGTGTGTGTGTGTGTGTGTGTGTGTGTGTGTGTGTGTGTGTGTGTGTGTGTGTGTGTGTGTGTGTGTGTGTACTCACCTATTTGTACCCACCTATTTGTGGTTGCAAGGGTTGAGTCATAGCTCCTGGCCCCGCCTCTTCAATGATTGCTACTGGATCCTCTCTCTCCCTGCTCCATGAGCTTCATCAAACCTCGTCTTAAAACTATGTATGGTTTCCGCCTCCACTACGCCACTTTCTAGGCTATTCCACTGCCTGACAACTCTTGAGTGAGGTTTGCAGTCTTTGTCCACCTAGACTATGCTGTGTCTGCGATCTTTGCCCGTCTCCAGTCTTCATGACTTTGCATTTGGCAGGGTTAAATTCAAGGTGCAAGTTGCTGGACCAGGCTTGTAGCCTGTCCAGGTCTCTTTGTAGTCCTGCCTGATCCTCGACTGATTTGATTCTACTCATTAACTTCACATCATCTGCAAACAAGGACACTTCTGAGTCTATCCCTTCCGTCATGTCATTCACATATACCAAAAACAGCACAGGTCCTAGGACTGACCCCTGTGGAACCTCGGTTGTCACAGGCGCCCACTCTGAAACCTCGTCACGTACCATGACTCGTTGTTGCCTCCCTGTCAAGTATTCTCTGATCCATTGTAGTGCCTTTCCTGTTATGTGTGCATGATCCTCTAGCTTTTGCAGTAAGCTCTTTTGAGGAACGATGTCGAAGTCCTTCTTGAAGTCCAAGAAAATGCAGTCTATCCACCCCTCTCTCTCTCTTGTTTTACTTCTGTCACCTTGCCATAAAACTCGAGTAGGTTTGTGACACAGGATTTTCCTTCCCTGAAACCGTGCTGGTTGTCGGTTATACACTTATTTCTTTCACGTGCTTCACCATTCTCCTCCTGATGATCTTCTGCATGACTTTGCATACTGCACATGTTAGTGACACAGGTCTGCAGTTTAATGCCTCATGTCTGTCTCCTATTAAAAAGTGGGACTACTTTTGCCGTCTTCAATACATCAGGGAGTTGCCAAGTTAAAATGGATGTGTTGAAGATCTTTGTTAGTGGCACGCACAGCATCTCTGCTCCCTCTCTAAGGTCCCATGGAGAGATGTTGTCTGGTCCCACCACCTTTGAGGTGTCAACTTTACATAGCTTCTTCACCTCCTCCTCGGTTATGTGTACCTCATCCAGCACTTGTTGGTGTACCTCCCTGTTCTGATTTCTTGGAGTCCTACCGGTTTCCACTGTAAATTCCTCTTTATATCTCGTGTTGAGCTCCTCACATACCTGTTGGTCGTTTCTTGTAAACTCCCCATCAACTCTCCTCAGTCTGATTACCTGGGCCTTGTCTGTTGTTTTCCTCCTGATGTGGCTACACAACAGCCTCGGGTGAGACTTGTTTTTCGATGCTATGTCATTTTCATATTGTCACTGAGGTTCCCTTCTGATCTGTGCATATTCGTTTCTGGCTCTTTGGTTGATCTCTTTATTTTCCTGGGTCCTTTGTCTTCTGTACCCTTTCCATTCTCTAGTACACCTAGTTTTCGCCTCCCTATACCTTTGGGTGAACCAAGGACTCGTTCTGGTTTTCCCATTATTTCTGCTTGCCTTGAGAACAAACCTCTCCTCTGCCTCCTTGCATTTCGTTGTCACATAGTCCATCATTTCTTTTATTGGTTTTCCTGCCTGTTCTCTCTCCCACAGAACGTCTTGCAGGAAGTTCAATATGCCTGTGTAGTCTCCCCTTTAGTAGTTTGGTTTTTCCCATCCTGTTCTTGCTACTCTCTCCACTTGCAGCTCAAGAATGTAGACAAAGCACAGAACAACGTGATCACTAGCTCCTAGGGGCCTTTCGTACATGATATCCTCGATGTCCGAACTACTGAAGGTGAATACAAGGTCCAGTCTTGCTGGATCATCCTCTCCTCTCTCTCTGGTAGTGTCTCTAACATGTTGATCCATAAGGTTTTACAGTATCACATCCATCATCTTGGCTCTCCATGTTTTGAGACCCCCATGGGGCTCCAGGTTTTACCAGTCAATCTCCTTGTGATTGAAATCACCCATAACTAGAATCTTTGCTCCCCCCATGTGAGCTCTTCTGGCCACCTCGGCTAATGTGTCCACCATTGCTCTGTTGCTCTCGTCATATTCTTCTCTTGGCATCCTGCAGTTCTGTGGCAGGTTGTACATTACTGCAATTACCACCTTATGGTCCTCAGGCTACATTGTTCCTACTAAGTAGTCCCTTTCGCCCATGCCATCTATTCCTTTCATTTTCTCAAATCCCCACCGGTTATTAATGAGCAGTACAACTCATCCTCCCCCTCTCCTCCTTATATCTTTCCTGAGGATTTGATATCCGGGTGGAAAGATTATATTTGTTATCATCGTGGTGAGTTTTGTTTCTGTGAGTGCTATTATGCCTGGGGATATCTCCTTGATTATTCCATGCCTATCCTCGCACTTATTCGTTATTCCGTCTGCATTTGTATACCTCTCCTTCAACTTCTTTTCTAAAACTGTGGTCCGGGGGGTACATTGGGGTTGCGGAAGTGGGAGACCTGATAAAGAAGTATGGGTGGTTGCTGTGGGGGTGGAGTTTGTAATGATGTGGGTGGGGGCATTGGGTATGGCATGTGTGTTTTGGGTTAGAATGTTTGGTTGCATTAGAGTTGTCCTGGTTGAGTGGCTTCTGTAGTTGGTTGTGAGGGAGGCTGTGTTTGATCTTCCTCCTGAGTCTGGGTTCTCCTGTCTATCTCCATCTTCACCTCTCTTTCCTCCTCTCGTCTTTATACCATCTTTCTCAGTTTCTGCATTTCTTCTTGTATTCTGTCACAGTCGAGATGCACCTTGCGCTACGGCTTTCTTCTGCAGGATCCTATTCCGAGTTGATTCTGCCTTGAATAACACTTTCACTGGCTGGTGTGTGTGTGTGGATGTACATGTGTGTGTGTGTGTGTGTGTGTGTGGTGTGTGTGTGTGTGTGTGTGTGGTGTGTGTGTGTGTGTGTGTGTTGTGGGTGTGTTGTGTGTGTGTGTGTGTGTGTGTGTGTGTGTGTGTGTGTGCGTGTGTGTGTGTGTGTGTGTGTGTGTGTGTGTGTGTGTGTGTACTCACCTAGTTGAGGTTGCGGGGGTCGAGTCCGAGCTCCTGGCCCCGCCTCTTCACTGATCGCTACTAGGTCACTCTCCCTGAGCCGTGAGCTTTATCATACCTCTGCTTAGTGTGTGTGTGTGTGTGTGTGTGTGTGTGTGTGTGTGTGTGTGTGTGTGTGTGTGTGTGTGTGTGTGTGTGTGTGTGTGTTTGTGTGTGTGTGTGTGTGTGTGTGTGTGTGTGTGTGTGTGTGTGTGTGTGTGTGTGTGTGTGTGTGTGTGTGTGTGTGTGTGTGTGTGTGTTTGTGTGTTTGTGTGTGTGTGTGTTTGTGTGTGTGTGTGTGTGTATGTGTGTGTGTGTGTGTTTGTGTGTTTGTGTGTGTGTGTGTTTGTGTGTGTGTTTGTGTGTGTTGTGTGTGTGTGTGTGTGTGTGTGTGTGTGTGTGTGTGTGTGTGTGTGTGTGTGTGTGTGTGTGTGTGTGTGTGTGTGTGTGCAGTTACCTCTTCGTAACTACAACAACAGTCATTCTTTGTGTTCTGTTTTCAATAATTTACTGATCGTATATGGGAAAAAGACATGCTCTTGCACTTATCGTTCTATTTTTTGTTCTTAGCAAAGACAATAACTAGCACAGTGTTTGACTGATGTCGCTATTTGTACGAGTATGGGCTATGTATACAAGTATTTAATTAACAAGTATTTAATTAATTAAGTCTGATTAACTTCAAATAATAGGTATAGGAATATATCCGCATTAAATAGTTTGCAAACCTTTACATTTAAGGTGTGACCATGTGTTTGGCTCCACATCAGGTTGTTCATGAAAGAACACCACAGCTAACAATGCTATTTTCCTTCACTTTGTATGCTCACGATAATCAAAACAAGGAGATTTCAGTTTACATCTGAGAGGAAGTGGCAAATGGTAGGGTGATAACTTAATTATTTATTAGTGAGACTACGCGTTTGTCACAATAAATTCATAAAGTTCATTAACTGTGACGCTTAAACTACATTACATTTCCATTCTGCGACATGTGTTAAAATTATTTTCATTATTATAATTATTATTATTATTATTATTATTATTATTATTATTATTATTATTATTAGAGCAAATCACCTGCAGGAGGCTTTCAGGGCATTATCTGAATTATAATCTGCAAGTAATTTGGTTGAGGTTAGTGGAAGTTAGTCACAGTAGGTCACTGAGCTGCAACGCCTTCGACTGCCCACTTCTTCACCACTCTCTCAGAATGCTAGACCTGACATTAATAATTATAATATTAAAACCAGCTACTCTGGTAATTCAAGTTATATGGACTGTATAGGATGTTGGTTTTCTTGCTGGGTACACAAAATATTCATATTAACACTTACCATATAATTACTATAGATGGATTGCGCCATCCACTCATAATTCTTGAGGTCCCGCAAATTTCCTCTTCCAATTCTTCATCAGAGGACATTAACATGGGTTCCTATTATAAATCCAGGCCGAAACACCCCATTATGGCCTCGATTACGCCGGATTATTAGACGATTGTAACAACCAGTGTACACTCATTAACTTCAATATGGCATCTTTCCCCCGGTGTCCCTAGGCAGCTGTTCTCCACGACCCTCACTCGAAATTTCTCGAAAGGGTCTAATCAACACCATATTATATTACACAATTATTGCATTATTCAAGTTAACACATGCTGAATTGAGGAACATCTTATGTTCTCCAAAACATTCTTTCAGTGATTTATGATGGACGTGTGAGCAATTAAAGTTATTATAATGTAAAAGAAATGAACTATATTTTAATTTCTGGTGGCAGAAGGAAAGAAATTTAAAATGTTTTGGTTGACAGCTTGATGTGTTTAACTTACAACCAGAACGAACTTCTTTACTAAGCAGGAAAATGACTCTTAACAGAGGTGTCAATGGCCACTTTCGCTATTGATTTAGGACCTTTTTCTAATCTATAGCGCTACTGTCATCAGGGTCGCGCGATTAAGTTACGTATTAATAAAATTCTTGTAAGAATATGTATTTGGAACTGCTCCCGATATTGAACTTTAACATATACATTGCATTTTTTGCAGATAAATCCACAGTTATATTCGCTTTTCTCAAACGATTGATTATCCACCATCCGTCCTGTTTCCGTGGTGCTGTAATAACGTTTACGAGTTCTTTTCTCTTAGACAGTCATTTTTATTCTTTGAAAGTCATTTACTTTCATGAACATAGTGCCTGATCTCAAAACGCATTTTTTCTGAGACATATGTAAGTCTGCAATAAAAATTACGTTCCAGCCCATAATATTACATGCTAATTACTTAAAAAATTATATGTAACGAACCTGTTAACTGATTTGACGAAAGAATTGGTTTTAATTCAAATTTAATTTTTTGTTTGACATTCTTATTGCCAACAACATACAGAAAAACATCAAATTCAATATTAAAAACATTATTTTCACAATGATAATTTGTTCTTATACACATGTCTTTTTCTCCATTTTGATCTGCATATTTTTATAAAAGTTTGTTTTTCAGTTGGATAGACATATAGATGAGGTTTTAAAATACAAGTCATAGAACGAGTTCAAAAATCAACGTGACTTCACTTAAATAAACATCTAACAGGTTTCTAAATATATTAACAGTGCAAACAGATTATACGGTATCATGTAACTATGATTATCAAGAAGTTTACTAAAGGTATTATAAATTTGATTAGACTACCAGATTGGACTATCAGATTGGCTGGCTCAGATTAATAATAATATAATAATAATATCTTTATTTCTACAAGTACATGTACAAAGTATACAGGCCTAGCTGACGTCAATGATATATTATTATATAGAAAGCCGCTTGTTATCCTGAGCATTTCGGCCAAATTAGGTCAGTTTTGTTCCAGGATGCGACCCTCACCAGTCGACTAACACCCAGGTATCGTATGGAAACACGTTCTAATGTTTGCCAGCCGTATCGGGGATTCGATCTCCGGATCTCATTGAGTGAGCTGAGTGTCCTAGCGATCGAGCTACGGGACACCTTCACCTTAAGACATATCACAAAACAAAACATTAGAATACCAGTAACTAATTAGGTTCGACGATGTGACACTGCCTAATTTTTTAAAGTTTAATCGGAAACACACCAAGTGATCAATGGAATTGTTTACAATAATACCACGGGTTACATACACCAAAATGCCAGTGCACTTGTAATTCCTGCAAGTATGAAGGTGTTGACGCCTCAGACTTGCGGTTCCAAAACTCTGGTGGGCGGGCCCCTCGGTGTCTCTCTGCAAAGATAGTAATGGGGATCCGTGAGCTAAGTTCAAATTTTCAAGAGACTGCAGTGTGAAATGTATAATTACTCACGATAAGGCTGATAAAGAAAAAGCTTCAAAATTTCAAAGCCGTTTCCAAATCGGCAGGAACATTCTAATTTTTAAGACGCTTTTTTAAACTGTTGGTCTTATTTTATGGGTTGCCGAATCGTGCTTGCCAAACCTCTATCAGACAATGATCAAGTTTCCTTCAATACAACTTATCAGATTTCTGACTGCATGTGAAAAATGAGTAGCCAGGACTGGCTACCAAAGCACACAGATATTTACTGTCATTACACAAATAACCCGCACATAAAAGAGAGAAGCTTACGACGACGTTTCGGTCCGACTTGGACCATTGACAAAGTCACACTGTGACTTTGTCAGTGGTCCGAAAACGTCGTCGTAAGCTTCTCTCTTTTATGTGCGGGTTATTTGTGTATCGTTCCAGTCACGGTATTGTGCCTTTTTGTTATTTACTGTCATTCCCCACTACATATTTATGTGAACAGGCTTTCTACCAGTTGTTTTATATCAGATAAATATACAGAAACAGGATGAATGTTGAACTTGATTTACGCTTAAAACTGTCGGCCATTGAACCTGAAATTCGGAACATACTGTCAACAGAGCAGTATCAACCATCTCATTAAACAAGTAAGATTTTTTTGTTTTTTTTTTTTTTTGTTAATACTGCTAATTATTTAATTGCTGTATGTCTTTTAATTGAGAAATGAGACTGGAAAAATGAGTTTGTTGTTAGCTAATAAAATCTGCTTCCTGTGTAAACACACCTTTCAAAAACCTGGAGTCCGTGGAAAAACGAAGTTAAATAAAAAGGGTCGTTGGTGTTGAAAAGGTTGGCAACCACTGCCTCAGACTCTGGCTATTTTAGTAGTATTCCCTTTCGATTTTTTACTAAGGACTATTTTTATGGAAACACTGAAGAAGTTTCATAGTGATATTCCTTAAAATTAAAAAAAAAAGTACAAATATTGAATCTCCTAAACAGCAAAACTCGCTTATAAACACAAGTTAATTAAATATTCTAATTTATTCTGTGTTATTTAAATTTTCGAAGTATGCAAAAGAATGAAAAATTATCCTTTCTTTTTTTTTTTACAGTTCTGAAAATTTTGAATTTTTTTTTAAGTCAAATTTTCACTAAAACCAATAAATAAAATATTTTAATAGTGATTTTGATAAAAGTCTCTTATTACAACTGAAGAACAATGTCTTCTTGTATAATATCAGATTTAAAAATAATGACATCTATAAATAATGAAGCCACACATACTGATATTCAAATAAGGCATTTGCAAGATAATTTCAGATAAAGAAACCATGTGTTTCGATTCTTCAAATGGCTATAACTTTTCTTCTAAACGCCCATTTTTTTGCCTAAAGCAGTTGCATAATAATGGTTTTTATTTATTAAATAAAATATTTGAATTCAGCGAATTATTCACAAAATTTCTTAAAATTTACTAGGATTTTTGACGTAAAGTATTCTAGCTAAATTCGCTATTTCCGATCATTCGGCATAGAAAAATATTCTTTGAATTACACTCAGTTTTGTTTTAAAAGAAAAACTTTTTTTTTTAGTCCAAAGTCAAACTTTGGTTTTACTCAAGAATGAGATAGAAAGAGTCAGGTGTCCCCCCGGGTAAAGCCAATGGGTAACACGAGAGCACCGATGTCAGCACTCTTAACCAGGGGTCACTATTGCCGTGGAAAACTAAGAAAAAAGAAAAAAATTAAAGGAACTTCGGTCGCTGTCCGATCCAATAAAAATATTCTCGTATTCCAGAATCTTATTCCCTTGTGCCTTAATGCACGTGAATGGAATACTGCAGCTGAAGTTAGAAATACAAATATATTAACTTAGAATAACCAAAGAGAAACAAATATTGGAGTTTCTTCAATAAAAATGGTAAATTAGTGCATTCACAGCCCAAATCTAATTCAAATATTTCAATGAGATTAAAGAGACCAATATCCGGAAATACAAAAGCACATTGAATTTGAAGCTGCTCAGAAGTTGCTTGCAAAAATTATTATATTTTTTATTAACACATCAGTCGTTTCCCATCAAGGTACGGTGGCCCGTAAAAAAAGACCTTTAATCGTCATTCATTCCATCACTGTATTGCCAGATGCATGCTTACAGTACAGTTATAAAACCGCAACATTATCACCCTTCCTTCAGAGTGTAGGCACTGTACTTCCCATCTCCGGGACTCACACTCCAACAGCACGTCAAGTCCTAAAAAGCATTTGTCTCCTATCTAACACGCTCACGGATGCTTGCAGAAAGTCAAAGCCCTTTGCACACAAAACTTCATTTTTCCCCTCCCTCCAATCTTTCCTAGGCTGACTTCTACCCCGCCTTCCCTTCACTATAGTTTTATACACTTCGAAGTCATGTCCAAACCACCTCAACAACCCCTCCTCAGCCCTCTGGATATTAGTTTTGGTAATTCACACCTAAGTTCCAAACTTCGAATTCTCTGTATTATATTCACACAACACAATGCCCTCTGACACGACATCTCCACTGTCACCAGCCTTCTCCTCGCTGCAACATTCACCACCCATGCTTCACACCCATTTAAGAGCATTGTTATAACTATACTCTCGTACATTCCCCTCTTTGCATCCATGGACAATGTTCTGTGTCTACACAGGCTCCTCAGTGCACCACTAACCTTTTACCCCTCGTCAATTCTATGATCCATCTCATCTTTCATAGATCCATCTGCTGACACGTCCACTCCTAAGTATCTGAACATATTCACCTCCTCCATACTCTCTTCCGCCACTCTGATATCCAGTGTTTCGTTACCTAATTTTTTTGTTATCCTCAACACCTTACTTTTTCCTATAATCACTTTTAATTTTCTTATTTTACATACCCTACCAAACTCATCCACCAACCTCTGCAACTTTTCTTCAGAATCTCCCAAAAGTACACTGTAGTCAGCAAGGAGCAACTGCGACAATTCCCACTTTATGTTAGATTCTTTATTTTTTAATCCCACACCTATTGCCAACATCCGAGCATTCACTTCTATTACAAACGAATCTATTAATATACTGAGCAATCACGGTGACATCACACATCCTTGTCTAAGGTCTACTTTTACTGGGAAATACTCTCCCTCTCTCCTACATATTCTAACTTAAGCCTCACTATCCTCGTAAAAACTTTTCACTGCTTTCAATAACATGCCTCCTGTTGCATACATTTGCAACATTTGCCATAATGCTTCCCTATCCACCCTGTCATACATCTTTTCTAAATCCATAAATGCCACAACAACCTTTTTACCTTTATCTAAATATTTGGTCTAGACACCCCGTCCCTTTCCTAAAGCCTCCTTGTTCATCTGCTATCCTACTCCCAGTCTTACTCTTAATTCTTTCAATAATAACTCTACCAAACACTCTCTGCCAATCCCTTAGGTACCTTACCTTCTTCCATTCATTTATTAAAAGCACCAACCACTCTAAATCTATATCCCCACCTGCTTTTAACTTCTTTATCTTTATCCTATGAATCCCAGCTGCCTTACTCCCTTTCATTCTACCCACTGCCTCACTAACTTTGCCCCACACTCACAACTCGCTCTTTTTCCTCACTCGTACAAGATGTTATTCCTCCTTTTCCTATACACGAAATCACAGCTTCCCTATATTCATGAACATTTAACAATTCCCCAAAATATTCTATCCATCTTCCTCTAACTCTCCATTTACTAACTCTCTTTTCCTTTTTTTTAACTATCAAATCCAATCGCACCCTAGGCTTCCTCAACTTATTAATCTCACTCCAAAACTTTTCTTATTGTCAACAAAATTTGTTGATAACATCTTGTGCATAGAAGTATTGAAACTAATCAGACGGAAGTCATAAATAATCGCAGGTAAAATTTCTTACAAAAAGAGTAAATTGAAGCGTACATTGGCCAAAATCATGCATAACTTTTCTTTATTTAACCATGTTTCAAGAAAGTCAGTGATTATATAAAAAAAAAAGTTTCATATAGGCCCAGTGAACGAATACAATTTTTTAACAAAAGTCTTGAAGGTACGCAGGTGTTATATGCACATAATAGTACTTCAAGTTGATTTTAACCTTTGGAAAACCAAATAAAGTGCAACACTAATTTATTTCTCAACAGAAAAGAGTCATTCACCATTTTTTTCACAAAATCAAACATACATTTTCAAGTTATTGCACAAAATCCAACCAAATGTGCATGTTTCCCATGGTGGTCGTTATGTATGAATAATCACTGTATATCTCCCTCCAAGGGATGATTGTGTTCCCAGCACATTGTAATCCTTATGTACCTCCAACATATTGGTCCGTATGAACCTCCCACACAGTGGCCCAAGTGTACCACACGCACACTGACTACTGTAATTGAACCCTGGTACGCAGTGGCATAACATACTTCCCATACAGTGAGGCAAATGTACTTACTACATAGTAGTTATACTTGATATCCACTATCTGGTTATCAGGGATAACCACTCTCTGGTTATCGGGGATAACCATTATCTGGTTATCAGGGATAACCACTATCTGGTTATCGGGGATAACCACTATCTGGTTACGGGATAACCCTATCTGGTTATCGGGATAACCACTATCTGGTTATCAGGGATAACCACTATCTGGTTATTCAGGGATAACCTCTATCGGGTTTAAATGGGGGATAACCCTATCTGGTTATCAGCGATAACCACTCCTCATTCTCTGCAAAAGCTTAACGTCCGTAACACGATAATATAAATATTACAACTTACCTCGTATTAATAGCAAATACGAACCATATCCATTGTTTTGAAGAAAGCATAAAATGATAATATATTGATATACATTAAATGAGTGCTGAAGATGTGTACAGAAGACTACCAATCTTAGAGGAGGACGACCTCGAGCACCGAGGATTTGTGAAGACGACTGCCATCCTCTCAGGAAGGCGACCCCAATCACAGCCAATAATGGCACTCACGACCCTCCGCCTTGATCAACACAACAAAATAGATGGCACTCGCTGATTGCTCCTCCGTTTTCTAAGGTATCTGTCTGCATTTTCTGGCTTCCTCTCTCTTTTCTTGCGATCTATTATTATTTCAACAATATCTGTGGCCTCTCTTTTGCGCTCTTCATATTTCACACTTTTTCTTTCTTTCATTTCATATTTTTTTTTCATTTTACGTTAGAACGACCACTTTTGTGTGTGTGTTTGTGTACTCACCCAGTTTTGGTTGCAGCTCCTGTCCCAGCCTCTTCTCTTGTCGCTACTAGGTCCACTCTCTCCCTGCTTCAAGAACCTTTTCAAACCTATTCTTAAAGCTTTGTATTAACCTTGCTCATTACTTCATTCTCCAGGAAACTTCTTGACAACTCTGAGGCTGAAGAAACACTTCCTGACATAGTATCTATGACTCCTCTCAGTTTTTAAGTTCCAGTTGTGTCCTCCTTGTTGCAGTGCCCCATCTCTGAAGCATTCTGCCCTTCTCCACTTTATCCATTCCTCTCAGCATTCAATACGTCGTTATCATGTCCCCTTTATCCCTCCTGTCTTCCACTGTCGTCAGGATGAGTTCCCTTAACCTTAACCTCTCGTCGTAAGACATACCCCTTTGCTCCGGGACGTGTCTTGTTGCAAACTTTTGCACTATCTCCAATTTCTTGACGTGTTTGACCAGTCATTGGTTATATACTGGTGCTCCATCCTCCAATATAGGTATGACATACACGGTGGACAGTGTCCTGAATGACTTCTTACTTAGATGTCGAAACGCTTTTAAGTTTGCCAGGCGTCCATATGCTGCAGCGGTATTTGAATGATGTGCGCCTCAGGGGATGTGCTCGGTATGCTGCTCACCCCAAGATCCTTTTCCTTGATTAAGTTATGCAGCATTTGACCCCCTAGGCTGTACATCGTCTGTGGACATTTTTGTCCTTCTCTAAGCTTCATGACTTCACACTTGGTGGGTTAAATTCCAGGAGCCAGTTGTTGGACTAGATTTGCAGTCTGTCCTGATCCCGTTGTAGAATTTCCTGATCCCCGTCCGCTTGTAGTCTCCTCATTAGTTTCACATCGTCTGCAAACAGGATGTGTGTGTGTGTGTGTGTACTCACCTAATTGTGGTTACAGGGGACGAGACTCAGCTCCTGGCCCCGCCTCTTCACTGACCGCTGCTAGGTCCTCCCTCTCCCTCCTCCGTGAGATTGATCATACCTCGTCTTAAAACTATGTATAGTTCCTGCCTCCACTACATCGCTTACCAGACTATTCAACTTCCTAACTATTCTATGACTGAAGAAATACTTCCTTGTGTGTGTGTTTGTGTATGTTTGTGTGTGTGTGTGTGTGTATGTGTGTGTGTGTGTGTGTGTGTGTGTGTGTGTGTGTGTGTGTGTGTGTGTGTGTGTGTCTGTGTTTGTGTATGTGTGTGTGTATTTGTTGTGTGTATTTGTCTGCGTGTATCTGTGTTTACTAGCTTATTCGTATAACCATCTTGTGGTTGTAGTCTAGCCAAAACAAGGCATTTCAGCCTTAATTATCACGTACGAGATACAGGAGTGTTGTCTGCTCATTCTCTGAACATTTGAATGTCTCGAGACGGGCAAACGTTGACCATGGTAAATTTCTGAGCGAGATTAATCATGCCTTCTAAGATATTAACAAATTTAATATATACAGAATTCGTGCAATATGTTTATTTACCATTTACGCTCATGCTGCCCTATGAGTACAAGGAATACCTCAGCTACCTAAGTGAAATATTTTTCATTTAGATAATATTATCTAAACCAATTCGATAAACTAATCCAATTAGTGGTTAGAACACAAGAACATAAGAATGTAGGAACACTGCAGAAGGCCTACTGGCCCATACGAGGCAGGTCCTTATCAAAACGACATCTGTTAGGTAAGACACATATGCAACAGTTAGGTATCTTTATTTCGAAACGTTTCGCCTACACAGTAGGCTTCTTCAGTCGAGTACAGAAAGGTTGATAGAAGCAGAAGATACTTGAAGACGATGTAATCAGTCCATCACCCTTAAAGTTTTGAGGTGGTCAGTCCCTCAGTCTGGAGAAGAGCATTGTTCCGTTGTCTGAAACAATATGAAGTTGAAGTGACAGAATGTCAAAACGACATCTACCTAAAGCTACTCAAGAAATAACTCCCGTACCCCTTGACACCAATCAAACCCAGCCCCTCCCACTCATATATTTGTCCAGTCTCTTCTTAAAGCTACCCAAGGTCCTAACCTCTATCACCCCACTGGGAAGACTGTTCCACGCATCTACAACTCTGTTAGAAAACCAGTACTTACCTATGTCCTTTCTAAATCTAAATTTATCCAACTTAAATCCATTGAAAGTTAAGACACATGTGCAACATCTGGATATCTTTATTGTAGTAGACTTTCATATTGTCGGTATTTTATACCTTTCTTGCACAACTTAAATCCATTATTCCTGGTTCTTAGCACTAAAATGAACCTCCCAGAGTTGTTGACTTATGCATTCCTATCATGCAATTCATAACATAACATTTAAATGCACCTCTCGATATTACTTTTATAAATCAGTCTCATCACTAATGTTTCCGTGTATCTGAAAGACTTTTTATCTTTGCAAATATTTGTAGTCAGCAAAATTATAAATTATAGACAAAACAGTAATCACTGAGTATTTATTCATTTGCTTTCTATCATACTGAACGTACTTTAATTACTTACATAGAATGTATTCAGTCACATTATATTCTCCTGGTGGAGTTCTGTAAGAGACACGAAATACTTCGCTGGTTTAATTCAGAGTCGTCATAATTACATGGAATTCCAACATGGTAATCATTTTCTGCTCAGGGGAGCAATTAGCATCACGGTTTTGTTTCCATTGTTTTTGTCATATAATTAGATTTCTCTCATCCTTTGTCTAACTTTCTGTCTGTCTATGACTGTCTGTCTGCCTATCTGTCTGTCTGTCTATCTGTCTGTCTATCTGTCTGCCTGTCTGTCTGCATGCCTGCAATTCTGTCTCTGTCTATGTTTATCTATGTCTATCTCTCTCTCTCTCTCTCTCTCTCTCTCTCTCTCTCCTCTCTCTCTCTCTCTCTCTCTCTCTCTCTCTCTCTTCTCTTCTCTCTCTCTCTAACTCTCTCTCTCTCTCTCTCTCTCTCTCTCTCTCTCTCTCTCTCTCTCTCTCTCTCTCTCTCTCTCTCCTCTTCTCTTCTCTCTCCTCTCTCTCTCTCTCTCTCTCTGTCACTCTCTCTCTGACTTTCCTAATAGCATGTATCCCTTAACATTGGCGCTGATCTCATTGCAAAACTCCGCACTTTTTTAAGTTTCATAACGGACTTAATCAAACATGGATTTCAAGTTGGTACTCCATAATGGAAGAAAAATTGACATGTGTGATAACATTAAATGAATAATGCTTTGTTGAAATATCTCTAAACTAATCTTAGTTTTGTGTAATGAGCATATATTTTGCTGAGGTTATCCGGGGGAATTGCACCTATGACTGCTCTCCTTATTCTCCAGGGTCCACTCCCTAGCGCACTTGGTATTGGCCTCCCTGCACCTTTGGGTGAACCATGGGCTCAGTCTGGATTTTTCGTTATTCTTGTTACCCTTGGGTACAAACCTCTCCTCAGCTTCCTTGCATATTATTATCACGTATTCCATGATCTCGTTTACTGACTTGCCTGTGAGTTCTCTGTCCCAGTGAACCCCATTCAGGATGTTTTTCATTCCCACGTAGTCCCCCTTCTTGTAGCTTGGCTTCATTCATATGTGATGTCCTCAATATCTGCACTACTCAAGGTGAATACTAGGTCCAGTCTCACTGGTTCATCCTCTTTTCTCTCTCTCTGGTAGTGTCCCTTACTTGTTGCTAAATTAAGTTTTCCAGTACCACCTCCATCATCTTAGCCCTCCATGTATCTTGGCCCCCATTTGGCTCCAACTCACCTCCAAGTTCTCCCAACCGATTTCCTTGTGGTTAAAGTCGCCCATGATCAGTAGCTTTGCCCTGCATGCATGAGCTCTTCTGGCCACTGCACCCAGTGTGTCAACCATCGCTCTATTGCTCTCATCATACTCTTGTCTTGGCCTCCTGCTGCTCTGTGGTGGGCTATACATCACTGCAATTACCACCTTGAGACCTCCAGACTGAAGTGTTCCTACTATGTCTTCTCTTACCAGCTCATCAAATCCCTGGGTTTTTTGACCAACAGTCTGTGTGTGTTTGTGTGTGTTGTGTGTTTGGTGTGTGTGTGTTTGTGTTTGTGTTTGTGTGGAAATTTTGTGTGTGTGTGTGGGGTGTGGGGTTGCGGTGTTGCGTTTTGTGTGTGTGGTGTGGTGTGTGTGTGTGTGGGGTGGTGTGTGTGTTTGTGGGGTGTGTGGTTTGTGGGGTTCCCTCACCAAATTTGTGCTCACCTAATTGTGGTTGCAGGGGTCGAGACTCACTCCTGGCCCCGCCTTTTCACTGATCGCTACAGGTCCTCTCACTCTCTGCTTCCTGAGCTTTGTCATACCTCTTCTTAAAACTAGGGAGGGGGTTCCTGCCTCCCTATTTCACTTGCTAGGCTTTTCCATTTCCCTGACGACTCTATGACTGAAAAATCTTCCTAACGCCCCTGGACTCGTCTGATCTTCAGCTTCCAGTTGTGACCCCTTGTTTCTTTTGGCCCCTTTTCTGGAACATCCTATCTCGGAAACCCAAATTATGTTGAGAAATGGCATTACCAGTTAAGTTTAAAGACTTATATTTAAACCCTTTAAAAGGAAACAACCATCGCCTGCACGGGCCCGTCCCTGCAACGAGTCTAAATGCCCGAAAAAATCTCAACAGGGGCTGTAAAGAAATATAATTTGTAAGTTTTAAAAAAATTCCCCCCCTAGGGGGTGTTATGTCAGCATTTTAAATTCACTGATAGTTTTACAAAATACCTACTTGTGTACTCAAGGGTTCCCGCATATCAGGGGGGTTTTATGATAAGTGACTAACCCCGATTTTAATACCAACTCAACTGCCAGCCCAATATTAGACTTTCACGAGTTAAACATTTTACCTGGGTATATGATCTGACCCGTAATTTACCTCGGTTTATCCGTTGAGTTGATTGAAAATAGTGTTTTTTGAAGAAGGGGTCGCACTAAACACTCTTTTTGGAAATCGCAACACTCGTTTTTACCCCTGTTCATCAAAAAAGGGTTCAAAAAAATATCACTAAAAAGGGTTGACCCACACTTCCTGTAATTGTTTATCGTTTTTTTGGGAAAACCACTTTGTCCACACTAACGCACAGAAAAAGGGGTTCCTTTTTTTTGGGTTTATCCGGGTTTTTTGGGGGGGTTCAGTGTCCCCTTTTCAGAAGAGTCAAAATAACTGAAGACGCCAACCCGCCCCAGGGCCGCCACTGCCCCTTCCCAAAAAAAAAAAAATGCTGACCTAGTACTTTTCCCTTCCTTGCCCCCTATCCTCGATGAAGCAAAGCAAAATGTTTTTTTTTTTGCTGTCTTAAGCATAGACAACAATGTCCACTGTTTTTTACAATGGTAATAAAGAGGGAGCAGGTTTTTCCTTTTTTGCCCTGCAAAGTAAAGATGTATTTCCCTCTTTTTTAAACAAACACTTTGCAACACTGAAACAGAAAGGGAAAGAAATTGGCGCTTGACCAAGTCGCATTTTGTACGGCATCTTGATAAATTCCCTCACTGTAGCAGTAAAAAAGCCCGCTTCCCCCCTTCTAAAGGGGCGGGGCCCCTGGGGGCCCCTGAAGGGGCTAAAGGGGGCTAAAGGGGGCTGAGGGGGGCTGATACCCCCCCCCCTTTGAAAAAAATTTCTCCCACTGGGGGGGGCGGGGGGGTTCGCTGCAGGTAAAACTATTCATCTATTAATTTTTTTTTTAAATTTTCTCACTCGCCCCCCACTGCTGCTTGTTTTTTCTAAACACTTTACCCGTGGGTTTTCCCGGGAAAAACTTTAGTTTTTTTTTAAACACTGTGAAAATTCTAACGGCACATTTTTAAATTTATTTTTCCGTTTATTCACTACACCCCTTTGGCTCAAAACATCAATTTCCCCCTTTAGTTTCCATTTTCATCGGGTTTTTTGGTCACAATTTTTCCAAGGGGCCCCTTTTGGGACCTCGGACCATCATTGTCAAAAATCACTTTTCACCGGGCCCTTAAGGACTTATAAATTTTCAGGAACACCCCCCATAAAAAGTTTTTTCTTTAAGGGTTTTAAATTTACGCCCTAGTTGCTCGGGTTCAAAAAAAGTGGGAACCCCTCTATGATTTTTTTATCATTCGGGGAAAAAAACCAGGTTCGACCTTCTCCCCAGGGAAATTTAAATGAAAAGGTTTAAAACACTCAAAATTTGTCCAATCATGGGTAACAAAAGTAAGGTCTGTTTTGACTTCAAATTTTCTTTTTTCAGTCACAACTGTTGGAATTTTTCAAATCGATTTTTTAAACGATGAAGTTTTTTTCCCTTTAAACAACTTTTTAACAATCCCCGACTTTCCCTTTCATAAAACCCCGCCTTGCCAGGGGAGATTTAGGGGGAATGTATCACCAAAACGACATCTGGTTGATTCCTCGTTGACTTCTGGTTGATCAAAGATCTTGTTTATAAAAAGCAGAAACCAAAAACAAAGTTCTTTGCATTTTCTGAAATAAATTCATTTTGGAAAATCCCCTTCTGGCTGCAAACCTTATGAAAAATTTTGAAAAAGGGTTTTCCACGGGACATGCCCAGGGGCAAATTTCAAGATGTACTGCTCTAGTCGTGGGAAAAAGGAACAAACAATGTAAAACCTTTGATGGGAACTTTGTCAACTTTTTTGGGTTTAAAATTTAAATTGGGTCCAGCGTAAATCCCCCCTGCCCCTTTAAAAATGGTGAATAAACAAACTTTTTCAAGGATAAGGAGGTTGACCGGGATACTGACAACTCGCTATCGAGGGGACGACAAAAAATACATCCTTTATTTTGTTTTTTTCCACCCCCCTTTTGTCGACCTTGAGGAAATAAAATTGGGAATTGCCCGATTGACAAAGTGTTTTCACAAACCCCACCTTTAAACCCACTTTACTGGGCGTTTTGCCACAACCCGTTTTTTTTTCCAATATTTTTGGGGGATCAATATTGGATGTATGGCTTCTTTAGGTAGTGAAAAAATTTATGAATTTTTCCTCGAAAATCTTATAATCTTTCTGAGTCAGAAAAGCCTTTAAAAAAATTAATCTGACAGGTTTCTTTGGGGTTTTTATCTTGGTTTCCAGAAATTTATATTCTGTGGGAGAAAACATCTTTCGTTTTAAATTTCAACAGAAAATTTTAATGGGTTCAAGACATTCAAAACCCAGGTTTTTTTCCCTTTAAAAAGAATTTAAAGCCCAAAGCTTTAACTTTTAATTTTTTTTAAACCCAAAGATGATTTTTTTTAGTTTCCATCAATGACTATTTCTTTTGGTGTCTGCGTATTTACAAAAATTATTTCTGCTGTGTTAAAAAGCAGACTGTTTCTTCTGGCATAAAAGGAGCCTTTTTTTCTGGGGGCCAGTTAAATTTTTATTAAAAGAGGCCAGTTCGGGGCCTGGAGGGCCCTAATTTATTTTTCCCAAATTTTGAGTGGGAAAAACCCCCTTTACAACATGGTTTAGCTGGATTCTCTTGGGAAAAACGGGGGGAGAAAAAAGATAAACTCTCGCATCTCTTTTATTTCTTCTACTCGTTCTGTACATAACCAACTTACTCTTATTAATTTCCCCTTAAAACCCCCGGGGGAAAAAGGCCTCAAAATTATCCAACTCCAGATCACGTTTTTTTCCCCAAAGTGGGATGATCAAATACTTTGTTGGATAGACAGCCCAATTTTGGGAAACCACAAAAAGTGCTTGTCAGTTTTCCCAAATTTTGGGAAGTTTTTGACCTTCAAGGGTGCTCCCCCGGCCTTTGGGAAAAAAATTAGTGACTTCCCTTTACATTAAAACCCTGTAAGCAAAAGCGCCCTAAAACCCCTGGGTTTACCCCATCACAGAACACAGGAATTGTACCTTTTTTCCCTCTTGAAACCAAATTTTCTGAGAAATTTTTAAATTTTAATTTAAGTTGGTTTTAAAATCCTTGGGTATTTTTATTTCCCCTGCTTGACTCATTTTTAGAGGCCCTTTTTTATCCCACCTATTTTGGGGCTTCCCTGCTTTTTGATAAGTATTTTAACCCTTAATTTTTAATTGGTGAACAGTCCTAGAGGAACAAAACATTTTTTGATACCTCTGACAGTAAACTACGTTTAGGAGGGGGACGCATGAATTTTTTGTTTTTTCCTTTTGAAAACTCAAAGTATCTTTCTGTGTGTTTCCCAAATTTAATTCCCCCGCACTTGTTTCAATCAGGAATTTCAGCTTCAGGGGAAAACTTCTTTGATAAGCTCCCTTAATTTCTTTGAATTTGTATTTCCAAAACCCCCTTTGAGGCATATTTGCTTTTTCATTTCTGTTACTTGCTTCTGAAAAAGGATTTAAAAAAACCCCCTCTTTATCACAGTAACCCTTTAAAATTGTCCCCATAGAAACTTTTCTTTTTAAAATTTCTTTGAAGGGACTTTCAGATTTCTTTTAAATGTGTATTTAGAGTACTTCAGTAAGAATGGAAGGAAAGTTGCACCAAATAACTGATTTTTAAAAAGAAAAGTTTTCCCCAACTTTTAGGATCATGTGGATTTTCAGGCCACCAAAAATCGAGTATAACCCCTAAACTATTCTTGTATTTTCCCCTCTTAAAAAAAACTTTGGAAAAAATCAGTAGGGCTCTGTTACAGATTTTTGGGGGCAGATAAACCGTACTCCTGTCCACCGTAATTGTTTTATTAAAAAAAGTAAACCAAAAAAATTTTAATTTCATCCCCCGGGTGGATCTGATTCAAGAAATTTATTTTTTATAATGTGTATAGTCGAATTAATAATTTTCCCTACGTTGTGAAAAAAATTCAAAAAATTTACCTCAAAATCATCAAAATCATGGGTTTTTAACTTTTAGTTTAACCTATAACCGACTGAAATTAGATTTTCTAATTGTGTAATCTAGTCTTTAAAAAACTGAAAAATGAGTTTTCAAACAAACCATTTTTTAATTTTAAACGAAAAATTTTAAACACCCCACTTTGATTGTTTTAAAAAAAACTGTACTGCATTTAAAAAGCTGAGTTTTGTTATGCTTAAGTCAGCAATAATCGAGTCAGACACTACTGACCCACTAACTTAACCCCAGGGTCAATGACCATGAAGGGTACAAAATCATGGGGGCTGGATTTTTGGCTTTAGGTTTCTGGGGCAGGCCCCGACCACTATGATTAATTTTTAAAAAACGATTTTTAAAAAACTTCATTTTTTACTAAAACACTATAAATTTACTGAAAACTGTAAAAAAAACGTGAAATTTTCTTACACAATATAAAACCCCGTTAATAAAATTTTTAAAGCTTTCCCCTTATAAGTTCCCCTTTTAAAAAAACAGGGATGGATTTTATAAGAAACAAAAATTTTAAAACCAATCTTGTCCCCTTAATTTCTGCCTTTTAAAAAAATTATAACCCCTATGTGTATAAAAATACCCTCAACAAAAAATAACCTCCCTTGGGGTTTTCTGTTTTTTTCCCTTTGGGCCAAACGATTTTTGAGATTGGGGGCCGCTGAATCACCGGGGCCTTCCCCCGTTTTCCTTGTTTTTGGGGGGGGTCACCCAGCCCCGTTTTTCTTTTTGGGGAAAAAAGCTTTGGGGGGGGCGCCCGTTTTCTTTTGGCTGCCCATTCCCCCTGTGATTTTAGTCTGGAGGGCCAATTTTTACTGATTTAAATTGTAAAACACTATTTTAACCCGCTTTTTTTTTTTTTGAAGGGAAAACCCTTTTCCCCAAAGGGTTTTTTTTGTACAAAAGTATACAACAATTTACCACATGTGGGCTTTTTCCGGTTCGAAACACCCAACCCAAAAAAGTTTAAAATGGGATTACCGTTAAGTTTAAAGAAAATACTTTTAAATTAAAAAGGGCAAATCACCCTGCCCACCGCCCCCCGCAGACGAGGGCCAAAAAGCTGCGAAACCATCTCAACAAAAGGGTGTCAAGAATAAAATTTTTTTAAAATTAAAATTTTCCCCCCAAAGGGGGGGTTATGTCCCTCATAAATTTATTTACTGATGGGGTGACAAAATAAACCCACTTGTGTGGGCTCAATGGTCCCCCATACAAAAAGGGTTTATGAAAGTGACTAACTCACGGGCTTATACTCAACTGCCAGGGCAAAAGTATACATCACGAGTTTTGAACACTTTCCTGGGTAATGTTCTGCCCTAATTACCCCGGATATCCGTTTAGTCGATTGAAGAAAATTTTTCTTTGAAGAAAGTCGCAAATACACTCCCGTTGGGCGCAACACTCGTTTTTTTACAAATGTTCATCAACCCCTTGTTCACACAATATCACTAAGAAGTTGATCCAACAACTTTTTCGTAAGTGTTTACTTTTTTTGTGGACACTTTTTTCCACCTAACCACAGAAAAAGTGTTTTTTTTTGTGGTTTTTCCTGGGGGTCAGGGTCACTCTCATTTGAGTCCAAAAAAAATCGAAAACCGGCCAAAAAGCCCCCATGCCCGCCACTGCCCCTTGCAAAAAAAAAAAAAGCTGACCTATACTTTTTTCTTCTTGCACTTCCTCGATGAAGCAAAGCAAAATTTTGTTTCTTGCTGTCCCTTAAACAAAGACAACAATGTCCACTATCTTTACTATGGTAATAAAGAGGGAGCAGGATTTTCCTTAATTGTCCTGCTAAAGTAAGAGATGT
>NC_069399.1:15359236-15377053 GCF_026875155.1 Cherax quadricarinatus | reverse complement strand
TTTTTTTTTTTTTTTAATTTCTGAAATTTTGAATTTTTTTTTAAGTCAAATTTTCACAAAAACCCAATAAATAAAATATTTTAATAGTGTTTTGAAAAAAGTTTTATTACAATAAAGAAAAATGTCTCTTGTATAATATCAGATTTAAAATAATGACATTTTATAAATAATGAAGCCACACATACTGATATTCAAATAAGGCATTTGCAAGATAATTTCAGATAAAGAAACCATGTGTTTCGATTCTTCAAATGGCTATAACTTTTCTTCTAAACGCCCATTTTTTTTGCCTAAAGCAGTTGCATAAAAATGGTTTTTATTTATTAAATAAAATATTTGAATTCAGCGAATTATTAAACAAAATTTCTTAAAATTTACTAGGATTTTTGACGTAAAGTATTCTACTAAATTCGCTATTTCCGATCATTCGGCATAGAAAAATATTCTTTGAATTACACTCAGTTTTTTTTTAAAAAGAAAAACTTTTTTTTTAGTCCAAAGTCAAACTTTGGTTTTACTCAAGAATGAGATAGAAAGAGTCAGGTGTCCCCCCGGGTAAAGCCAATGGGTAACACGAGAGCACCGATGTCAGCACTCTTAACCAGGGGTCACTATTGCCGTGGAAAACTAAGAAAAAAAAAAAAAATTAAAGGAACTTGGGTCGCTGTCCGATCCAATAAAAATATCTCGTATTCCAGAATCTTTTTCCCCTTTGTGCCTTAATGCACGTGAATGGAATACTGCAGCTGAAGTTAGAAATACAAAAATATATTAACTTAGAATAACCAAAGAGAACAAATATTGGAGTTTCTTCAATAAAAATGGTAAATTTAGTGCATTCACAGCCCAAATCTAATTCAAATTTTTCAAATGAGATTAAAGAGACCAATATCCGGAAATACAAAAGCACATTGAATTTGAAGCTGCTCAGAAGTTGCTTGCAAAAATTATTATATTTTTTTTTTAACACATCAGTCGTTTCCCATCAAGGTACGGTGGCCCGTAAAAAAGAACCCTTTAATCGTCATTTATTCCATCACTGTATTGCCAGATGCATGCTTTCAGTACAGTTATAAAACCGCAACTTATCACCCTTCCTTCAGAGTGTAGGCACTGTACTTCCCATCTCCGGGACTCACACTCCAACAGCACGTCAAGTCCTAAAAAGCATTTGTCTCCTATCTAACACGCTCACGGATGCTTGCAGAAAGTCAAAGCCCTTTGCACACAAAACTTTATTTTTCCCCTCCCTCCAATCTTTCCTAGGGTGACTTCTACCCCGCTTCCTTCACTATAGTTTTATACACTTCGAAGTCATGTCCAAACCACCTCAAAAAACCCCTCCTCAGCCCTCTGGATATTAGTTTTGGTAATTCACACCTAAGTTCCAAACTTCGAATTCTCTGTATTTTTATTCACACAACACAATGCCCTCTGACACGACATCTCCACTGTCACCAGCCTTCTCCTCGCTGCAACATTCACCACCCATGCTTCACACCCATTTAAGAGCATTGTTATAACTATACTCTCGTACATTCCCCTCTTTGCATCCATGGACAATGTTCTGTGTCTACACAGGCTCCTCAGTGCACCACTAACCTTTTACCCCTCGTCAATTCTATGATTCCATCTCATCTTTCATAGATCCTCTGCTGACACGTCCACTCCTAAGTATCTGAACATATTCACCTCCTCCATACCTTTTTTCGCCACTCGATACCCATGTTTCGTTACCTAATTTTTTTGTTATCCTCAACACCTTACTTTTTCCTATAATCACTTTTAATTTTCTTATTTTACATACCCTACCAAACTCATCCACCAACCTCTGCAACTTTTCTTCAGAATCTTCCAAAAGTACACTGTAGTCAGCAAGGAGCAACGGGCGACAATTCCCACTTTATGTTAGATTCTTTATTTTTTAATCCCACACCTATTGCCAACATCCGAGCATTCACTTCTATTAAAAAACGAATCTATTAATATACTGAGCAATCACGGTGACATCACACATCCTTGTCTAAGGTCTACTTTTAAATGGGAAATACTCTCCCTCTCTCCTACATATTCTAACTTAAGCCTCACTATCCTCGTAAAAACTTTTCACTGCTTTCAATAACATGCCTCCTGTTGCATACATTTGCAACATTTGCCATAATGCTTCCCTATCCAACCCTGTCATAACATCTTTTCTAAATCCATAAATGCCACAACAACCTTTTACCTTTATCTAAAATAATTTTGGGTTTGACACCCCGTCCCTTTCCTAAAGCCTCCTTGTTCATCTGCTATCCTACTCCCATCTTACTCTTAATTCTTTCAATAATAACTCTACCAAACACTCTCTGCCAATCCCTTAGGTACCTTACCTTCTTCCATTCATTTATTAAAAGCACCAACCACTCAAAATCTATATCCCACCTGCTTTTAACTTCTTTATCTTTATCCTATGAATCCCAGCTGCCTTACTCCCTTTTATTCTACCCACTGCCTCACCAATTTGCCCCACATCCCCAAACTCGCTCTTTTTCCTCACTCGTACAAGATGTTATTCCTCCTTTTCCTATACACGAAATCACAGCTTCCCTATATTCATGAACATTTAACAAATTCCCCAAAATATTCTATCCATCTTCCTCTAACTCTCCATTTACTAACTCTCTTTTCCTTTTTTTTAACTATCAAATCCAATCGCCCCCTAGGCTTCCTCAACTTTTTTAATCTCACCCCAAAAACTTTTCTTATTGTCAACAAAATTTGTTGATAACATCTTGTGCATAGAAGTATTGAAACTAATCAGACGGAAGTCATAAATAATCGCAGGTAAAATTTCTTACAAAAAGAGTAAATTGAAGCGTACATTGGCCAAAATCATGCTAACTTTTCTTTATTTAACCATGTTTCAAGAAAAGTCAGTGATTATATAAAAAAAAAAGTTTCAATAGGCCCAGTGAAACGAATACAATTTTTTAAACAAAAGTCTTGAAGGTACGCAGGTGTTATATGCACATAATGTACTTCAAGTTGATTTAAACCTTTGGAAAACCAAATAAAGTGCAACATAATTTATTTCTCAACAGAAAAGAGTCATTTTACATTTTTTTTCACAAAATCAAACTACATTTTCAAGTTATTGCCCCAAATCCAACAAAAGTGCATGTTTCCCATGGTGGGGCGTTATGTATGAATAATCACTGTATATCTCCCTCCAAGGGATGATTGTGTTCCCAGCACATTGTAATCCTTATGTACCTCCAACATATTGGTCCGTATGAACCTCCCACACAGTGGCCCAAGTGTAACCACACGCACACTGACTACTGTAATTGAACCCTGGTACGCAGTGGCATAACATACTTCCCATACAGTGAGGCAAATGTACTTACTACATAGTAGTTATACTTGATATCCACTATCTGGTTATCAGGGATAACCACTCTCTGGTTATCGGGGATAACCATTATCTGGTTATCAGGGATAACCACATCTGGTTATCAGGGATAAACCCCTATTGGTTATCGGGGGGGATAACCACTATCTGGTTATCAGGGATAACCACTATCTGGTTATCAGGGATAACCTCTATCTGGTTATCGGGGATAACCACTATCTGGTTATCAGCGATAACCACTCCTCATTCTCTGCAAAAGCTTAACGTCCGTAACACGATAATATAAATATTACAACTTACCTCGTATTAATAGCAAATACGAACCATATCCATTGTTTTGAAGAAAGCATAAAATGATAATATATTGATATACATTAAATGAGTGCTGAAGATGTGTACAGAAGACTACCAATCTTAGAGGAGGACGACCTCGAGCACCGAGGATTTGTGAAGACGACTGCCATCCTCTCAGGAAGGCGACCCCAATCACAGCCAATAATGGCACTCACGACCCTCCGCCTTGATCAACACAACAAAATAGATGGCACTCGCTGATTGCTCCTCCGTTTTCTAAGGTATCTGTCTGCATTTTCTGGCTTCCTCTCTCTTTTCTTGCGATCTATTATTATTTCAACAATATCTGTGGCCTCTCTTTTGCGCTCTTCATATTTCACACTTTTTCTTTCTTTCATTTCATATTTTTTTTTCATTTTACGTTAGAACGACCACTTTTGTGTGTGTGTTTGTGTACTCACCCAGTTTTTTGGGTTTCAGCTCCTGTCCCAGCCTCTTCTTTGTCGCTACTAGGTCCACTCTCTCCCCGCTTCAAGAACCTTTTCAAACCTATTCTTAAAGCTTTGTATTAACCTTGCTCATTACTTCATTCTCCAGGAAACTTCTTGACAATCTGAGGCTGAAGAAACACTTCCTGACATAGAATCTATGACTTTCCCCTCAGTTTTTAAGTTCCAGTTGTGTCCTCCTTGTTGCAGTGCCCCATCTCTGAAGCATTCTGCCCTTCTCCACTTTATCCATTTTCCCCTCAGCATTCAATACGTCGTTATCATGTCCCCTTTATCCCTCCTGTCCCTTCCACTGTCGTCGGATGAGTTCCCTTAACCTTAAACCCCTCGTCGTAAGACAACCCTTTGCTCCGGGACGTGTCTTGTTGCAAACTTTTGCACTATCTCCAATTTCTTGACGTGTTTTACCAGTCATTGGGTTTTATACTGGTGCTCCATCCTCCAATATAGGTATGACATACACGGTGGACAGTGTCCTGAATGACTTCTTACTTAGATGTCGAAACGCTTTTTAAATTTGCCAGGGGTCCATATGCTGCAGCGGTATTTGAATGATGTGCGCCTCAGGGGATTGCTCGGGTTTCTGCTCACCCCAAGATCCCTTTTTCCCTTGATTAAGTTATGCAGCATTTGACCCCCTAGGCTGTACATCGTCTGTGGACATTTTTGTCCTTCTCTAAGCTTCATGACTCACACTTGTGGGTTAAATTCCAGGAGCCAGTTGTTGGACTAGATTTGCAGTCTGTCCTGATCCCGTTGTAGAATTTCCTGATCCCCGTCCGCTTGTAGTCTCCTCATTAGTTTCACATCGTCTGCAAACAGGATGTGTGTGTGTGTGTGTGTACTCACCTAATTTTTGGTTACAGGGGACGAGACTCAGCTCCTGGCCCCCCCTCTTCACTGACCGCTGCTAGGTCCTCCCTCTCCCTCCTCCGTGAGAAATTTATCATACCTCGTCTTAAAACTATGTATATTCCTGCCCCCACTACAAACGCTTACCAGACTATTTTAACTTCCTAACTATTCTATGACTGAAGAAATACTTCCTTGTGTGTGTGTTTGTGTATGTTTGTGTGTGTGTGTGTGTGTATGTGTGTGTGTGTGTGTTGTGTGTTTTGTGTGTGGTGTGTGGGGTGTGTGTGTTTTCTGTTTTTTGTGTATGTGTTTTGTGTATTTGTTGTGTGTATTGTCTGCGTGTATCTGTGTTTACTAGCTTATTCGTATAACCATCTTGTGGGGTTTTAGTCTAGCCAAACAAGGCATTTCAGCCTTAATTATCACGTACGAGATACAGGAGTGTTGTCTGCTCATTCTCTGAACATTTGAATGTCTTTGAGACGGGCAAACGTTGACCATGGTAAATTTCTGAGCGAGATTAATCATGCCTTCTAAGATATTAACAAATTTAATATATACAGAATTCGTGCAATATGTTTTTTTACCATTTACGCTCATGCTGCCCTATGAGTACAAGGAATACCTCAGCTACCTAAGTGAAATATTTTTCATTTAGATAATATTATCTAAACCAATTCGATAAACTAATCCAATTAGTGGTTAGAACACAAGAACATAAGAATGTAGGGAACACTGCAGAAGGCCTACTGGCCCATACGAGGCAGGTCCTTATCAAAAAAGACATCTGTTAGGTAAGACACATATGCAACAGTTAGGTATCTTTATTTCGAAACGTTTCGCCTACACAGTAGGCTTCTTCAGTCGAGTACAGAAAGGTTGATAGAAGCAGAAGATACTTGAAGGACGATGTAATCAGTCCATCACCCTTAAAGTTTTGAGGGGGTCAGTCCCTCAGTCGGAGAAGACATTGTTCCGTTGTCTGAAACAATATTTAAGTTGAAGTGACAGAATGTCAAAACGACATCTACCTAAAAGCTACTCAAGAAATAACTCCCGTACCCCTTGACACCAATCAACCCAGCCCTCCCACTCATATATTTTTTCCAGTCTCTTCTTAAAACTACCCAAAAGGGCCTAACCTCTATCACCCCACTGGGAAAGACTGTTCCACGCATCTACAACTCTGTTAGAAAACCAGTACTTACCCATGTCCTTTCTAAATCTAAATTTATCCAACTTAAATCCATTGAAAGTTAAGACACATGTGCAACATCTGGATACTTTATTGTAGTAGACTTTCATATTGTCGGTATTTTTTTACCTTTTTTGCACAACTTAAATCCATTATTCCTGGTTCTTAGCACTAAAATGAACCTCCCAGAGTTGTTGACTTATGCATTCCTATCATGCAATTCATAACATAAACATTTAAATGCACCCCTCGATATTACTTTTATAAATCAGTCTCATCACTAATGTTTCCGTGTATCTGAAAGGGCTTTTTATCTTTGCAAATATTGTAGTCAGCAAAATTATAAATTATAGACAAAACAGTAATCACTGAGTATTTATTCATTTGCTTTCTATCATACTGAACGTACTTTAATTACTTAAACATAGAATGTATCAGTCACATTATATTCTCCGGTGGAGTTCTGTAAGAGACACGAAATACTTCGCGGGTTTTTAATTCAGAGTCGTCATAATTACATGGAATTCCAACATGGTAATCATTTTCCCGCTCAGGGGAGCAATTAGCATCACGGTTTTGTTTCCATTGTTTTTGTCATATAATTAGATTTCTCTCATCCTTTGTCTAACTTTCTGTCTGTCTATGACTGTCTGTCTGCCTATCTGTCTGTCTGTCTATCTGTCTGTCTATCTGTCTGCCTGTCTGTCTGCATGCCCGCAATTCTGTCTCTGTCTATGTTTATCTATGTTTATCTTCTCCTCTCTCTCCCCTCTCTCTCTTCTCTCTCTCTCTCTCTTCTCTTTTCTCTCTCTCTCTCTCCCCTCTCTCTCTCTCTCTCTAACCTCTCTCTCTCTCTCTCTCTCTCTCTCTCTCTCTCTCTCTCTCTCTCTCTCTCTCTCTCTCTCCCCTCTCTCTCTCTCCCCTCTCTCTCTCCCCTCTCTCTGTCACTCTCTCTCTGACCCTTTCCTAATAGCATGTAATCCCTTAACATTGGCGCTGATCTCATTGCAAAATCCGCACTTTTTTAATTTATAAGGGACTTATCAAACTGATTTCAAGTTGTACTCCAAAATGGAAGAAAAATTGCATGTGTGATAACATTAAATGATAATGCTTTGTTGAATATCTCTAAACTAATCTTATTTTGTGTAATGGCATATATTTTGCTGAGGTTATCCGGGGGGATGAAACCTATGATGCTCTCTTTTTCTCCAGGGTCCTTCCCTAGCGCACTTGGTATTGGCCTCCTCCCCTTTTGGGGTGGAACCATTGGGCTCGTCGGGGATTTTCGTTTTCTTGTTACCTTGGGACAAACCCTCTGCTTCCTTGCTATTATTATCACGTATTCCATGATTTCGTTATGATTGCCTGTGAGTCTCTGTCCCAGTGAACCCCATTCAGGATGGTTTTCATTCCCAACGTAGTCCCCTCTTGTAGCTGGCTTCATTCTATGTGATGTCCTCAATATCTCAACTACTCAAGGGAATACTAGGTCCATCTCAGTTCATCCTCTTCTCTCCTTGGTATGTCCCTTACTTGTTGCTAAATTAAGTTTTCCAGTACCACCTCCATCATCTTGCCCTCCATGTATCTTGGCCCCCTTTGGCTCCAACTCACCCCCAAAAGTTCTCCCAACCGATTTCCTTGTGGTTAAAGTCGCCCATGATCAGTAGCTTTGGCCCTGCATGCATGACTCTTCTGGCAAATGCACCAGTGAGTCAACCATCGCTCTATTGCTCTCATCATACTCTTGTCTTGGCCTCCTTCTGCTCTGTGGTGGGCTATACACACTGCAATTACCACCTTGAGACCTCCAGACTGAAGTGTTCCTACTATGTCTTCTCTTACCAGCTCATCAAGATCCCATCGGTTTTTGACCAACAGTCTGTGTGTGTGTTTGTGTGTGTGTGTGTTTTGTGTGTGTGTGTGTGTGTGTGTGTGTGTGTGTGTGTGTGTGTGTATGTGTGGTTTTGTTGTTGTGTGTGTGTGTGGGGTGTTTTTGTTTCGTGTGTGTGTTGTTTGTGGTTGTTGTGGTGTGTGTGTGTGTGTGTGTGTGTGTGTGTGTGTGTTGTGGTGTGTGTTCCACCTAATTGTGGGGTCACCTAATTGTTTGGTTTAAGGGGGGGGCGAGGGCTCAGCTCCTGGCCCCCCCCTCCCTTTAATGAACGCTACTGGTCCCTTTACCTCTGCTTTTCCGGCTTTGTCATTTTCTTTTTTAAAAAACTATGTATGGTTCCGCCCTCCACTATTTCAATTTTCTAGGCTAAATTTCCCCTTCCCGCGACTCTATGATGAAGAAATACTTCCCAAAGTCCCCGTGCTCGTTTAGTCTTCAGTTCCCGTTGGGGTCCCCCGTTTCTGGTCCCCTTTCTGGAAACATCCTATTCTGGAAAACCCCAAAAATTATGGAGAAATTTGGGATTACCCCGTTTTAAATTAAAGGGCTTAACTTAAAATTAAAAGGAAAAAAACCCTCGCCCGCACAGCGTCCCCCCGCAGACGAGGTTTTAGAAGCTGTCGAAAAACCCTCTCAAAATGGGGGTTTTCAAGAAAATAATTTTTAAGATTTTAAAAATTTCCCCCAGGGGGTTTTTTGTAGCATTTTTCATTCATGATAGCTGACAAAATACCTTTCTTGTGGGACTCAAAGGTCCCCATATCACCCGGGGTTTTTGATAAGTGACTAAATCCCCGACTTTTTTAATTTAAAAATGCGCAGTCAAAAGTAGTACATCACGAGTTAGAACAATTAAATGGGTATATGTATCTGACCGTAATTATGCCCGGATATCCGTTGAGTTGATTGAAGAATAGTGTTCTTTGAAGAATGTCGCACTACACTCTGTTGGATCGCAACACTCGTTGTTACACTGTTCATCAATAATTGTTCACACAATATCACTAAGAAGTTGATCACACTTCTCTGTAAGTGTTTATCGTGTTTTGTGAGACACTTTGTCCACACTAACGCACAGATCAGTGTTCTTTGTTGGTTATCCTGGCATCAGTGTCACTCTCATAGAGTCAAAGTAATCTGAGACGCCACAGCGCCCATGCCGTCACTGCCCTGCACAAAAAAAAGCTGACCTAGTACTCTTGCTTCCTTGCCACTTCCTCGATGAAGCAAAGCAGAATGTTTGATTCTTGCTGTCTTAAGCATAGACAACAATGTCCACTATTTTACTATGGTAATAAAGTGGGAGCAGGATTTTCCTTAATTGTCCTGCTAAAGTAAGAGATGTACTGTCTCTTATAAAAATACACGTTGCAACACCGCTGCAAGGAGCAGAGGTCATTTGACTACGTGGCATACGCATCTGTGATCAATTACTCACTGTAGCAGTAACAAGACGCTCGCCCCTTCTGAGAGGGCTTGGCCCCTCAGGGCTGAAAGGGGCTGAAGGGGCTGAAGGGGGCTGAAGGGGGCTGATACCCCCCTCCTGGAGAAAATTTCTCCACACTGGGGGGCGGCGGAGGTTCGCTGCAGGTGAAACTATTCATCACTTAACATTAATTTGATTTTCTCACTCGCCACCACTGCTGCTTGTCTTTTCTGAACAGCTTTAGTCTGTGTGGTTTCTGGAGAATCACTAATTTTGTTTTCAACACTGTGTAATTCTAACTGCACTAGTTTATTTATTGTCCGCTTATTCACTACACCTTTGCTCAAAACATCAACTGTCCTGATGATTCCATTTGCATCAGGATATATGGTCACAATTTTTCCAAGTGGCCATTGGGACCTCGGACCATCATTGTCAATAATCACTATGTCACCAGGTCTTAAGGACTTATGATTTTCAGGAACACCAGCTCCATAGAAGTGTTCTCTCAATGAGGTGAGATAGTCTTCCCCCAAAATTTTTCCCTCCCTATGTTTAAATTTAAAACTTTTTTAAGGTTTTTTAAAATTTACTTCTATTGCTCGGGTTTCGAAAAAATTAGGATCCTCTATGTTTCTTTATCATTGGGGGGAAAGGAAAACAGGTTCAAACCCTTTCCCTGCCATGGAAAATGAAATGGACTTAACACTTCTAATTGCCAATAATGGGTAACATAAGTTAGAGTCTTTGTTGACTCTATTTTCTTTTTTCCCGTCACAACGGGTAGGGAATTTTTTCAAAGGTCAATTCTTTAAACGATGAAGAGCCCTTCTTTTAAACAACGTTTTAAATGCCTATCATTCTTTCAAAAAAAATCCCCTTCCCATGGAGATTTAGGGGGAATGTTTTCTCCAACGACATCTGCGGGGTTTCAGAAACTTTTTGTACTTCGGGTTTGGGATCAAAGACTTGCTTATAAAAGGGGCAGCCACCACCAAAAAAATTCGTTGCATTATCGGGAAATAAATCAGTCTGGGACAGGCCCCTTTCCCTGGCGGGAAAACCCTTTTCGGAATTTTTTGAAAAATTTTTCCCCCCAGCCCAGTCAGGGGCTACTTCTATTGTATTTGCTCTATTGTAGCACAAGGAACAAACAGATTTTACCCCTTTGATGGAATTTTTGTCAACTTTTTTGGGTTTTAAAATTTTTTGGGTCCATGTAATCTACACCTTAAACCCTTCAAAGGGAGTGAAAAAGACAAACCTTTCAGAGGGATTGGAGGTGGCCCTGATACTGAAAATCTCGCATATCGTAGTGCCCGACAAAAAATACAGCCCTTTTAAATTTTTTTTTTTTAAACACTTTGTCGACCTTAAGTACCCCAGTAGGACGTCGTAAATGACAAAGTGGGGGTCAGCAAACCCCAAACCATGTAACACGTTACTGGGGGTTTTTTTGGGGGCCAAAATTCTTTTTGTTACCCAAATTTGGATTTTTTTGGGGATCAATTTTTGGGTTTATGGCTTCTTTAGGTATGAAAAATTTATGAATTCTTCCTCGAAAATTCTTATAACCCTTTTCTGAGTCGAATAAAGTCCCAAAAATTAATTAAATAACAGTTTTTTTGGGGGATTTATTTTGTTTTTCAAGAAAATTTTATAATGCAGAAAAAACATCTTTCGGGATTAGTTTCAACCCCCTAAGTTTTAAAGGGGTTTAAAGACATTCATAATCGGGTTTTTTTCCCCTTTAATGAATTCAAAGACAAAGCTGTAACTCTTAATAGTTTACCCAAATGAGTATTTAGATCCATCAATGAAAATTTTTGTTGTGGTTTTGCTGCATTTTTTTACACAACTTTTTTCCCTTGCCGTGTTCAACGCCCTTTTTTCTTCGGGCTTGTTGATTTTTTTTTTTGCGGGGCCCCTTTTTTTTCTTTAGAGAGCCAGTTGGGCCCCGTAAAACCCATAATTTATTACCCCACAAATTTCTTAAAGTGGGCCACCACGTACAAAATGTCACTGGATTCTCTGGGTAGAGCCGTAAAAAAAGAGATAATCTCCTGAAACCTTTTTTTTTTTCTGCTACTCTATTCTGTAAATAACCAACTTACCCCTTATTATTTTTTTAAAACCACGGGAAAACGTTTCATTTTTTCACTCCAATCAGGTTTTCTCAATATGAATGATCAAGTACTTTTTGAAAACAGCCCGCTAATTTTTTCCAACTTTAAGTGCTGTCATTTTCCAATTTGGGGGTGGTCCCTGTTTTTCCCTTTCCCAAGGGTGCTACCCGGGCCCCTTTGAAGAAATTTAGTGAAACCCCTTTTCCAGCTTTAAACTAAAGAAAGCACAGCGCCATAACCTCGGGTTGACGAAAACACAGAACACATTTAATGTTCTTTTTTTCCCCCCCTTTGGGACCTATTTTTTCGGGGGAAAAATGTAATTTAAATGAATTGCTTAAACTCCTTGGATATTTAAATCCCATGTTTTGACTCATTTCTAGGGGCAATTTTCCTCACCCCAAATCCAATTTTGAGTTTTCCATGCATCTTGCATAACCCTTTTTAACCCCTTTTAGGGTTTAATTGGGAACGAGCCCTAGAGGATCAAAAAAATTTTGGTATACCTCGACAGAAAACAAATTTTAGTGAGTGTACTGCATGATTTTTTGTTTATCTTTTTGAACTCAAAGTATCTTCCTGTGTTTTCCCAAAATTAATTTCCCAGCATTTTTTGCAATCAGGAATTTCATTTTTAAAGGAAATCTTCTTTGATAAGTTCCCTTAATTCCCTTTAAATTTTGAAATTCCACATCCTTAGGGGCAGGGTTTTGCTTCTTTCACTCCTTGATAGTTTCTCTGTATAAAAAAATTTCAAATCATCCTCTTTATTTACAGTACCTTGAAAAATTGTCCAAAAAAGAAATTTTTCTTTAAGATTTCTTTGAAGGATTTTTCCAAAAATTTTCTTCAATGTGTTTTTAAGAGAGCTTCTATTTGAATGGAGACGATGTTGCACCAAATAAACGATTTGAAGCGATAAGTTTTTTACAGGACTTTGAGGATCATGGGGATTTTCCCGGCCACAAGAATCGAGTAATTTTTCTCTATCTATTTCCCGTAGTCCCCACTCCCAAGAAAACCTTGGAAAATCAGCCGTTTTAGGCCTATGGGTTTTTTGCGAAATTTTCATAAGCACGTCTCCAAGCTTCTCAGTTATGGGGTCCGGTCATCAGACATCATTAAAAACTTCTACATCTTTAATTTTTCCGTGCCTGCAATTTTTATACAACACGTATGGGGTGGTTTTTAGAAACTTTTCGACTCCATTTTGGGGCCCGGGGGATAAAAGAGCGGGTTTTCCTTTAACTTTTTCTTCGACTATTTCCCTCAATGAAATTTTTTGTCCAACTGTTCTTGTAAGATATTATAAAAGACAGTCTTTGCTTTTTGGATTTTCTTCCTGAGCTTATGTATTTGTGCTTTCACTGGGGCCAAAGCCATGCGATAATTGCAAAGGGATATGTGGGGGAATTTTAAAAACCTTTGGGAACATAAACCCAATTTCTGGGCCCCTCTTTATATTTGACAGTGTTTCCAAAAATTTGGTTTATAAGTTTTAGACCTTGTGGGCTTGGTTTTTTTTTACATCAATACCATCGCATTAAATCCCCCAAATTAAAAAACTGGGTTCATTTTTAATTTTTTCCATAATGATAATTTTTGCGTGGTAAAATGACACGGTTTTTTTCTTTTTAAACCCGGAGTTTTTTCCTGGGGGAGAGTTTTTGGGGGGCCCAAAGCCCCCCGCGGGCCCGGTCCCCGTACCGGGCCTTTCCCGGGGGTCAGCGCCCGAAACAAACCGGGGGTTGCTGGGTGGGGTGCACGCAAACCAACGTACGAGCCACAGCCCGGGTGATCAGGGAAATGAAATTTTGGGGCTTGTCCGGGGCCAGCTTTTAAACTGCCAGGGGGGCTGTTGGAAACCCCCTTATGTGGCTGGGGGCAGTTGAACAGTCCCTTGGGCCCCTGACACTTTTTGTATGGTCCCCTTAACGTGCCCATTTAAACCCCTGCTTTTTTCATTGGGAGGAGGGGGCATCGTCTGCCAAGTCTTTTGCTTTTTGTATGAGTGATTTTCGTGTGCAAAAATTTTGGTTTCTAGTCCCCTAGGATTTTCCCCCGGTGTTTAAAAACATGAAAAACCCCTCCTGCGTTCCAGGGAAAAACAGGTTTAGAAACCTCAAGCGCCCCCCTAATTGGGGGTTTTTAAACTCCGTTTTTGCGGCCGTTTAAAGTTTTTTGTACATTTTCTAGGGCGGGGAAATTTTCCCCGCCTTGAAAAGGGGCTGTTAGATTTCAGCAATATTCCAGCCTAGAAAAACAAGTGACCTTAAAAAGTGTCATCAAAGGGGTTGGGTCCCTGTTTTTTAAGGGTTTTCCCTTATCCATCCTGTCATTTTTTTAAACCAAGCGATTGATACAATGTTAAAGGTCCTTGAAGGTGAGATCCTCCGCATAAACACTCCCGGTCTTTTGACGTTGGTGTTTCGCTCTATTTTTGTGGCCAAATTTGTTTTGGGACTCTGATGAAGATTTAATTTCCTCATGTTTACCAAATCGAAATAAAATTTAAATTTCTCAACGGGTTTAACTTCATATTGTTTTCTGCAAACCCAAAAAAAGATTTGGTTTTAGTCCGCCTGGGGGCCTTGCAGTGTCGCAATGGAAGACACTGTCTGCAGATTCGGGGTTTTAAAAAGCAAAGGGGAAACCGGGCTGTGGCTTTCATCCTTGTCTATGTCGGATATGAGGGTTAGGGAAAAAAGATGGGAGCTATTAAAAATCCTTGGGAACAGGGGGTTTTAAGGGGGCTGCCCCGGACTTTTCTCTGTTGACCCACACTTCCCCGTGTTCTGTTGTGAGGAAATTATAGATCCATCGACCGCTTTTCCCCGTTTTTCCTTTTTGCGCGCCTTTTGTGCGCTAAATTTCGCCCTGGTCCACTTTCAAGGCCTTTTTTCAAAATCCCGAAAATATTACATCTGGGATTTTTTTGTCTTCAGTGCATTTAGGAAACCTTGTCATAGTGATCCATAGCCCTAGAAAGACAGGGAGCGAAACCCGTTCTAAACCCAATTGGGCCCCCGGGTTTTTTTGTAAACTGAAGGGGTTTTAGATGGTGGTGATCTTGCTTTTTAGGAAACCCCTTTTAAAGATTTTTTTTTGATAAGGGGTGTTAGTGCATTGGGCTGTAGTTTTTGCGTTTCTTTCTTGGGCCCCCTTTTTGGGTGGGGCTATGTCCCGTTGTTTTAAATAACTGAAAGGGGCGACCCCCGTTCCATGCTTTCCCCCCTCCATAGGATGGAAAAGGCTTTGGAAAGGGGGGTTTTTGCAGTTTTTTGATGAACACAGAGTTCCCCTTAAGGGCTGGCCCTGGGGCAGAGTGCATTGGGGATGTCATTTATCGCCTTTTTCGAAGTCATTTGGCGTCAGGATTTAAAATCGGATAGGGTTGTGGGTTTAAAAAATTTTTTGGGGCCCCCTCATAAAAAATTCCATTTTTTAAACTTCGACTGTCAGTCTGGTTTGCGGCTTCTAAAAACGGGGGTCATATTGGGACTTGATAAACTCACACCATTTTCCCTTTTGTCCCTCTGTGTAGACCCCCTTGTTTAAGTAGGGGGGCCCCAAAACTGGGCGGTTTTTTTTCCCTTTTGATTTGGCCCTTGGAAGAAAAATACTTTTTGGGTTTTCTTTCGATTTCATTTATACTTTTAGTTCTTTCCCCCCGATTTTTCCGACTCCTAAAAAGGGTTCTTTTAGCTTTAAATTTCGTCCCTTTTTTTTTTCTCTACCAGTGTCCCCTGCGCATTTCCCGTATATTGCCTCTTTTAGCCGCTCTGTTATTCCTTTTTCCCTCGCCCTGTAAAGGGACGCCCGTCTCTTTCTAATTTTTCCTCTACTCCTCCTTTTTCTTTAAAAAATAAGCCTTGTGCATACATCGAGTGCCCCCCGAGTTAATCTTGTTCCCAGGGAAAAAGTTTGGGGCTGTGTTGCTTAGTATAACTTCCCAGCTTAAAATCGGTTAGGACTTGGTTTTTCTTGGGCCCACTTTTTGTTTTTTTTATTGAAGTTTAATTTTGGGTGGCCCCTCGTGACCCAGTCTCATTTTTGTCGTCTTTGGGGGTCCTCGCATACATGTCCCAAAACCCAATTATGTTGTGGGCTGAGTATATTGTTTTTTATATGGTGACATTTCTTATCAATCCCTCATTGTTTTTTGTTTAATATGAGGTCAAAAGGGAAATTTTCCAGTCAATAGGCCTATTATTTTCTGGTTTAAATTGGGAAATTTTGGGGCGAGATTTAAAACTCGTTTTGATGTGAGTTTTTTAAACAAGCTTCCCCCTGGTTTTTACTGGGAACAATATTATTTGCATATTTCCTCATTTTTGGTGCCTTAAAGGGTTGGGAAAACCCCCCCGGAAACAAGATTTGGGGGGCAGGAGCGGAAGATTTTTCCCGAAGGGGGGTCAAATTTTTTAACCCGCTGTTCCTGGAATTGCTGGAATGTTTCATCCGGGCTTGTAGACTTTCCCAATGACAGGTTTTTGGGTTTTCGACCTTTACTGCTAAAACTTCCCCCTACGTCATTTGAGGGAAATTTAAACAGTTCTGTGCAAACAAGTGATTTTTTTGCAAAGTACAGGCCCAAACCCCCCCCCCTTTTTCCTGTTTTACTTTTTGTCAAAATCTTATAGGTTTTTAAAACCTTTGGGGTCCATATTTCCTTGTCCCAAGTGATCCTTTATGTGGTCTCAGTGAAAGCCGCGAACATTGCCTTTGCCTCTGCAAGCAGTCCACGGATGAAAGGTATTTTGTTGTTTGTTGCTGGCTTTAGACCCTGTATATTTGCAAAGAAGAATGTTATCGGACTGGTGGTATTGTTGGTACTGGGGGGGGATTTTTTTTCCGGCATTAGTATCTGTATCTGTTGGTTTGGAGTGGAGGCCATCGACTGTGGTTCCACTCCAGGAATGACTGGATTTGGTGTACGATTTCTGCCATTTCCTGCCAGTTTTTTTTCCTTCCTGGCACTAAAAAACCTCTCCCTCTTGAGTGGCTGTGGCTACCCAGGTTTTCCCATGGCCTGGATGTTTTGTATCTTTTTGTCCCCTTTAGATGGTATGCCTGGCAATTTAAGTTATAGCACAGTCTTTCCTGTACTGAAGAGGTACACATTTCAGGGTGAAAAAGCTTACAGGAAGGGAGTTTGCATTTTCCTGTTGTCATATGGGCATGGCATTTTCTAGGGTGGTCATAGTTGCACGTCCCATCTGTTTTTTTCCAGATTTCCCATGCCAGCAGATACCAAGTGCATAGTATGTGCACAGGCTTGGTTTCCGCTTGCCTTGGGTTTCTGTGACTGTATTCCCTGTTGGTGCATGTTTCCCTGTCTTACTTCTATCCTCCCTAGCACCAACAATGGAGCTCCCACCAGTTGTTTTTGGTAATTTATCCTCACTATTGCTATTGGAGTCCTCTTGTTTGCTATTTCCTGCGGTATTTCTAGTTTGCAATATTGGTTTTATCTTATCTTTGACTACACTTGTTTCCCTACTATGGCTCCTATCCCCTATGAGGTCATTTATATGTATTCCTTCCTGCGTATAATTCCCGACTACCTGGACAAAATCTCCAGCTTCACCATTACTGTCTCCCAGGACAGTATCTCCACTTACCATTCTGTCTCCCAGAAGCACCTCCACTTCACCATTTCTGTCTCCCAGGACAGCACCTCCAGCTTCACCATTACTGTCTCCCAGGACAGCACCTCCAGCTTTACTATTACTGTCTCCCAGGACATCACCTCCAGCCTTACAGTTTGTGACTACATGGCCAGTATCAAGGGCAGTACCATTCAGCCCAGACTTTTTATGTTCCCATCTGTTGTAGAAAGCTTCCAGGTTTTCTATGAAAGCAGCTTTGATGTTGTCCTCTTTTAATACCCTTGTGATTTTAGTCCACAGATTTTCCTCATTTGGCATACCCAGAAACACTTCTCTGTTTTAATACTGCTTGTAGCTAGTTCTGGGATATCTGCACAAGGGGCGTGACACCAATTTCCACAAAAATGACAATTTATCCATGTGGAGGCCCGTTTGTTTGACTGACCACAGACTACACACAGCTTATAATGATTTGAATGGTTATTTACTTTCATTCTACTAGAACCTTT
>NC_069399.1:15323008-15358736 GCF_026875155.1 Cherax quadricarinatus | reverse complement strand
ATCAATCCCCAAATGATATTTTTTTTTTTTTCCCGGACTAAATTGTACCTACTGAGTCTCTTTCTCCAACAGTCCATCCTTCCTTTTTCCTCAAATCCCCATGGGGTTTTTTTATAGCAGTGCAACCCCCCTCCCCCCCTCCTTCTATTTTTTCCCCGGATCTGATACCCTTTTTGGGAAGTTGTGTCTGTTTTTGTCTCAGCGAGTTTTGTTTCTGTACTGCTAGATGCTGGGGATTTTTCACTGATTCTTTCATTCCCTCCTCATTTTTTCCCTTATTCCATCCGCTTTGTGTCCCAAAACCCTTTAGTTTTTTTTCTATCATTGTGGTCATGCAAGAATAGGGGGTTGGGGAGCGAGAGCCTTTGGGGGGGCCTATAGGGGCTGTGGTGTGGGTGGGGTTTGTGTTGAGGGGGGTGGGGTCAGAATGCCAAAAAGGGACAGCTTTTGGGGGTGAGGTTTGTGTATGGGGATTGGGGAAAGGGGGAAAGGAGTGGGTTGTGAAGGGTTTGCTCAGTTGCTTTGGGGGAAGTCGGGGGTGGAGTTTTTTGGTGGGAGATCGGGGGGTGTTTTTGCCCTTCCCCTGTGTCGGGGGTCCTGCTCTTTTTTCATTGCTTCTCGTTCCCCCTTGCGCTCTGTACCCTCCTTTCAGTGTAGCCTTTCTTCTTGTGTTCTGTCGGGGTCGAGGTATACCTCTGACCCCTTTTTTGCCCCTCGTCTTGCTTTCCTGCAAACCTGTGTGTGGTTGGTGGTGTGTGTGTGTGTGTGTGTGGTGTGTGTTTTGTGTGTGTGTGGTGTGTGTGTGTGTGGTGTGTGGTGTTGGGTGTGTTGTGTGTGTGGGGTGTGGTGTGGGGTGTGTGGTGTGTGGTGGTGTGCGCGTGTTTTTTTTTGTGTGTGTGTTTTTTTGGGGTTGTGTGTGTGTGTGGTGTGTGTGCGCGTGTGTTTTTGTGGGGGTTTTTGTGTGTGTTGTTAGGGTTGTGTGGTGTGTGTGGGGTGTGTGTGTGGGTTGTGTTGTGTTGTGGGGTTTGTGTGTGGTGTGTGTGTGTGTGTGTTGTGGGTTGGTGTGTGTGGGTTGTGTTTTGGGTGTTTTTTTGTGCGATAATACTTTGTGAGTCTGTTGTTTGTTTTTGTGTGGCGCAAAAAATGTAGCAAGCAAAAAAAAAAACTAAATAGAAACCCAAATTCATTTATTTTTCATTTTTAAAGTTGGTTTTCCATTGCACCCTATATATAACCAAAGGAATTAACTTTCCTCATATTTTACAATAAAAAAAAGTAAAAAAGGGTGACCCTTTTATGGGAGATTTCCAACTTCACTTCGTGGGGTTTTTAAGAAGTTAAGATAAATCACTTGGGAAAATTGGGCCCAAAAAGTTAGCTTTTTCCCGAGGCCGCGAAGATTCTCCCTTACGTCCTCCGGAAAAGATTTTTTGGTGAAAACCTGTATTAATTTAGATTTTACAGTGGAAAAAGGGAACTCCCTGGGCCAAAAAAGACTCTGGGTGAGATTTCGTGTAATCCCGAAAGTCTGACATCGCTGCGTAAATTGGTTTTTGTCGAGAAGATTTTAAAAAAAATTTTTTAATCAGATTTTCAGTCTTGGAAATCAGTTTTCACTGATTTTACAAACCTACAGGGAACAATGTTACTGGGCATATGATTAAAAACAATGATTAAATAATAATATTTTTTGTATTAATCATACGAGGGAAATGATGGCTCAGGCTCACTTAGTGCACATTTTTAACGTGACCCCAAAAACACAGTGACACTCTTGAAACAGTGACCCCCTAACACAGTGACACTCTTGAACAGTGACCCCCCCCCTAACTAGGACACTCTTGAAAAAGTGATCGCATAACACAGTAAACCACTTGAAACACAGACCATCATCACACACAACACTCATAACAGTCACTCATTACACAGTGACTCATAATACAGCCACTATTATAACGGTGACCTTACAACGCTTTGACAAATCATAGCTAAGTAACTCTCTCTCATAAACATTGTGACTCTCTCATAACACTGTGGCGTCATGACACTCTTCAGTGCAGTGACACTGAGAACAATGATTCTCAAAAGAGCGAGTCTCATTCACAATTTTCTCGTAACACAAATAAACCCATCATAACACAGTGACATAACACTGTCCTCTCAATCACTGTGGCTCCTCTCTCATAGCCCTGTAACTCCATGCAGCTGTAACTCTCATGCAGCTGTAACTCTCATGCAGCTGTAACTCTCATGCAGCTGTAACTCTCATGCAGCTGTAACTCTCATGCAGCTGTAACTCTCATGCAACTGTAACTCTCATGCAGCTGTAACTCTCATGCAGCTGTAACTCTCATGCAGCTGTAACTCTCATGCAGCTGTAACTCTCATGCAGCTGTAACTCTCATGCAGCTGTAAATCTCATGCAGCTGTCACTCTCATGCAGCTGTAACTCTCATACAGCTGTCACTCTCATGCAGCTGTCACTCTCATGCAGCTGTAACTCTCATGCAGCTGTAACTCTCATGCAGCTGTCACTCTCATGCAGCTGTAACTCTCATACAGCTGTCACTCTCATGCAGCTGTCACTCTCATGCAGGCTGTAACTCTCAGTGCAACTGTAACTCTCATCACTGTAACTCTCATGCAGCTGCAACCCTCATGCAGCTGTAAACTCTCATACAAGCTGTCACTCTCATGCAGCTGTCACCTCTATGCACTGTAACTCTCATGCAGCTGTTACTCACATGCATCTGTTCACTCTCATGCAGCTGTAATCTCTCCATGCAGCTGTAACTCTCATGCAGCCTGTAACTCACATGCAGCTGTAAATCTCTGCAGCTGTCCACTCTCATAGCAGCTGTAACTCTCCAATGCAGCTGTAACCTCTCATTCAGCTAGTCACTCTCCATGCAGCTGTAACTCTCATGCAGCTGTAACTCTCATGCAGCTGTAACATCTCATGCAGCTGTAAATCTCATGCAGCGTAACCCACATGCAGCTGTACTCTCATGCCGCTGTAACTCTCATGCAGCTGTAACTCTCATTGCAGCTGTAACTCTCATGCAGCTGTAACCTATTCAGCTGTCCACTCTCATAGCAGCTGTCACTCTCATCAAGCTGTAACACTCATGCAGCGTCACTCTCATGCTGCTGTAACTCTCATCAGCTGTCACTCTCATGCAGCTGTCACTCTCATGCATGAGCTGTAACTCTCTCATGCAGCTGTCACTCTCATGCAGCTGTAACTCACATGCAGCTTGTCACTCTCATGCAGCTGTCCCACTCCATGCAGCTGTAAACTCTCATGCAGGCTTAACCTCATGCAGTGTAACTCTCATCAGCTTACTCTCATGCATCTGTAACCCTGCATGCAGCTAGTAACTCACTGCAGCTGTCACTCGCATGCAGCTGTCCACAGTCATTACAGCTGTAACCTAATGCAGCTGTAACTTCTCATGCTGCTGTCACTCTCAAGCAGCGTAACTCTCATGCAGCTGTTAACTCTCATGCAGCTGTAACTCTCATGCACTGTCACTCTCATGCAGCTGTCACTCCTCATGCATCTGTAACTCCTCATGCAACTGTCCACTCTCTGCAGCTGTCACTCTCAGCAGCTGTAACTCTCATGCAGCTGTAACTCTCATGCAGACTGTAACTCTCAAGCACTGGTCACCTCTAATGCAGTTGTCACTCCCCTCATGCAACTGTCCTCTCATCAGCTGTCACTCTCATGCAGCTGTAACTCTCAAGCCGCTGTAACTCTCATGCAGCTGTCACTCTCATGCAGCTTTAACTCTCATGCAGCTGTAACCTCATACAGCTGTGTAACTCTCATGCAGCTGTCACTCTCATGCAGCTGAAACTCTCATGGCAGCTGTAACTCTCATGCATCTGTAAATCGTCATGCAGCTGTCACCTCATGCAGCTGTATACTCTCATACAGCTGTCCTCTCATGCAGCTGTCACTCTCATACAGCTGTAACTCTCATGCAGCTGTAACTTCTCATGCACAGTCACTCTCAGCAGTATTTTTTTTGTAACTACTCATGCAGCTGTAACTCTCATGCAGCTGTAACTCTCATGCAGCTGTCACTCTATGCAGCTGTCACCTCATGCCACTGTCACTCTCACGCAGCTGTCACTCTCATGCAGCTGTAACCTCATGCAGACAGTAACTATTATGCAGCTGTCAACCTCTCCCCTCATGCGGCTGTAACTCTCAATGCAGCTTGTAACTTCTCATACAGCTGTACCTCCATGCAGCCTGGTCCACTCTTCATGTAACAGCTGTAACTCGTAACTCTCATGCAGCTGTAACTCTCAGCAGCTGTAAATCTCTGCAGCAGTCACTCTTCTGCAGCTGAACTCTCATCAGCTTTCACTCTCATGCAGCTGTCACTCTCATGCAGCGTAACTCTCATGCAAGCTGTAACTTCTCATGCAGCTTTCACTCTCATGCCAGCTGTAACTCTCATGCCAGCTGAACTCTCATGCAGCTTTAAACTCTCATGCAGCTGTCACTCTCATCAGCTGTACTCTCAATCAGCTGTCACTCTCATGCAGCTGTCACACTCATGCAGCTGTAACTCTCAGCAGTTGTAACTCTCATCAGCTGCACTCTCCATGTCAGCAGTCACTCTCGATGCAGCGTAACTCCTCATCTACTGTAACTCCTCCTGCAAAGTAACTCTCATGCAGCTGTTCCACTCCATGCAGCTTCACTCCTCATGCAGCTGTAACTCTCATGCAGCTGTAACTCTCATGCAGACTGTCACTCTCATGCAGCAGTAACTCTCATGCAGCGTAACCTCTCATACAGCTGTACCACTCATGCAGCTGTCACTCAACAGCAGCTGTCACATGTCCCATGCAGCTGTAACCTCAATGCCAACTGACTGGCACTCTCATGCAGCTGTAACTTCTCATGCAGCTGTAACTCTCAGCAGAGTCTTAAACTCTCATGCAGCTGTAACTCACAATGCCCAAAGCCCTTGGGGTCACTCTAATGGCAGATGTCACTCTCATGCAACTGTCACTCTCTTGAGCCTGTCACTCTCATCAACTGTAACTCTCATGGCATGCTGTAACTTCTCTGCAGCTGTCACTCTCATACAGCGGTCACTCTCCATGCAGTTGTACTCTCATGCAGCGTAACTCTCAATGCAGCTGTCACACTCATGAGCTGTTAACTCTCCATGCAGCTGTAACTCTCATGCATGCACTGAACTCTCATGCAGCTGTCACTCTCATGCAGCTGTCACCAAACTCATGCAGCTGTAATCTCTCATGCAACTGTCACTCTCATGCAGCTGTAACTCTCATGCAGCGTAACTCTCATGCACTTTCACTCCTCCAATGCAGCTGTCACTCTCATTGCAGCTGTAACTCTCATGCAGCTGAAACTACTCCTGCATCTGTCACTCTCATGCAGCTTAACTCTCCATGCAGCTGTAACTCTCATGCAGCTGTCACTCTCATAGCTGCTGGTAACTCTCATGCAGCTGTCAACTCACAATGCAGCTGTCACCCTCATGCAGCCCTTGTCACTCTCATGCAGCTGTCACTCTCATGCAGTCTGTAAACTCTCATGCAGCTGTCACTCTCATGCAGCTGTCACTTCACATGCAACTTTAACTCTCATGCACTGTCACTCTTCATGCTGCTGTAACTCTCATGCAGCTGTCCACTCTCATGCAGCTTTCACTCTCATGCAGCCTGTCACTCTCATGCAACTGTCACTCCTAGGCATCACTGTGACCACAAGCAACTATGACTATATATCAACTGTGACCCTATAGTACACTGTGACTTTCACGAAACTGTGTCCTACCTGCAACTGTGACCTCAACTCCCTCATATCCCCGTGACTCTGCTAACATTTTGACTCATAATACCCTGACTCTACTAACACTATGACTATATATCAACTGTGACGCTATAGTAACTGTGACTTTCACGAAACTGTGTCTCATGCAACAGTGACACGAACGTCCCTCATATCCACTGTGACTCTGCTAACAATTTTGACTCATAATACCCTGACTCTACTAACACTATGACTCTTAAATACCGTTGACACTACTAAAACTATGACATCAATCATACCGTGACTCTACTAACCACTATACTCATAATACCCTGTACTCAACTAAAACTATGAATCATAATACCGTGACTCTACTAACACTATGACTCATAATACCGTGACTCTACTAACACTATGACTCATAATACCGTGACTCTACTACACTAAGACACAAAATACCGTGACACTACTAACACTATGACTCCTAATATACCCGTGACTCTACTAAACTATGACTCATAATACCCTGACTCTACTAAAACTATGAATCATAATACCGTGACTCTACTATCACTATGACTCATAATACCGTGACTCCTTACAACACATACTCATAATACCGTGACTCCTACTAACACAAAATGACTCTAAATACCGTGACTCTACAACACTATGAACCATAAACCGTGACTCTACTAACACTATGGACTCATAATACCGTGACCGGTTTAACACTATGGACTCGTACAAGAGTGACACTTATAACCCTGTGACTCATAAAAGTTACTCTCTCATAACAGAGCCCAGGTTCATTAAGTAACCGTCTCAATAAGGACAATGATTTTTAATCGTAATATAAAATTCTCTCATAAACAGTGAGACCCCATATTACAGTGAAACCTCATGAACATAGTGAACTAAAAATAAAGCCACTAACAGTACAGTGACTCATAATAGAGCGACTACATAAACACAGTGATTGATAGAAGTGACCCTCCCTAACACAGTAAATACTTATAAAATTGAGATATCTCATTACACAGTTCTTCTCATAACCTTTATATACCCTGTCATAACATTGTTACTCAACCATTGACTCATATACTAATAGCGGATGTAAGAAATAAGATAGATGAGCTAAGATTAATTGCAATGTCAGGAAACCATAGATATATTGCTATAACACCGCCTGGCTCAATCTGAAAGATAGAGAGATGCCTTCTTAATTTCAATACAAGGCTAAAAATTATTCCACACTGACAGGGTCAACATGAAGAGGTGAGGAGTAGCGATGTAATGTCAAGACAATTTAAATTGTTGTTTAGACAAGCTATTAAATTAAGAAGCGTCAGCCACTGAATCTGTTTGGTACAGCTTCTCAAGACCGAAAAAACTCATATTGGGTGTGATTTACAGGGCCCCAAACTTGATAGGAGTGTCAGTAAATAACTTCTATGGACGAAATTCGTAAGCATCTACATACGAAAAATGTTGTGCTAATGGGAGATTTCAACTAATAGACAGATTGACTGAGCAATTTGACAGGAAATTTTAGAGTCAGGTGACAATCTTGATACGAACCAGGATTGTTTTTTAAAACAGTTTGTGACAGACCAACAGGGGAAAGTTAACCTCCTTGACCTTGGTTCGTTGGTCCAGTAGGGAAACCTAAATAATCTGAGGTTAATGAAGAGCTTGGTGAAATGATCACAAATCACTCAGTTTTATAATATATTCATGGAATTCCCCTAATAATGGGGCAATCAAGGTCTTCCGTCCCCTGACTTCGCTTGCTGATTTCAAGGACTGAAAAATTACTTAGGTGGGCTGAACTGAATGACCTGACTAAGGATCACGTAGGGTTGTGATGGTTGCCGAATGAAAGCATTCCAGGGCATAGTTCTAGCTTCTCAGTCAACTTATTTTCCAAATAGGAAATCAGATCAAACAAAAATGATCTAAATGGATGAACAATAGATTAAATATCTATTGGTCCAAAAGAGAGGCATATATAGGCCAAACAAAAGAGGAGAGGCAATTAAGAATCGATATATTCAGTTAAAGAGAGAAATAAAAAGGGAATTAGAAAAGCAAAAGAGATTATGAGTTAAAGTTTGCAAGAGAATCGAAGACTAACCCAAAAGGATTCTTTCAGGTATATAAAGTAAATCAGGTGACAAGATAGGCCCACTCAAAAGTATTTCCCTCGGGTCACTCACTGACAGTGATTAGGAAATGTGTAGAATTTAACACATACTCCTCTCAGTTTTTACAACAGGAGGATACCAGCGATATTCCAGAATGATAAATTATGTATAACAGGACGAATAATAAACAGTGGCCACGATTAGGGTCACAAGTGACATGGTCCTTATGCAAATAGATAAATTAAAACCCAAAGCAAATCCCTCAAGCCCTGATGAACTGTATGCCAAGGGTTCTAAAGGATTTAAAGAGGATCTTAGCACTAACCTTTGGCTAATCTTTCCAACATATCACTTTACAAACTGGCATGGTGCCAGGATAAGTGGAACATGGCAAATGTGATACCTATTTTCAAAACAGGTGACAGGTCCTTAGCTTCGAAATATAAACCAATAAGCAGACCTCCATAGTGGGAAAATTTTAAGGAATCAATAATTGCCGAGGCAGTTTCGTACCACCTTGAAAAGCATAAATTAATCAACGAATCTCAGCATGGTTTTACAAAGGGCGTTCCTGCCTTACTATTTATTTAACTTTTTTCACTAAGGTATTTGAGAGGTAGATCATGGTAAAGAATATGATACTGTGTATATGGACTTCAGTAAGGCTTTGACAGGGTCACCACATCAAAGACTATTGAGGAAAATTAAAGCACATGGAATAGGAGGAGAAATTTTTTCCTGGATAGAGGCATGGGTTGACAAATAGAGCCGCAGAGAGTTTTGCATAAATTGGGAGAAATCAGAGTGGGGAAGCGTTTACGAAGCGGTGTTCCACAGGGGGTCAGTGTTGGCCCCCTGCTGTTATCACAATCTACATAAACGACATAGATGAGGTCATAAAGAGCTACATCGGCAAGTTTGCCGATGACACCAAAATAGGCCGTACGAATTCATTCGACGAGGACATTTCGAGCACTCCAGGAAGATTTGAATAGACTGATCAGTGGTCGGAGAAGTGCAGATGCAGTTTAATATAGACAAATGCAAAGTTCTAAATGTTGGACAGGACAATAACCATGCACAATATAAACAAATAATGAGATCTTAATATTACGGATTGCGAAAAACGATTAAGAGTTTCTGGTTAGCAGTAATCTGTAACCAAGACAACAGGCATAAGTGTTCGCAATAAAGCTAATTAGAATCCTGGTCTTCATATCAAGAAGCCAATAAATAAGTAATAGGAGTCCTCAGGTTGTTCTCAACTCTATACATCCTTGGTAAGGCTCATTTAGATTATGCTGCTACCGTTTTGGTCACTGTATTACAGGATGGATATAAATTCTCATGGAAAATGTACAAAGGAGGATGACATAGTTGATCCCAAGTATCATAAACCTTCCCTATTAGGATATTAAGGGCCCTGAATCTGCACTTCAGTCTAGAAAGACGTAGAATTAGGGGGATATGAAATTGAGTTGTAATAAATGGAAGACGGGAATAAATAAAGGGGATGTAAATAGTGTGTTTTGGAAAATATCTACCTAGACATGACTCGCAGCAATGAGTTTTAAGTTGGCAAAAAATCAGATTCAGGAAGTATATAGGAAAGTACTGGTTTGGTGTAATAGAGTTTTGTGGATGAGTGGAAGAAACTCCCGAGTACAGTTATAGAGGCCAGAACGTTGTTGTAGTCTTTAAAAATAGGTTGGATAAATACATGAGTGGAATGAGGGTGGTGTGAGTTCGACCTGATAGCTTATGCTACAGGTTACGGTTTGCCGTGTATCCTCCCTTAAGTCAATGTGACCTGACCTTACTAGGTGGGTGCATTGGCTAAAGCCGGTAGGAGACTTGACCTGCATCGCATGGGCCAGTAGCCTCTGCAGTGTTCCTTCGTTCTATGTTCCTTATGGTTTCTTTTATCACTGTGACCTCGTGGCCTCACTATCATAACACCGTGACTTTAATGACTCTCAATACATTCTGGACTCACTCATAGTATAGGTGATTCTCTCATGACACTGTGAGTTCCCTTCTCTCCACATGACACTGTGACCTCTCATGACACTGTGACTCTCTCATTACACTGGACCTCTCTCATGACTTAGTGACTATTATTTTAACAGTTACCTCATAAAGTGAGCCTGTCACGACTCAGTGACTGTCTCATAACAGAGTGACTCTCATAACAATCGGTTATGAGTTACTGCTGTTACTCATAATGACTCATAACCTCCCATAACCATGGGACCATAACAATATAACTCTCATACAATCACTCTCATAACACACTCATTCTCTTAATCAGTCATTCACAAATAAAGCACTATTATAACAGTCACCCTCATAACAGTCACGCTCATAACATCACGCTCTAACAGTCACGTTCATAAACAGCACCCTCATAACAGATCACCCTCTAATACGTCACCTCATAACAGTCACCCTCATAACAGTCACCCTCATAACACTCTCATGCATTCACATCAAAACACAATCATCCGATGACACAGTTAACTTCTTATATCACAGTCACTTCAAGCAACACACTTAATAAAACTCCACAAATAATCTTCATAATCTTCTGAAGTCTCATTACAGCATGCCTCATAAAGCAAAGCTCCGTAACACACTGATCCTCTCGCCTTATTAAATTCTGCCAGCATAACAGTGAGAAATTTGAGATGGTAACATCTGTTATTTTTTTTTGCTACCACATCTAAAGGATGTAAAATGTGTTGCTCTTACTTTGGCAAAAAATTCATTGAATTTCCTCTTCACTTCCATATCCTGTTATTGTGGAAGCAATCAGACCTCTGTGTGCTCTTCCAGATCTGGAAGCTGCGATTGTCCTATCTGCTCGTCATCTTTATCTAACTATCCTGGTCACCTGGTTCACACCTTTCTCTCAGTTCCGCCCATGTGTTGATGTGCAACTTCTTATTTGGGCAAAGACTTATTCTAAACCCATGGTTGAAATAGCTGTAAAGTTTTTGGTGACCAGGTACCTGTTCTATGTTCATTCTTGGAGCTCCCTATTACATCTCACTTGGACCATAGCGGATCAGACTATCTACACTAACAGGGGCATGCTCCTTACCTCTAGGTCTAGGAACATATATATTGTTTATGATGGTCCTTAGCTTTGATTTACTTTCATTTTTGTTTTGATTCATTTAGGATTGTTTTTTACTTTAAATTTGATAAACCTTTATAAACTTTGTGTTAAACTTTAATTTTCGATTTTGGGTTACATATTATTAGTTTATTAATAGTAAATTTTTCTTATGAACAATCATTATAATGCACACATCTTTTCACATCATTCGAATGCCTGTATGCAAAATAAATTAATTTCTAAACATCAAAGAGAAGCCTAAAAAATCCCCATGGAGCTGACACCAACCTCGACGATTCTCACATATCAAAATGAGATCTGCAATGTACACTACTTCAATAATATATTTGTTGACAGTTTGGCAGATATATGCTCATTTTGTCCCAAGTCTCTTCCTAGTTTAATTTGTTGATAGTAAATAAAGACCTCAAAAAGGGTGCCCATAGCATAATTACTTTTATGTAGCTCGATAGATGTTAATCCCAATATTGGGGAGGTTACACTCACACACACAGGCACACACACACACACACACACACACAAAACACACACACAACACAAACACACACACACACACACACACACACACACACACACACACATCACACACACACCACACAAACACACACACACACACACACACACACGACACAACCACAGACACAAACTCACACACACACACACAACGACACACACACACAACACACATACATACACCACACACACACACACACACACACACACACACACACACACACACAACCCACACACACACTCACAACACACACACACGACAAACACACACACACGCACACACCACACACACACACACACACACACCCATCGAAAACCTTATGGAGTCTCAATGGGAAGGTAACAGAAACAGAGAGAGAGTATATTGCATCTGTAAAAATGCTTTCGATAGAGTAACATAAAAGAGGCTGGTTGAAAAGCAAGAGAGCAGGCAAGAACAGAAGAACGTAATGCAATGGATCAGGAATAACTGGCAGTAAAGAAGAAACGGTGTTCCGGTACTAGAACGACTGATAGAGTGGGTGCAAGTTCGATTGAGCTCCAAAGCGTCAGTCCCTAGGGTCTGTGCTTCATTCTTGAATGATGCGAATGACATGGCAGAGTGATATCAGAGGTGGTCCCTGTTTGCAGACGATGTAACTAATGAAGAGAATACAGGCGGTCCGTGAATCAAGCCTTCCACATGGACAAGCAGCAAGCTTGTTCCGACAAAATGGCTACCGAGTTAACTCCGACAAATGCAAATCATGAAGTTTTGGCGAAGGACAACGGAAGACCGCAGACGGAGTACGGCCTTAGAGTTCCAAAGACTGGAAATGTCCTTCAAGAAAAGGAATCTTGCGGAGAGCATCATAACGCGCACATCTAAGGCTCCACATTCAACCAAATAACTGCTGAGCAAACTGGCACCTGCGAAGCCGAGAAATAGCGGTTCTACATCTAAGTATTGAATCATTTCATTGACACCTGTACACTGAGTACTCAGGCCCATATTGGGATGTGCAGCACTAGTATGAACCCACACATTGGTCAAACACGTCCAAGAAATTAAGAGATGTGGTGCAAAGTTTTGCAAAAAGAATAGTCCAGAAGCGATGGGGGTTGTCCTACGAGGCGAGGTTACATGAGCTCAACCTTACAACACTGAGGGTGGGAGGATAGGGGGATAAATGACAGCATATAAAATACTGGAGAAAAGGACAATGGATAAAAGGAAACCCCAAGAAAAAAAAAATGTTTCAGAGATGGGATACCAGCAACATGGAGCCACAACTAGAAGTTGATAATTCAGAGAGTCACAGGGATGTTAGAAGTAACTTCTTCCAGTCATAGAGGTGTCCAGAATGAAACAGTCTTAAGAGTGATGTATGGGGCATAATCTATACATAGCTTTAGAAGAGCATTATGAAGCTCCATTGGACAAGAGTGAGGGATTCTAGAATGACCCGTGAAGAGGCGGGGACCAGGAGTTGTTACTATTGACCCCTGCAACTACAATTAGGTGATACAACACACACACACACACCGTGCCAGAACACCAGAACACAAGAACAAAGGAGATGGCTGAAAGAGAGGATTACAAAGACGCATGGAGGAACGAGAGACATGACGAAGATGACCAGAAGAACCCCAGAACCCAGAGAAGAGTAAAATACAGCCTCCTTCAAACCATCCCAGAAGGCATCCAACCACGGCAACCCCCATGCAACCGAACAATCTACAGCAAAAAAACCCACACTGTACCCTATGCTCCTACACACCTCACTGCAACAACCCACCACCACAGCAACCCTGATGGGACTCCTGCCAGGGTTCCTCCTGCTCCCCAAACTCACCAATTTCTTGGTTTGAACCACAGTTTAGAAAAGAAGTTGAAGGTTTGTAAACGAAAGTGGAGTGAATGACGATATAAATTGTGGGGGAGTGCAAGAAAAAATCAAGGAGAACGTCCCAGACATCATAGCAGTCACAAGAAACCAAAACTCACGGGATAATAACAGACCCAATCTCCCACACCATATACCAGATCCTGAAAAAAGAAGAATGGAGCAAAGGGGAGGGGTGTTGCACTGCTCTTTAAAAGCCATTAAGATGGGGGATTTGAGGAAATAGAAGGAATGGACGAGATTGGAGAAAGGGATTACACAGTAGGTGCAATTCAGACTGGGAGACTTAAGGTAGCATTGCAGTGAGGTATAACCCTCCACAGAACTGGCAGGAAGGCAAAAGAGGAATATGAAGAGAGCAACAGAGCAATGGTAAACACATCAGCCGAGTGGCCAGAAGAGCTCACTCGATAGAGCAAAAGTTACTGGTTATGGCAGTTTCACCATAGGAGGCTGACTGGGGAGACCACGACCCACATGGGGGGTCCCGAAGCATGGAGAGCCATGATGAGCCAGATGTAGTACTGGAAAACCTCATGCAATCAACACGTTAGGGACACTACAAGCGAGAGAGAGAGAGGAGAGAGAGGATGAACCAGCAAGACTGACAATACGTGTTCCACCCTGAGTAGCTCAGACATTGAGAACATCACATAAGAAAGGCCCTCTTGGAGAGGCTAGTGACATGTGGTTCTGAGCTTTGAAATATAGTAGAGTTACAAGTGGAGAGGTAGCAGGAGTAGAATGGGAAAAGCGAACTTACAAAGGAGGAACACACAGGTATGAGGAACTTCCTCAGGAGGTTCAGTAGGAAAGGAGAATTGGTTGGAAAGTCGGAAAAAACGAAATGAATTGTATACATAACAACCAAAATTCAAGAGACAGTGGAAAGGTTTTGTTCCCAAGGCAACATAAATAATGGAATACCAGAAAGAGGCCACTGGTTTACTTAACATGTAGGGAGCAGAAACTAAGTGCAACTAGAGAATAGAAAAGTACAAAAGGACAAAGACCCAGAAAATAAAAGATTAGCCGAAGACCAGACTTGATTATGCACAGATAAGGAGGGAGCCCAGCGACAGTACGAATAACATAACATCGAAGTCAGGACTGACCCGAAACTGTTGTACACCACACAGAGGAAGTCAACAATCAAGGATCAGGCAATCAGGCTGAAGAAAGAAGGCGGGAGCTTCACAAGAAACTGCTAAGAAGTATGTGATGAGCTCACAACGAATTAAGGAAATATTTACAGTGGAGACAGAAAGGACTCTGGGGAAGACAGAACAGAAGGGTTACACCAACAGAAAGATATTCCACCGAAATAAACACAACCGAGAGGAGGTAAGAGCTGCTAAGTGACCTTGAAACCTCAAAGGCGGTGGGACTGGAACAACATCATCAACTGTGGGTCCATAAGAGAGAGCAGAAAACGCTGTGTTTGCCATAATCACAATTTTCAACACACCCTTGAAACTGGCCCAGCTACCTGAGTATGGAAAGAGACGACAAATGTATCCTAGTTTTTAAGAAAGGAACGAAACGAGGTGCTAAACTACAGACCACATTGTCTCCGAGCGTGGCATGTATGCAAAGTCAAGAGATTATTAGGCGGAGAGTGGTGGAGAACCTGGAACGTAACAAGATTATAAATGACAACCAGCACTGATTCATGGAAGGCAAAATTTCCTGTGTCACAAACCTACGGAGTTTTCTGACAAGGTAACAGAAGAAAGACAAGAGAGAGTAGGGGTGTGTTGGACTGCATATTCATTGACTGCAAGAAAGCCTTCGACAAGAAGAATCTAAAATACATGTCAGGGAGGCACAACGAAAATCATAGTCCTTGATGAGTTGTCACATTGGGCCCTGTGACGAGCGGTCCCACATGGGCTATGTGAAAAACAGAATGGCAGGGATCGACTCAGAGTGTCCCTTGTTCGCAGATGATGGAAATTAATTGTTTTGGAAATTAAATCAGATTAGGATCAGGCAGGACAACAAAGAGACCTGGGTAGGAGCTGGACGAGTGGTCAGCAACTGGCTCATACTCAAATTTAGCCCCGCGAAATAACTAAGACATGAATACGGGGAAGGGCAAAGAAGAACAGCAGACAGAGAATAGGCTAGGCGGCAAAGACTGCAAACCTCACTCAAGGAGAAGATCTTGGCGTGAGTAAAATAACGAGCACGTCTCCGAGCACACATTAACCAGATAAAATTGCTCTAGCATATGGGCGCCTGGTCAAAACCTGAGAATAGCGTTTCCGATACATTCTAGAAGGAATCGTTCAAGACTCTGTACATCGTGTACGTAGGCCCAATACTGGAGTATGCAACATCAGTTTGGAACCCACACCTGGTCATGCACATCAAGAAATTAGAGAAAGTGCAAAGGTTTGCAACAAAACATTCCAGAAATATGGTGAATGTTCTAAGACGAAAGGTTAAGTGAAACGGCCTGACCACACTGAAGGACAGGAGGGTTAGGGGAGGCATGATAACGTGCATACAAAATCCTGCGAGGAAGGATGTCCAAGATGGTACACAGAAACAAGGGGACACAATTGAAGATGAAGACTCAGATGAGTCAAAGAAGAATGTTAGGAAGTATTTTCTTCGTCATAAAGTTGTCAGAAGTTGAATAGTCTGGCAACTGATGTAGTGGAGCAGGACCATACATTAGTTTTTTAAGACGAGAAATAGGGGGCCCATGATAAAGCTCAGGAGCTTTATCATGCCTGGCAGTGGTGACCCGGAGCAGGTGAAAAGACGGTTTTGCTGTTTGCGGTGCTGGCATGGGTGTGAATACCCTGACTCAGAGGCAGCTGTTGAGATCCAGTGATTTATGACACTTTGAATACATTCAGTACTGCAGTTACAGAGGAAGTGGTTCCAAATTTAACAAACGTAATTTTTTCCGAGTTGATCCAATGAAAAAAACTTTTTGTAGAATGTTTGTGACTAAACGTCAAGTCAGAGCCATTGGAGATAGGTTCTGATTTTTTTACAGATTCCCATGAGGATATTTTCATATTGAGACGGAGAGCTGGATAATAATGTTTTTCTAATCACTTACTTTTTCTACCTAGGTTTACCAGAGTCCATATTCCTTATTAATATGCGTTTGTGTGGGGAGATTTCTGGTGAATTTTTTTTTTATCTGGCTTTGCAATAGTTCCAAGTTAACCAAAGTCAAATTTTAATAAAATATTTTCATAAGGTTTTGATAAACTGAAGAATATATTTACCAATATCTAATCGACTCTGAGAGTCAAAGTAAAATAGACTAGTTTCACTAGCTTTCAGGACGATGCATGTGTGTTGTACCCATTATCAGAGGACTGGGATGAGGGTATTCGCCTTCTTTTAATTGTCGTGGCGGGAAGCAATCTGGAACAGTCATTGGCTAGGTGAAGATGGTGGTTGCTCTTCCTATGAGTTTTTACTCAGTTTCGGAGGACTGGCTAATATGAAGTTCATGCACCATTGTACCAGGCCTGCCAGTCTGACCAGGATGACGTGGCAAGATGTGGTGCCACATAATATGGAGGCTAAGAGGTGGTATTGGCATTGGAGCCGATTCCTGGAAATGCTGTGATAACTATTAGCAGTGACTGGGTAGCGGGTAGGGATAAGGTTTCCTGATGAAAATAAAATCCACACATCCGATCAAAAATGACTGAAAATAATGTGCACATAAGCTATCAATGGTCTGAAGCAGGATCAGTATCCTGAGATGACCGATGTTTATAGGTGAAAGGTAATGTACAAGACTTTGAAAAGTGTACGTTGTTTTGTTGCCAGAAAAGGCTTGGACAGTTGACTCAAACCAATATGGAACTTTTAAAAATGTGTTTTGAATGTTAGATATGGGCGTATGAATCCCCAAGAGGTACAGTTGTATTGGAAAAAGAGATGTGTATGGAAAAAAGGAGGAAATTTTTTCATGATAATTTTACTGTACAAAGAAAGAGTCAGTGGATATTGTCTTTGAAGGATCTCACACAAGATGACAAACGTAAGTAATTTCACTACTACGTAAGTAAATTTAAAATACAATAGGCTGAAGAGTATTCCTACTTAGGAATAAATTTCATTGACGCACTAGATGCCAAAAGTTTTTGAGTAAGTGGCAGGGTGACTTACTCCATACCCAGTGTGCCCGTTATACCTCTGTGTATGAACTTGTACATAAAACTGCAAAAAATTGCCTATGTAACTTAAATCCAAAAATAATGTAAAACTGTCTTTGCAACAGCCGGGGTTTTCGCAAAGTGATGCTGAGTTAACTGCTGTGTTGTTGAAAACAGCAGCAGGAAATTACTGCCAGTAAACTTAAAAAAGTCACCTAGAGGATTTATGCCATAACAGAAAAAGAGGCTCTTGTTTTGTTTGATTGTAACACATTTTTTTTTTTCAATATTGTGAACACATCCTACAAATCCTTCACTCTAACGAGGAATCGCAAATCAATTGCTCACGTTGGTGATTCGTTTATTGAAGGTAACAGACCAATGTGGATGATCATATATTTTCTTGAGTGTAATGTACACAATGTAGTGTGTAGAACATTTATCTGCACTAATTTGCAGTGCTTGCGGTGAGTGAGTAGAAAAATTCTGACCACTCTCTAGTGGATTGAAGAAGCTCGGTGAGTCTGCTATTGGGGGTATCAATTTCCCAAGTGTGGTTGTTGTGTGATTGGTGTTAGTCAGATCAGTTTACATTTCTAGTAATGTATGCTAACATTTTTATACCATCATCACACACAACACTCATAACAGTCCACTCATTACAACATGACTCATAATACAGCCACTATTATACCGGTGACCTTACAACGCTTTGACAATCATAGCTAAGAAACTCTCTCTCATAAACATTGTCTCTCTCATAACACTGTGCTGTTCAAACACTCATTCAGTGCAGTGACACTGAGAACAATGATTCTCAAAAGAGCAGTCTGCATTTCACAATGTGCTCTCGTAACACAAATAAACCCCATCATAACACAGTGACATAACACTGTCTCTTCCATAACTGTGGCACCCTCTTCATAGCCCTGTAACTCCAGCCAGCTGTAACTCTCATGCAGTCTTGCTAACTCTCAAGCAGCTGTAACTCACTCATGCAGCTGTAACTCTCATGCAGCTGTAACTCTCCATAGCACTAACTCTCATGCAACTGTAAACTCTCATGGCAGCTGTAACTCTCATGCAGCTGTAACTCCTCATGCAGCTTGTACTCCTCATGGCAGCTGTTACTCTCATGCAGCTGTAACTCTCATTCAGCTGTAAACTCATGCAGCTACACACTCAGCAGCTGTAAGGCTCTCATACAGCTGTCACTCCATGCAGACTGATCCACTCTCAGCAGCTGTAACTCTCATGCAGCTGTAAACTCTCATGCAGCTGGTCACTCTTCCTTGCAGCTATAACTCTCATACAGCTGTCTCTCTCATGCAGCAGTCACTCTCATGCAGGCTGTAACTCTCAGTGCAACTGTAACTCTCATCACTGTAACTCTCATGCAGCTGCAACCCTCATGCAGCTGTAAACTCTCATACAAGCTGTCACTCTCATGCAGCTGTCACCTCTATGCACTGTAACTCTCATGCAGCTGTTACTCACATGCATCTGTTCACTCTCATGCAGCTGTAATCTCTCCATGCAGCTGTAACTCTCATGCAGCCTGTAACTCACATGCAGCTGTAAATCTCTGCAGCTGTCCACTCTCATAGCAGCTGTAACTCTCCAATGCAGCTGTAACCTCTCATTCAGCTAGTCACTCTCCATGCAGCTGTAACTCTCATGCAGCTGTAACTCTCATGCAGCTGTAACATCTCATGCAGCTGTAAATCTCATGCAGCGTAACCCACATGCAGCTGTACTCTCATGCCGCTGTAACTCTCATGCAGCTGTAACTCTCATTGCAGCTGTAACTCTCATGCAGCTGTAACCTATTCAGCTGTCCACTCTCATAGCAGCTGTCACTCTCATCAAGCTGTAACACTCATGCAGCGTCACTCTCATGCTGCTGTAACTCTCATCAGCTGTCACTCTCATGCAGCTGTCACTCTCATGCATGAGCTGTAACTCTCTCATGCAGCTGTCACTCTCATGCAGCTGTAACTCACATGCAGCTTGTCACTCTCATGCAGCTGTCCCACTCCATGCAGCTGTAAACTCTCATGCAGGCTTAACCTCATGCAGTGTAACTCTCATCAGCTTACTCTCATGCATCTGTAACCCTGCATGCAGCTAGTAACTCACTGCAGCTGTCACTCGCATGCAGCTGTCCACAGTCATTACAGCTGTAACCTAATGCAGCTGTAACTTCTCATGCTGCTGTCACTCTCAAGCAGCGTAACTCTCATGCAGCTGTTAACTCTCATGCAGCTGTAACTCTCATGCACTGTCACTCTCATGCAGCTGTCACTCCTCATGCATCTGTAACTCCTCATGCAACTGTCCACTCTCTGCAGCTGTCACTCTCAGCAGCTGTAACTCTCATGCAGCTGTAACTCTCATGCAGACTGTAACTCTCAAGCACTGGTCACCTCTAATGCAGTTGTCACTCCCCTCATGCAACTGTCCTCTCATCAGCTGTCACTCTCATGCAGCTGTAACTCTCAAGCCGCTGTAACTCTCATGCAGCTGTCACTCTCATGCAGCTTTAACTCTCATGCAGCTGTAACCTCATACAGCTGTGTAACTCTCATGCAGCTGTCACTCTCATGCAGCTGAAACTCTCATGGCAGCTGTAACTCTCATGCATCTGTAAATCGTCATGCAGCTGTCACCTCATGCAGCTGTATACTCTCATACAGCTGTCCTCTCATGCAGCTGTCACTCTCATACAGCTGTAACTCTCATGCAGCTGTAACTTCTCATGCACAGTCACTCTCAGCAGTATTTTTTTTGTAACTACTCATGCAGCTGTAACTCTCATGCAGCTGTAACTCTCATGCAGCTGTCACTCTATGCAGCTGTCACCTCATGCCACTGTCACTCTCACGCAGCTGTCACTCTCATGCAGCTGTAACCTCATGCAGACAGTAACTATTATGCAGCTGTCAACCTCTCCCCTCATGCGGCTGTAACTCTCAATGCAGCTTGTAACTTCTCATACAGCTGTACCTCCATGCAGCCTGGTCCACTCTTCATGTAACAGCTGTAACTCGTAACTCTCATGCAGCTGTAACTCTCAGCAGCTGTAAATCTCTGCAGCAGTCACTCTTCTGCAGCTGAACTCTCATCAGCTTTCACTCTCATGCAGCTGTCACTCTCATGCAGCGTAACTCTCATGCAAGCTGTAACTTCTCATGCAGCTTTCACTCTCATGCCAGCTGTAACTCTCATGCCAGCTGAACTCTCATGCAGCTTTAAACTCTCATGCAGCTGTCACTCTCATCAGCTGTACTCTCAATCAGCTGTCACTCTCATGCAGCTGTCACACTCATGCAGCTGTAACTCTCAGCAGTTGTAACTCTCATCAGCTGCACTCTCCATGTCAGCAGTCACTCTCGATGCAGCGTAACTCCTCATCTACTGTAACTCCTCCTGCAAAGTAACTCTCATGCAGCTGTTCCACTCCATGCAGCTTCACTCCTCATGCAGCTGTAACTCTCATGCAGCTGTAACTCTCATGCAGACTGTCACTCTCATGCAGCAGTAACTCTCATGCAGCGTAACCTCTCATACAGCTGTACCACTCATGCAGCTGTCACTCAACAGCAGCTGTCACATGTCCCATGCAGCTGTAACCTCAATGCCAACTGACTGGCACTCTCATGCAGCTGTAACTTCTCATGCAGCTGTAACTCTCAGCAGAGTCTTAAACTCTCATGCAGCTGTAACTCACAATGCCCAAAGCCCTTGGGGTCACTCTAATGGCAGATGTCACTCTCATGCAACTGTCACTCTCTTGAGCCTGTCACTCTCATCAACTGTAACTCTCATGGCATGCTGTAACTTCTCTGCAGCTGTCACTCTCATACAGCGGTCACTCTCCATGCAGTTGTACTCTCATGCAGCGTAACTCTCAATGCAGCTGTCACACTCATGAGCTGTTAACTCTCCATGCAGCTGTAACTCTCATGCATGCACTGAACTCTCATGCAGCTGTCACTCTCATGCAGCTGTCACCAAACTCATGCAGCTGTAATCTCTCATGCAACTGTCACTCTCATGCAGCTGTAACTCTCATGCAGCGTAACTCTCATGCACTTTCACTCCTCCAATGCAGCTGTCACTCTCATTGCAGCTGTAACTCTCATGCAGCTGAAACTACTCCTGCATCTGTCACTCTCATGCAGCTTAACTCTCCATGCAGCTGTAACTCTCATGCAGCTGTCACTCTCATAGCTGCTGGTAACTCTCATGCAGCTGTCAACTCACAATGCAGCTGTCACCCTCATGCAGCCCTTGTCACTCTCATGCAGCTGTCACTCTCATGCAGTCTGTAAACTCTCATGCAGCTGTCACTCTCATGCAGCTGTCACTTCACATGCAACTTTAACTCTCATGCACTGTCACTCTTCATGCTGCTGTAACTCTCATGCAGCTGTCCACTCTCATGCAGCTTTCACTCTCATGCAGCCTGTCACTCTCATGCAACTGTCACTCCTAGGCATCACTGTGACCACAAGCAACTATGACTATATATCAACTGTGACCCTATAGTACACTGTGACTTTCACGAAACTGTGTCCTACCTGCAACTGTGACCTCAACTCCCTCATATCCCCGTGACTCTGCTAACATTTTGACTCATAATACCCTGACTCTACTAACAACTATGACAATATTTCAACTGTGACGCTATAGTCACTGTGACTTTCCAAAACTGTGTCTCATGCAACAGTGACACGAACGTCCCTCATATCCACTGTGACTCTGCTAACAATTTTGACTCATAATACCCTGACTCTACTAACACTATGACTCTTAAATACCGTTGACACTACTAAAACTATGACATCAATCATACCGTGACTCTACTAACCACTATACTCATAATACCCTGTACTCAACTAAAACTATGAATCATAATACCGTGACTCTACTAACACTATACTCATAGAATACCGTGACTCTACTAACACTTAAGTGAAAAGTGAAATCACTTGAGGAACAGGGGATGCATGAGCATATATGGTTATAAACATCACGGGTGAAGTATTTTCAACATAGTGATAGAAGGCCTATTTACGACGACTACGTCATCAGCATCTGGCAACTTGCCATCACACCGCTGCCAGCTCAAGTATTGCTCACCTATTGAGGTTATATGTTGTGGGGTTCTGAATCCTGGTCTTGCATCACTGTTAGATACTGGTCACTCACTCCTGCAAGCAGGGCCAGATTACCGCATAGGCAAACTAGGCATTTGCCTAGGGCCCCGTGCATTTGGGGGCCCCACGGTCCAAGGGGTTCAGGGGCTCATCCAAGACTGCGCACATGGTGCAAGTGCAAAGGGGTCCCTACCTAAAAAGTTCAAGTGTTTGGAGAGTAAAATAGATTTTTAAAAATTAATCAAAACAAAAATAAATAATGAAATAAAATAAAATAAAAATAAATAAACCTAACCATAGATGGCAACACTCAACACGCCTTTGTTTACATCAGAACAGCTGTGTTTTCCCTCTAATGGATGAGTATGGGAGATTCCTCTCCAATTTTCTGTAGTAATTACACGTTATCTAGACTTGTACTGTGACAAATTAACTGAAGTGTTGAAGAATTGAGACACTTATGCAACACATGGGAATCTTTATTGAAGAAACGTTTCGCCACACAGTGGCTTCATCAGTCCAATACAAAGTAGAAATGGGTAAGGAGAGTAGAAGTATGAGGTAATCAGTCCCATAAGTGTCTCAATTCTTCAACTTGTCGGTTTTCAAAACCATTCATCACATCTGTCAGACACTGCAACATCATGGAATCTTGGTACAAAGACTTCAACGCTTGCCCAAACCTTTGGACGATGACCTACTTACATTAGTGGCACGTCCCACTAAGATCCCGCCTCCTCCTGCTTCAACTCATCTCACCGCAGTATATAAGCCACCTCTCTGGCCCTATGCTGCACTTACTACAAGAGTGATGGATCTGAACACATCGAATCCAGGTTGAGGGACTGATTACCTCATACTTCTACTCTCCTTACCCATTTTTTTACTTGTATTGGACTGATGAAGCCACTGTGTGGCGAAACGTTTCTTCAATAAAGATTCCCATGTGTTGCATAAGTGTCTCAAATTCTTCAACTTGTCGGTTTTCTAAACCATTCATCACATCTGTCAGACACTGCAACAATCATGGAATCTTGGTACAAAGACTTCAACGCTTGCCCAAACCTTTGGACGATGACCTACTTAACATTAGTGGCAGGTCCCACTAAGATCCCGCCTCCTCCTGCTTCAACTCATCTCACCGCAGTATATAAGCCACCTCTCTGGCCTATGCTGCACTTACTACAAGAGTGATGGACTGAACACATCGAATCCAGGTTGAGGGACTGATTACCTCATACTTCTACTTTCCTTACCCATTTCTACTTTGTATTGGACTGATGAAGCCACTGTGTGGCGAAACGTTTCTTCAATAAAGATTCCCATGTGTTGCATAAGTGTCTCAATTCTTCAACTTGTCGTTTTTCAAAACCATTCATCACATCTGCAGACACTGCAACATCATGGAATCTGGGTACAAAGACTTAACGCTTGCCCAAAACCTTTGGACGATGACCTACTACATTATGGCAGGCCCCCACTAAGATCCCCCTCCTCCGCTTAAACTCATCTCACCGCATAGTATAAGCACTCTGGCCCTATGCTGACATACTACAAGAGTGATGGACTGAAACACTTTCGAACCCAGGTTGAGGGACTGATTACTCAAACTTCAAAACTCTCCTTACCCATTCTACTTGTATTGGACTGAGAACCCACTGTTGGCGAAACGTTTCTTCAATAAAGATTCCCATGTGTTAATATTTCTTCAATTCTCAACTTTCGGTTTTCAAACCTTACATAACTGAAGTGTTGTTGATAAGCATTGATGTGTATGGATAAATGTTTGTTTTCGCCTCTAAATGTTAAGGGAGGTACCTGATAGGGTTACTTGACCAGTAAAGACACATGGACCAGTTAAAGACGCATTTTTGGTAAAAATATATAAAGAAAAACCTAAAAACGCAATCTGACTTCAGTTTGTAGATTTTAAAAGCACTTTGTCCTGTCTTTAAGTCTTTATCATTTAAAATAACAGATCAATTGATTGATGTTCTACATCACTTCCGTCGCAAATGCTTAGTTTTCAAGTTGCGACGGAAGTAAATTGTAGAAATCAATTAATTTACTACATATTTCCCCAGAAACACAAAAGGGCACATCAGAAAATCGTTGGGTGGGTGAAACTGAAAATTGTCCCTGCATTCTTTAATTCTCATGTCCTTATCTATTGTGGTAGGCCATATATCATGCAAACATAATGATTAGTTTAGTTATGAAAATGGTAATATAAATTACCATTGTGCATTGTTCTTGGACTCGGTATGATTTCTGTTTAAGTAACTGGAGATCAAGGAGGATAAATTAGTAAAATATTCGTAGCTCAAATCACTAACCTAATCTACGGAAAATTTTCTGTATATGACTCCTTTCCGGTAACGTTTTGAATTTTTAGATGCGCAGCCAGAGGAAAGGGGGCTACAAGGGCCATGTCCCCCAATTGACAAAAAAAAAAATTTATAATAATTAAAAATTAATAATAATTGATAATGAAAAATTTGTATTTGCATGATTACAGACAGTGATACATCCTCATTATGGCATCTCGTGAACGTGATGTTGGACGTTCTTATGCGAGTGGGTCACAGAAAAGAAAGAAGAAAAATTCAAGAAGAACAAAAAAAAGAAAGATGTAGGAAGCTGCGAAAAGATCACGGGACATGCTCACGAAAACAGTTTCTGATGTTACCAGTACAGTTGATTCTGCGGATACGTCAGATCATACAGGAAGCCCTCCCTCCATTATTTCTCAGCCACATCTTCTTTTTTTGTGTCTCCTCTCAATGTCTCAACGGCATTTCATCCATAGGATTTGTCTTAAAAGATCCTGCTCATGCCAAATGTAATCCCAGATTCTCTACGTAATGCTTTCATTGCAGAAACTTCAGTTAAACTCTGAACATTGACTTTAGGAAATCAGCAAGGATTTATGATGATGGAAGTCGTCGTTTTTTTAAAGTCATCTATGTTTTATAGGAAGCTTGCAAATTCAGAAACTGTGAAAAGATCATGGATGGTATACTCTGAAAGTCAGGAAAAGTGTACTGTTCAGCATGCAAGCTATTTCTACCAAAGAAAATACCTTCACACAGGGTTCAATGACTGGAAAAATTCCAAGCGTTTCGGGGAACATGAAAACAGCACCACTCACAGGAGTGCATTTTAGCCAGTGTATTTCGTGCACAGAAAAAACTTATTGGATTTCTCTTTTGGGAAAAAATCAAACTGAAAAAGAGCGCACTTTTTGGAGAAAAGTTCTAGAAAGAGTTGTTGCTTTGTAAAATTCTTAGCTCTAAGAGGACTTGCTTTCCGTGGAAAAATGAGGTTTTTGGTTCGGAAAACAATGGCAATTTCCTAGGATCATAGAACTGTTGCACAATTCGATCCATTCTTAGCAAATCATGTGTCACGGCCGGGGAAATGCAGGAAGAGGCACTGTATCTTACATGTCATCTACTATATGCAATGAATTTATTGAACTGATGACTAAGAAGGGTCCTTAATAACATCATAGCAGCTGTGAAAACTGCAAAATACTTTGCAAAAAGGGTGTAGATTCAACCCCAGATATTTCACAAACAGATCAATTGCATTCATTGTTCCCTTTGTCGACTCCAGTGGTAAGCCTGTAAGCGCTTTATAAAATTAAATTCCTCTTTCAGACCATGATGGAGAAACAATGATGAATGTAGTACTGGATACTCTGCTTGAACATGATCTCTCTATTATGGATTGCCGGGGCCCAAAGAGCTACGACAATGCAACTAAACATGTCGGATAAATATAATGGATTGCAAGCCCGTATCAAGCAAATCAACCCATTTTCTGAATATGTCCCCTGCCGCACATTCTTTAATTTGTTGGGTCATGTGCTGCGGAGTGTTGTGTCGCTGCAGTTCATTTTTTGGACTTTAAAAGCACTCTTTATTTTTTTCTCTGCTTCAACGCATCGGTGGAGTTACTCAAGTCAACCATTCATGGAGATGTCATCAAATCATTATCAACAACAAGGTGGTCAGAGCAGCATGATGCAACACATGCTTTGAAAGACAGCTTTGCTGAAATACGTTCTGCTTTGATCCAAATGGGAAGAGGATGAAGACCAGACAGCAACTACAAGAAGCGAAGCAGCCAGCTTAGCATCAAAATTGGAAGATTTTGAATTGGCCTTACTCTGTGTTGCTTTGGGACTGTATACTGGAACGGTTAAAAATACCACGAACAAGACACTTCAGAAAATTGAATTGAAATGGCTACTTGTGCTAACCTCTATGCAGGCTTAGTGGAATTTGTAAGCTCACTTCGCAATGATGAAGCTTTTGAAATGTTTGAAGAGAAAGCAAAAACTGCTGGTGAAAGACTACAGTTACCGGGCTGATCATCACGGTCAAGGAAGAGGAAACGCAATTTTGAAGAGCCAGACAATGAAACTTGTTTGCTACCAAGGCAGAAATGTAAGACAGCTACATAATTCGTCATTCTGGATTCACTGATTACAGAATTGGTGAAAAGAAAAGAAATCTACCAAATCTCAAAAAAGTTTGGAATTTCTGTTAAAAATTACTACTATGCCAGATGCAGAATTGAGAGAAGCTGCATTAAAGTTGCAACAACACCTTTCAGCAGATGTTCAGGACACATTTGTTGAAGAAATAGTTTATTTTTCTGGGTATATGAATTCAGATTAAAGCTCACCTGAAAACTGTCGCCTCAGCTGCTTTGAAACATTTAGAAATGCAGGTATCTCAGAAACCTTCCCCTAAGTTGACATAGTGTATCGCCTTTACCTAACACTTCCAGCTACTAACTGTGAAGGAAAACGTTCATTTCTTTTTTGAAAAGAGTGAAAAACCGCTCCGTTAACAATGAGCCAAGACAAATTGTGTAACCTAGCCTTGTTGACCATTGAGTCTGATCTAACAAGAAATATTGATTTTCAGAATATAATTGATGTTTTTGCCAATATGAAATCCAGAAAAAAGTTTATTAAGAAGTGCCTGTGAATATAAAACAATTCTTTACTTTCTTGAGTTTATATGATTTGATAGTCTCGTGCATGATGCAATGATAACAATAATGGTCAGTGATTTATAAAAGGAATAATAGTGCTGTAGTGGTTATGCTGAATATAATAGGTACATGATGTCACTATTGTAATAGCCTAATCTAGTAATACTATTCTGTCTTGAGTTTATTCTCTTTAAAATGCATGATTTAACAAGATAGTTATAATGGCTGTTGGAAAATGGTTTCGGTTGTCATGATGTACTTTCCCTATTAAATTTAATCTAAATAGCCAGAATGTATTTAATTAGACCTTAAACAGGCTCACACCGACCCCCACCCCACCCTCAAGCTGGAAGGGGTCGCTTCGCTTACCCGTAACTCAAAGGGGCCCCACCAATCTGAATAGCCTAGGGCCCGGAGACTTCTTAATCCGGCCCTGCCTGCAAGCTATTACTAGAATTAGAATAGAAATAGCATAGACAGACGAGAGTGCAAGGAGTAAAGCGGTACTGAGGGATAACGTCAGACACTTAAGAGGCTGGAGAAGGAGACGAAGAATTGGGAGGCACAAGTCGAAACTGCAGTAGCCAGGATAAGGGTCCTAGAAGTTGAGTTAAACAGGCTGAAGCGAGTTACAGGGGCAGTGACCAAAGAAGACACAGCATATGAAGCTGAGAGGCCGAACAGGAAGGAAGGAGATATGAATTATGCTAAGGTTATATCAGCCTGCCAAGAAGGGCCAAGATGTGAAAGGGAAGAGCAACTGGGTGCAGATGGAGAGGGTGATAGGTCGAATGCTGAGGCACAACCATGCTACCAAGAGCTACTGGAAAAATCAAGGGAGAAAATGACCACATACAGACAGGATCCAGAGTCACAGAGGGAGAGGCAGTGCGAGGAGGAAAGGGCAAAATCAGTGTTTATCCACGGCTTCAGGAGAGAGAGGAAAGGACACACACTGAAAGACAGCAGGAAGAAAGAAAGGAGACTGAGAAAATCATCACGGAAATAGGTGAAGAAGGCATGGACGAGATTGTAAATTTTCAGAGAATAAGGGGGTACTTAAAGGGGAGAAACCGACCGATCAGGCTGATTCTCAGGACAGAAATAGTGTGGAACAGGATTCTCCAAGAGAAACCACGGTTGAAATAATCGGAAGAGTACAAGAGGGTGTTCCTAGAAAAAGACAGAACACAAACAGAACGACAGCAGCTGAGGGAGAGGACAAAAAAGCGAGAGGAGCTAGGAAAGGAAACAAGGATGGAACCAGCAGAGGTAAGTCAGAGCAGAACAGAGCAGCAAGGGCAAGCACACATACAACTATCCTCAGAACCCCACAACCTATCACACCACCCCAACACACACTACAATCCATACCCACAGCTTCCACAAAACACCCAGCTATAGAATCCCACAGTATGCTGCCAGGTCTCCCACCCCTCACAGGCCCCCTAAACAACAGTGTTGGAAAGGAAACTGAAGGTATGGTACACAAACGCTGATGGGATAACAAATAAGTGGGAGAAGTGGCACGAAAGAGTCAAAGAGGCATCACCGGTCATCATAGCTCTCACAGAAACCAAGCTTACCCGGTATGATAAAAAGATGCCATCTTTCCAACGGGATATCAGATCCTGAGGAAAGACAGAGGGAACAGGGGGGGGGTGGAGGACTGGCACTGCTGATCAAAAATCGATGGAATTTTTATGAGCTGGAGAGAGGAGACAGCGGAGAAGGAAGTGATTACATAGTTGGAACACTTCACTCTGGAGGTCCCAAGGTGGTAATTGCAGTGATGTATAACCCACCCACAGAACAGAAGGAGGCCAAGGCAAGAGTATGACGAGAGCAATAAAAGCGATGGTTGACACACTGCTGCAGTGGCCAGAAGAGCTCGTGCATGCAGGGGAAAGCTCCTGATCGGGTGACTTTAACCACAAGGAGATCGATTGGGAGAACTTGGAGCCACAGGGGGGCCAAGATACATGGAGGGCTAAGATGATGGAGGTGGTACTGGAAAACTTCATGGGACCAACATGCAAGGGACACTACAAGAGAGAGAGGAGAGGGGAACCAGCAAACTGGGCTTAGTATTCACCCGGAGTAGTGCAGATATTGAGGACAAACACATATGAAAGAAACCCCCTTTGGGGCCCAGCGATCATGTGGTTTAAGCTTCGAATACACAGTAGAGCTACAAGTGGAGGGGAAGCAGGAAGGCCAGGCCGAATGAAAACCAAACTACAAGAATGGGGGACTACACGGGAATGAGGAACTTCCTAAAAGGGTTCATGGGACAGAGAACGGGCAGGGAACTAGTTAATAATGATGGAATATTACAACAATGTGCAAGGGGAGGCGAGGAGAGGTTTGTCCCAAAGGGGAAAAAGGGAAAATAAAAAGCCGGGATGACCCATGATTCCCCCAAAGGTGAAAGGGAGGAAAAAACCCAATTTGGCTGGGGAATGAAGAAATAAAAAGGGAAAGCCCCAGGAGAATAAAGGGAGCAGTCGTAGAGCCAAAAAAGAATATGCCAATAAGAAGGGAGGCCCAACGAAAATTTTGAAAACGCATAGACGAAACCCAAATTGACCCAAACGTTATACAGCCACATCAGGGGGAAAAAACAGTCAAGGACCATTAATCAGGTAAAGGAAGGAAGGGAGGAAGACAAAAAAAAATGACCCCTGAAGTATGTGAGGAACCAACAAGAGATTTTAAAGAAAATGTTCCAGACAGACAGAAGGGGGTCCCGAAAAACGGAGAGGTGGGGCACACCACCAATGTGGACACGTACACACAACCGGGAAGGGGAAGACTTCTGAGTGAGCTAGATACCCCAAAGGGAATGGGGCCAGATTAAAATCTCCCCATGGATCCTGAGAGAGGGAGAGAGGCGCTCTGTGACCCCTAACAACAATATTTAATTGTCATCGAAACAGGGGGATTGCCTTTTGGCATGGGAAAACAGCAAAATTTTCCCCAATCTTTAAAAAAGGAACGACATGAAGCCTAAAATACAGACCCGTTCCCCTGACATTATATTGCAAAGTCATGGAGAAGATTTCAGGAAAAAGTGGGGGAAGAACTAAAAAGGAATGATCTCATCAACAGCAGCCAACATTGTTTCAGGGACGGGAAATCCTGTGTCACAAACCTACGGAGCTCTATGAGGGGTGGGTGGATTGCATTTTCTTGGACTGCAAGAAGGCGTTTGACACAGTTCCTCACAAGAGATTAGTGCAAAAACTGGAGGACCAAGCAGGGATAACGGGGAAGGCAATACAATGGATCGGGGAATATTTCTCAGGAAGACAGTAGCGAGTCATGTACATGGCGAGGTGTCAGAGGGGGCACCTGTGACCAGCGGGGTCCCACAGGGGTCAGTCCTAATACGAGTACTTTTTTCTGGTATTTGTGAACGAAAATGACGGAAGGAATAGACTCCAAGGTGTCCTGTTTGCAATGACGTGAATTTAATGAGAAGAATTCATTCGATCGAAGACCAGGCAGAACTATAAAGGGATTTGACAGGCGTAGACGTGGTCAAGCAATTCGCTCCTGGAGTTCAATCCCATCAAGTGCAAAGTCATCAATTTTGGGGAAGGGCAAAGAAGACCGCGGGACGGAGTACAGTCTAGGGGGCCAGAGACTACAACCCTCACCAAGGATAAAGATCTTAGGGTGAGTATAAACACCAGGCACATCTCCTGAAGCGCACATCAACCAAATAACGGCTGCAGCATGGGGGCGCCTAGCAAACCTCAGAACAGCATTCCGACATCTTAATAAGGAATCGTTCAGGACCCGTACACCTTATACATTAGGCCCATTTTGGAGTATGCGGCACCAGTTTGGAACCCACACCTAGCCAAGCACGTAAAGAAACTAGAGAAAGTGCAAGGTTTGCAACAAGACTAGTCCCAGAGCTAAGAGGTATGTCCTACGAGAAGAGGTTTTAAAGAAATCAACCTGACGACACTAGAGACATGAGAGATAGGGGGGGGGGACATGATAATGGACATACAAAATACTGAGAGGAATTGACAAAGTGGGCAAAGACAGGATGTTCCAGAGATTGGACACAGTAACAAGGGGACACAGTTGGAAGTTTTAAGACACAGATGAATCACAGGGTCACAGGGAGTTAGGAATTATCTTCAGCCACAGAGTAGTCAGGAAGTGGAATAGTTGGGAAGCGAAGTTTGTGGACGCAGGATCCATACATACTTAACAAGGTATGATAAAGCTCACGGTACGGGAGAGTGACCTAGTAGTGACCAGTGAAGAGGTGAGGGCCCGGAGTTGGACCGACCCTGCAACGTCAACTAGGTGAGTAACACACCACACACACACCACACACACACACACACACCCCACACACTCATGATTCTGTCACGTCAGAGATCACAGTCATTCTATTTACTGGTCTTCTGCTAAAACTGTCTTCCCTACTTCCAACTTTAACATCGCCGTCTATTGAATCCTCCCTAATACACAACTTTTCTTTTATGAATCTTAGTCCTGGCTTTGTCTCTGTAGATGCCTTCCTCTCCCCTTTCATTGAAAAAATGCTCCAAACTTCAGAACACTCGTGATTTTAATCTGATTTCTTTTTTCTTTTTTCTTCTTCTCCCTTTTTCCCCTTTCCTCTTTCCTTTTTCTCCTTTTGGTTGTGTTTCTTCTGCCTGGGTATTGTTCCTTCATTTTTTTTTATTTCCCCCCACCCTCCTCTGTGTTTTTCCCTTCTTACCCTCTGTGGCACCTAGCTCACTTGCAGTCTCCTCTTTCCTCAGTATTTACTGGCTCCACCTCCACCATACTACATCCCCCACTACTACCCTTTTACCTCCACTGCTATCACCACCACCTCCTGGCCTGTATATATCTTTTCCCCATTCTCTCCTTTCGTTAATGTGACTTTGTAAATGGGCCAAGTCGGATCGAAACGTCGTCGTAAACTCCTCCTTCTATGTGCGGTTATTTGTGTATCGTTTCCCGTCACGGTATTGTGCCTTTTTGTTATTTAGGTTTAAAATGAAGTTTAGTGAACAATAATGTATAGTGAAGATGAGGTGTATGACATTTTTTGTTTATTTTGTAGTGAAAATGAGGTAGTACAAATAGTATGTAGATAAGATGAGTAAGTTTCGTAATGTGATTCCGTACCATTGGGCGGAGTTAGTCTAAGTTGGAGGAGCAACTGACGGGAAAAGCACCTTCAAACGTGAACATGACCCAGCTATTTGCATTATCTACGCTCAAACCTTTAAGAGGCCTAATTTTTGAAAATCTAATGTAATTTTCGTCATGTTTTCCCTTACCTGGCCAGTCACTGGTAGTGGTATTAGTTACCTTTAGCTAAATATATTGACTAAGGTATAAAAGGCTCTTCACCTCAATAATCGACACGTAGGAGAATGAAACTTACGTCAAGTTTCGGGTCCGACTTTGACCATTATCTAGTCACGCACTAAAATGCGAACGCTTCTTTACCTTCATGTGTTAGCCTAATAAGTTTCTTTCTCCTGTGCGCGTGCGGGTTATTTGTGTATTGTTCTAGCCACAGTATTGTGCCTTTTTTGTTTCTTTCTGAAAATTCATATGAATTTCATTGTTATCAGTCAGCTAACCCACATCTCAAAAGGGCGATTAATTATATCGTCAAGATATGCTCAATAACTGTCAGCTTTACTGAATACAAAGTCCTCAAACAGGATTAGTGTAACACAAGTATCGAAGTTGCGACCAGTGTCAGCTGCTCTATACCAACGCTTCCTTTATTATAACTATGGCAAAATCGTTGTAAGTCTCGTTTCTTTTCCCGATGGAGGTTACGGAATTTCTGTTGGTACTTAGCCGATTTTAATGCATACTCCTCAGAATAAATGATGGAATTACTTTCCTGTCGTTTCTCACGCAGCTGAGAGTGTTATGCAAACCTCCTTATTACATAGATAAGTTCAAAGATACTGCTTAATTCTGAATTATTTAAGTATTTCAATCCAGGTTACCCTCGTTTTATTTAGATTGAAAGCTGCGGAGTTTAGATATTAAAACAAAAACAAGATTCCTCATTTACTATACTCGCACTTCTATCTCTGTTTCTATTCCTACTTATTTCTTGCACACCAATATTCTTTCCTTGCTTATTCCTTAAACTCTTATTGCTACAACTATTTTGCGGATATAGTGTCCGCTGATCATCATTCAGTGGCCGCTGCTCTCTAATGTACCACAGTATAGTCAACAGGATATGTAAGTGAATTAACTGGTTAGTGTTCTGGAGGTGGCGACTGTTTTGTCCAGCAGGACACATCTCACTAAGACCAAGATTTTTCCCCTTTTCACTTTGTTCTGGATCCCTAGTGAGCCTAAGAAAACTGACCCAAGCAGTAGTCTTATAAATTTTCTGAGGAGACTGCGTAGCTTCACTAGACTGGATGAATGCGGTTGTCTTCACTAATGTAATCTCACTACTTGTCTCACAATTCACATCAAATTTGTGAAATGTATCGGCAATTAATTGTTAAGATAAGATTTCGTTCGGATTTTTAACCCCGGAGGGTTAGCCACCCAGGATAACCCAAGAAAGTNTGCAGTGCATCATCGAGGATTGTCTAACTTATTTCCATTGGGGTCCTCAACCTTGTCCCCAGGATGCGACCCAAACAAGGAGACTAACAACCAGGTACCTATTTGCTGGTAGGTGAACAGGACAACAGGTGTAAGGAAACGTGTCGGAGTGTTTCCACCCACCTGGAATCGAACCCGGGCCCTCCGTGTGTGAAGCGAGAGCTTTAGCCGCCAGGCCACGGGACATTATACGTGATGTATGTAAATACGAAATCTCCAGCTGAAATGCTAGTCTTCACAGTCCTCAAGAGTTAAAGTATTTAGAGGGTCAATCCTTTCTTTAGGCTCAGGCCCTTTGTACAAAGTTTCCATATCTAATGGGCCTAAATAAAACTAAATAATAGTTGTATGGCAGGTTTTACGTTAATACTGTACAGCAGAATTATTTCCCGGGTGTCCCGGTGCCCTGGTGGCTAAGGCTCGCTTCACACACGGAGAGCCCGGGTTAGATTCCCGGCGGGGTGGAAACATTTCGACGTGTTTCCTTACACCTGTTGTCCCGTTTACCTAGCATCAAATAGGTACCTGGGTGTTAGTCGACTGGTGTGGGTCGCATCCTGGGGGACAAGATTTTAAGGACCCCAATGGAAATAAGTTAGACAGTCCTCGATGACGCACTGACTTTCTAGGGTTATCCTGGGTGGCTAACCCTCCGGGGTTAAAAATCCGAAGAAATTCTTATCTTATCTTATCTTAACTCTAAATTTATTCAGCAAATCTCATAATAAATAATTACTAGAAATACGTAAATATTATCCTAACCTATAAGAAACATTAACTTATCTGTAACACCCTCAGACTTGAAATATTATTGAAAGTGTCCATATTCCACACGACAGCACTATTTATCTGGTAAAGATAACATAGTTTAAGATCACACTGGCTTCACTCTGGGAGAATAGAAAATTATCTTGCATGTCAGCAAAACTGTGATGCCTGGCAAGGAGTCTGTTCAGACCCGTGACCTCTGAGCTGAGATGTGTCAATGAGATCTGCAATATTTAAACAATTCCAATAAACGTTTTTGTTATTTTATTTTATTATCACACTGGCCGATTCCCACCAAGGCAGGGTGGCCCGAAAAAGAAAAACTTTCACCATCATTCACTCCATCACTGTCTTGCCAGAAGGGTGCTTTACACTACAGTTTTTAAACTGCAACATTAACACCCCTCCTTCAGAGTGCAGGCACTGTACTTCCCATCTCCAGGACTCAAGTCCGGCCCGCCCGGGTTTCCCCGAACCCCCTTTTAAATGTTACTTTGCCACACTCCAACAGCCTCAAGTATTAAA
>NC_069399.1:15307394-15322508 GCF_026875155.1 Cherax quadricarinatus | reverse complement strand
AGAAAAATCCCCCCCCCCCCAATACCGAAAAATCTGGAATCATCACTTATTTCTATATCCGACAACTTCAACCAGAATAGTGGCTTCTATAACATAGCTGAACCACTTGCCAAGAAACTCCTTCATCGCTATCCCACATAAGAACACTGTAGAAGGTCTGCTCACAAACTTGTCCAGTCTCCTTTCCAAGCTACCCAAGTTTTTAGACTCTACAACCCAACTCGGTACATCATCAGATGCAGCATTCTTCACCTGACCTCAGCCGGACTATAAATACTCGCGTTCCTTCCACCCCAGGTGCGCAAGGCTGACACCCGCACTTACTTCCCTATCACACAATCTGTCACTGTCCTTGGCGTTAATCTTGACTACCTTCTTCGTTTACACGGACACATTCACTCAAGGCATGCAATAGCTAGTAAGGCCCTTGCGGGCCTCTACAAGCTGAAACATGCCTCTCAGCGCACCAAACTACACCTCTACAAATCCCTAATACGTCCTCTGATAACTTACTCTCCTCTAGCCCTCTCTCTTGCAGCAAAAACAAACTTACTTAAACTGCAGCGTGTCCAGAACAAGGCGCTGCGCTGGATGCTTGATGTCAGATGGGAGAACTTCGCCACAAGCGAGGTCTCTCCATGCCAGTTAGACGTCCCTGCGCTGAATCTGTACTGGAAGAGGCTCAGTGACAGACAGATAGACAAACTTGAGACACGACATGACTACTGGACCTCTCTCCTTGACGCAGACATTCGCAGACCCACAAACCAACACAACCTTTTCTACTCCTTGCATGATCCTGCTCCTAACCCTACTTACAAATAACCTTGGATCCGCTGACAGGTACCTTTAAGACAGGTACCATTCTCTGACCCACGTTCGCCTTAGCTTTTTTGGGTTAAGACATGACTCAGTTCTGCACTCCTCTCTAGCTCTAAAGGTCGCAAGTCCCTTACTCCCAGCTCACCCCACCGGAGTCCCAACAGAAGAACCGGAATTTCTCTTTTCAATATCTGTCCCACGATCGCCTTTGCTGCTGGGTTAAGCCCTGGCTCTATTTCTACGACTAAGAACACTCCTCTCCAGCACTATTCTTCGTCTGTCCCGTCTTCCCCGCTCATCCCATTTGGGATCTTACCTGAACTTTCGTTCGTTCACCCCAGGTAGTTCTGTTTGTGACTTGAAAAAGCCCACTGTGTGGGCGAAACGTAGTCAATAAAGGATCACATTATACTGCATTTGTGTTTATATTGCCATTGTGTCGGTATTTTATACCATTTATTTCCAAGGTTAACCTCTCCTCTTCTGATGCGCCTATAAATTCCCCTTTTCTCCCCTAATAGATGCTTTAGCCTCCTGTTAACCCATTTGGGATCGTTATTATTAGACCTAATTTCTCTCTTGGGAATGTATATACTCTGGGCACTGTGTACATTATTAAGAAAACAATCATAAAAGCAGATCCCTTCATATTCATAAGTATGATTATCACCAATAAAATCATTAGCTAGATAACCCCAATCAAGATTAGACAGATGTTCCCTAAGTCCATTATAATCGGCAGAACGAAAATCAGGGATTTTTACTGTATTATCATTATTCTTGCATTCCCAATTAATGTTAAAGGTGATGGATTTGTGATCACTTGCGCCAAGCTCTTCAGTGATCTCCAGATTATTCACGGGGTTTTTCCCTTAAATTTACAAAAATTGGTTAGAAATTTTTTCCCCCTGGAAGGCTCAGTTACACTCTTTTTTGGGAAAAAGTCCGGGAAATGTTTCCAGGGAAGTCACTGGACTCAAGATTCCCTTTGAAAAGGGGAATTCCAGTAAATTTTTGGCAAAGTTAAAGTCCCCTACTAAAATTTTTTACTGGCCCAGAAGCCCTAACAATTTCGTCCCAAAAGGTTTTTCCCCCTCTATCGTGTTTCCAACCCTGGAGGTGGGGTATATTACCCCCTTAAAAATTGTTTTTTTTTTGTTGATGAATGGGTTCAGAGAACCGACATGTTGTTTAAATTAGAAAATTTTGCAACTCGGGGTTTCTTTTTTGAGGAAACTTTTCCCCAAAAGTGGTTTCCCCCTTTTCCGGGGGGGTTTCTACGTAGGGGGTATTTAAAGGAACGGGGAGAATGAGGGTTAATAGCCCCAACCTTGATTCGATGTGTTCAGTCCATCAAGTTTTCCAGGGGGGGCTGATAAAAGCCCTGTGTGGCAAAACGTTTCCTAAAAGATCCCCAAGAGTTCCCACATGTGTTAATTTATCAATTGGGTTTTTTTGACCCCACGAACTCTCCCCAAAACAAAATTGTTTACTTTTTCCCTTCTTTTTTTTATCCCGTTTTTAGGAAAACAATTAATATTTTCTCGAATACAATGCAACTCCCCCCCCCCTTCCCATTAACAATCCCATTGATAGAAAAGTTTAGTTTTTGAAAGGACATAGGAAAGTTTTTGGGTTTGGAAATGGGTAGTGATGAGTTGGAACAGTCTCCCTGTTGGGTTTTTAAAGGCAAAGGATTTTGGGGGTTTTAAAATTTAAAATTTATTTTTGGGGGTTTTAATACATGAGTTGGGTGGGTTGGATTTGAGTGGGATTTTCCCACATCAGAGCTTATTTTTTGGGTTTAGCATTAAAAAATTGGGGTTTGGTCAAATTTTTTTTTGTGGGATGTTTTTAAAAAGGCCCTCCCTTAGTAGGGGCCCAAAACAGGTGTGCAGGTTCCCCTTTTTATGTTTTATGTTCTTTGGGATTTTTTGAAAGGGTTTTTTTGCCCTTGGTAATGAAAAAAAACCCTCGAAGCTATAATTAGGTGAAGTAGAGCTTGATCATACGGGAATGGGGAAAAAGACTTGGGGGGTAATGGGTAAGCGAAATCTAAAGCCAAGCCAGTCCCTTTAGTGGCGCAAAAAGGGCCCCAACGATTATTTGGTTTTATTAAAAAAAAGTATAAGAAAACAGAAGTCCAAAAGTTTTTTAAGCTCTATCCCATCATAGAGGGGCCCTCATTTAGATTATGTGCCCAGTTTTGGTCCCCTTATACGGTGGACATAGACCATTGGAGAACATACAGAGAAGAAGGGACTAAAATGATTTATGTGAAAGGAACCCCCCGTTTAAAAATAGACTTAAAGAGGAAAAATTTATTGGTGTTCCCGACAAGTTTGGGGGGAAAAAAGACACTTTTGTACAGTTCGGGGACATTTTTAAAAGGGAAAAGTTTCCCCACAGTGGTTTCCCTTCATTCCAAATAAGAAAAAAACCTTTTTATAGTGGGGGGGAATAGCAGAAAAAAAAATTTGCTTGCAGAAATGATGACCCCCAAAAACGCATGTGTTCAACATAGGGGACGATGTTGGAAACCCCTCATGAAATTAAATTAAACCCTAAACTAGTTATTAAAAAAGACGATTTAAAGCGGAAAAAAAATGCTTTTGAAGCTGCACTAATTTTGTCATTTAAACTATAAAGCAAAAACCCGGGGAGTTTACAGTTTTTTAAAAATTACTAAGAAAAGAGGTTTATTCCCACCCATGGGAACTGGTGTTCTTGATGCCAGGGGGCCCCTCTCAAAACCTCCCCTCTTATTTCCCATTATACTACTTTTAAAATTACCCCCTCTCCCCACGTTACCTCATGACCCCCAAACCACTTTTTTATATGTTTTTTTCTCTGTTTTTGGATGAAGACCCCACCGTGGCCAAAACGTTTTTTTTTAAAAAATGTCCGGAACTTACTTTAGTGTTTTTTTTCCACATAGCCCTTAAAAAATTTCCCTTAAATTTCCACTCTGGGGGGGTTTAGAATGGGGGGGGATATTTTGGAAGTGTAAAATTGGATGACAGGCATAAAAAAAAGGGGAGATTTAATAAAAGTACTAAAGGGTTTGTCAAACCGGGTAAAAAACAAAAATTAATGGTTTAAAAATTTTGAAAAATTTAGATTTAAAAAAGGGACAAGGTAAGTAGGGTTTTCTAACGGTTTGTAGATGCGGGGAAAATTTTTCCCCAAAGGGGGGTTTGATAGAGGTAGGCCCTTTGGGGTTTGTTTTAAAGAAGAGACGGACAAATTATGATTTGGGAAAGGGGCGGGGTTTTGTTTTGGTGTCTTTGGGGAAAGGGATTTTATTTTTGGGGTTTAGTTTTTGGTTAGAGGTCGTTTTGATTAAGGACCTGCCTGTTGGGGGTAGGTTCTGCGTGCCCTTTACATTTTATGTTTTATTTTTCTTTTTTTGTATGTCGTTATCATGTTTTCCCTTTTGATTTCCGGTCCCCCGGGTGTTTCAGACGTTTTCCCCTTTAAACCCTTCGTGTTTTGTTTTTGTGGTATCACCTATTTGGGGTTTGGGGCAGGGGTCGAGTCCGACTCCGGGGCCCCCCCCCTCTTCACGGGTTTCGCTACAAAATTTACTCCCCTAAACTTTTAACCCTTTATCATCCCTCTGTTGGGTGTGTGTGTATGTGTGTGTGTGTGTGGGGGGTTGTGTGTGTGTGTGTGGGGGTTTTGTGTGTGGGGTGTGTGTGTTTTGTGTGGTGTGTGTGGTGTGTGTGTGTGTGGGTGGGGTGTTTTGTGTGTGTGTATGTGCTTTGTATGTGTGTGAGTTTTGCTTTGTGGTGGGGGAAGGGACATTTACTTCCTCCTGTCTTTTTCCCGGCAAAAATTTTAAAAAAACTGTAGGAAACAAAATTAAAAAAACAAAGAATGCCCATTGCTCTTTGGAAAACGTTGTGAGGGAGTGCCAAAAAGTTTACCCTCGGAAAAAAAAAAAAAAACAAAAAAAGGAGAAAAAAAATTTTGGGCCCAAAAGTGTCCCGAGAAAGGAGGTTTGTTTTATTTTTCTGAAAAGATACCTTGGGGGAAAAGGGGTGTTTTGGGTGGGGGAGCGGGACACCCAGGGTAGATGTGTGAGGGGAAAAGATGCAGTCTTCGTCGATGAGACCCCCCCCAAGAGTACGAAAAAGTAACGATTTGGACAAAGTAATCCGGGGTTTTGGGCGGGGAAATATCCCCCACGGTTAGTTTTGTCTAAAAAATTGGTACGACGGGGAAAACCCCGGAGAAGACGGGCCAAAACACCGGGAAAGAAGAGGTTTATTTTTGGGGTTTCGTTTGGGGCTGAAAACCAGGGTATAGGGAAGCTAACAACAGGGTACGTTTGAGGTAACAAAGATACGAAAAAGCAAACCCCCTGGTACGGAAATGTAACACCAAGGTACGGGGATGCTAACCCAGGTAGGGGTGATGCTAACCCCAAAGGTTCGGTGATGCAAAACCCCAAAGGTCGGTGATGAAACAGCAAGGTACGAATGTGTCTCCCCTTTTCCCAAAGGGACGGCAAACATCAGAAACACTTTTCAAAAAACAAAAGGGCACTGTTTAGTTTTCCAAATAGGAACGTGAGGCTCCAATAGGGTACAAAAGGCTAAAAAACCGGGAAATGACGAGGCCCCAGTAAAAAGTTAAATTTCCCTTTTAGGGCAGTGGAGGTTAATTCCAGTTCACGACGGGGGAAAAACGGGGGGTACTCCCAAAAATAACCCAAAACAGAAAAGTAAACAAGGCCGAAAAAATTCCATAAAGGGGAAAGAGGAAAAATCAGGGAACGGCGAGGGTTTCCCAGAAAAAAAATTGGTTTAAACCCCTAGGGCACCCGAAGCTAAGACCGGGGAACGCGAGGCCCCCGTCATGACATTTCCGAGGATTACAGTATGATATTGTGAGGCTTCCCCGACCTTCTGGGGTCTCCCCAACGCCCATTAAAAAATTCTTAGGGACAAAATCTTTTTTTCCCAGTCACGCATTTCCAGTTGGCACCCCCATTTTGAATTCTCTTTGGTTTTTAAAAGAAAAAAAATTCAAAGCTAAAGTTCAGGAGGACAATAATCTCTTTCATCCCCTTTAAACCCTTTTTCCGATTTTCTTCCCTGTGAAGAAAAATTTCCCCTTGAAAAAACCCTCACCCCTTTTCATTTTAAAAAACTGAAAATTTTGGGAGGGGCCCCCCTTTAATGTGCGGCGTGTGGGGGGAGTGCATTTTTCCCTGGTTGTTTTTTGTATGGCAATTCTTTGAGAATTGCCGTTAAAGAAAACTTCAAAAAATTTATAGTCCCCCCATTTTGGAAATAGGGAAGGGGAGAGTGTCGAAATTTAGCTGTTTTAAAATGAAAAAAAATGGAAAAATAAATTTTCTCCCCTGAAAAATTTGGAAGAAAAAAGGGTTTTGAAAATATTTTTTGTAAATTATTTTAAGGAAGCAAAAGATTTTTTTGTTTTTGGGGGGAAGCAGGACACCCGCGGCTTATCTGGGTTGCCCAAGAGGCAGTTTTAAAAAAAACGAGGATACCCCGGGAAAGGGACGAGGTGCTTCAGGGAACGACTAGGCTAACATCGGGGAAAAGGGACGAGGCTAAAAACAGGGAAGGGCCCTAGGTGTGTACGAATGGTATTTTAATCCCGGACAAGATGAGAGTAAGACACATGTGCAAAAATCTGGGTATTTTATTGTAGACGTTTCGCCTTTCCCGGGCTTTTTCAATTCAAATTCTGGGGAAAAACTGTCTTTAAGTTTTGGGCCTGAATTTGTATTGTTTAAAACCATGGTGGCGAAAAAGTCTACAATAAAAATACCCGGGTGTTGCCCCATGTGTTTACTTTCAAAAGACTAGGCTTAAAATCAGAGGACGACGAGGGTTTACATCGAGTTTTATGAGATTAAAAACCAGAGAAAAACGGGCTAAAAAGGGAAAACAAGAATAGGAATTGAGGAAGATTGCAGGGAGGGCCCAGGGACCCTACTAGGCAAAACTTTCTAAAAATAGATCCCCTAATACAAATATTTGTTATCTCTACTTAAATTTTATCCCAAAGAATGCTTTGATCACCCCCCCAAAATTGGGTTTGCAAGGGCCCATTTTTAAAAACAATCCTCACACTTAATATCATTTTCCTAGCAATTTTTTTTAAACTTAGTGACCCAACATTTCAAAATTTTTCCAAACTTTGTACTTCCCTACATTTTTAACCTAATTATCCATTTTGGTCAAATTTTTTCCCAGTTCTTTCTTGAGGGAACCCCCCATAACCATATTTATATCATTATTTATGCCCATCTTCCCCTTTATACCCGCATTTATATCCCCCATTTTTTTCTTACGGTGAATGGGAGGTTAAGAACTTTGATTTTCTTCGTTTGAAAAATTTGTTATGCAGGTTTAAAGAAATTTTTATATTTTTCTTTTATGTTCTGGGAATTTTTTATCCATTCCCTAGCACCGGACGAATGGCATTATAATCTAAGCGAGGTCTTATAAAGATGTATTTGGGTGTTGTATAACCCTCTTGACTAAGTTGTTATACTTCTTGTATTTAAAACATTTAATGGCTTGGGGGGTTTTTCTTACCCCAACTCATTTAAAACAAGAAAAATGACGAGGCTAACTATAAAGGGGAAAGACCAGGCTAAAACCCAGGCACGAACAGAGTCCCCTACCCCCAAAATCCCGACGACTTTAACTCCAGGGCCAAAAGCCCATGCAAACATCACTGTATAACGAGGTTGCACTAAAAAAGGATAGGCTAACCCTGTGCACCACATTATTATCGAGGGTGCTGCTACCGATCACGACGAGGATCCGCTTTGGGCGGGCACTAAACTAACACCAAAGGGGGAAAAATTCCCAAACCAGGGCATGGGCGAGATTAAAACCCAAAGGACGACTGTCCCCAGCCCAGGGCACGGGGAATAACACCAGGCATTTTGAGGTTTTTTAAAACCTGCCCATGATCCTAAAAAAGGTTGAAAAGGGGGCCCCAGCAAAGGGACGACTAGATATCCCCTTTGGCGGGAAAGAAGCAAACTCCCCCACTCGGTAAGTCTCCCCCCAGGACACGATGAAAACTTTAACCCAAAGCACGACGAAAAATTTAAAAAGGGGTTTAAAAGACCCTTACAAAAAGGGGGCCCGCGATCCCAAAACTACAAAAAGACGAGGGGTAACTTTTTTAAAATGACCCAAAGGGTAACACTGCAGCACGGGGAGGCTAAACCCCCCGGGACTCTTTTTCCCCCCCACATGACGAAGCTCCAAAACGACACAAATAGGCTTCACCCAAAACAAACTGGTTTTCCCAGGAACAACTTGACTCCCCTCGGGGAAAAGCTAGATCTTACCAGGGGAAACCATTTGACTCTCCCAGGACACAAACGACTCTCAACAGGGGGCACAACCCAGGCTTCACTGGCCCCAAAAAGACTAAACCCGGGGCAAAAATTTACTTCACCAGGGGCACAATTAGGGTCTCACCCGGGAAAAACTAGACTCCCCCACGACAAAAATTGGCCTTTTACCATGATGCAACTACCCTCTCACACAAACGGGGGCTTCCCAAAAACGGGCAAGGCTACCGTAACACCGATGGGTTCCAAACCCCGTTACCCCCAAATTTTAAAAAAGTCCTATTATATAAAAAAAAATTTAAGAAATTTAGAACAGCTTTTAATTTGTAAGTAAAAAATTATTGGCCCTAAAAAGGGGGTAATTTGGGAAAACATTAAGACTTGTAATGTAGGGGGAAAAATAAGACGTCATTACCGTTTTAAAAATTTTCTAGGATTCTCAGAAATTTTTGGGTGTGCGTCATATAAAATTTTGTTATATTTTATGCCCAATGGTATCATCTTTTTTTTTAAATTGTTTTCTTATTTATTTTTCAAAAGCAGACTAGATGAAAGCTTTTCCTGTTTGGGTTGATATTTTTCCCTGCAAAAAATCTGCATTTTTTTTTTTCAGACATGTTGATCAAGAGATGTGATCTGCGTTTTGGTTTCCCTTTAAAGGGCTATACGAAAAAAGGAAAGTTGTTACTCAGATAAAATGAAAAAACCCAAAAAATTCATTATCGACTACGGCGGGGGGGACTGATACCTTACTCCTTTTTTATTTTTCAACTATTTTTTCTGTATTTTGGCTGAGGAAAAACCCCTATTTTGGGGAAAAAAAAAATATCCAAGTGTTTTCCCGTGTCTAAAATGATCAAACCTTTTTAAGGGTATTTTGGGCTGAGAAGGCAAAAGTGTGACCAGAAAAAAGAACTGCTGGGTTTTTGCTCTTGGGGAAATCTTGTGCCAAATTTTTTCAAAATACTTAAACTTCGTGGGGAAATTTGGGTGTGTTGGTGCTTTATTTTGATCGCGGAAAAAAATAGACGTTTATAAACGGGCTTTGTCGGACGATGATCGTTAAAAGGTTTAAAAATGCTGTCCCCAAAATTTAAAATTTGGAATTTTTTTCCAAAAAAACAACTGTGAGTGGGTTTGTTTTTTTTTGCCCAGTTTTCATTATTTAGGAAAATTTGATTTATTAGCCTTTATCGTGGGTCTGTAATTTTTTTTGTTTCTTTTTGTGCTATATTTGTTTGTTTTACTTTTATTGTTTCTATTTTGTTTACTTTCTTCTTCCCGTTATATATTTTATTAATTTCATTTTGTTTTCTATAAGTATTATTTGTTTTTAAACAATTTTATTTATGTTTTTCATTAAAACTTTTTTGTTTTTATATGTTGCATTGTTTTTGCTGTTGCGTGTGTTATTCAATTAAAAAATTTCTATTAGATGAACTGTTACTTTTAAATGGGATTGGTTGGTAGCGTTTAAACATTGGAAAAGGGGGAAATTGGGAACGTTTTGGGAATGTTGTAAGAAAACGCCACGAGGGCTTTATCAGTAAAAAAAAACAGAGTAAGCTAAAAAAAGTAAATGTATTATAGAGAGGGCATTTCATGGACTAGTACCATTACAGTGAAATGAGGGGTGGAAAGGGGCGTCCAGGTGCAAAATATAAAGGTTTGGAAAAAATATATGAGGAAAATGTTTTTTGTTGATTTTTTATTTAAAACGTTCAACCCTGGGGCAGTATGTATTCCAGTATCCCGTTAAATTTTTTCCTAGGTGACGACGGATCATAATTTGGGTTATACTGTGTGATAAAGGGGTTTTGGAAAATTTGATGTTTAAGATTGTGAACTTATGAAAAATTTGGGAACTTTTATTAAGGAAACGATTCGCCCCCCAGTGGCTTCATCAGTCCCTTTAAAGGGAGAAAGGGTTTTTGGGGAGGGGGTTTGAGGTTAAAACCCGGGTGGGTCTGGGAGACAAAGGTCGTGGAGACAAAGAATGTATCCATAAAAGCAAAAGAGGAGAATGTTTTGAGAGTTTGTTTTACCAAACCTCTTGTTGGTTGTGAGGAAAGGGTTGTGAATTGGGTTTCAAAAAAGGAGAAGGGGTGAAAGGGAGTGGGATGTGAATTTTGGGGGTTAAAGTGTGGGTGAATATAATGAGGAATCCATAGTTTGGAGATCAGGAAAAAAAAGGTGGGATTACCAAAACTTTTTTCCCGAGGGGTGAGGAGGGGTTATTGAAACGGTTGGACATGTAGAGAGAGTGGAATGAAATAGAATGACTTCGAGAGTGTATAAATCTGTAGTGGAGGGAAAGCGGGGTACGGATGGCCTAGGAAATGTCGGAGAGGGGGTAAAGGAGGCTTTTTGTGTGAGGGGCTTGGACTTCCAGCATGCGTACATGAGCATGTTAGGTAGGTAGAAGCAAATGGAGACAAATGGATTTTAGGGCTAGTCGTGCTGTTGGAGTGTAAGCAAGAAAACATTTATGAAGTGATTCAGGGAAAACGGGAGGCCGGACTCGATTCCTGGAGATGGAAGAGCAGTGCCGGCATTCTGAAGGAGGGGTGTTAATATTGCAGTTTCATTACTGTAGTGTAAGCATGCCTCTGGCAAGGCAGTGATAGAGTGAATGATGAAAGTTTTTCTTTCTCGAGCCACCCTGACTTAGTGGGAAACAGCTGATGTGTTAGTAAAAATTACATAATTATTTCCATTTTGTAATTCGGTGACCAGACCTTTTATATCCTACCTCTGTCCCCCCTCCCGCCCTTTTCCATTATTTCTATCCTTACCCATCCTTCTTCCTTACCCATCTTACCAAAGCTCTGGTCATAAGAAGAAGAAGAAGACCAGAACTCTGCAGCATGATCTAGATGAGGCCTTTCCAATAATCTACAGAACTGTGGACTCTTATTATTAATACTGTTCTATTGAGAACACTTATGCACTCTTGCCTTGGGATTAGATTACTGCTAACCGGAGCATCTAAATGTTTTTCGCATTCAGAATGATTGAGATCTACTTCGTCAAGTAGATCTGACCACTACATCCAATTATTCAGGTCTTCCTATAGTACTCATCAGAATTTATTCGACGGCCTATTTCAATGTCATTTTTAAATTTGTTTATGTCGCTATTCAGAAGGACCAAGGGCCCAACAACGACTTCTGTAGAAATCCGCTTGTGATGCGTCCCCACTCTGATTTCTCCCCATTTATGCAAACTCTTTGTTCCCTGTCTGTAAACCACGCCAATACCCAGGAAAAAATCCTCTCGTATTTCATGTGCCCCCTGTTTCCACAATATTCTCCGCAAAACTGAACCCCCTATACAAAACATAATATTCTTTTACCATGTTTTAAAACCTCCTAAAATTTCCCCTAGGAAAAATGTTATCAAATTCGAAAAGATAGGAATCCCCCTTCGAAAAGTCGAAATGAGAGTCATGGGGTAAATTTTGGGTTTTTTGAAGGTGGCTTAGGGGAACCCCTCGGAAATTTTTTTTATTCCATCACCTTTTACACAATGTGGGTTAGGCAAAAAGGGTCCAAAATTCGTAACTAAGGCCCGGGCTCCTGTTTTTGTAGAAAATAAAAAGCGTTGCTTTTTTTCCATTTACAGGCACTAGGCCAATTTTTTGGGATTTTTCGAAAAAATAGTAATGGTAGGGAAAGGGTTTTTCATTTATTTTTAAAAAACCCCTTGAAAACACCTCTCAGGGGGGATAATTTTTTTTTTTTTAAAATCTGTGCCTGAGAAAAAATTTTCCACAATTACTATGATTTTCCCAAAGCTTTTTTTCTTCTGACATATTTTTGTTTGTTTTCTGGAATTTCTCTAGTATCAACCGCATAAAAAACCCAGTGGAACTGATGGAAGAAATTTTACACATTTTTCCTTGTCACGGGGAAAGGTTAAAAATTTCTTGAGAAACTTTTAAGTGACCCCTCTTTTTTTAATGTTTCTCCCACATTCCTGAAAAGGAAAACCTTTTTTGGTTGGTCTTCGAAACCCTTTTCAACTTAAACGTCATAATTTCTTTTTGGGTTTTTTTTTAAATTTCCCTTTTTTAATTTTTTTTAAAAAAAATATTGATTTTTTAAGGTGCCCCCCTCCTCTTTTTAAATTTTCTTGTAAGTGTTTTTATTTTTAACCCACGAGATGTTTGGTCCCTGTTTAAACCATTTTTGGATCATTTTTGGGGGATCTTTCCTTGTTTGGTAAATGGTTCCCTGGGCGCTTGAACTATGTATTGAAAAAAAACATAAATGGGGAACCAGCAATTTCTATCTTACTTTCCCCCGGAAAAGGGGGCAATTGGCCACAAAACCCGTTCACCCATCCCAAATAAATTTTTTTCCCCGGGCCCGTTAAAAAACAGCAAAGTGAAAATCAAAAAATTTTCCTTGGGTTGAGGCATGGCTTTCCAATAGAAAGCAGAGAGTTACCATAATGGAGTGAAATCTGAATGGGGATTAGTCACTAGTGGCGTTCCACAAGGATCAGTTTTGGGCCCTCTCTTGTTCATAATTTATATTATGACCTTGATGAAGGGATTACTAGTGACATGAGTAAGTTTGCTGATGATACAAAGATAGGCCGTATAATTCACTCTGAGGAGGATATCAATGAACTCCAGGACGATATGAACAAACTAATGTCTTGGTCTGAGAAATGGCAGATGAAGTTTAATGTGGATAAGTGTAAGGTACTTGCCCTTGGTAATGAAAATAACCCTCGAATTATAATCTAGGTGAAGTAGAGCTTGGTCATACAGAATGTGAAAAAGACTTGGGAGTCATGGTAAGCAGAAATCTAAAGCCAAGACAGCAGTGCCTCAGTGTGCGCAACAAGGCCAACAGATTACTTGGATTTATCTCAAGAAGTATAAGTAACAGAAGTCCAAAAGTTATTTTACAGCTCTATACATCACTAGTGAGGCCTCATTTAGATTATGCTGCTCAGTTTTGGTCCCCTTACTACAGGATGGACATAGACTCATTAGAGAACATACAGAGAAGAATGACTAAAATGATTTACTGTGTAAGGAACCTCCCGTATGAAGATAGACTTAAAGCCTTAAATCTCCACTCTCTGGAGAGGCGTAGAATGAGGGGAGACATCATTGAAGTGTATAAGTGGATGACGGGCATAAACAAGGGAGACATTAATAAAGTACTGAGGGTGTCGAACTAGGTAAGAACCAGGAATAATGGATTTAAGATGAGAGTAAGACACATGTGCATCATCTGGGTATCTTTATTGTAGACGTTTCGCCATCCAGTGGCTTTATCAATACAAATTCCAGGGCATAACTTGAAGACAGTAGAACTATGTACAGAAGATGAGGTAATCAGTCCCTCAACCTAGGAGTAGGTGCGAACAGCACCATAGTCGTGGAGACTCTGAAGCAGAAGAAAGAATCCTGGCGCTTATATAGTAACGTCAGGTGAAGCAGACGAGGGCAAATTCACTGGTGGGCGGGATTCCCCAGTGGAAATAGGTCCTTCCCAAAGAGATGGGTTAGTTGTAGTAGTAGTAGTTGTCGTAGTTGTGAAGGTTATGTACATGTTCTCAGAATTAAGATTCCATGATGTTGCAGTGTCTGACAAGTTGTGTACGAATGGTATATAATACCGACAAGATGAGAGTAAGACACATGTGCAACATCTGGGTATCTTTATTGTAGACGTTTCGCCATCCAGTGGCTTTATCAATACAAATTCCAGGACATAACTTGAAGACAGTAGAACTATGTACAGAAGATGAGGTAATCAGTCCCTCAACCTAGGAGTAGGTGCGAACAGCACCATAGTCGTGGAGACTCTGAAGCAGAAGAAAGAATCCTGGCGCTTATATAGTAACGTCAGACACTGCAACATCATGGAATCTTAATTCTGAGGACATGTACATAACCTTCACAACTACGACAACTACTACTACTACAACTAACCCATCTCTTTGGGAAGGACCTACTTCCACTGGGGAATCCCGCCCACCAGTGAATTTGCCCTCGTCTGCTTCACCTGACGTTACTATATAAGCGCCAGGATTCTTTCTTCTGCTTCAGAGTCTCCACGACTATGGTGCTGTTCGCACCTACTCCTAGGTTGAGGGACTGATTACCTCATCTTCTGTACATAGTTCTACTGTCTTCAAGTTATGTCCTGGAATTTGTATTGATAAAGCCACTGGATGGCGAAACGTCTACAATAAAGATACCCAGATGTTGCACATGTGTCTTACTCTCATCTTGTCGGTATTATATACCATTCGTACACAACTTGTCAGACACTGCAACATCATGGAATCTTAATTCTGAGGACATGTACATAACCTTCACAACTACGACAACTACTACTACTACAACTAACCCATCTCTTTGGGAAGGACCTACTTCCACTGGGGAATCCCGCCCACCAGTGAATTTGCCCTCGTCTGCTTCACCTGACGTTACTATATAAGCGCCAGGATTCTTTCTTCTGCTTCAGAGTCTCCACGACTATGGTGCTGTTCGCACCTACTCCTAGGTTGAGGGCAATATAAACACAAATGCAGTATAATGTGATCCTTTATTGACTACGTTTCGCCCACACAGTGTGGCTTTTTCAAGTCACAAACAGAACTACCTGGGGTGGAAGGAACGCGAGTATTATAGTCCGGCTGAGGTCAGGTGAAGAATGCTGCATCTGATGATGTACCGAGTGGCGCTATAGAGTCTGAAAAACTTGGGTAGCTTGGAAAGGAGATTGGATAAGTTTTGTGAGCAGACCTTCTACAGTGTTCTTATGTGGGATAGCGATGAAGAAGTTTCTTGGCAAGTGTTCAGCTATGTTATAGAAGCCACTATTCTGGTAAATTGTCGGATATAGAAATAGTGATGATTCCAGGATTCTTCGGTATTGAGTGTTGTCTTCGTGGCGATAGTCTTTAGT
>NC_069399.1:15265976-15306894 GCF_026875155.1 Cherax quadricarinatus | reverse complement strand
TTTCAAAATAAGAACCTAACGTTCATAGTTCTCCCTAACAATCTGTCGGTTATTTTATACCATTTTAAAGGCTTATACATCATTAGTAAGGCCTCCCCTAGATTAGGGCAGCTCAATTCTGGTCTCCATATTACAAATGGACAAAAATTCGTTAGAAAACATTCAGCGCAGGATGACTAAATTAATACATAGCATTAGAAATCTTCCTTATGATGAAAGATTGAAGACTCTTAAGTCTTAATACATAGCATTAGAAATCTTAAGTTACATTCACTTGTTAGACGAAGAATGAGGGGAGACCTGATCGAAGTGTATAAGTGGAAGATAGGTATTAATAAAGGGGATATTAACAAGGTCTTGAGGATATCTCTCCAAGAGAGAACCCGCAGTAATGGATTTCAATTAGATAAGTTTAGATTTAGAAAGGACATAGGAAAGTATTGCTTTAGAAATAGGGTAGTTGATGAGTGGAACAGTTTACCTAGTTGGGTTATTGAGGCTGGGAGTTTGGGAAGTTTCAAATTTAGGTTGGATAAGTACATGAGTGGGAGGGGTTGGATTTGAGAGGGACTTGCACATCGGAGCTTGTTTCTTGGGTGGCATTGAAAATTGGGTTGGTCAAATGTTGTTAGTGGGATGAATTGTAAAGGACCTGCCTAGTATGGGCCAACAGGCCTGCTGCAGTGTTCCTCCTTTCTTATGTTCTTATGTTCTAATCATTTCTAAACCCATACCTCTAACTAATCCTAGTTTAAAGTCCTAACAACCCCCTCAACTGAGTTAGCAGGAAAACCCACACCTGCCCTGGATAAGTGAACCCCATCCCTGGCATACATGTCATTTCGGCCATAGAAGTTGTCCCAGTTGTCAATGAATGGTACTGCATTATCCTTACAGTGTTTATCCAGCCAACAATTAATACCAATTGCTCTGGACAACCATTCATTACCAACACCTCTTCTTGGAAAAATGCACATATAACAGGGCGCCCCCCCTTCTTCTAAAACATGTCTATAGCTGTCCTGAACTTTCTAACTAAATCCCCACTTCTACGCTTGCCTACATCATTTCCTCCAGCACTGAGGCAAATAATAGGATTGATCCCATTAAACCCTTCATGATGTTGTCAAGCCGGCTAAAAAAATGTCCTCCATCCCAGCCCCAGGAAAGCATACCCTTTGTCTCCTACTCCTGTTTCCCTTCAAGCAGAATGCCCTATCCATGTATCTAACCTGGCTACCCCCAACAACAACAATATTCTTACCTTCCTTGTTGTCGTTCGCCGTGACAACCCCAGTAGTAGACTCACATTCGTCGGGTAGCACCGAGAATGCGTTGGAGGTTTCCACGGGAGTTTCCCACAGCAGTCTCTTTTTTCTTCATCGTTTCTGGCTTTCCATTCGTCTTTTTGATGTCAACTTCGTCGTCCCCCTGCTGTCCAGCCACTGACCACGATCCCTTCTTGACCTGAGGACTCGAAACAGGAGGAACTACTACGAATCCTCTGTTTCCTGGGTCAATCGCCGTTTTTCTCCATCTTCGCTGCCCTAAAATTCTTCCTTAAGTTGCTGGTAAAGTTGCTCGATGGAGGGCATCTTGGTTCAGTCCACGGGAGCAAACAAGACACTTCTTCACAGAGTTAAGTATAGGTGAGCACTCAAAGTACAGGTCACCACTCAAGAGCACACAAACAGGTCTTCACAGAGCTAAGTACACGTCACCACTGGAGCTAAGTACACGTCACCACTGGAGCTAAGTACACGTCACCACTGTACTTATCCAACCTAAATTTGAAACTACCCAAAGTCCTAGCCTCAATAACCCAACTAGGTAGACTTCCACTCATCAACTACCCTATTTCCAAACGAATACCTTCCTGTGTCCTTTCTAAATCTAAACTTATCTAATTTAAATCCATTACTGCGGATTCTCTCTTGGAGAGATATCCTCAAGACCTTATTAATATCTCCTTTATTAATACCTATTTTCCACTTATACACTTCGATCAGGTCTCCCCTCATTCTTCGTCTAACAATGAATGTAACTTAAGAATCTTCAATCTTTCTTCATAAGGAAGATTTCTAATGCTATGTATTAATTTAGTCATCCTACGATGAATGTTTTCTAACGAATTTATGTCCATTCTGTAATATGGAGACCAGAATTGAGCTGCATAATCTAGGTGAGGCCTTACTAATGATGTATAAAGCTGCAGTATGACCTCTGGACTTCTGTTGCTTACACTTCTTGATATAAATCCCAATAATCTATTTGCCTTATTACGTACGCTTAGGCAATGCTGTCTTTGTTTAAGGTTGCTTCTCACCATAACCCCCAAGTCCTTTTCGCAATCCGTATGGCTAAGTTCTACATCATTTAATTTATAAGTGCTAGGGTTATGGACACTCCCGAGCTTCAGAACCTTGCATTTATCTACATTGAACTGCATCTGCCACTTTTCTGACCAAGAATATAGTTTGTTTAAATCCTCCTGAAGTTCACTAACGTCTACGTTTGAATCATTTATCCTACCTATCTTTGTGTCATCGGCGAATTTGCTCATATAACTAGTAATTCCCTCATCAAGGTCATTGATATTTATTATAAACAACAATGGGCCCAAGACTGATCCCTGTGGAACGCCACTTGTTACAGATCCCCACTCGGATTTAACCCCATTTATGGACACTCTCTGCTTCCTGTCTGTGAGCCATGACTCGATCCATGAGAGCACTTTTAACAGTCTTTGGTGCGGAACTCTATCAAAAGCCTTACTAAAATCTAAGTAAATAATATCAAACTCTTTATCGTGATCAACAGCCTCAAAAGCTTTACTAAAAAAAGTTAATAAATTAGTTAGACAAGACCGGCCTCTTGTGAATCCATGCTGAGTATCATTAATCAAGCTATGCTTATCGAGATGGCTTCTTATAATCTCAGCTATAATTGACTAGTAATTTGCCTACAATTGAGGTCAGGTTAAGACACATGTGCAACATCTGGATATCTTTATTGTAGACGTTTCGCCATCCAGTGGCTTTATCAATACAGATTCTAGGACATAATAGGAAGACAGTAGAACTATATACAAAAGATGAGGTAATCAGTTCCTCAGCCTTGGAGTTAGTGTTCACAGCATCGTGGTGGAGGAGAATCTGGAGCAAAGGCAAGAAGACTGACGTTTATATAGGCGTCAGTGGAAGGGACGGGCAGCAAACGAGGGCAGTCACTGGTAGGCGGGATTCCCCATCTCTTTGGGAAGGACCTACTTCCACTGGGGAATCCCGCCTACCAGTGACTGCCCTCGTCTGCTGCCCGTCCCTTCCACTGACGCCTATAAAAACGTCAGTCTTCTTGCCTTTGCTCCAGATTCTCCTCCACCACGATGCTGTGAACACTAACTCCAAGGCCGAGGGACTGATTACCTCATCTTTTGTATATAGTTCTACTGTCTTCCTATTATGTCCTAGAATCTGTATTGATAAAGCCACTGGATGGCGAAACGTCTACAATAAAGATATTCAGATGTTGCACATGTGTCTTAACTTTCATATTGTCGGTATTTTATACCTTTCTTACACAACTTGTCAGACACTGCAACATCATGGAATCTTGGTTCAGAGGACATCTACAAGACCTTCTTCACGGCTGCTGCAACTAACCCATCTCTTTGGGAAGGACCTACTTCCACTGGGGAATCCCACCTACCAGTGACTGCCCTCGTCTGCTGCCCGTCCCTTCCACTGACGCCTATATAAACGTCAGTCTTCTTGCCTTTGCTCCAGATTTTCCTCCACCACGATGCTGTGAACACTAACTCCAAGGCCGAGGGACTGATTACCTCATCTTTTGTATATAGTTCTACTGTCTTCCTATTATGTCCTAGAATCTGTATTGATAAAGCCACTGGATGGCGAAACGTCTACAATAAAGATATCCAGATGTTGCACATGTGTCTTAACTTTCATATTGTCGGTATTTTATACCTTTCTTACACAATTGAGGTCAGGCTTATTGGGCGGTAATTTGACGGTAACGACTTGTCCCCTGTTTTAAAAATAGGAATTACATTAGCCATCTTCCAATTATCAAACACTACTTCCATTTTGCATTCCTTAAGAACCCTTGAAAAAACCTCATCAGGACCCGGCGACTTATTTTGCTTCGGTCTGTCTATCTGCTTCACAACCATTTCACTAGTGACTGTGATGTTACATAATTTATCTTCATCTAGCCCACTAAAAAAATTAATTACTGGAATATGGGTCTTCCTGTTGTAACAACTGGGAGCAAAATAACTTATTTTACAAATCTAGCACATTTCATTCTCTTTGTCAGTAAGTCTGCCCATAGTTATTTTTATGGGGGAACCTATCTTATGTCTAACCTTTTGTTCTATACGATCCTGGAATTTTTTTATGGGTTAGTTTTAGAATCCCTAGAAACTTTATTTTCATAGTCTTTTAGCTTTTTTATCCCTTTTTCCTGTCCATCTTAATGTCAATATATGCTTCATAAGATGATCCTACCTCTATTGATACCTATAAATTCCCTTTCTTCATGCCCTAGTAGACAATTCAGGCTATGATTTATCATTTTGGATGTCATTTCTATTTGTTCTAATTTCTTTATATGGGGAGAAACGTTCTTGAGCGCATTGTTTAGTGTTCAGAAAAACTGTCAAATTGATAGCTCTCTTCGTTTACCCAAGTCAACAGATGATCCGCGTTTCTAAAAGCTTAGTACTTTACCGCGAAACTTCTGGGGGACTGTTACTGAGTTATCGTTACATATGTACTTCCCCTACCAGTACCCTGTCCAAGTTTGTGGTGCTAGCACCGGTTCCTCTGAATTCTAAAGTTATTAAAGGGATTCATTGTTTGCCCGAACTACAGTCAAGCAGGTTATTTCCCTGGTAGATTCTGTCAAAAATGTTCAAAAAAACAATCCTGAACTAATTCTAAGAAGTTCGTATGATCTAAGTTTCCAGTAAAGAAATTCAAATCAATATGACTCAAGTATAAAGTCTCCTAGAATACTACAATATCGTGCTTTGTATGGCTAAACAATTTCCTCCCATAGGTAGTTCCCTGGTCTATCTAAGTTTGGGGGACGGTTATCACTCTTCAACTCGTTTGTATGCCACTTGAAAATTCTATTCACCAGACTCGTATGTGTTAATCAGGCTTAAATACCGTTTTTATGCACACAGTTCAAGCGCTCTCGGCCTCCCCCAAACCCCCACCCCCCTTCCCGATTACTTCTATCTATTGGAGCAATTTAAAACCCTGAATGTGACATTCCGCAGGCATGTCCCGACTTTTTGAATTAAACAGTCTGCAGTTAAGGCAACTTAATCAATGTACTGCACTAGCAACTAATCTCAACTCGTCCCTCTTATTTAGCCACTACGGCTATTTGCATTAATAACATGAGCGACTCTCTTTCTCTTTACCGTCCCTGTTCATTGCTGTTTTTTATAAACTTTACTGTCCTTATACCCAGTGTCACTGGCTTTTCAATTTCTACATCGTTCTGCTTCTTACTAGTTCCTAGAATCATAATGGTTATACACTGGGACTTCATGTTTTCTGCCACAACCATACCACTAACTATTTAGTTTAAGTTCTAACAGCTCATCAGGCATTTGCAGTGCCTCACCCAGGACTAGGATAAGGACGCTCTAGCTATACATGTCATTTCTGCGTAGAGAAGGTCAGTTGTTTCAATGATGTTTCCGCATTTTTCTTACAGTATTTGTCAAGCGCAATTGACCCCAATTGCCTGGACAACCATTCATTTCCAACTCTCTCCTTGGCACAATACCACTATCACAGTGTTCACCTTCCTCCTAAATATTTCTAATGTGACCTATACTGTACTCAGGTTTCACTCTAAGTCTGAAATCGTTGCTTCTCAGCGACAGATCAAAGGATTGCTCCCATTACTTCATGCTGTCATCCAGAGGTAAAAACTATCCTCCATCAGCGGGCCCGCAAACTTGTCTTACTCTTTTTTCAAGAGAATGCCCTTTCCATCATACTAATTGGTTATCCCACCCAACACCATCTTCTTACTTTCCTTGGTGTCGTTCGTTTGGACGTTCCCAGTAGTCGACACATTCGTCGGGTAGCACTGAGAATGTAATAGATGTTTCCACAACGTTTCCACGGCAGGTTCCCTAAACTTTTTTAGTATTCAACTTTCCATTGTCTTCTTGATCGTCAACTTCGTTCCTGGTGTCCAGCCATGAACGTTCCTTTCTTGTCCTGAGGACTCAACACCTGGAGGGATATTACGAATTTTTGTTTTCCTCGGTCAAGTCCCGAATTCATCTTCGCCATCCTCAAATTCTTCCTTACGCTGGTTTTTTTGGTAAACGTTGTCGATGGAGGGCCATCTTGTTCAATTCGTGAGAGAGCGCAAACAGGGTCTTATCAAGAGTCAAGTACACGTCACCCTGAGTACGTACTTTACCACTAATTGGGGTATATTAGTTATATTTGCGTTATATTAGCTAATTAAACTGGACGAGGGCAATGTTCTACATTGTTCTTATGGAGATATATGATCAAAGGTTAGTATATATTTTGACTACAGATTAAAGATACCTAAATGTTGCCACGTGTCTCATCTATTGTCCGTAATGTGTTCAAGTTATATAGACCATAAGAAAGAAGGAAACACTGCAACAGGCCTACTGACCAAGCGAAGCAGGTCCCTGACGGCTAGAACATGACCAACTAGTCAGGTCACTCCCACTTACGGAAGGAATGGCGCCAGACCCAGCAGCACAGCTAGTCAGTCAACTCCCACCCACCCACACACCATCTATATTCATCCAACCTTTTTAAAACCACGAAAGGTCTTAGTTCTGTAACGAGTAGCCGAGAGTTTGTTCACTATCCATCATTCCACTCATATCTTACTTAAACCAGTGCTTTCTATGTCTTCCTGAACCTGAACTTTCCAATTTGAAACCATTGCTGCGAACAGTCCTGTCTTGGTGGATCTTTTCCGCCGTATTTACATCCTTATTATCTGTATTCCATTTATACACCTCAGTCATATCCCTCCTAATTCTATGGCCTTTCTAGAGAGTGCAGTTTCAGGGCCCTATATGCAGATTTTTGATACATGGGATCACCTTGTCATCCTTCTGTACGTTTTCCTGTGCATTTATATCATACCGTTAATATGGGACCCAGACAGGAACTGTGCAAGCATAATCTAATGAGGCCACCCAAGGTTTTATAGAGTTGGAAAAACAACTAAGTACTTCTCTTATTTATACTTCTTATTATTTATACGTCTTGATATGAAGCCAAGGATTCTGTTAGCTTTATTGCGAACACTTAGGCACTGTTGTCTTAGTTTCAAATTACTGCTAACCCGAACTCCTAAATCCTTTTCAAACAATCAGTAGTATTTAAGATCTAACCTTATTCAGTTTTAAGTGAGAAGGTTATTGTCCTGTCCAACATTTACGAACTGTGAATCGGTCTCTCTTCAAACCTGCCTCTGCCCTTCTCCGAACACTGCATCCGTCTATTCACCTCACCCTAGAGTGCACTCATGTCCTCAGTAGACTGATTGGACACCAATTCCGGTGGCATCAGCAACTTTGCTATGTCGCTATTTATTCCCTCAGTCCGCTGAGGTCAGTGGTCAATTACGGTCATCCCTGTCCTACGTCTCTGGGAGTTAGCGTGGGGTGTTACCAAGCACAATGGCTTGTTGTAGTGCTTCAAGAATCTCAGGGTTCCACGTGTTGAAGACGAAGGTTTCTAATCTTCAGTAGGAAAAATAGGAGGCTGAAGTTTCGCGTAGAGACTTTGGGAGGGAGTGTGCTGTGGAAGGATTTAGCTGGTAAGGAGAATCTGGTCACTAGCAGTGATAGCAGCAGCCACGTTAAGTGGCAAGTGGTTCACGTTCAGGAAGATGGAAGCTCCGGAGGGTGACAAGAGAAGATGTGCTGGTAGGACATCGATTCTCTTTTCTCAGGACGAGTACACTTCAATGGTTAATGAGGCTTCAAGGTACCACTGATTCCCCTGCTAATCAAGTTAAGATATTTTAATAGTAGGGAGATTCTCAAGTAACATCTATGGACTGTGATTTATGTAAACGACACAGAAAGGTCAGACAGCGGGTGTGCTTCCAGGAGCTGGGTGTTGGTGACCATATCAGCAGGTTGGATAATATGTCAGGTAATGGGAACAAGCCCATTATCTGTCGTAGTCTGGGGGTAATGACAGGTGAGGGCCGAGATGAAGCTGCTGAGATAACTACAGGTCAGCCCACAGAAGCAGTTAGGTTAAGGGAAGGATCCAGTCATATGCGCATCTTGCCTACAACGGGAAGGTTGGCGATGAATGGATGTCTAGGGCAATGGTACAAAATTGCTGGCTAGACAGGTATGCACTGGAACTGCAATCCTATTTATTGATTTAACTGGACCTATTTTATGGCAAACGTGATCTGTATGCAAGGCATGGGGTTCTGTATTGTGGATGGAGTGGCAGTGTTGCAATTCGCGAACGCATTGAGAGGATAATTGATGACTTGTCCTAGGCTTTACAACTGATAGATTCAAGACTGTATGGGGTGTTTGTGGGAAACAAATCATGCTGCAGAATTAGGACTAAAAAACAGTGGTTCATACCGGGATACAAGAGATATGTTTTAAAATACAATATTCAAAATCACGTTGCTAGAAATGGCAAATCAATTGATCCACAAAGAGAGATAGTAGAGGGCAACGAGTGACTAGCTCCCTTAAGGTTTACTTATACAAATAGTCGGAGTTCCCTACTAAGTAGAAGGAAGGAAGATTGCTTGCACACTGTAGGTACCATAGATATTGGAATAACAGGACTGGTTCACCTGAAAGGTAGAGAAATGCTTCTGATGCACATTACAGGGTTATAAACTATTCCACCCTGATGATATGGTCAACAGAACGGGTGTGGAAGTGGCGAAGTTGTCAGTGAAACTTTAAATTGTTGTCTTCAACATGATATATGAATAGACCATCGAACACAGATCTGTTTGGCTTCAGTTTTCTGGAGGGACGTGACACATTAGTTTTGGGTGTGATTTATAGGCCCTAATCCTTGATAGGGCGTGTAGTAAGGCTGTATGGGACGAAATTATAAGCATCTCGATATGAAAATGTTGTGATAATTGGGAATTTTTTTTAAACTTTACGAAATTGATTGAATCATATGACAGGAAAATATCCTTGAGCTACTGACTTCGCTTAATAGAGTTCAGATTGCTTTTTAGAACAGGTTGTGCCAGAAACAACTCGAGGAAACAATCTGCTTGGTTTCTGAACAAAGCGTCACTATTAGACAATCTTGAGGTTAAATGATGGTTGGGAAAAGTGATCACAAATCACTTTGTTTCCATATATCATCGAATTATCCAGAAACTGCTCCAACTTCTCTGTCCCAGATTTTCACTTGGCCGACTTCATCGGATGAAAATACTTACTGGGTGGACAAAATTGGGATTGTCCTGCCATAGGTAGGTAGGTGTCTTGGTTGCACTTGATGTTTTAGCGTAATAGTTCTAGCTGCCCAGGACAACTTTTGTTCCGAGTAGGGGAAATAGATTTACAAAAATGATTCCCAATGGATGAACAATCGCATTAAACGTCTCATTGGTCAACAGAGAGGGAATATTATCGGCGTATCAACAGAGAGAATGGGCAGTTAGAATCAATATCTTTCAAGCCCAGAGGCAAATCACGGAGGAATAAGAAAAAGCAAAAGAGCTTCTGAGGCTAAGGTGCAAGAGATTAGAAGACTATACCAAACGGGTTCTTTCAGGTATACTCGAAGTAGATTAAGGATAAGATAGGCCAACTTAAGAGTAACTTGGTCATGATCACTGACTGTGATAAGATATGTGTGAAATATTCATTACCTACTTCCTCTCAGTATTACCAGGGACACAACTAGCAAATATTCCTGAACTAATCGATTCTGTAGAACAGGACGATAATAAACTAATGCCACCGAATTGCGGTAACTAGTGCATGGTCCTCAGACAAAAAGAGAAATAAAACCTAACAAATCCCAGGTTGATGAACAGTTTGCAAGGGTGTTTAAAGGATGTAAAGAGGAACTTTGCACATACCTTTGCCAAATCTTCGTAACATATTACTACAAAATGGCGCATAGTGCTGTAAGTGAATGCAATGTAATACCTCTTTAAAGGAGGTGCCAGGTCCTTGGCTTCGACTATAGACCAATAAGCCCTTACACCATAGTGGGAAAATTTTGGTATCAATAATTGCCGAAGCATTTCGTAGCCATCTTGATAGGCACAGCCGATTGATTACTGACTCTCAACCCATTTTACACAGGGGCGTTTGTCTACGCAAATTTATACCTGTTTTCACTATAGGTGTTTGAGGAGGGTAGATCATGGTAATGAATACTGATATTGTGTGTATGGACTTCAGTAAGGCTGTCTCGATAGAGTTCCACCTATAAGGAATTGAGGAACACTTAACGCACACGGAATAGGAGGAGAATTTTTTCCTGGGTAGAGGCAAGGTGACAATATGCAGCAGAGGAGTTTGATAAAATGGGAGGACATCAGAATGGGGACGTTCACTTGTTGTTCAATTTCATAAATCGACATAGATGCGGGAATTAAATAGCTACTAAGCAAATTTACTGATGAACCAAAAATACACTGTCCAATGCATTCTACTGAGGGACATAAGCACTCCCGGATGATTGAAGTGACTGATGCAATGGTCGGAGAAGTGGCAGATGCAGTTTAAGTATAGCCCAAATGCACGTTTCTAAATGTTGGACAGGAAAATAACCATGCGACATATAAAGGTTATAATGTTAGATCTCATACTATGATTGCAAAAAAGGATTTAGGAGTTTGGTTGCAGTACTCTACACACAAGACAAACGTGCATTAGTTTCGCATAAAGCTAACAGAAGTCTTGGCTTATTAGAGGTATAAATAAAGAAGTCTCAGGTTGTTCTTCAACTCTATATATCTTGGTTAGTGCCTATATCGATAGCTGCTCAGTTTGGTCACCTGTAAACAGAATGAGTCTACCTTGTCTGGACCGTCACGCGGAGGATGACAAAGTTGGATCCTTGTATAAAATCTTCCCTATGAGGATAGATGAGTGCTGTTGACTCTGCACTCTCTCGAATGGCGTCGGATTTAGGGGGGATCTATGTTCGAGGTGTTTAAATGGAAAAACGGACATAAATAAAGGGATGTAAGTAGTGGGCCTGAAAATTCCTGCCAGTGCGGACTGCAGCCATTGGTTTCAGTTGTAGTTTTTAAAATAGGATCGTAAATACATGAGTGGGTATGGGTGGGAATGAGTTGGACTTGACTAGCTTGTGCTGCTAGGTCTGGTGGTTTGTCTTTTTGAGTGGAAAAATGACCTGACTGGGTGGGTATTGGGCTCATCAGGGGGGGACACATGGACTGTTGTTGGGACGTCGCTGTTGCTGTGTTCCTTCTTCCTTCTTGTTCTTATGTTCTATATTTTTTTATGTCTATGTCTTTATGTCAATTGTGAACCACCGCAGGGGCCCCAACACTGATCCTATGGAACACCGTTGTCAGAACCTGCCCCATTCTGATTTCTCCACATTTATGCACACTCTTTGTGTATTGTCCCCCGCTTACAGGGAACACAATAATTTCTCTATTCTGTGTGCGTTAAGTTTCTCAAACAGTCTCTGATGTGGAACTCCATCGACAGCCTTATTGAAGTCCATATGACAATATCTATATTTCATTACCAAGATCTAGCTCCTTACAACACCTTAGCAGAAAAAGTTAGTAAATTTCGTAAGACAGGAACGCCTTAGTACCCCCCTGTTGAGCTAATTTCTCAATTTATGCCTTCAAAGATGGTATGAATTGCCTCGGCCAATTATTGATTCCATAACCTTTCCACTATGGATGTAGGCGTATTTTATTGTCTATAGTTCAAGCTAAGGGACTGTCACGCCTTGTAATAGGTATTACATTTGCCATTATCCCATTATCAGGCACTATGCCAGTTTGTAGTGTCTAGTTGACTTACTGTGCAACCGGTTTGCTATGTTCCTCTTAAATACCTTTAACACCCTTGCAAACAGTTCATCAGGACCTGGGGAAGTGTTAGGTTTTTAGGTTTCCTATTTGTTGAGGACCATTTGTCACTAGTTAACCGCAATCTGTTAGTTATTCTTATCATGTTCTACTATCTATTATTTCAGGAATATTTTGTATTTTCCTGGGTTAAAAAGAGAGGATAAGAATTGAACACATTTCCCAATTCCTTATTCACTGGTATAAACCTTGGTAATAACTCGACAAGTTGGTTTAGAAAGACACGTAAGCAAACACCTAAACTATTTATTAGAAAACGTTTGGTCCTGGGGACCTTGATCACTTTAACATACATGTATGTAATGTATGTGTAATGTTTCGCCCATAGACCGTAAGTCTGGACGGGTCTCAATCTTTGCGATGACCCGTCTCTGGTCCCGAGGGAGACCGGACTACAATTGATGGAAGATGCTGTTTCAAGCACTCTTCTGTCAGTTTTTAGGAGCAACACGGACAACCCGTATGTACTCTAGGTGGACATTAGCCGAGGAGGAGGCATATGTCGTTATCAAGGTAAAACAGCTTGTGGGTTCGTTGACTCCATGGTACACTAGTGTGGCCGCAGTCATCTCTGGGTCCTCTTCGGGGGCGAATCTCCACTCCTAGTTGCCTGCGGGGTTTCGTAACTTCGCACTCAGCAGACCGTGTGGTTAGGGGCGTGGACAACGTGCTGGAAGTTACTGGCACTTTCTTCAGGCTTGTCTACCATCCATCTAGGCTGTGGGAACGCCAAACGAAGCCGATGGATGGCGGTACCACTGCGCTTGACCAGCTTCTATCATATGGAGTGAGGTTCTCCTGAGTCGCTGCACGGTACACTGAGAGATGGGGTTATCCCCTAAGACCCCCAAAAGTTTCCTGGCTCTGGCAGCACCAGTTTGGTCAGTGTAGGTGATTGGGACAGTAATCCAACATGTGGATGTTTGTTGTGCCTTGGCTGCCTCATCTGTGCTCATTTCCCGGATGCCAGCATGGCAGGGGATCAGTTCAATGTCGATCTGTTACCTGAATTCTACGGTGTCATTATGTCAGGCTCGATGTGATGCGGTGCATTGTCCGTGGTTGAGGGATGGAGAGGTTATTGATTGCAGACGTGGAATACATGTAGGACAGGTCGGAGGTCGATGACGTAGGGCATGTGACAATGCTGCTGAATCGCCACAACTCAGCTTGAAGGATCTGCAAGTGGTCAGGGAGTCGCAGCCTTGTGGGTGACCACCTTGAGGTACAGTCCAGTGTGCTCTCTTTCTGTCAGGGTCGACGACCATTGTGAAAAACACTGACTGTGCTCCTTGCAGTGCCATGCTTGTCTCAGCATGATTGTGAGGTTGTCTTGACCTGCTGTGCCGCTTAGAGATGGGTAGCTGTGATGCAAAACCCGGTGGATCTGGGAGCCAGGGAGGTGGTGGATGGTACCCCGCAAAGAGGTCACATCTTCTCTCAAGGGTAGTTGTATAGGCGCAGCTTCCGCCCAGCAGCCCAAACCCGAACGCATCCAGGAGTAGTCCGTTATGACGAGTGTGGGATCTTGTGACATGGTTGTCAATATCGTCTCTTAGTGGGGTTACTTGTCAGCTGTGCAGAATCGTGGCCGCTTTGCAGGCGTTTATGTATCTTACTCTGTCAGCAAGGAGGAAGCGGGTCAGTTACTGAGGACATATGGGTTGGTCTGATGGGGCCTCCAGCATAGTCTTATCGCCTGAGTTTGTACGACCTTACTCTTTGGGCCTGCTCTGCGGGAAGAGATAGCTAAAGCGTGCAACGTAGTCAATGATCGCGCGAAAGATTGTTATTATAGTACAATGCGAAGTACATCTATGCTTGCCTGCACGGTGCTGTCTGCGCTTCTCATGGCGTTGAGTCTGCGTAGAGCACGTGGACCTGACATCCTTGCATGTTTCTGACGGTCAGCTTTTTATCATTGTACATTCCCACAGTACAGGTAGGAGCCTGTAACTCAAGTTCTATAGCCTGAATACGTATCTTATTACTGGATCTGGTGCCTTGGACATCATTGCAAGAGATTTCTCGGCCCGGAGATCTTTCGGCTTAGTTCCTTGCTAGACTGCCGTAATTAGGTCCAAAGTCTCTGAGCCTGTCGTTCTAAAATTGCCTTTCCATTCATCCGAGTGCAAGATCATCAGCTAGTGAGGCGCAGTGTACCACTATGAAGGGCAGGCTCACAAGTTACTGCATAAGATGATAAAGGGTAGGACTGAGCACACCTCTTGTGGTAGTACGTTTTCAGGGATTTAAAAGGGAAGAGTAGGTCCTGACCGGCTGCCACAGGCATGCCTGCCCTAAGGTAGGACTTATCCGGCCAGAGGAGGCCGTCCTTTGATTCCTTCCGGAGCTAGTATTGCCAGAAGTGCTGTGGGGCTGGCTAGGCTCACATGCTTTTCCAGGTCGAGGAGACGACAATACTAGGTTTTTTGTTACTGTCACGCAATCTGGCTTAGGCCAGCGTGGTTATGCTCTCTGGCTGTACCATCTTTGGTGACGCAAATATGGAAATGATGAGGAGGGGTCCGTATCCATAGGAGGCGGTTTAACACCCTCTTCAGCAGTCTTGGCTAAGAAGCTGGTAGCGATCTGGTCACCTACTGCTGTGTCCTGGGCTTTGAATTTGAACGATGCGTGCTTTTTCAAGCTGCTGGGAGTTAGTGTCCTGGCCCTCACGACTTGTTAATGAGTCGTTTGTCTTGCCTCCCATCCACTTCTCGCCCGCCCTAGCCATCTATGGGTAGTAACACACCTCGATGCCCGGGGCCGTGTCACTGTGTTTTAATGGCACGTCGAAGTTCCAAGTCACGTGCGGTCTCTCCGACCATCTTCCGACTCACTTAGTTTGTATCGTTTAGTGGCGCTGTGCAGACGATCCTCCGGTATATTCGGATGTTGTGGGCCGTGAGTGGATGCATCCCCTGGAAGAGCAAATTCCCCACACGTTTTCAGCTTCCTTGGATGGGTTAGGGTGTGCTGGGGCTCGGCTTGGTCTTGCCAGTTGCTATGTGACCATGCCCCATATCTCAGATAGTTGTGTGCTGTCCCCCGATGATGCGCACCCCCACAGCCTTTCTCAGTTTTTCCTTGCGCGCGCCTCAGCGGGCAGCTGCACCTGGCTTCAGCGTTTTCCTGTTCTCTGCCGTAGGGTTATACGCTGAATCGCTTTAAAAAAGAGTAGCTGCGGTGGATCTAGCCTCCGCACCTCGTCGTTGTCGCCCCCCAGTCACATTAGTTCGTGCGTCAGCGGACTTCTTTGGAATTGTGCACTCAGTGCTGGATGGACCGTGATAAGCTCCTGTCGCCGAATCACATTCATAGTCGCGCGACAGTGGCCCACACCAGTCCTGACGATAAACCAGGCCCACCTACCCGTTGGCCACTTTACGTCCCCATCTAGGAGGCAGCACACTGTGGGAGGCGATGCTGTAGACGTTGGTGCACACTGCCCCGTGGTCAGCTGACAAGGGAGGGATGGGTTTCCCATGTGGCTCCTGCTGCGAGTTGTCTTGACCGACGGTAAGTCGAAGGCAAAAGCCACCCAACAGGTGTGTGGGGTCTCCATTGTTAGCAACTGTACCTCTGGGCATCATGTGTTGTCGGTGCCATGCTATGTTGTCTGTAGCAGAATTGGTTGTTTGAGTGGAGAGTGCAGCATTGGGTGATGTGCGTTGAAATCTCTTCCACCACAATAATACATCAGTGCGTGCCTAGTGGCGCGGAGCTCTGCAATGTCGAGGGTGTGTCTTGGGGATACTTTTTCGTCTAGTACTCGTCTGTACATGGGCTCCCGGACAGATGACCAGTCATGCATACCACCTAACACCCTACCCCCCTGGTTGGCTCACCCCACGTATCGGTAAATTCAAGTCACCCACATTACCTATAGCCCTCAGCCTATCCCGGTTAACCGTGAGCCCTCAAACCCTCCCAACCGTGATACATGTGCTCGACTGGCCCGACAGGGATGTTTTTGTAGCAAAACGATATCAATCGATCTTCGAATTACTGCCTCCAGCAAAGAGGTGCTGTTTGCCCTCAGAGCCTGCATGTTCCATGTAGGTCCTGAGGGTGTGATTTGGTTACGAGGTTTATTCCATTCGATGTGTTTCCTGAGCTGGAGACTGAGTACTGCCCGCTCTGAGATCTGCAAATTCATGGCATCCACTGTCTCCTCTTCGGTAGAAAGCACACTCTAGGAGCGTACTGACCATCTGCCGGAATGCGCTCTGTGTTCCGTGGAGTTTGATTGTGTTGCAAGTAAGATCTGTGAACACCTGGATGAGTGGCTACGGATCCTCCCTGGTGAGGGCTGGCTTTGGAGTTGGTTCGAAAAGGGATATTATCTGGTTGATGTGGTCTGTAGGGATGCTGAGAGTTGGATTTTTCTTTGTATGCACCGTGGTTGTTGCGTTACAGGTTGGGTAGCGGAGATTGCTGGTGAGGTGCAGTTGAGTCTGCAAAGGCCTGTGCGTGTAACGGAGTGCTGCGTTGTCGTGTTATGGCCGGTGGTGGCTCGATAGTGCCGCCTGTTGAATCGCATTGACAGATGCACCCTGTTGACGCCCCCTGTTCTTTGTTTCTGTTCTCGTGAGGTAGGGTGCAGGAGGTTCTTGACCTTGGGAGCTGGTTGAGGCTTTCTAGGGTTGGGAATTCTGGCATTGATTGGTTAGTGCTGAGAGAATTCTGCGGTATGGCAGGGTTCTCTGCACCCATCGTGTTTGCTGAGAGTGATGATCCGTGTAGCCTTGATGCGGGGGTTAACACACAAATTTGTGTTTGTGGTTGTTTTTGTTTTGGGGGGTGGGTGGGGGCTCCCCCCCCAGTTTTTGGCGTCCTTCCAGACTCTTGAATTCTGGCGAGCCTTCGGGGCATCGAGGATTCCAGGCATGGTGTTTCTGACTGCAGTTCGGCATTGTGGAGTGGGTGGCGAGGCATTTTTCAGCTTGGTGATGCATTCTCGGTAGGGTGGTGCTGGCTGCAGACACCGCGGATTACTCTGTTCGGGGACCAGAGTGCACCGAGGGGTCCATAACGCTGACACTTGAAACAGCGCCACTGGAAAGTTTGCACAGGTCCTGACCTCGTCACTGCCCAAGCCCGGGACCCGCTGGGTGGCCGGTTCCCATCACCTGACTGCACCAGAGCCTGTCGGGTATTGTGCGTTGCCTGCCGTCTTTGCCTAGAGGTCTTAGCGTGAGCCACCACCCTGGGGATAGCTGCTACTGCCTCGATGGCTCATACGCGTGTATCGCTACCTTACCCCTTGGTGCACTACTTCCGCGGATCCCAGTTCCTCCATGGTGAATGAGCGATCTGTTTCTCCATGACTTCTTCAAGGTGGTATACATTTCTTGTTGAGAGGAGTCAATATGGTTTCCCCCTCAGTTGAAACCATATCTGAATCAGGGTTGTGTCGTGATTCCAGGTATGGAAACAACCATAGTTGGGGTTCTGTGGTCCCCATAAGAATTCACCTGAATTTGCCAGGTCGGATTTGAGCTGGTTTGTCTGCTCCTTTGGACGGACGGTTGCTTCTTCTTGTTGTCCACAGTGTTCCCCTCCCTCTTGGTTTTCGTGGGGTGCATCCTGTTTCTTATTGTCTCTGGCCCATGGTTGGGACTGGGCCAGATTGCGACAATGTGAACAGGATCTTCCTCTTCCTCTCCAAACTTCTTCGCCTAGAAATTTCGCCCCACATTTCGCCATATCTGAGTCCTCCGTGTGTTCATGGAGCATCGTGTTGGCTCTTCTTTTCGGCGAAGCCATGTGCCTTCTTCTGGAAAAGGTAGTGAACTCGTGAACTGAGAGTTTGTCAGGGATTGTGTAATACGAGTCTTCTTCTGTGTAATGTTCTAACGTGTTTTGTCTAACGGACAGAGGTAGGAAGACATTATATAAGGCGGAGAGTGTGGTGTGACCGCACGTGACTTGAGGAATGGTCATAAGAAATAAGAATGAGGAACATGTAGAAGGCCTATGGCCCATGGCGTGGAGGTCCCATTCAAAACAACCTCCGCCCATGATGAGCGACGGGCAGACGATGGAAATTTTTTTTTTTTTTTGTTCCCCACGTGATCCTGTGTTGTAGGGTTGTGCTGCTTAAAGTATCATGTATGCCATAGGTTTTTGAAATTTTGTAGGTTCCAGTGTATTGCGTTCTTTATGTGTCGGTGCGGCGATTAGTGAGGCTTATAGGCACCGTCGGCGTCTGAGGTCCTGGTTCGTGAAAAACGGTTGGCCTCATTCCAGTTCATCCACTGCCCGTGGAGTATCTCAGTGGAGGACACATGCGTACAGAGAGAATGTTAAGGCACGCCATGTGTCCTCCAAGAGCTCCACGGGGGCTTGTTAAACTGGAATGAGCCCACATCGTTCTCACCGAACCAGACCTCAGACGCCGAAGTTCCTGAAGCTCACTAATCGCCGTCACGACCTATAGAACGCCACATGGAAACACAAAATTTCAAAAAACCATTGGCCTACATGATACTTAAGCAGCACCAACCCAACAAAATGTCTTCTACACTTTATTAACCAAGGGAGTCACGTGATTCAATCGTCTGCCGTCCTCATCATGGGCGGAGGTTGTTTTTGATGGGGACCTGCCTCGCATGGGCCAGTAGGCCTTCTACAGTGTTCCTCCATTCTTATGTTTTTATGACATTCCTCAAGTCACGTGCGTCACACCTCACTCTCCGCCTATATATAATGTCTTCCTACCTCTGTATGTTATAAGTGATCAAGGTCCCAGGACCGAAACGTTTTCTAATAAATATGTTATAGTGTTTGCTTACGTGTCTTTCTAAACCATCCTTATCACTGTCAGTGATCTGACCAGAGTTACTCTTAAGTGGGCCAATCTTGTCTCTAATCTTACTTTTGTATAGCTGAAAGAACCCTTATGGGTTAGTCTTTGAATCCCTTGCGACCTTAGCCTCATAATCTCTTTTTTGCTTTTCTTATTCCTTTTTTTATTTCTTTAATTGAATATATTGATTTCTTAACTGCCCATCTCCTCTTTTGATACGCCTATATATGCCTCTCATTTGACCAATGAGATGTTTTAATCTATTGTTCATCCATTTGAGATCATTTTTGTTAGATCTAATTTCCCTACTCGGAACAAAAGTTGACTGAGCAGCTAGAACTTTGCTCTGAAAAATGTCATATTGACAATGAACACCAGCTACCTGACCCATAGTCAGATCATCCCAATTTAGCCCACCCAGGTAATTTTTCAGTCCAATGAAATCAGCCAATCGAAAGTCTGGGACAGAGACTTGATTGCAGTTTACTGGGTAATTTCATAATATATTGAAACTAAGTGATTTGTGGTCACTATCCCCAAGCTCATCATTAACCTTAAGAATATTAATTAGTGACTCTTTGTTGGCAAGAATCAAGTCAAGCAGGTTGTTTCCTCTTGTTGGTTCTGTCACAAACTGTTTTAAAAAGCAATCCTGAACCGTATCAAAAAAGTCACTAGACTCAAGATTTCGTGTCACATTGTTCCAATCAATTTGTCTAAAGTTAAAATCCCCCATTAACACAACATTTTCATATCTAGAAGCCTTATGAATTTCGTCCCGTATCAGCTTACTGCACTCCCTATCAAGGTTTGGGGGCCTATATATCACATCCAAAATTATTTTTTCATACCCCTCGAGAAACTGTAGGCAAATAGATTCTGTGTTTGTTGTCTAACACAGCAGTTTAAATTGTCTGACATACATCGCCTCTCTACCACCCTTCCTGTTGACCCTATGTACGGTTCTTGACACTTGTTAAAAGAACAGTGGGCAACGCAAGTAATCAGAAGCAAAGGTATGTGAAGCAGGAGGTATGTCAGATCACGACAAGCCGCCTGGAAAACCACCAATTTCTTGGTCGGAGCAGCTGGAAATGGTACTATTCAAAGCCATGGTCCTAGAGTAAATTCGTGGTAGATGTAATAGTGATCTTGTCGGCTTCGGCGTCATTGTAGCAGTCTGCTATCAAAAAGACTCCATGGAACTGAAAGAGCTGGAGAGTGTGAACTGTAAAATGATAGTCAAGAGCGTTCCCCAGAATTTCTTTGTCGAGTTGCGATAGTTAATTATTTTATAAGTGCAAGGGTTATTCACATCCCCGAGCTCTAGGTAAAATTTTTGTATTTATGTACACCGAACTACATCTGCCACTTTTCTGACCACGAGATGAGCTTGTCTGTACCCTTCTACAGTAAAATGGTATCCTTCCCTGAGGATACCACTCTTTTGTGTCGTCACTGAATTTCCCCTTATCACATATTCCCACATTAATGTCATTAATGCAAATTACGAACAACAATGGACCTGAAATTAATCATTGTGTGTGTGTGGGGAGGGGGGCGCACTTGCGACTGATCCCCACTTAGATTAAACACCATTTATGCAGACTCTATGCTTCCTGTTGGTCAGCCACTCCTCGATCCATGACATGACTTTTTCCCCAATACCAGAAGCTGCTATTTCTTTAACAGTTTTTTGTGGTACTCTAGCAAAACCTTTACTGAAATCCGGAAAAAACAATATTCTCTATAATGATAACTGCCTCAAATGCTTAGCTGAAGAAAATAAGTAAATTAATCAGGTAGGAGCTAACCCTCGTCAATCCATGATGAGTATCATTAAGAAATTATGCTTTCGAGGTGGCACTTTATATTTGATGCTAACTGATGTGATATTTAAAAAATAGGAATTACGATAGTCATCTTCTACATTTCGTACACTACTTTGTTTGAGAGATATAAAATGGCTAGTAATTTAATTCACAACAGGTCCATTTGCACTCTTGAAAAAGTTCATTGGGGGTCTGCAGACTTATAATGTTTTGGTAAGACCATCTGTTGGGATACCCATGTCCCGAGTGACTGATAATACATAATTTATTTTCTTCAGGCACACTATAATAATTAATTACCGGGATATTGTTTCTTCTTAAGTGAAAACCGAAGAAAATTTAAATTTAAAGTATAGAAAACGAGCATAATCATTCTCATTGTCATTATGCCGTCCAGAGTTAGTTTGACGAGGACTTAACTTTTCTCTAACCTGTTCTATATTGTTCAAGAAATTCTTTCGAATTAGAATTCGGACACTTAGTAACTTTTATTTTATAGTTCAGCTTAGCGTTTATTATTCATTTTTCACTCGCTTTATTAATCTGAACATATTTAACTAATGGATCTTTCCCGTTCAGCATACTTCCTTTTGAACTTCAGCGTCGTTCGTTTCTGCCCTACCACTATACAATATCTTAAGGACAAAAACCTTGAAATTAAATTCCCTGAAGTCAGCTCTACAAGAACGTTCAGTATCGTCAAACCCCCCAACCATCCAGTTTACATACCCAGGAATGTCTACGCCTATGGACAACACCAATGAACTCATCACTGAAGCATCCAAACCACTGCCACCCTTGCAATCTCTGCACCCAACATATGCCTGTCAATCTCAGAATTACAAAACACCATTTCTACCTCCCTGCACGCACTATAACACCTCAGACTCAGAAAACGCAAAACTGCAGTCTCTTTTCATCTTATTACCAAAGTTACTGAAGCCTTGCTAGCCATTATCCACAAGTAAAAGGAGTTAAAGGGAAGCCGTCATCACTAGCCTCGAGAACAAAAAAGTTGAAGCCAGGTCCCTTGGACTCGTATGGAAAATCCTTTGCTTCTACCCACTTTGCTCAGATTGTAGCTACCTTCTGTACATCTCAACTAACCAAGTACATTATTTCGTTAAGACATATCACAGAAGGACATTCCTTAAAAACTTTTACCAGAAGACTCACGAAGGATCGTCAACCATGATCCTACCATAATTTTTCTAATTAACACTCTACTGCCTGATATTAAAATGAGAGACTTGTACATTTGGGTATCTTTATTGTGGGAACGTTTTGCCAGCAAGTGATTTAATTAATCCAATACAGAGAAGAGCTGTGGAAGATGAGGAGTATTGGGTAACACTGGTCAAAAATTTTTGAAACGTTGTATACTACTTAAATGGGATTAGTTAATTCTTTTGTATTTTTCATGTCCTAAACCCCAATATCACCTTTGCAAAATGCTTGTTGGTTTAGGTTTAAAGATACGAGACATGTAATAGCTGGTTATTTTATTTTAGAGTAAATATGTGTCATGATATTTTAAACTCTAATCGTACCTATCTCTGCCTTTTTGCTTTACGCTTATAGTGGGCTGAAGAACATCTCTTCCATGTCAAGCAATAGTCCGCAAGCATTCTTGTGCCCCATTTGCCCTGATTCCATTTTTTTCCATGGTTGAAATATCTTGGTGAAACTTTCACCATGTTCCGTCACTAACTGCTTTCCACAGTTCGTTTGAAAAAAGCCTAAATCTAAGTCCAAAAAGTTGATTTTTAAGTGACATATTACATCCATGGTATTGTAAGCCTTGATGAGGTTTTCATTATTTCTTAAAAGTTGCCTGAGCGAATAGCTAATGGAATGTTTGGATATTCAATGGACCCCATTCTTTTCTTTGACAAGTCATTTTGTTGGTATGGTTTGTATCTACTTTCATTGACACAGCAAAAGGCATTCCTCTCCTCTTCCTGCACACCATGGCTAAGGTTAGTAGCATAATTATTTGCGCATATATGTGGACCCCAGTTCTCATCCTGGTCACCAATCATGCATTCAAATATAGTGATATGCCTTTCTAACCATAGCAGTTATACAGTGCTTCTGTGAGGCAAAGGTCACCTCACCAAAAAATGTAGCAGAAGTTGTCTGCCCTACTCACACAAGTACAAAGCATTTGAAAGAAGAAAACAACAAACAATTAGAAGGTAAACATAAAATTTATTCATTAATTTATCATTACAATACAGGGCATGACAGCTAAGCAGAAGTATTAATATCAATCAGCAGGAAAAGAAAATTAATATATGCCTCACATGCATATCAATAGCTGCTCAGTGAATATTTATTATAAGTTTAAAAAGTGTTTTCCTCAAAAAATCACCGACCGTTCACCTCAAAATATAAACTTGCACATCACAACCACCTTCTATGACTGATGGAATAATAATGGTCAGTGAGACTGTGAGTGTGGTAAGAAACACACTGCCACAAGCCTGTTGGAACCTGTTGTGACACGTTGGTGTATATTGAATAGTAGAGTTAACAAAAATTGTAACCATTATATTCATTATCGTGACCAAAAAATAGCTGGAAATTGCTACTCTGGGTCGGAAGTATTTTGGTTGTTGATCAGCTCTTCAGCCTAAAGATTATCTGTTTCATTCCATCATTCCTGACAAAGTGCACAAATGCCCAGAGACAAGTGGGGTTAAGCAGTTTAAGGGCAGATCACAGGAAGAAAAGTCCACTTGCGGAAATATGCCCATCCCATAAGTTAGGCAAGAAACTGAAGAATTCCCTGCATCAAGATCCCATAATGGTGCTATGTTTGACAAATATTATATAAATGGTTTAGAAAACTTACCGCTTTTCTATAGCATTTATATAACTTGAGTGCCTGCTGAAATTCCCTCCCGAGCTTCAGCGAGTTCATGTTATCAGGATAACCGGCTACCTACTGTGCAAGGTCTTTCTCATTCTCATATACAACTTCTTAACAAGTAGAAGTATCATTCCTACCTTCCATGGTACGGCAGCAACACCCTTCACGCCGACAGCTGGAGTATCACAAGACTCTTACCTCAGCTCACTCTTCAATATCTATGTCAACGACCTCCCCCAACCTGAACACAATGATACCATCTTCACCCAATTTGCAGACGATGTTATCCATGTAGTGTCTTCAACCCCCCCTCTCTGGTGCAAACAAACGAAGGAGAACAATAGAGAAAATGAACGAAGAACTACGGAGAACAGCTAAGTGGGAGAAAAGAATGTAGACAATGTAGATTCACAACCAACCCAGATAAATTCCATCACATATCGGTTTTTTTGCATCAACCATAGAAGATTAAAGGGGGTATTTCCATCAGAGGTACACAAATCGCTATCAGAAATCCAATCAATACCCTTGGGTATGAGATCGAGAGATTACTCCACTCCACATCCCACATAACCAACTTTTCCGATTCAATGCAGCTCTCTCCCGCATCAAGAAACACCTGTATAAGATGATGATGAGACCTCTGCTAGAATACTCTTGCTTACCCATGTTAATAACAACTGAAACCAACATGCTACAACTCCAAAGAGTCCAGAACAGAGCCCTCCGCTTTATCACTGGCACCAGATTTAGAGACAGAATCAGGACGGAAGACCTGCACACACAACAGAGAATCACTGCAGTTAATGTCAGGCTAGACAAACTAAAGAAGAGACAACTATGTGACATGCAGGAACTCTATGTACCCGACAGAGAGAAACCACCACAACCATCGAACACTACCGACTACACCAACACTCCCGCCCCCCACAGATCCCAAAGAATGACCCTCCAACAAAGAGTCCGACGCGTCATCCGCAAGGAGAAGTACCCTCGACCAAGAATCCTGAGCCACCTCCCCGAAGAATTGGAAGAATGGATACAACCAGAACCATTCTACCTCCAATAACATTGATTAACGCTCCCCAATTTTGGGTGATCTACTTCTGTCAATCAACACCTTACAACTAACCTTGTAACATCTGCAACCATCCTACAGCAGGACACCACCTCAGAAACTGCTTAGCCAACCAATTCCGGTCCAGTAACCAACCTCCATCAAGCGACCTGCAACTACCACCTGCAGCTGCAGCCTTACGACCGACCTCTTGCGCGAAAAAAAAAATAGTATGCATCCTTCCAATTCACTGGCACACAGGTATACAGCTGGTATAGCTGTGTGCAGTTGACGGGCAGGAAGTATACCTATCTTGCACACACACTTATTTAAATTACGCCAAAATGGTTAGGCCACTTACCTTTAAAAACCCATCCTCCCCACCACCCTCCCAACCCTTTCCCATTTCTATCCTTACCCATCCTTCTTACCAAAGCTCTGGTCAGAACCTCGACCTCGACTGCTGTTCTGCCCTCACATGAACTGTCCACCTCTCTTACCAACGACTCTTGTGCGGTGCTGGGTTAAGCCCAGACAGTTTCTACAACTGACGACAGTCCTCTCCAGTGCTACTTTTCGTCTGTCTTGAGTTGGCTCCCTCTTCATCTGAGTGTGCTTGACTGTCTTCTGCACGAGAACAGAAGGAGCCACGTGTGGCGAAACGTATGCTCGATAAATATCTTGAATTGTGTACGTGAGTCTTTACGTACATCATTAGTAAACCTCACTTAGATTACGCAGCTCAGTTTTAGATTCCATACTAAAGAAAGTATATAAATGCATTGGATAACATACAGATAAGGATGAAAAAATGATTCCACTCTAAGAGGAATGTTTTGGATAAGAATGGTCTGGGAAAATTAAATTTTTTGCAAATAGTCTGATGATACTGACAAACTGTTAAAAAAAAAAAACTTGTAGTTCAGCACATTTACTAAAATAAACTTTTCGCTACGAGCGGCTTCATCAGTCCTCTATTAATACGAGAGACAATTGTCCCTTTCAGCACACTGAGAGCCCTGAACCTTCATTCTCTTGAAAATAATTGATATGTTGATGCTGACAAGATATGGAAAGACAGTTATGTATTGTTCAGGACATATATTACGTGAAACCTTTTGCTACGAGTGGCTTCTTCAATACTAATTTATCATGACGATGACTAACTCTCATTTAAGGAGAGAGTGGGAGCAGGATAAGAATAACCCTGGAGAGAAGTGTCTTCAGTTCTTGATAAAGAGCAAGGGCTTAACCTAGCAGCTGATCTCCTTATTGCAAAGGGTAATAGCCTTTAGATAGGGAAGAGCTGGTAGGCGATGAAGCCCATGAGTTCATTTGACTCTCGTATTTGGAATGATCCAGTCTTACAATTTTTTTAATTTTTTGAGAGGTAGGTGTAGAATGCTAAGTGTACGTTACATTTTATTTGATGTATGTCACACTCATATAGGCATGCCCTCCTGACCAGCGAACCAGATGCTAAGTGTATAACTAACGGGGTGCCCTTGTTATGCTTGGTTCAGCCCAGCCAATCACAAGGAAAGCTGACGAAGATCTGATACATTGTTGGAGATTCGTGAATCAACTTCTAAACTCTAGTCGCCTATGGTTCTCACAGTGTCTCTTGCTTGCAAACTTGGTTTGTGCATAGTGTATATATTATTTTGCATATCCTTGCATGCTGTTTTAGCTCGTTCCTGATTCCTACCTTGGTTGTAGTGCTATTAACAGGTGTGCAGGCCACTAGGCTACACCTCTGTTCGTAATTGTATGTGAGTTGTGCGTAATTTTCGAAGGTTTCGATGAATTACTTTGCAAAATCTTAGACTTGTCATGGTGTGAAATTGTATGGGGCCACGGAGGGGTATTTGTCAGTTTCATTGCGGAGTTGAGGGTGAAATTCTTTGGCGAACATGATGCTCTTGTTTGTAGGGTAATGAGAATCGTAGGTTTTCTTTTCCAGGCGAGGCTGGGGTATGATTGTCGAATTTAATTTCTTCTTCAGAGATGTGTGAGACTTGATCTTCAGGCAGTGTTGTTGTAGATATGAAGGTGGGTGGTGGCAGGCAGAGGAGGTACAGTGGCTTGGGTTTCTTGGGAGGCCGCAGCACATAGGTTTGCAGTAGCCTGGGTGGCAGTGGTTATAGGATCTGTTCGAACGGTGGTACCTCTTGCACTAGAAGGAATTTTAGTATGTAGTATTAGAAAACGTAAAGCTAGGCGGGTCGTTGAGGAGAAAAAGTTCGTTGATAGTAGATTTGAAGGTCCCGGAGGAAACAGCGTTTTGCGTATTGGCATAGATAATGCAGTACACGATCTTGGTGGGAGAGTCTTCTTGAATTGTTGGAAAAGTACTGATTGCAGAGATTGGTTGTTGAGTTACTTGGAGAATCTTCTGAGTGTTAGTCTGGACTCGAGTGATGGCAGCATAGGTCGATGTCTTGGTGGAACAAAGTTTTTTTTTCCCTTCAAACTTCTTTTTATTTAAGATTTCTTACCTGAATGGGCGTTTATGTACAAAAGTGCGATTTTCACTCTTGCAGTTGAGGCATTTTGACTGAGTGGTTGGGCGGCAGTTGTGTTTGTATCCCTCATTGCCACAGTTGGATCAATATTTCTTCTTCAGTGGACAGTCTTTGGTTTCTTAATTTACATTCATGTTATGTAAAAAAACAATATTATTATGCAACTATAAATTATATTTCTAGTTTACTTGGTAGCATTTTCAAAAAATAACCAATAAAATATTCATATTTAAATAAGATTTTCATTACATGAAAACAGTGGTTTGTTTTGTAGAATAATTAGTTTACCAAATACCGTTTTCTCCAGGTCAAATTAGAAAATATGTAACTGAAAACTAAAAGCGATTCGTAATACGAGGCAGAAATACACAAAATAATCTTTTCTTCCAGTAAAGTAATAAACCTCTATTACTCCTTATTATTTCGATCATTCAGTGTCATTAAACTGAAAAAAAGCGAATTATAGACTAGATAAGACTTTAAAATTCATTCACTTCGTAAACGTGAGCAATTTATGTCGTAATTTACATTAGGGAATTGCTGATGTGCATTTATGTTATCATTTTGGCACTCATCAAAAAGTTTCTGAAAAATCTGAATTTTTCATTGACCTATTCTGACGATGGGCCCGGAATTTTACCCCTTCGTAATAGCTCTGAAAAGATGAAACTGTGAGATAGAGAACCTCCGAAAACTTAAAAAAAATAAATTGATAGTTCAAGCACTGGAGACTGAACACTAAGAGCACAGCTACATTTTAATTATAATGTTCGACAAATTTTGTTCAACAATTCGCTTTTCTATAAGCAATCCGCCCTTGCTTAGCTAAGTGTAAATACGTGTTTAAGTCTTTCAACGTACCAACCGTATCCCACCGAGGTGGGGTGGCCCAAAAGGAAAAACGAAAGTTTCTCCTTTCAAATTTAGTAATATATACAGGAGAAGGGGTTACTAGCCCCTTGCTCCCGGCATTTCAGTCGCCTCTTACGACACGCATGGCTTACGGAGGAAGAATTCTGTTCCACTTCCCCATGGAGATAAGAGGAAATAAACAAGAACAAGAACTAGAAAGAAAATAGCAGAAAACCCAGAGGGGTGTGTATATATATGCTTGTACATGTATGTGTAGTGTGACCTAAGTGTAAGTAGAAGTAGCAAGACATACCTGAAATCTTGCATGTTTATGAGACAGACAAAAGACACCAGCAATCCTACCATCATGTAAAACAATTACAGGTTTTCGTTTTTACACTCACTTGGCAGGACGGTAGTACCTCCCTGGGTGGTTGCTGTCTACCAACCTACTACCACAGGACGGTAGTACCTCCCTGGGTGGTTGCTGTCTACCAACCTACTACCACAGACGGTAGTACCTCCCTGGGTGGTTGCTGTCTACCAACCTACTACCACAGGACGGTAGTACCTCCCTGGGTGGTTGCTGTCTACCAACCTACTACCACAGGACGGTAGTATCTCCCTGGGTGATTGCTGTCTACCAACTACTACCACGGACGGTAGTACCTCCTGGGTGGTTGCTGTCTACCAACCTACTACCACAGGACGGTAGTACCTCCCTGGGTGGTTGCTGTCTACCAACCTACTACCTAGGACGTGTTTAAGTATATCAAAAAATTCCTTTCTAATAGAAGTTATACTATCCACTACAGCTAATTTTGAAAACCAGCTTTATCTAGGATATTCTTCCCATCCCCACCTCAAGGAGGCAACAGTTGAAATCAGCTAATAAATATATGTTTTTAATTCTAGGGAAACAGTTACAATAGGTGTTATAAGATTTGTCCACAGCTCTCAATTCTCCAGAGATTAAATTCGGCCATTTATGACCAACTAGCCACTTAAAATGTATGGACTAGCATGTATTTTGGAGGGCAGCACAATAAGAAGTGAGTAGACTGAAACAAAGAGGATTAAGAAGGATATGCATAAGAAGGTTATTATTAAGTTAAAGTTTGTTTTGCCACCTAATTATGCCTGAAATAAAAAAATAAAAAATTGACATAAAAATTCAATCCTAAATTTTGTCTTCACAATGGTCTCTGACCAAGAATGGAAGATCATGCACAACAACCATTTTTTATTTAGTATAATCCACAATGTGTCCACAAATCCCGTTTTAGGCAATTCACAACACTGACTCAGGTACCAGGTAATCTTTGTTCATGTCTGAATGTTCATGTCGGTACTAAACATAATGCACTCATTACTGAACGTTATAATGTAAAAGTGTCTTAGTTTGTTGTTGTTTTGTCAGTTTCAGTAGTGGAAGATAAATACGGTATTTTTTGTTGTTTGACTAAATATTGCATGGTTGTCAAAGTGCCTTGTCAAAATACCTTGTGATATTGCATGGTTGTCAAAATACCTTGTGGTATTGCATGGTTGTCAAAATACCTTGTCAAAATACCTTGTGGTATTGCATGGTTGTCAAAATACCTTGTGGTATTGCATGGTTGTCAAAATACCTTGTGGTATTGCATGGTTGTCAAAATACCTTGTCAAAATACCTTGTGGTATTGCATGGTTGTCAAAATACCTTGTGGTATTGCATGGTTGTCAAAGTACCTTGTGGTATTGTATGGTTGTCAAAGTACCTTGTGATATTGCATGGTTGTCAAAGTACCTTGTGATATTGTATGGTTGTCAAAAGTTACTTAGTGTATTGCATGGTTGTCAAAAAGTACCTTGTGATATTGCCATGGTTGGTCAAAGTAACCTTGTGGATAATTGCATGGTTGTCAAAGTTACCTTGTGATATTGCATGGTTGTCAAAGTACCTTGTGATCCCCCCCCCCCCCCCCCCCCCCCCCCCCCCCCCCCCCCCCCCCCCCCCCCCCCCCCCCCCCATGCATGGTTGTCAAAGTACCTTGTGATATTGCATGGTTGTCAAAGTACCTTGTGGTATTGTATGGTTGTCGAAGTACTTTGTGGTACTGTATGGTTGTCAAAGCACCTTGTGGTATTGTATGGTTGTCAAAGTACTTTGTGGTATTGTATGGTTGTCAAAGTACTTGTGGTATTGTATGGTTGTCATAGTTACCTTGTCGATATTGCGTGGTTGGTCAAAAGTTACCTTGTGATATTGCTTGGTGTCAAAGTACCTTGTGGATATTGCATGGTTGTCAAAGTTGACCTTGTGGTAATTGTTATGGTTGCGAAGTACTTTGTGGTACTGTATGGTGGTCAATATACCTTGTGGTTATTGTATGCGTTGTCAAAGTACTTTGTGGTATTGTATGGTTGTCAAAGTACCTTGTGGTACTGTATGGTTGTCAAAGTACCTTGTGGATATTGCATGGGTGTCAATAGTACTTGGTATTGTATGGTTGTCAAAGTACTTTTTGGTATTGTTATGGTTGTCAAAGTACCTTGTGGTATTGTATGGTTGTCAAAGTACCTTGTGGTTTTGTTTGGGTTGTCAAGTACTTTGTGGTATTGTATGGTTGTCAAAGTACCTTGTGGTATTGTATGGTTGTCAAAGTACTTTGTGGTATTGTATGGTTGTCAAAGTACTTTGTGGTACTATATGGTTGTCAAAGAACATTGAGGTATTGATTCAGCAAATCTCTTTTTCTCTCATTATTTAAAATTTTTTCTTGGGGAGATATGCAGTCACAAATTATGAATTCTAGGAATCTTACCTAACATAAATTCATAGTCGTGGTTTTTGTTTTAACGAATAATCTTGCGTTATACTCTAATAGTGCATTCTAGATTTTTCTACCTTGGAGTTAGCTTAGATGACACTTGTCAGAATACAAGAGAATTATTCCTGACCACGGGTCTCAGTCATATGATGACTACAACCATAAGAGTTGAACAGATATCAGTTTGTGAAGAATAACTTCTTGCTTGGACGCTTCGTACAGCAGGAAGCCTCTTATGACGCGTCTAGTGGTGGATTATTTATATGATCGCCTTACACACTATTATCTTAAATTTATGTTATTTATACGCTGTTGTAGTTATAATTTTTAAATGTCAGAAAACCATCTTAAATTACATCTATCTAAAGCTTCGAAAAAACATTAAATTATCTTGAAACGGCCTTAAAAAAAATCCTTGAACGTCCTTACTTAAATATTGTGAGCAAGAACTTTTCGGGAAAGTTCTCTCGTTGGTAAGAATTAATAATAATAATAATAATAATAATAATAATATAATTATATTATAATATAATAATTTAATAATTTATAATATTAATAATTATTAATAATTAATATTAATAATATATAATAATATTATAAAAAATAAGAGTGCTAATATTAATATTTTTCTTCTTATTATATAATAAGAATAATAATAATAATAATAATAATAATAATAATGATATAATTATAATAATAATAATAATAAAATAATTTTATTTTTATTATTATTTATTAGTATGATTATTTTTATTATTAATATTAGATGATTTTAGATTATTTTTATTATTATTATTATTATTATTGTTATTATTATTTTTATTATTATTAATTATTCTCTTTGAACATATGTACCTGGTACACAAATGAGTTAGGCACAATATATTCTCTGGCTCAGTCTGGAATCCATGTTTTAGTGACGCGGTGTCATTACCAGAGTATCTTGCAATAATTTCTTTGCATTGAGATGCCCGGGCTAATTACCATATTTTTCATATATTCAATAAATGTACGATTTTGTCCCAGGGGTTTGACCAGTATGTGAAAGATGTATAAGCTTAAAACCTAATTGTTCACTATCGGTAATTTGCATGACTCTAAATTTTGGTTTATTTTATACACTTTTCATATATGCTGTATATATACAAAAGAGAAGAAGAAAAACTTTATAAAACTGGGATGCTTAAATGTGCGTGGATGTAGTGCGGATGACAAGAAACAGATGATTGCTGATGTTATGAATGAAAAGAAGTTGGATGTCCTGGCCCTAAGCGAAACAAAGCTGAATGGGGTAGGAGAGTTACAGTGGGGGGAAATAAATGGGATTAAATCTGGAGTATCTGAGAGAGTTAGAGCAAAGGAAGGGGTAGCAGTAATGTTAAATGATCAGTTATGGAAGGAGAAAAGAGAATATTGATTGTGTAAATTCAAGAATTATGTGGATTAAAGTTAAAGGTTGGATGCGAGGAAGTGGTCATAATAAGCGTGTATGCCACCTGGAGAAGAGAGGAATGCAGAGGAGAGAGAGAGATTTGGGAGATGTTAAGTGTTTGTTTAGGAGCCTTTGAACCAAGTTAGAGAGTAATTGTGGTAGGGGACCTGAATGCTTAAGTGGAGAACTTTTAGAGAGGGTGTGGTAGGTAAGTTTGGGGGTGCCAGGTGTAAATGATAATGGGAGCCTTTGATTGAACTTTGTATAGAAATGGGGTTTAGTATAGGTAATACTTTTTTTAAGGAAAAAGAGGAAAATAAGTATAAAAGATATGATGTGGGGGCGAAATGACAGTAGTTTGTTGGTTTATGTTTGGTGATAAAAGATGTTGATAGACTTCGGTGTACATGTTTATAGAGGGGCCACAGATATATCAATCACTTTCTAGTTGTGTACATGAGGAAAAGGGGTAGTGGGATAAAAGGGAAAATAGAAGATGGGGAAGGAGAGGTAAAGGTTTTTTAAACAAAAAGGGGAGGCATTAGGGTAATTTTAAAAACAGCTATTGGAGGGAGGGGTAATGAGAGCATAGGCAATGGGGTCGAAGGGGGGTAGGGGTAGGTTTAAAAAATGTAGTGTTAGGTGTTCGCGAAAGTTTGGGGTTTTCAGGAAAGTGGGTGCGGGAGGAAAGAGGAGCGTTTGGGTGGAATGATGATGTAAAGAGGTAGTAAGGGAGAAAAAGTTAGCATATGAGAAGTTTTACAAAGTAAAAGGTGCAAGGGGGGAAGAGTATATGGAAAAAAAGAGAGAGGTTAAGGGTGGTGAAGCAATGTAAAAAGAGAGAAAAATGAGAGGTGGGTGGTGTTATCAAAAATTTTGTTAAAAATAAGAAAAAGTTTTGGGGGATTAAAAAGTTAAAAAACCCTAGAGAACAAATGGATTTGTAGTTAAAAAATAGGAGGGAGAGTTTTTAAAATGGAGGTTAGAGGTATTGGGAAGATGGAGGGAATATTTTGAGGAATTTTTAAAATGTTGTTGAAGATAGGGAAGCTGTGTTTCGTGTATAGGACAAGGAGGAATAAAATCTTGTAGGAGTGGAAAGCAGTTGTGAGGTGGGGGAAAGTTCGTGAGGCGAAAGGAAAAAATGAAAGGGGGTAAGGCAGCGGGATTGTGGGATAAGATAGAAATGTTTTAAAAAGGTGGGGGTATAGTTTGGGTGGTTTGGTGCAAAATTTAATAAATGTTGGAAAAGGGTAAGGTACCTAGGGTTGGCGAGGCATGCATAGTTTCCTTTTTATAAAGGGGAAAGGGGATAAAAAAGAGTGCAAAAATTATAGGGGGATAAGTCGCTGAGTTACTGGGAAAATGTATGGTGATTTTTTATTGAAAGAATTAAAAGTAAGAAGAGAATGGATAGCGATGAACAAGGAGGCTTTGGAAAAAGGGAGGGGGTGTGTGGACAGTTTTTTACAGTGAAACATATAAGTGAACAGTATTTAGATAAGGCTAAAGAGGGCTTTGTGGGATTTAGGATTTGGAAAAGGCGTTGAAAGGGTGGATAGGGGGGGAATGTGGCGATGTTGAAGTGTTGGTGTAGGAGGTGGTTACGAAGAAATGAAGAGTTTTTTTTCGAGGATAGTGGGCTCAAGTTGGTTGTAGGAAAGAGGGGAAATTTTTTCCCCGAAAAGTAGGCTTAGACAAGGGTGTGTTGTCACCGTGGGTTTTTAATATATTTATAGATGGGGTTGTAAGAGAGTAAATGCGAGGGTCTTTACAAGGGCGTGGAGTTAAAAAATAAAAAATCACACCCAAAGTGGAAGTTTTCACAGCTGCTCTTTTCTGAGACACTGTGCTCTTGGGGGATTTGAAAGAATTGCAGAGATTGGTGGATGAATTTGGTAGAGTGTGCAAAAAAGGAAAAAAAAAAGGTGAATACAGGAAAGAGTAAGGTTATGAGGATAACAAAAAGATTTGGTGATGAAGATTGAATACAGATTGGAGGGGGTGTATGGAGGAGGTGAAGTATTCAGATATTTGGGGTGGAGTGTCAGCGGGTGGGTCTATGAAGATGAGGGAATCATAGAAATTGGTGGGGAAAAAAGTGGTGGTGCACTTAGGAGTCTGTGGAGACAAAAACTTTTTCCTTGGAGGAAAGAGGGGATGTTGAGAGTTAGTTTTACCAACGTTTATATGGGTGTGAGCTGGGTATGAATGTTTTCAGCGAGGAGAAGGTAGAGGCATGGAGATGCATGTTGAGGGGGGAATGTGTGGGTGAATATAATGCAGGAATTCGTTATTTTGGGAAATTAGGAGGGGGTGCGGGGGTTACCAAAAATGTTGTCCGAGGGCTGAGGAAGGGGTTTTTGAGGTGGTTGGACATGTAGGGAATGGAGCGAAAAAAGAATGATTCAAGAGTGTATCAGTCTGTAGTGGTGGAAAGGGGGGGTAAGGGTCGGCCTAGGGGAAAAATTGGAGGAGGGGGGGAAAGGGGTTTTGTGTGCGAGGGGGTTGGACTTCCCGGGTATGCGTGAGCGTGTTTATAGGGTGAATGGAGGGGCAAAAGGGTTTTTTTAAAACTTGACGTGCTGTTGGAGTGTGAGCAAAAAATAACATTTTTGAAGGGGTTAGGGAAACCCCGGGAGGCCCGGGCTTTAGTCCTGGAGATGGGAAAGTACAGGCCTGACTCTGAAAGGGGGGTGTTAATGTTGAGTTTAAAAAATGTAGTGTAAAGCATTCTGGCAAGACAGTGTGGGGGAATGATGGTGAAAATTTTTTTTTTCGGGCCACCCTGCCTTGGTGGGAAAGGCCCTTGATAAAAAAAAAATAACAAAAAAAGTTTATTGGGGAAATTTTTTAAATATTGCGGGTCTCTTGAAATTTTTCAGTCAGAGGTCACGGGTTGAAAGATCCTTGCCAGGCATCACGTTTTGTGACAATGCAAAATAATTTTTTATTTCCAGAGTGAAACCAGTTGATCTTAAAAATATGTTTCTTTTTCCCAAAAAATGTGCTGTGTGTGGAATTGGAATTTCAAAAATATTTTAAGTCTGGGGTGTTACGATAAGTTAAAGTTTCTTATGGGTTTGGGTAATATTTATATTTCTAGTAATTATTTATTTGAGATTTGCTGAATAAATTTTGAGTTAAGTAAAATAAGATAGAATTTCTTCGGGTTTTTCCCCGGGGGTTTTGCCACCCGGATAACCCTAGAAAGTCAGTGCGTCTCGAGGCTGTCTAATTATTTCCATTGGGGTCCTTAAAATCTTGTCCCCAGGATGCGACCCACACCAGTCGACTAACACCCAGGTACCTATTTGTTGCTAGGTAAACGGGACAACAGGTGTAAGGAAAACACGTCGAAATGTTTCCACCCGCCGGGAATCTAACCCGGGCTCTCCGTGTGTGAAGCGAGCCTTAGCCACCAGGGCACCGGGACCCCCGGGAAATAAATTTCTGCTGTACAGTATTAACGTAAAACCTGCCATACAACTATTATTTAGTTTTATTTAGGCCCATTAGATAGGGAAAAACTTTGTACAAAGGGCCTGAGCCTAAAGAAAGGGATTGACCCTCAAATACTTTAACTCTTGAGGACTGTGAAGACTAGCATTTAGTGGAGATTTCGTATTTACATACATCACGTATAATGTCCCGTGGCCTGCGGCTAAAGCTCTCGCTTCACACACGGAGGGCCGGGGTTCGATTCCGGTGGGTGGAACACTCCGACACGTTTCCTTACACCTGTTGTCCGTTTTACCTACCAGCAAATAGGTACCCGGTTGTTTGTCCTTGTTTGGGTCGCATCCTGGGGGACAAGGTTGAGGACCCCAATGGAAATAAGTTAGACAATCCTCGATGATGCACTGACTTTCTTGGGTTATCCTGGGTGGCTAACCCTCCGGGGTTAAAAATCCGAACGAAATCCCTTTTTCTTAACAATTAATTGCGATACATTTCACAAATTTGATGTGAATTGTGAGACAAGTAGTGAGGGTTACATTAGTGAAGACAACCGCATTCATCCAGTCTAGTGAAGCTACGCAGTCTCCTCAGAAAATTTATAAGACTACTTGCTTGGGTCAGTTTTCTTAGGCTCACTTGGGATCCAGAACAAAGTGAAAAGGGGGAAAAATCTTGGGTCTTAGTGAGATGTGTCCCGCTGGACAAAACAGTCGCCACCTCCAGAACACTAACCAGTTAATTCACTTACATATCCCGTTGACTATACTGTGGTACATTAGAGGCAGCGGCCACTGAATGATGATCAGCGGACACTATATCCGCAAAATAGTTGTAGCAATAAGAGTTTAAGGAATTTAAACAAGGAAAGAATATTGGTGTGCAAGGGAAAAAAGTAGGAATAGAAACAGAGATAGAAGTGCGAGTATAGTAAAAGAGGAATTCTTGTTTTTGTTTTAATTATCTAAACTCCGCAGCTTTCAATCTAAATAAAACGAGGGTAACCCGGATTGAAATACTTAAATAATTCCCGAATTAAGCGTTCTTTGAACTTATCTATGTTAATAAGGAGGTTTGCATAAATCTCGCTGCGTGAGAAACGACAGGAAAGTAATTCCCCCCCCCCAATTTTATTCTGGGATTTTGCATTAAAATCGGCTAAAACCAACAGAAATTCCGTAACCTCCCACGGGGAAAAAAAAACCGGGGACTTAAAAAACCGTTTTCCCCAAAAATTAAATTTAAAGGAAGGTTGGTATAGGGGAAAGCGAACTGGTCGCAACTTCGATACTTTTTGTTACAAAACCCGTTTGAGGACTTTGTATTCGGGAAAAGCTGACGGTTTTTGGCATATTTTTGACGATATAATTAATCCCCCTTTTGGGATGGGGGTTAGCTAAACTGAAAAAAATAAAAATTCTAGGGAATTTTTCAGAAAGAAAAAAAAAGGAAAATTCTGGGCCCCCCTAGAAAAATTTACCAAAAAAACCCCGCAGCGCACAGGAGAAAGAAATTATTAGGCAAAACAAAAATGAAGGAAAAGAAGCGTTCGCATTTTTAGTGGGGTGATTGTAAGGGGAAAAAGGCCCCCGAAATTTTGGGCCCGTAAGTTTCATTTTTCCTACGTGTCGATTATTGAGGGAAAGAGCCTTTTATCCCTTTTGTAAATTTTTTTAAAAAGTGGGGGAAAACAAAATACCCTTCCGGGGACGGCCGGGTAAGGAAACATGACGAAATTACATTAAAACTTCAAAAATTTGGGGCCTTTTAAAAAGGTTTAAAGCTTTTTTTAGATAATCCCAAATGGCTGGGTCATGTTCACTGTTTGAAGGTGAAACCCCGTCTTTTGGGGCTCCCCCAAAAACTTAGACTAACTCCCCCCAAAATGGTACGGGAACCATACGGAAATTTATTCATCTTATTACAACAAATTTGTCTACCTCTTTTCACTACAAAATAAACAAAAATTGCTAAACACACCTCTTTCTTCACAAACCCTTATTTTTTCCTAAACTTCATCTTCTAAATAACAAAAAGGCACAATCCCGGGTGACGGGAAACGTTTAAAAAAATTTCCCCCGCCCCCCCCCCCCCCTTGGAAGGGGGAGGAGTTTAGGGACACGTTTTCGATCCGCTTGGACCTTTTTACAAAGTCCCCATTAACGAAAGGAGAAAATTGGGGAAAAGATTTTATACGGCCAGGAGGGGTGGTGATAGCAGTGGAGGTAGAAGGTGTAATGGGGGGGTGTAGTTAAGGGGGGAGGTGGAAACCAGTCAAAAAACCCGAGGAAAAAAGGAGACTGCAAGTGAGCTTGGTGCCACAGAGGGAAGAAGGAAAAAAAACAAAAGAGGAGGGTGGGGGGAAATTTAAAAAAAATGAAAGGGAACCCAAAAACCCGGCAGAAGTAACAAACCCCAAAAAGGGGGAAAAAGGAAAAGGGAAAGGGGGAAAAAGGGAGAAGAAGGAAAAAAAAAAAAAGAAATTAAAATTAAAATCAGAGTGTTCTGAAGTTTGGGGAATTTTTTTAATGTAATGGGGAGAGGAAAGGGAAACTACAGAGCGAAACCAAAGGCCCAAATGGTTTTTAAAGAAAAAATTTTTGGGTTTAAAGGGGGGATTTTAATAGCGGGCGGGGTTTAAAGTTGGAAGTAGGGAAAGACAGTTTTAGCAGAAGCCAGTCAAAAGAATGGGCTGTGATCTCTGACGTTTAAAGAAACATGAGTGTGTGGTGTGTGTGTGTTGTGTGTGTGTGGGGTGTGGGTGTTTCTCACCTAGTTGGGCCCTTGCAGGGGTCCCGGGCCAAGCTCCTGGCCTCACCTCTTCACTGGTCACTACTAGGTCACTCTCCCTGTACCGTGAGCTTTATCATACCTCTGCTTAAAGCTATGTATGGATCCTGCGTCCACTACTTCGCTTCCCAAAACTATTCCACTTCCTGACTACTCTGTGGCTGAAGAAATATTCCTAACATCCCTCGTGACCTTGTGATTCATCTGTGTCTTCAACTTCCAACTGTGTCCCCTTGTTACTGTGTCCAATCTCTGGGAACATCCTGTCTTTGTCCACTTTGTCAATTCCTCTCAGTATTTTGTATGTCATTATCATGTCCCCCCCCTATCTCTCATGTCCTCTAGTGTCGTCAGGTTGATTTCTCTTAACCTCTTCTCGTAGGACATACCTCTTAGCTCTGGGACTAGTCTTGTTGCAAACCTTTGCACTTTCTCTAGTTTCTTTACGTGCTTGGCTAGGTGTGGGTTCCAAACTGGTGCCGCATACTCCAATATGGGCCTAATGTATACGGTGTACAGGGTCCTGAACGATTCCTTATTAAGATGTCGGAATGCTGTTCTGAGGTTTGCTAGGCGCCCATATGCTGCAGCCGTTATTTGGTTGATGTGCGCTTCAGGAGATGTGCCTGGTGTTATACTCACCCCAAGATCTTTATCCTTGAGTGAGGGTTGTAGTCTCTGGCCCCCTAGACTGTACTCCGTCTGCGGTCTTCTTTGCCCTTCCCCAATATTGATGACTTTGCACTTGATGGGATTGAACTCCAGGAGCGAATTGCTTGACCACGTCTACAGCCTGTCCAAATCCCTTTATAGTTCTGCCTGGTCTTCGATCGAATGAATTCTTCTCATTAACTTCACGTCATTTGCAAACAGGGACACCTTGGAGTCTATTCCTTCCGTCATGTCGTTCACAAATACCAGAAACAGTACTCGTATTAGGACTGACCCCTGTGGGACCCCGCTGGTCACAGGTGCCCACTCTGACACCTCGCCATGTACCATGACTCGCTACTGTCTTCCTGAGAAGTATTCCCTGATCCATTGTATTGCCTTCCCTGTTATCCCTGCTTGGTCCTCCAGTTTTTGCACTAATCTCTTGTGAGGAACTGTGTCAAACGCCTTCTTGCAGTCCAAGAAAATGCAATCCACCCACCCCTCATAGAGCTCCAGTAGGTTTGTGACACAGGATTTCCCGTCCTGAAACATGTTGGCTGCTGTTGATGAGATCATTCCTTTCTAGGTCTTCCACCACTTTTCTCCTGATAATCTTCTCCATGACTTTGCATACTATACATGTCAGTGACACTGGTCTGTAGTTTAGTGCTTCATGTCTGTCTCCTTTTTTAAAGATTGGGACTACATTTGCTGTCTTCCATGCCTAAGGCAATCTCCCTGTTTCGATAGACGAATTGAATATTGTTGTTAGGGGTACACAGAGCGCCTCTGCTCCCTCTCTCAGGATCCATGGGGAGATGTTATCTGGCCCCATTGCCTTTGAGGTATCTAGCTCACTCAGAAGCCTCTTCACTTCTTCCTCGGTTGTGTGTACTGTGTCCAGCACTTGGTGGTGTGCCCCACCTCTCCGTCTTTCTGGAGCCCCTTCTGTCTCGTCTGTGAACACTTCTTTGAATCTCTTGTTGAGTTCCTCACATACTTCACGGTCATTTCTTGTTGTCTCTCCTCCTTCCTTCCTTCCTTAGCCTGATTACATGGTCCTTGACTGTTGTTTTCCTCCTGATGTGGCTGTATAACAGTTTCGGGTCAGATTTGGCTTTCGCTGCTATGTCGTTTTCATATTGTCGTTGGGCCTCCCTTCTTATCTGTGCATATTCGTTTCTGGCTCTACGACTGCTCCCTTTATTCTCCTGGGTCCTTTGCCTTCTATATTTCTTCCATTCCCTAGCACACTTGGTTTTTGCCTCCCTGCACCTTTGGGTGAATCATGGGCTCATCCTGGCTTTTTCATTATTCCTGTTACCCTTAGGTTACAAACCTCTCCTCAGCCTCCTTGCACATTGTTGCTACATATTCCATCATCTCATTAACTAGCTTCCCTGCCAGTTCTCTGTCCCACTGAACCCCTTTCAGGAAGTTCCTCATTCCCGTGTAGTCCCCATTCTTGTAGTTTGGCTTCATTCGGCTGGCCTTCCTGCTTCCCCTCCACTTGTAGCTCTTACTGTGTATTCGAAGCTTTAAAAACCACATGATCGCTGGCCCCATGGGGTCTTTCATATGTGATGTCTCATATCTGCATATCCAGGTGAATTTCTAAATCCCGTTTTGTGGCATCCTCTCCCTTTTCTCTCTTGTAGTGTC
>NC_069399.1:15208416-15265476 GCF_026875155.1 Cherax quadricarinatus | reverse complement strand
TGCCAGAGAGAAAGGGGAAAAGCTGCATTAAAGTTGCAACAAACCCCTTTCAGCAGATTTTCAGGACACATTTGTTGAAGAAATAGTTAATTTTTCGGGGTTTTATGAATCGATTAAAGCTCCCCTGAAAAATGTGCGCCCCAGTGTTTTTGAAACTTTTAAAGAATGGATATTCAGAAACCTTCCCAAATGTTGACATAGTGTATCGCCTTTACCTACATTTCAGTACAACTGTGAGGAGCTTCTTTTTTCTGTTTTGAAAAGAGTAAAAAAACCCAGTCGTTAAAAACAATGACCCAAAGGGAAAAATTGTGAAAAATGCCTTGTTGCCCATTGAGTCTGATCAAACAAGAAATTGTTTTTCAGAATTAATTGTGTTTTTTCCCCAATATGAAATCCAGAAAAAGTTTTTTTAAGAGTGCCTGTGAATAAAACAATTCTTTATTTTTTGAGTTTATGTTTGTTTGTTTATGCATGATGCAATGATACAAAAATGGTCGTGATTTAAAAAGGGAAATGTGCTGTGTGGTTAGTGTTTATAATAGGTAATGATGTCCTACTTTTTACCCTATTGTAATATTTGCTGTCTTGAGTTTTTCTCTTTAAAATCTGATTTAACAAGATATTTAAAATGGCTGTTGGAAAATGGTTTTGGTTGTCTTGATGTACTTTCCCTATTAAATTTAATTAAATACCCGAATGTATTTATTGACCTTAAACAGGCTCACACCGCCCCCACCCCCCCCAAGCTGGAAGGGTCGCTTCGCTACCCGTAACTCAAAGGGGCCCCCCCAATTAAATGCCTGGGGCCCGCAGACTTTTTAAACCCGGCCCTGCCGAAAGCTATTACTAGAATTGAATGAAATAGCATAGACGAGGTGAAGGGTAAGCGGTACTGAGGGATAAGTCGAATTTTAAGAGGTGGAGAAGGGAAAAGGAAATTGGGAGGCCACAAGTCAAAACTGAGTAGCCGGAAAAGGGCCCTAGAAGTTGATTTAAAACAGGCTAAAAGCGAGTTAAGGGGGCGTGACCAAGAGACACAGCATAAGCTGAGAGGCCGAACAGGAACGAAAAAATTTAAATTTATGAAAGGTTATTCACCCTGCCAAAGAAGGAAAGATGTAAAAGGGGAAAAGGCAAGGGGGTGGATGGGAGGGGATAGGTCGAAGCTGGGGCACAACCATGCTCCCAAGAGCTATGGAAAAAAAAGGGGAGAAAATGACACTTCAGACAGGACCCACAGCACAGAGGGAGGCAGTGCGAGGAGGAAAGGGCAAATCAGTTTTTACCCATGGGTTCAGGGAGAGGGGAAAAGGAACAACTGAAAGCAGCAGAAGAAAGAAAGGAGCTGAAAAAATCTCACGGAATTGGTAAAGAAGGCATGGACGAGATTGTAATTTTCAGAGAATAAGGGGGTATTAAAGGGGGGAAACTGACCCATCAGGCTGTTCTCAGGAAGAAATTTGTGTGGAAAAGGTTCTCCAAGAGAAAAACCCCGGTTGAAATACTCGGAAGGTAAAGAGGGGGTTCCCAGAAAAAACAGAACACAAACGAACGACAGAGTGGGGAGAGGAAAAAAGCGAGAGGAGCTAGGAAAGGAAAAAGGATGGAAACCCCAGAGGTAAGTAGGCAGAAAAGAGCAGCAAGGGCAAGACACACACAACTATCCCCAGAACCCACAACCTTCAACCATCCCCAAACCATACAATCCATACCCCGCTTTCCCCCAAAAACCCCGCTAAGAATCCCACAGTATGCTGCCCGGTCTCCCACCCTCCAGGCCCCCCAAAAAACATGTTGGAAAAGGAAATGAAGGTATGGTACACAAACGCTGATGGGATAACAAATAGGGGAGAAGTGGCAGAAAGAGTCAAAGAGGCATCACCCGGGCATCTAGCTTCCCAAAACCCCGTTACAAGTATGTAAACGTCCATCTTTCCCAAAGGGATATCAGATCCTGAGGAAAGAAGAGGAACAGGGGGGGGTGGGGACTGGCACTGTGATCAAAAAACGATGGAATTTTATGAGCTGGGAGGGAGACAGGGAGAAGGAAGTGATTCATAGTGGGGAAAACTTTACTCTGGAGGTCCCAAGGGGGTAATTGCGTGATTATAACCCACCACAGAAAGAGGAGGCCAAGGAAAGGGGCAAAGAGCGATGGTTGAACCTGGTGCGGGGGAGAAAGGTCATGCATGCAGGGCAAAGTCCTGATCAGGGGGGACTTTAACCCAAAAAGGAGTCGATTGGGGAACTTGGGCCCATGGGGGCCGATACATGGAGGGTAAAATGATGGAGGTGGACTGGAAAAAAATTTATGTACCAACATGCAGGGACACTAAAAAAGGAGGGAGAGGAGAACAGCAAGATGGGTTAGTTTCACCCGGGTAGTGCGTATTTAGGACATTATATGAAAGACCCCCTGGGGCCCGCGATCATGTGGTTTTAGCTTCGAATTCACGTGAGCTACAAATGGAGGGGGAAGAGGAAAGGGCCCGGGGCCCAATGAAGCCCAAATACAAGAATGGGGATAACGGGAATGAGGAACTTCCTGAAAGGGGTTCGTGGAAGAGAATGGGAGGGAAATAGTTAATGAGATGATGGGGAAAATTAGCAACAATATGCAAGGAGGCTGAGGAGAGGTTTGTACCTAAGGGTAACAGGAATAATGAAAAAGCCAGGATGAGCCCATGGTTCACCCAAAGGTGCAGGGAGGCAAAAACCAAGTGTGCTAGGGAATGGAAGAAATATAGAAGGCAAAGGACCCAGGAGAATAAAGGGAGCAGCCGTAGAGCCAGAAACGAATATGCACAGATAAGAAGGGAGGCCCAACGACAATATGAAAACGACATAGCAGCGAAAGCCAAATCTGACCCGAAACTGTTATACAGCCACATCAGGAGGAAAACAACAGTCAAGGACCAGGTAATCAGGCTAAGGAAGGAAGGAGGAGAGACAACAAGAAATGACCGTGAAGTATGTGAGGAACTCAACAAGAGATTCAAAGAAGTGTTCACAGACGAGACAGAAGGGGCTCCAGAAAGACGGAGAGGTAGGACACACCACCAAGTGCTGGACACAGTACACACAACCGAGGAAGAAGTGAAGAGGCTTCTGAGTGAGCTAGATACCTCAAAGGCAATGGGGCCAGATAACATCTCCCCATGGATCCTGAGAGAGGGAGCAGAGGCGCTATGTGTACCCCTAACAACAATATTCAATTCATCTATCGAAACAGGGAGATTGCCTGAGGCATGGAAGACAGAAAATGTAGTCCCAATCTTTAAAAAAGGAGACAGACATGAAGCGTTAAACTACAGACAAGTGTCACTGACATGTATAGTATGCAAAGTCATGGAGAAGATTATCAGGAGAAGAGTGGTGGAAGACCTAGAAAGGAATGATCTCATCAACAGCAGCCAACATGGTTTCAGGGACGGGAAATCCTGTGTCACAAACCTACTGGAGCTCTATGAGGGGTGGGTGGATTGCATTTTCTTGGACTTCAAGAAGGCGTTTGACACAGTTCCTCACAAGAGATTAGTGCAAAAACTGGAGGACCAAGCAGGGATAACAGGGAAGGCAATACAATGGATCAGGGAATACTTCTCAGGAAGACAGTAGCGAGTCATGGTACATGGCGAGGTGTCAGAGTGGGCACCTGTGACCAGCGGGGTCCCACAGGGGTCATTCCTAATACGAGTGCTGTTTCTGGTATTTGTGAACGACATGACGGAAGGAATAGACTCCAAAGTGTCCCTGTTTGCAAATGACGTGTAGTTAATGAGAAGAATTCATTCGATCGAAGACCAGGCAGAACTACAAAGGGATTTGGACAGGCTGTAGACGTGGTCAAGCAATTGGCTCCTGGAGTTCAATCCCATCAAGTGCAAAGTCATCAATATTGGGGAAGGGCAAAGAAGACCGCAGACGGAGTACAGTCTAGGGGGCCAGAGACTACAACCCTCACTCAAGGATAAAGATCTTGGGGTGAGTATAACACCAGGCACATCTCCTGAAGCGCACATCAACCAAATAACGGCTGCAGCATATGGGCGCCTAGCAAACCTCAGAACAGCATTCCGACATCTTAATAAGGAATCGTTCAGGACCCTGTACACCGTATACATTAGGGCCATATTGGAGTATGCGGCACCAGTTTGGAACCCACACCTAGCCAAGCACGTAAAGAAACTAGAGAAAGTGCAAAGGTTTGCAACAAGACTAGTCCCAGAGCTAAGAGGTGTGTGCTACGAGGAGAGGTTAAGAGAAATCAACCTGACGACACTAGAGGACATGAGAGATAGGGGGGGACATGATAACGACATACAAAATACTGAGAGGAATTGACAAAGTGGACAAAGACAGGATGTTCCAGAGATTGGACACAGTAACAAGGGGACACAGTTGGAAGTTGAAGACACAGATGAATCACAGGGTCACAGGGATGTTAGGAATTATTTCTTCAGCCACAGAGTAGTCAGTAAGTGGAATAGTTTGGGAAGCGAAGTAGTGGACGCAGGATCCATACATAGCTTTAAGCAGAGGTATGATAAAGCTCACGGTACAGGGAGAGTGACCTAGTAGTGACCAGTGAAGAGGCGAGGCCAGGAGCTTGGACTCGACCCCTGCAACCTCAACTAGGTGAGTACACACACACACACACACACACACACACACAACACACACACACACCACACACACACACACACACACACACACACACACACACACAACACACACACACACATGATTCTGTCACGTCAGAGATCACAGTCATCCTATTGACTGGTCTTCTGCTAAAACTGTCTTCCCTACTTCCAACTTTAACAGTCGCCGTCTAGTTGAATCCTCCCTAATACACAACTTTTCTTTTATGAATCTTAGTCCTGGCTTCGTCTCTGTAGATGCCTTCCTCTCCCACTACATTGTAAAATGCTCCAAACTTCAGAACACTCGTGATTTAATCTGATTTTTTTTTTCTTTTTCTTCTTCTCCCTCTTCCCCTTTCCTCTTTCCTTTTTCTCCTTTTGGTTGTGTTTCTTCTGCCTTGGGTATTTGTTCCTTCATTTTATTTATTTCTCCCCACCCTCCTCTGTGTTCTTCTTCTTACCCTCTGTGGCACCTAGCTCACTTGCAGTCTCCTCTTTCTCAGTATTTGACTGGCTCCGCCTCCACCATACTACATCCCCCACTACTACCTTCTACCTCCACTGCTATCACCACCACCTCCTGGCCTGTATATATCTTTCCTCATTCTCTCCTTTTCGTTAATGTGACTTTGTAGATGGTCCAAGTCGGATCGAAACGTCGTCGTAAGCTCCTCTCTTCTATGTGCGAGTTATTTGTGTATTGTTCCAGTCGCGGTATTGTGCCTATTTTTGTTATTTAGTTAAGATGAAGTTTAGTGAACAATATTGTATAGTGAAGATGAGGTGTAGTGAGCATTATTGTGTAGTGAAAATGAGGTAGTACAAATTAGCATATAGAGAAGATGAGTAAGTTTCTGTATGTGATTCCTGTACCATTTGGGCGGAATTAGTCTAAGTAAGGAGGAGCAACTGACGGGATGCACCTTCAAACAGTGAACATGACCCAGCTATTTGCATTATCTACGCTCAAACCTTTAAGAGGCCTAATTTTGAAGTCTAATGTAATTTTCGTCATGTTGCCTTACCTGGCCAGACACTGGTATGTGGTATTAGTTACCTCAGCTAAATATATTGACTAAGGTATAAAAGGCTCTTCACTCAATAATCGACACGTAGGAGAATGAAACTTACGTCAATGTTTCCGTCCGACTTTGACCATTATCTAGTCACGCACTAAAATGCGAACGCTTCTTTACCTTCATGTGTTAGTCTAATAAGTTTCTTTCTCCTGTGCGCGTGCGGGTTATTTGTGTATTGTTCTAGCCACAGTATTGTGCCTTTTTGTTCTTTCTGAAAATTCATATGAATTTCATTGTTATCAGTCAGCTAACCCACATCTCAAAAGGGCGATTAATTATATCGTCAAGATATACTCAATAACTGTCAGCTTTACTAAATACAAAATCCTCGAACAGGATTAGTGTAACACAAGTATCGAAGTTGCGACCAGTGTCAGCTGCTCTATACCAACACTTCCTTTATTATAACTATGGCAAAATCGTTGTAAGTCTCGTTTCTTTTCCCGATGGAGGTTACGGAATTTCTGTTGGTACTTAGCCGATTTTAATGCATACTCCTCAGAATAAATGATGGAATTACTTTCCTGTCGTTTCTCAAGCAGCTGAGAGTGTTATGCAAACCTCCTTATTACATAGATAAGTTCAAAGAGACTGCTTAATTCTGAATTATTTAAGTATTTCAATCCAGGTTACCCTCGTTTTATTTAGATTGAAAGCTGCGGAGTTTAGATATTAAAACAAAAGCAAAATTCCTCATTTACTATACTCGCACTTCTATCTCTGTTTCTATTCCTACTTATTTCTTGCACACCAATATTCTTTCCTTGCTTATTCCTTAAACTCTTATTGCTAAAACTATTTTGCGGATATAGTGTCCGTTGATCATCATTCAGTGGCCGCTGCTCTCTAATGTACCACAGTACAGTCAACAGGATATGTAAGTGAATTAACTGGTTAGTGTTCTGGAGGTGGCGACTGTTTTGTCCAGCAGGACACATCTCACTAACACCAAGATTTTTCCCCTTTTCACTTTGTTCTGGATCCCTAGTGAGCCTAGGAAAACTGACCCAAGAAGTAGTATTATAAATTTTCTGAGGAGACTGCGTAGCTTCACTAGACTGGATGAATGCGGTTGTCTTCACTAATGTAATCTCACTACTTGTCTCACAATTCACATCAAATTTGTGAAATGTATCAGCAATTAATTGTTAAGATAAGATAAGATAAGATTTCGTTCGGATTTTTAACCCCGGAGGGTTAGCCACCCAGGATAACCCAAGAAAGTCAGTGCATCATCGAGGATTGTCTAACTTATTTCCATTGGGGTCCTCAACCTTGTCCCCAGGATGCGACCCAAACAAGGCGACTAACAACCAGGTACCTATTTGCTGGTAGGTGAACAGGACAACATGTGTAAGGAAACGTGTCGGAGTGTTTCCACCCACCGGGAATCGAACCCGGGCCCTCCGTGTGTCAAGCGAGAGCTTTAGCCGTCAGGCCACGGGACATTATACGTGATGTATGTAAATACGAAATCTCCAGCTGAAATGCTAGTCTTCACAGTCCTCAAGAGTTAAAGTATTTTAGGGGTCAATCCTTTCTTTAGGCTCAGGCCCTTTGTAAAAAAGTTTCCATATCTAATGGGCCTAAATAAAACTAAATAATAGTTTTTATGGCAGGTTTTACGTTAATACTGTACAGCAGAAAATATTTCCCGGTGTCCCCGTGCCCTGGTGGCTAAGGCTCGCTTCACACACGGAGAGCCCGGGTTCGATTCCCGGCGGGGTGGAAACATTTCGACGTGTTTTCCTTACAACTGTTGTCCTTTTTTAACCTAGCATCAAATAGGTACCTGGGTGTTAGTCGACTGGTGTGGGTCGCATCCTGGGGGACAAGATTTTAAGGACCCCAATGGAAATAAGTTAGACAGTCCTCGATGACGCACTGACTTTCTAGGGTTATCCTGGGTGGCTAACCCTCCGGGGTTAAAAATCCGAAGAAATTCTTATTTTATCTTATCCTAACTCAAAATTTTATTCAGCAAATCTCATAATAAATAATTACTAAGAATACGTAAATATTATCCAAACCCTATAAGAAACATTAACTTATCTGTAACACCCTCAGACTTGAAATATTATTGAAAGTGTCCATATTCCACACGACAGCACTATTTATCTGGTAAAGATAACATAGTTTAAGATCACACTGGCTTCACTCTGGAAGATTAGAAAATTATCTTGCATGTCAGCAGAACTGTGATGCCTGGCAAGGAGTCTGTTCAGACCCGTGACCTCTGAGCTGAGATGTGTCGATGAGATCTGCAATATTTAAACAATTCCAATAAACGTTTTTGTATATACAGCATATATGAAAAGTGTATAAAATAAACCAAAATTTAGAGTCATGCAAATTACCGATAGTGAACAATTAGGTTTTAAGCTTATACATCTTTCACATACTGGTCAAACCCCTGGGACAAAATCGTACATTTATTGAATATATGAAAAATATGGTAATTAGCCCGGGCATCTCATTTGCAAAGATAATTAATTGCAAGATACTCTGGTATGACACCCGTCACTAAAACAGTGGATGTCCAGACTGAGCCAGAGAATATATTGTCCTATCTCATTTGTGTACCAGGTAAATATGGTCAAAGAAATAATAATAATAAATAATAATAAAATAATAATAATAATAAAAATTAATAAAAATAAAAAATTATTATTATTATTATTATTATTAATTATAATAAAAAGAAAAATTTGAATATTCACACTTATTATTATTATACTATTATTATTATTTTTATTATTATTATTATTATTATTATTAAATTATAAGAAAAATTTGAATATAACACTCTTGTATTATATTATTATTATTATTAATATTATTATTATTATTATTATTATTATTAATTTTATTTTTTATTATTTTTATTATTATTATTATTATTATTATTATTATTATTATTATTATTATTATTATTATTATTATTTCTTGGGCCAACAGAGAGAACTTTTCCCGAAAAGTCTTGCTCACAATATTAAAGTAAGGACGTTCAAGGATTTTTTTAAGCCGTTTAAAGATAATTTTAATGCTTTTTTCGAAGCTTTAGATAGATTTAATTAAGATGGTTTCTGACATTTTAAAAATTTTAGCTACAACATGCGTATAAATAACAGAATTTAAGATATAGTGTGTAAGAGCATATAAATAAGACACCACTGAGGAACGCGTCATAAGAGGCTTCCTGCTGTACAAAGCTCAAGCAAGAAGTTATTCTTCACACTGATATCTGTCACCTCTTAGGGTTGTGGGTCATCATATGACTGAGACCCGTGTCAGGAAATAATTCTCTTGTAGTCTGACGAGTGTTATCTAAGCTAAGCTCCAAGGAGAAAAATCTAGAATGCACTATTAGAGTATAACGCAAGATTATTCGTTAAAAGAAAACACACGACTATGAATTTAGTGTTAGGTAAGTTTCCTAGAATTCATAATTGTGACTGCCATATCCTCCCCAAGAAAAATTTTAAATAATGTAGAGAAAAGAGATTTGCTGAATCAATACCTCAAGGTTCTTTGACAACCATACAGTACCACAAAGTACTTTGACAACCATACAGTACCACAAAGTACTTTGACAACCATACAGTACCACAAAGTACTTTGACAACCATACAGTACCACAAAGTACTTTGACACCCATACAGCACCACAAAGTACTTTGATAACCATACAATACCACAAGGTACTTTGACAACCATACAGTACCACAAGGTACTTCGACAACCATGCAATACCACAAGGTACTTTGACAACCATACAATACCACAAGGTACTTTGACAACCATACAGTACCACAAAGTACTTTGACAACCATACAATACCACAAGGTACTTTGACAACCATACAGTACCACAAAGTACTTTGACAACCATACAATACCACAAGGTACTTTGACAACCATACAGTACCACAAAGTACTTTGACAACCATACAATACCACAAGGTACTTTGACAACCATACAGTACCACAAAGTACTTTGACAACCATACAGTACCACAAGGTACTTCGACAACCATGCAATACCACAAGGTACTTCGACAACCATACAATACCACAAGGTACTTTGACAACCATGCAATACCACAAGGTACTTCGACAACCATACAATACCACAAGGTACTTTGACAACCATGCAATACCACAAGGTACTTCGACAACCATACAATACCATAAGGTACTTCGACAACCATACAATACCACAAGGTACTTTGACAACCATACAATACCACAAAGTACTTCGACAACCTTACAATATCACAAGGTACTTTGACAACCATGCAATACCACAAGGTACTTCGACAACCATACAATACCACAAGGTACTTCGACAACTATACAATACCACAAGGTACTTTGACAACCATACAATATTTAGTCAAACAACAAAAAATACCGTATTTATCTTCCACTACTGAAACTGACAAAACAACAACAACTAAGACACTTTTACATTATAACATTCAATAATGAGTGCATTATGTTTAGTACCGACATGAACATTCAGACATGAACAAACATTACCTGGTACCTGAGTCAGTGTTGTGAATTGCCTAAATCGGGATTTGTGGACACATTGTGGATTATACTAACTAAAAAATGGTTGTTGTGCATGATCTTCCATTCTTGGTCAGAGACCATTGTGAAGACAAAATTTAGGATTGATTTTTTATGTCAATTTTTAATTTTTTTATTTCAGGCATAATTAGGTGGCAAAACAAACTTTAACTTAATAATAACCTTCTTATGGATATCCTTCTTATCCTCGTTGTTTCAGTCTACTCACTTCTTATTGTGCTGCCCTCCGAAATACATGCTAGTCCATACATTTTAAGTGGCTAGTTGGTCATAAATGGCCGAATTTAATCTCTGGAGAATTGAGAGCTGCGGACAAATCTTATAACACCTATTGTAACTGTTTCCCTAGAATTAAAAACATATATTTATTAGCTGATTTCAACTGTTGCCTCCTTGAGGTGGGGATGGGAAGAATATCCTAGATAAAGCTGGTTTTCAAAATTAGCTGTAGTGGATAGCATAACTTCTATTAGAAAGGAATTTTTTTATATACTTAAACACGTCCTAAGTAGTAGGTTGGTAGACAGCAACCACCCAGGGAGGTACTACCGTCCTGTGGTAATAGGTTGGTAGACAGCAACCACCCAGGGAGGTACTACCATCCTGTGGTAGTAGGTTGGTAGACAGCAACCGCCCAGGGAGGTACTACCGTCCTGTGGTAGTAGGTTGGTAGACAGCAACCACCCAGGGAGGTACTACCGTCCTGTGGTAGTAGGTTGGTAGACAGCAACCACCCAGGGAGGTACTACCGTCCTGCCAAGTGAGTGTAAAACGAAAACCTGTAATTGTTTTACATGATGGTAGGATTGCTGGTGTCTTTTGTCTGTCTCATAAACATGCAAGATTTCAGGTAGGTCTTGCTACTTCTACTTACACTTAGGTCACACTACACATACATGTACAAGCATATATATACACACCCCTCTGGGTTTTCTGCTATTTTCTTTCTAGTTCTTGTTCTTGTTTATTTCCTCTTATCTCCATGGGGAAGTGGAACAGAATTCTTCCTCCGTAAGCCATGGGTGTTGTAAGAGGCGACTAAAATGCCGGGAGCAAGGGGCTAGTAACCCCTTCTCCTGTATATATTACTAAATTTGAAAGGAGAAACTTTCGTTTTTCCTTTTGGGCCACCCTGCCTCGGTGGGATACGGCTGGTACGTTGAAAGAAGTTTGAAAGACTTAAACACGTATTTACACTTAGTTAAGCAAGGGCGGATTGCTTATAGAAATGCGAATTGTTGAACAAAATTTGTCGAACATTATAATTAAAATGTAGCTGTGCTCTTAGTGTTCAGTCTCCAGTGCTTCAACTATCAATTTATTTTTTTAAGTTTTCGGAGGTTCTCTATCTCACAGTTTCATCTTTTCAGAAAACTATTACGAAGGGGTAAAATTCCGGGCCCATCGTCAGAATAGGCCAATGAAAAATTCAGATTTTTCAGAAACTTTTTGATGAGTGCCAAAATGATAACATAAATGCACATCAGCAATTCCCTAATGTAAATTATGACATAAATTGCTCACGTTTACGAAGTGTATGAATTTTAAAGTCTTATCTAGTCTATAATTCGCTTTTTTTTCAGTTTAATGACACTGAATGATCGAAATAATAACGAGTAATAGAGGTTTATTACTTTACTGGAAGAAAAGATTATTTTGTGTATTTCTGCCTCGTATTACGAATCGCTTTTAGTTTTCAGTTACATATTTTCTAATTTGACTTGGAGAAAACGGTATTTGGTAAAGTAATTATTCTACAATACAAACCACTGTTTTCCTGTAATGAAAATCTTATTTAAATATGAATATTTGATTGATTATTTTTTGAAAATGCTACCACGTAAACTAGAAATATAATTTATAGTTGCATAATAATATTGTTTTTTTACATAACATGAATGTAAATTAAGAAACCAAAGGACTGTCCACTGAAGAAGAAATATTGATCCAACTGTGGCAATGAGGGATACAAACACAACTGCCTCAACCGCAAGAGTGAAAATCGCACTTTTGTACATAAACGCCCATTCAGGTAAGAAATCTTAAATAAAAAGAAGTTTGAAGGGAAAAAAACTTTGTTCCACCAAGACATCGACCTATGCTGCCATCACTCGAGTCCAGACTAACACTCAGAAGATTCTCCAAGTAACTCAACAACCAATCTCTGCAATCAGTACTTTTCCAACAATTCAAGAAGACTCTCCCACCAAGATCGTGTACGGCATTATCTATGCCAATACGCAAAACGCTGCTTCCTCCGGGACCTTCAAATCTACTATCAACGAACTTTTTCTCCTCAACGACCTGCCTAGCTTTACGTTTTCTGATACTACATACTAAAATTCCTTCTAGTGCAAGAGGTACCACCGTTCGAACAGATCCTATAACCACTGCCACCCCAGGCTACTGCAAACCTATGTGCTGCGGCCTCCCAAGAAACCCAAGCCACTGTACCTCCTCTGCCTGCCACCACCCACCTTCATATCTACAACAACACTGCCTGAAGATCAAGTCTCACACATCTCTGAAGAAGAAATTAAACTCGACAATCATACCCCAGCCTCGCCTGGAAAAGAAAACCTACGATTCTCATTACCCTACAAACAAGAGCGTCATGTTCGCCAAAGAACTTCACCCTCAACTCCGCAATGAAACTGACAAATACCCCTCCGTGGCCCCATACAATTTCACACCATGACAAGTCTAAGATTTTGCAAAGTAATTCATCGAAACCTTCGAAAATTATGCACAACTCACATACAATTACGAACAGAGGTGTAGCCTAGTGGCCTGCACACCTGTTAATAGCACTACAACCAAGGTAGGAATCAGGAACGAACCAAAACAGCATGCAAGGATATGCACAATATATATACACTATGCACAAACCAAGTTTGCAAGCAAGAGACACAGTGAGAACCATAGGCGACTAGACTTTAGAAGTTGATTCACGAATCTCCAACAATGTATCAGATCTTCGTCAGGCGTCCTTGTGATTGGCTGGGTTGAACCAAGCATAACAAGGGCGCCCCGTTAGTTATACACTTAGCATCTGGTTCGCTGGTCAGGAGGGCATGCTTATATGAGTGTGTGACATACATCAAATAAAATGTAACGTACACTTAGCATTCTACACCTACCTCTCAAAAAATTAAAAAAAATGTAAGACTGGATCATTCCAAATACGAGAGTCAAATGAACTCATGAGCTTCATCGCCTACCAGCTCTTCCCTATCTAAAGGCTATTACCCTTTGCAATAAGGAGATCAGCTGTTAGGTTAAGCCCTTGCTCTTTATCAAGAACTGAAGACACTTCTCTCCAGGGTTATTCTTATCCTGCTCCCACTCTCTCCTTAAATGAGAGTTAGTCATCATCATGATAAATTAGTATAGAAGAAGCCACTCGTAGCAAAAGGTTTCACGTAATATATGTCCTTAACAATATATAACTCTCTTTCCATATCTTGTCAGCATCAACATATCATTTATTTTCAAGAGAATGAAGGTTCAGGGCTCTCAGTGTGCTGAAAGGGACAATTGTCTCTCGCATTAATAGAGGACTGATGAAGCCGCTCGTAGCGAAAAGTTTATTTTAGTAAATGTGCTGAACTACAAGTTTTTTTTTTGTTAACAGTTTGTCAGTATCATCAGACTATTTGCAAACAATTTAATTTTCCCAGACCATTCTTGTCCAAAAGATTCCTCTTAGAGTGGAATCATTTTTCATCCTTATCTGTATGTTATCCAATGCATTTATATACTTTCTTTAGTATGGAATCTAAAACTGAGCTGCGTAATCTAAGTGAGGTTTACTAATGATGTACGTAAAGACTCACGTACACAATTCAAGATTTTTATCGAGCATACGTCTCGCCACACGTGGCTCCTTCTGTTCTCGTGCAGAAGACAGTCAAGCACACTCAGATGAAGAGGGAGCTAACTCAAGACAGACGAAAATAAGCACTGGAGAGGACTGTCGTCAGTTGTAGAAACTGTCTGGGCTTAACCCAGCACCGCACAAGAGTCGTTGGTAAGAGACGTGGGCAGTTCATGCGAGGGCAGAACAGCAGTCGAGGTCGAGGTTCTGACCAGAGCTTTGGTAAGAAGGATGGGTAAGGATAGAAATGGGAAAGGGTTGGGAGGTTGGTGGGGAGGATGGGTTTTTAAAGGTAAGTGGCCTAACCATTTTGGCGTAATTTAAATAAGTGTGTGTGCATGTTGTGTTGTTCATGAAAAAGTTGGATTCATAAGATAGGTATACTTCCTGCCCGTCAACTGCACACCGCTATACCAGCTGTATACCGGTGTGCCAGTGAATTGGAAGGATGCATACTATTTTATTTTTCGCGCAAGAGGTCGGTCGTAAGGCTGCAGCTGCAGGTGGTAGTTGCAGGTCGCTTGATGGAGGTTGGTTACTGGACCGGAATTGGTTGGCTAAGCAGTTTCTGAGGTGGTGTCCTGCTGTAGGATGGTTGCAGATGTTACAAGGTTAGTTGTAAGGTGTTGATTGACAGAAGTAGGTCACCCAAAATTGGGGAGCGTTAATCAATGTTATTGGAGGTAGAATGGTTCTGGTGGTATCCATTCTTCTAATTCTTCGGGGAGGTGGCTCAGGATTCTTCGTCGAGGGTACTTCTCCTTGCGGATGACGCGTCGGACTCTTTGTTGGAGGGTCATTCTTTGGGATCTGTGGGGGGCGGGAGTGTTGGTGTAGTCGGTAGTGTTCGATGGTTGGGGTGGTTTCTCTCTATCGGGTACATAGAGTTCCTGCATGTCACATAGTTGTCTCTTCTTTACCTGGAGTTTACCTGGAGAGAGTTCCGGGGGTCAACGCCCCCGCGGCCCGGTCTGTGACCAGGCCTCCTTAGGTCTTCCTTAGGTCAGTGTCCCAGGATGAGACCCACACCAGTCGACTAACACCCAAGTACCCATTTTACTGATGGGGAACATAGACAACAGGTGGAAAGAAACACGTCCAATGTTTCTACTCTGGCTGGGAATCGAACCCAGGCCCTCACCGTGTGAAGCGAGAGCGTTAACCACCAGGCCACCAGAGCCCTTTAGTTTGTCTAGCCTGACATAAACTGCAGTGATTCTCTGTTGTGTGTGCAGGTCTTCCGTCCTGATTCTGTCTCTAAATCTGGTGCCAGTGATAAAGCGGAGGGCTCTGTTCTGGACTCTTTGGAGTTGTAGCATGTTGGTTTTAGTTGTTATTGACATGGGTAAGCAAGAGTATTCTAGCAGAGGTCTCATCATCATCTTATACAGGTGTTTCTTGATGCGGGAGGGAGCTGCATTGAATCGGAAAAGTTGGTTATGTGGGATGTCGAGTGGAGTAATCTCTCGATCTCATACCCAAGGGTATTGATTGGATTTCTGATAGCGATTTGTGTACCTCTGATGGAAATACCCCCTTTATCTTCTATGGTTGATGCTAAACAACCGATAATGCTGATGAGAACTTTATCTGGGTTGGTTGTGAGTCTACATTCTTTTCTCCCACTTAGCTGTTCTCCGTAGTTCTTCATTCATTTTCTCTATTGTTCTCCTACGTTTGTTTGCACCAGAGAGGGGGGGTTGAAGACACTACATGGATAACATCCTCTGCAAATTGGGTGAAGATGGTATCATTGTGCTCAGGTTGGGGGAGGTCGTTGACATAGATATTGAAGAGTGAGCTGAGGTAAGAGTCTTGTGATACTCCAGCTGTCGGCGTGAAGGGTGTTGCTGCCGTACCATGGAAGGTAGGAATGATACTTCTACTTGTTGAGAATGAGAAAGACCTTGCTCAGTAGGTAGCCGGTTATCCTGATAACATGAACTCGCTGAAGCTCGGGAGGGAATTTCAGCAGGCACTCAAGTTATATAAATGCTATAGAAAAGCGTTAAGTTTTCTAAACCATTTATATAATATTTGTCAAACATAGCACCATTATGGGATCTTGATGCAGGGAATTCTTCAGTTCTTGCCTAACTTATGGGAATGACATATTTCCGCAAGTGGACTTTTCTTCCTGTGATGCTGCCTTAAACTGTTTAACCCCACTTGTCTCTGGGCATTTTGTGCACTTTTGTCAGGAATGATGGAATGAACAGATAATCTTTAGGCTGAAGAGCTGATCAACAACCAAAATACTTCCGACACCAGAGTAGCAATTTCCAGCTAGTTTTAGGTCACTGATAATGAATATCATGGTTACAATTGTTTGTTAGCTCTACTATTCAATATACACCAACGTGTCACAACAGGTTCCAACAGGCTTGTGGCAGTGTGTTTCTTACCACACTCACAGTCTCACTGACCATTATTATTCCATCAGTCATAGAAGGTGGTTGTGATGTGCAAGTTTATATTTTGAGGTGAACGGTCGGTGATTTTTTGAGGAAAACACTTTTTAAACTTATAATAAATATTCACTGAGCCAGCTATTGATATGCATGTGAGGCATATTATATTAATTTTCTTTTCCTGCTGATTGATATTAACACTTCTGCTTAGCTGTCATGCCCTGTATTGTTTGTTGTTTTCTTCTTTCAAATGCTTTGTACTTGTGTGAGTAGGGCAGACAACTTCTGCTACATTTGTGGTGAGGTGACCTTTGCCTCACAGAAGTACTGTATAACTGCTATGGTTAGAAAGGCATATCACCTATATTTTGAATGCATGATTGGTGACCAGGATGAGAACTGGGCCCCACATATATGCTGCAATAATTATGCTACTAACCTTAGCCAATGGTTGAGCAGGAAGAGGAGAGGAATGCCTTTTGCTGTGTCAATGATGTAGATACAAACCATACCAACAAAATGACTTGTCAAAGAAAAGAATGGGGTCCATTGAATATCCAAACATTCCATTAGCTATTCGCTCAGGCAACTTTTAAGAAATAATGGAAAACCTCATCAAGGCTTACAATACCATGGGATGTAATATGTCACTTAAAATCCACTTTTTGGACTTAGATTTAGGCTTTTTTCTAACGAACTGTGGAGCAGTTAGTGACGAACATGGTGAAAGGTTTCACCAAGATATTTCAACCATGGAAAAAAATGGAATCAGGGCAAATGGGGCACAAGAATGCTTGCGGACTATTGCTTGACATGGCAAGAGATGATTCTTCAGCCCACTATAAGCGTCAAGCAAAAAGGCAGAGAGTAGGTACGGATTAGAGTTTAAAATATACTGACACATATTGTACTCTATAATAAAATAACCAGCTATTACATGTCTCGTATCTTTAAACCTATAACCAACAAGCATTTTGCAAGGTGATATTTGGATTCAGGACATGAAAATACAAAAGAATTAACTAATCTCATTTAAGTAGTATACAACGTTTCAAAAATTGTTGACCAGTGTTACCCAATACTCCTCATCTTCCACAGCTCTTCTCTGTATTGGATTAATTAAATCACTTGCTGGCAAAACGTTCCCACAATAAAGATACCCAAATGTACAAGTCTCTCATTTATTATCAGGCAGTAGAGTGTTAATCTAGAAAAAGTTATGGTAGGATCATGGTTGACGATCCGTTCGTGAGTCTTCTGGTATAGTTCTAAGGGAATGTCTTCTCGTTGATATGTCTTAACGAAATAATGTACTTGGTTAGTTGAGATGTACAGAAGGTAGCTACAATCTGAGCATGTGGAGTAGAAGCAAAGGATTTTCCATACGAGTCCAAGGGACCTGGTCTTCAACTTTTTTTGTTCTCGAGGCTAGTGATGACGGCTTCTTTAACTCCTTTTACTTGTGGATAATGGCTAGCAAAGGCTTCAGTAACTTTGGTAATAGAGATGATAGAGACTGCAGTTTGCGTTTCTGAGTCTGAGGTGTTATAGTACGTGCAGGGGAGGAAGAAATGGTGTTTTGTAATTCTGAGATTGACAGGCAAATGTTGGGTGCAGAGATTGCAAGGGTGGCAGTGGGTTTGGATGCTTCAGTGATGAGTTCATTGGTGTTGTCCATAGGCGTAGACATTCCTGGGTATGTAAACTGGATGGTTGGTGGGTGACGATACTGAACGTTCTTGTAGAGCTGACTTCAGGGAATTTAATTTCAAGGTTTTTGTCCTTAAGATAGTTGTATAGTGGTAGGGCAGAAACGAACGACGCTGAAGTTCAAAAGGAAGTATGCTGAACTGGAAAGATCCATTAGTTAATATGTTCAGATTAATAAAGCGAGTGAAAAATGAATAATAAAGGCTAAGCTGAACTATAAAATAAAAGTTATAAAATAAAAGTTACTAAGTGTCCGAATTCTAATTCGAAAGAATTTCTTGAACAATATAGAACAGGTTAGAGAAAAGTTAAGTCCACGTCAAACTAACTCTGGACGGCATAATGACAATGAGAATGAATTATGCTCGATTTTCTATACTTAATTAATTCTCTTCGGGTTTCACTTAAGAAGAAACAATATCCCGGTAATTAATTATTATAGTGTGCCTGAAGAAAATAAATTATGTATTATCAGTCACTCGGGACATGGTAGCCCAACAGATTGTCTTACCAAAACATTATAAGTCTGCAGACCCCCAATGAACTTTTTTCAAGAGTGCAAAATGGACCTTTGTGAATTATTAACTAGCCATTTTATATCTCTTCAAACAAATGTAGTGTACGAAATGTAGAAGATGACTATCGTAATTCCTATTTTTTAAAATATCACATCAGTTAGCATCAACTATAAAGTGCCACCTCGATAAGCATAATTTCTTAAATGATACTCATCATGGATTGACGAGGGTTAGCTCCTACCTGATTAATTTACTTATTTTCTTCAGCTAAGCATTTGAGGCAGTTATCATTATAGAGAATATTGTTTTTCCGGATTTCAGTAAAGGTTTTGCTAAAGTACCACAAAAAACTGTTAAAGAAATAGCAGCTTCTGGTACTGGGGAAAAAGTCATGTCATGGATCGAGGAGTGGCTGACCAACAGGAAGCATAGAGTCTGCATAAATGGTGTTTAATCTAAGTGGGGATCAGTCGCAAGTGCGCCCCCCTCCCCACACACACACAATGATTAATTTCAGGTCCATTGTTGTTCGTAATTTGCATTAATGACATTAATGTGGGAATATGTGATAAGAGGAAATTTAGTGACGACACAAAAGAGTGGTATCCTCAGGGAAGGATACCATTTTACTGTAGAAGGGTATAGACAAGCTCATCTCGTGGTCAGAAAAGTGGCAGATGCAGTTCGGTGTACATAAATACAAAAATTTTACCTAGAGCTCGGGGATGTGAATAACCCTTGCACTTATAAAATAATTAACTATCGCAACTCGACAAAGAAATTCTGGGCAACGCTCTTGACTATCATTTTACAGTTCACACTCTCCAGCTCTTTCAGTTCCATGGAGTCTTTTTGATAGCAGACTGCTACAATGACGCCGAAGCCGACAAGATCACTATTACATCTACCACGAATTTACTCTAGGACCATGGCTTTGAATAGTACCATTTCCAGCTGCTCCGACCAAGAAATTGGTGGTTTTCCAGGCGGCTTGTCGTGATCTGACATACCTCCTGCTTCACATACCTTTGCCTCTGATCACTTGCGCTGCCCACTGTTCTTTTAACAAGTGTCAAGAACCGTACATAGGGTCAACAGGAAGGGTGGTAGAGTGGCGATGTATGTCAGACAATTTAAACTGCTGTGTTAGACATGATATAAGAATAGAAACATCAAACACAGAATCTATTTGCCTACAGTTTCTCGAGGGGTATGAAAAAATAATTTTGGATGTGATATATAGGCCCCCAAACCTTGATAGGGAGTGCAGTAAGCTGATACGGGACGAAATTCATAAGGCTTCTAGATATGAAAATGTTGTGTTAATGGGGGATTTTAACTTTAGACAAATTGATTGGAACAATGTGACACGAAATCTTGAGTCTAGTGACTTTTTTGATACGGTTCAGGATTGCTTTTTAAAACAGTTTGTGACAGAACCAACAAGAGGAAACAACCTGCTTGACTGATTCTTGCCAACAAAGAGTCACTAATTAATATTCTTAAGGTTAATGATGAGCTTGGGGGATAGTGACCACAAATCACTTAGTTTCAATATATTATGAAATTACCCAGTAAACTGCAATCAAGTCTCTGTCCAAGACTTTCGATTGGCTGATTTCATTGGACTGAAAAATTACCTGGGTGGGCTAAATTGGGATGATCTGACTATGGGTCAGGTAGCTGGTGTTCATTGTCAATATGACATTTTTCAGAGCAAAGTTCTAGCTGCTCAGTCAACTTTTGTTCCGAGTAGGGAAATTAGATCTAACAAAAATGATCTCAAATGGATGAACAATAGATTAAAACATCTCATTGGTCAAAAGAGAGGCATATATAGGCGTATCAAAAGAGGAGATGGGCAGTTAAGAAATCAATATATTCAGTTAAAGAAATAAAAAATGGAATAAGAAAAGCAAAAAAGAGATTATGAGGCTAAGGTCGCAAGGGATTCAAAGACTAACCCATAAGGGTTCTTTCAGCTATACAGAAGTAAGATTAGAGACAAGATTAGCCCACTTAAGAGTAACTCTGGTCAGATCACTGACAGTGATAAGGATGGTTTAGAAAGACACGTAAGCAAACACTATAACATATTTATTAGAAAACGTTTGGGTCCTGGGACCTTGATCACTTCTAACATACAGAGGTAGGAAGACATTATATATAGGCTGAGAGTGAGGTGTGACGCACGTGACTTGAGGAATGTCATAAGAACATAAGAATGGAGGAACACTGTAGAAGGCCTACTGGCCCATGCGAGGCAGGTCCCCATCAAAAACAACCTCCGCCCATGATGAGGACGGGCAGACGATGAAATCACGTGACTCCTGTGTTGTTGGGTTGGTGCTGCTTAAGTATCATGTATGCCAATGTTTTTGAAATTTTGTAGTTTCCAGTGTTGCGTTCTATAGTGTCGGTGACGGCGATTAGTGAGGCTTCTAGGCACCGTCGGCGTCTGAGGTCTGGTTCGGTGAGAACGAGTTGTGCCTCATTCCAGTTTATCAAATGCCCCGTGGAGTCTCTGTGGAGGACACATGCGTACCTTACATCATCTCTGTACGCATGTGTCCTCCACAGAGACTCCACGGGGCATTTGATAAACTGGAATGAGGCACAACTCGTTCTCACCGAACCAGACCTCAGACGCCGACGGTGCCTAGAAGCCTCACTAATCGCCGTCACCGACACTATAGAACGCAACACTGGAAACTACAAAATTTCAAAAACATTGGCATACATGATACTTAAGCAGCACCAACCCAACAACACAGGAGTCACGTGATTTCATCGTCTGCCCGTCCTCATCATGGGCGGAGGTTGTTTTTGATGGGGACCTGCCTCGCATGGGCCAGTAGGCCTTCTACAGTGTTCCTCCATTCTTATGTTCTTATGACATTCCTCAAGTCACGTGCGTCACACCTCACTCTCCGCCTATATATAATGTCTTCCTACCTCTGTATGTTAGAAGTGATCAAGGTCCCAGGACCGAAACGTTTTCTAATAAATATGTTAGAGTGTTTGCTTACGTGTCTTTCTAAACCAACTTGTCGGTATTTATTACCAAGGTTTATACCAGTGATAAGGATATTGTGAAATTTTCAATTCTTACTTCCTCTCAGTTTTTACCCAGGAAAATACTAGCAATATTCCTGAAATAATAGATTATGTAGAACAAGATAATAATAAACTATGCATGATTGCGGTAACTAGTGACATGGTCCTCAGACAAATAGAGAAACTAAAACCTAACAAATCCCCATGTCCTGATGAGCTGTTTGCAAGGGTGTTAAAGGAATGTAAAGAGGAACTTAGCAAACCTTTGGCTAATTATTTCAACATATCACTACAAACTGGCATAGAGCCTGATAAGTGGAAAATGGCAAATGTAATACCTATTTACAAGGCAGGTGACAGGTCCTTAGCTTCGAACTATAGACTAATAAGCCTTACATCCATAGTGGGAAATTTTATGGAATCAATAATTGCCGAGGCAATTCATAGCCATCTTGAAAGGCATAAATTGATAAATGTATCTCAACATGGTTTTACTAAGGGGCGTTCCTGTCTTACGAATTTACTAACTTTTCTCGCTAAGGTGTTTAAGGAGCTAGATCATGGTAATGAATATGATATTGTGCATATGGACTTCAATAAAGCTGTCGATGGAGTTCCACATCAGAGACTTTTGAGGAAACTTAAGGCACACAGAATAGGAGGAGAAATTTTTTCCTGGGTAGAGGTGTGGTTGACAAATAGGCAGCAAAGAGTTTGCATAAATGTGGAGAAATCAGAATGGGGGCACGGGACAAGCGGTATTCCATAGGGATCAGTGTTGGGCCCCTCGTTGTTCACAATTTACATAAACGACATAGACATAAAAAAATATAGAACATAAGAACATAAGGAAGAAGGAACACTGCAACAGGCGTACTGTCCCATGCGGAACAGGTCCATGTCCCCCCCAGATGAGCCCAATGACCCACCCAGTCTGGTCATTTCCACTCAAGGAAAGAGCACGGCACCAGACCTAGCAGCACAAGCTAGTCAAGTCCAACTCATACCCACCCATACCCACTCATGTATTTATCTAACCTATTTTTAAAACTACACCTGAAACCATTGCTGCGAGTCCTCTCTTGGCTGGAAATTTTCAGCACACTACTTACATCCCCTTTATTTATTCCTGTTTTCCATTTATACACCTCGATCATATCCCCCCTAATCCTACGCCATTCGAGAGAGTGCAGATTCAGGCCACTCAGTCTATCCTCATAGGGAAGATTTTTGATACATGGGATCAACTTTGTCATCCTCCTCTGTACGTTTTCCAGAGCATTTATATCCATTCTGTAATACGGTGACCAAAACTGAGCAGCATAGTCTAAATGAGGCCTAACCAAGGATATATAGAGTTGAAGAACAACCTGAGGACTTCTATTATTTATACCTCTAGATGAAGCCAAGACTTCTGTTAGCTTTATTGCGAACACTAATGCACTGTTGTCTTGGTTTTAGATTACTGCTAACCAGAACTCCTAAATCCTTTTTGCAATCAGTAGTATTAAGATCAACATTATTTACTTTATATGTCGCATGGTTATTTTCCTGTCCAACATTTAGAACTTTGCATTTGTCTATATTTAACTGCATCTGCCACTTCTCCGACCATTGCATCAGTCTATTCAAATCATCCTGGAGTGCTTTAGTGTCCTCATTAGAATGAATTGGACAGTTTATTTTGGTGTCATCAGTAAATTTGCTTATGTAGCTATTTATTCCCTCATCTATGTCGTTTATGTAAATTGTGAACAACAAGGTGACGTGCTCCCATTCTGATTTCTCCCCATTTATGCAAACTCTCTGCTGCCTATTTGTCAGCCTTGCCTCTACCCAGGAAAAAAATTCTCCTCCTATTCCGTGTGCTTTAAGTTTCCTCAGTAGCCTTATATGTGGAACTCTATCGACAGCCTTACTGAAGTCCATACACACAATATCATATTCATTACCATGATCTACCTCCTCAAACACCTTAGTGAAAAAAGTTAGTAAATTTGTAAGACAGGAACGCCCCTTTGTAAAACTGTGTTGAGATTCATTAATCAATCTGTGCCTATCAAGATAGCTACGAATTACTTCGGCAATTATTGATACCATAAATTTTCCCACTATGGTGGTAAGGCTTATTGGTCTATAGTTCGAAGCCAAGGACCTGTCACCTGCCTTGTAAATAGGTATTACATTTGCCATTTTCCACTTATCAGGCACTATGCCATTTTGTAGTAATATGTTAAGAAGATTTGGCAAAGGTATGCTAAGTTCCTCTTTACATTCCTTTAACACCCTTGCAAACAGTTCATCAGGACCTGGGGATTTGTTAGGTTTTAGTTTCTCTATTTGTCTGAGAACCATGTCACTAGTTACCGCAATCGTGCATAGTTTATTATCGTCCTGTTCTACATAATCTATTATTTCAGGAATATTGCTAGTATTTTCCTGGGTGAAAACTGAGAGGAAGTAGGTATTGAATATTTCACACATATCCTTATCACTGTCAGTGATCTGACCAGAGTTACTCTTAAGTTGGCCTATCTTATCCTTAATCTTACTTCTGTATACCTGAAAGAACCCTTTTGGGTTAGTCTTCTAATCCCTTGCGACCTTAGCCTCATAATCTCTTTTTGCTTATCTTATTCCCTCCTTTATTTCTCTCTTTGATTGAATATATTGATTTCTTAACTGCCCATTCTCTCTTTTGATACGCCTATATATGCCTCTCTTTTGACCAATGAGACGTTTTAATCTATTGTTCATCCATTTGGGATCATTTTTGTTAAATCTAATTTCCCTACTCGGAACAAAAGTTGTCTGGGCAGCTAGAACTATACTCTGATAAACATCATATTGGCAACCAAGATCACCTACCTGACCTATGGTCAGGACATCCCAATTTTGTCCACCCAGGTAATTTTTCAGTCCGATGAAGTCGGCCAAGTGAAAATCTGGGACAGAGATTTGATTGCAGTTTCTGGATAATTCGATGACATATTGAAACTAAGTGATTTGTGATCACTTTTCCCAAGCTCATCATTAACCTCAAGATTGTTAATTAGTGACTCTTTGTTGGCAAGAACCAAGCAGATTGTTTCCTCTAGTTGGTTCTGTCACAACCTGTTCTAAAAAGCAATCCTGAACTCTATTAAGAAAGTCAGTAGACTCAAGATTTCCTGTCATATTGTTTCAATCAATTTGTCTAAAGTTAAAATGTCCCATTATCACAACATTTTCATATCTAGATGCCTTATGAATTTCGTCCCATAACAGCTTGCTGCACTCCCTATCAAGGTTTAGGGGCCTATAAATCACACCCAAAACTAATTTGTCACAACCCTCCAGAAACTGTAGCCAAACAGATTCTGTGTTCGATGTTTCTAATCTTATATCATGTTTAAGACAACAATTTAAATTTTCACTGACAAACATCGCCACTCCACCACCCTTCCTGTTGACCATATCAGTGTGGAATAGTTTATAACCCTGTATGTTGCATTCAGAAGGCATTTCTCTGACTTTCATGATGAACCAGGTCTCTGTTATACCAATATCTATGTTACCTACAGTTGCAAGCAATCTTCGTTCATCTGTCTTATTATTTAGACTCCTACTATTTGTATAGTAAACCTTAAGGAAGCTAGTCACTCGTTGCCCTCTACTATGTCTCTCTGTTGATCAATTGATTTGCCATTACTAGCAACTTTATTTTGAATATTGTATTTTAAACATATCTCTGAGGTATCCCGGTATTAACCACTGTTTTTATTCCTAATTCTGCAGCATGATTGTTTCCCACAAACACCCATACCTCTATAATATATCAGTTTAAATTCCTAGACAAGTCATCAATTATCCTCTCAATCGAACTGGCTAATGCAACCACTCCATCCACAGAGACAGTGAACCCCATTCCTTGCATACATATCACGTTTGCCATAGAATAGGTCCCAGTTATCAATAAATAGGATTGCAAGTTCCTTGCAGTACCTGTGTATCCAGCAATTTATACCAATTGCCCTAGATATCCATTCATCGCCAACTTCCCTTTCTAGGCAAGATGCTACAAATGACTGGGATCCTTCCCTTAGACCTAACTGCTTCTATGGCTGACCTGTAATTATCCAGCAGCTTCTGTCTCCTGCCCTTCACACTGTCATTACCCCCAGCACTAAGACAGATAATGGGCTTGTTCCCATTACCTGACATATTATCCAACCTGCTGAATATGTCACCAACACCAGCTCCTGGAAGGCACACCCTCTGTCTGACCTTTCTGTCTCTGTTACAAAAAGCACGGTCCATGTATTTTACTTGAGAATCTCCTACTATTAAAATATTCTTATCTTGATTAGCAGGGGAATCAGTGGTACCTTGAACCTCACTAACCATTGAAGTGTACTCGTCCTGGAGAAAAGAGAATCGATTTTCTACCATCACATCTTCTCTGTTCACCCTCCTTATCTTCCTTCTTCTTGAACTGTGAACCACTTGCCACTTAAAGTGGCTGCTGCTATCACTGCTAGTGATCATTTCCTCCTTACCAGCTAAATCCTTCTCACACTCACTCCCAAAGTCATCTACGCGAAGCTTCAGTCTCCTATTTTCCTCCTGAAGAAGTAGAACCTCCTTCTTCAACACCTGAACCTGAGATTCTTAACACTACAACAAGCCATTGTGCTTGGTAACACCCCACGCTAACTCCCAGAGAGCTTATGACAGGTATGACCGTAGGTGACCACTGACCTCAGCGTACTGAGGGAATAAATAGCGACATCAGCAAATTTGCTGATGACACCGGAATAGGGTGTCCAATTCATTCTACTGAGGTCATTAGTGCACTCTAGGGTGATTTGAATAGACTGATGCAGTGGTCGGAGAAGTGGCAGATGCAGTTTAATATAGACAGATTCAAAGTTCTAAATGTTGGACAATAACCATGCCACTTATAAACTGAATAAGGTAGATCTTAAATACTACTGATTGTGAAAAGGATTTAGGAGTTCTGGTTAGCAGTAATTTGAAACTAAGAAAACAGTGCATAAGTGTTCGCAATAAAGCTAACAGAATCCTTGGCTTCATATCAAGACGTATAAATAATAGAAGTGTAAATAATGGAAGTCCTTAGGTTGTTTTTCAACTCTATAAATCCTTGGTTAGGCCTCATTTAGATTATGCTGCACAGTTCTGGTCACCATATTACAGAATGGATATAAATGCACTGGAAAACGTACAGAGGAGGATGACAAAGTTGATCCCATGTATCAGAAATCTTCCATATGAGGGCCCTGTATCTGCGCTCTCTAGAAAGGCATAGAATTAGGGGGGATATGACTGAGATGTATAAATGGAAAACAGGAATAAATAAAGGGGATGTAAATATCGTGCTGAAAATATCGAGCCAAGACAGGACTCGCAGCAATGGTTTCAATTTGGAAAAGTTCAGGTTCAGGAAGGACATAGGAGAGCACTGGTTTAGTAATAGATGAGTGGAATGAGTGGATGAGTGGAACAAACTCTCGCGTACCGTGACAGAAGCTAAGACCTTGCGTGGTTTTAAAATAGGTTGGATGAATATATGAGTGTGTGTGGGTGGGTGTGAGTTGGACCTGACTAGCTTGTGCTGCTGGGTCTGGCGCCATGTTCCTTCCTTAAGTGGGAGTGACCTGACTAGGTGGTCATTGTTCTAGGCCTGGGGGTGGCATGGACCTGCTTCGCTTGGGTCAGTAGGCCTGTTGCAGTGTTCCTTCTTTCTTATGGTCTTATGATAACTTGACACATTACGGACAATAGGATGAGACACGTGTGCAACATTTAGGTATCTTTATTCTGTATTCAAAATATAGGTACTAACCTTTATCATATATCTCCATAAGAAACAATGTAGACATTGCCCTCTTCAGGCATTTTAATAAGCTAATATACGCAATATAAGCTATATACCGCAAATGAGTGATGACGTGTACTTAGCTCAGTGGTGACGTGTACTTAGCTCTGAGAAGACCTGTTTGCGCGCTCTCTACGAATTGAAGCAAGATGCCCTCCATCGAGCAACGTTACCAACAGCTTAAGGAAGAATTGAGGATGGCGAAGATGGAGATTCGGCGACTGACCGAGGAAAACAAGAAGATTCGTAGTAGTCCTCCTGTTTTGAGTCCTCAGGTCAAGAAAGGAAACTGGTCAGTGGCTGGACAGCAGGGAACGAAGTTGACGATCAAGAAGACGAATGGAAAGGTAGAAACGATGAAGAAGAAAGAGACTGCCGTGGAAACTGTTGTGGAAACATCTAATACATTCTCAGTGCTACCCGACGAATGTGAGTCGACTACTGGGAATGTCACGACGAACGACACCAAGGAAGGTAAGAATATTGTTGTTGTTGGGGATAGCCAAGTTAGGTATATGGATAGGGCATTCTGCTTGAAGGACAGGAGTAGGAGACAGAGGGTTTGCTTTCCTGGCGCTGGGATGGAGGATATTGTTAGCCGTCTGGATGACATCATGAGAGGAAATGGGAGCAATCCCATTATCTGTCTCAGTGCTGGAGGCAACGATGTTGGCAGACGTAGGAGTGAAGACCTGATTAGCAGGTATAGATCAGCAATAGAAATAATTAGGAGGAAGGGTGGGAACCCTGTCATATGTGGTACTTTGCCAAGGAGAGGAGTTGGAAATGAATGGTTGTCCAGGGCAATTGGTGTCAATTGCTCGCTGGACAAATACTGTAAGGAAAATGCGGTAACATTCATTGACAACTGGGACCTCTTCTATGGCAGAAATGACATGTATGCCAGGGATGGGGTTCACTTATCTAGGTCTGGGGTGAGGGCACTGGCAAATGCAGTGGATGGAGCTGTTAGGATTTTAAACTAGGAATAGTTAGTGGTATGGGTTTTGGCAGGAAAACAGTGAAGTCCCAGTGTAGTAATATTATGAGTTCTAGGGGAACTAGAAATAAGCAGAACGAGGTAGATATTGAAAAGCCAGTGACATTGAGTGATAAGGACAGTAATAGGTTCAGTAGAAAAACAGAAATGAGCAGGAAGGGTAAAGAGAAAGGAGAGTCTTTCAATGTTTATTATGCTAATAGCCGTAGTGCTAGGAATAAGATGGACGAGTTGAGATTAGTTGCTAGTGCAGGTAGCATTGATGTATTTGCCTTAACTGAGACGTGGTTTAATTCAAAAAGTCGGGACATGCATGCGGAATGTCACATTCAGGGTTTTAAATTGCTCCAAGTAGATAGAAGTATCGGGAAGGGGGGTGGGGTGGCATTGCATGTCCGAGATCGCTTGAACTGTTGCATAAAAACGGGTATTAAGTCTGAAGTAACACATACAGAGACTGTTTGGATAGAATTTTCAGAGGGGCATGAAAAACTGATTTTAGGAGTGATATACCGTCCCCCAAACTTAGATAGGGACGAAGGGAGACTACTATGGGAGGAAATTGTTAAGGCAACAAGGCACGATAATGTAGTAATTCTATGAGATTTTAACTTTAGTCATATTGATTGGAATTTCTTGACTGTGAATTTAGAATCATACGACTTCTTAGAAGTAGTTCAGGATTGTTTTTTGAAGCAGTTTGTGACAGAACCTACAAGGGGAAATAACCTGCTTGACTTAGTTCTGGTAAACAATGAACCCCTTGTTAATAATTTAGAAATTTCAGAGGAACTGGGTGCTAGCGACCACAAATCAATTACATTTAGCATTGAATGGAAGTACGATAGTAGCGATAACTCAGTAACAGTCCCAGATTTTCGCTTAGCAGATTACGATGGGCTTAGAGAACACTTATCATCTGTTGACTAGGGTAACGAAGAGAGCTCTCAATAAGACAGTTTTCTGAACACTATATATGCTGCTCAAAGAACGTTTATCCCATATAAAGAAATTAGATCAAATAGAAATGACCCAAAATGGATGAATAATAGGCTGAAATATCTACTAGGGCATAAGAAAGGAATTTATAGGCGTATCAAAAGAGGTGAGGGTCATCTTATGAATCAGTATATTGACATTAAGAGGGACATTAAAAAGGGGATAAGAAAAGCTAAAAGAGACTATGAAATTAAAGTTGCTAGGGATTCTAAAACTAACCCAAAAAGTTTTTTCCAGGTCTATAGAACAAAAGTTAGAGATAAGATAGGGCCACATAAAAATAACTATGGGCATCTTGCTGACAAAGAGAATGAAATGTGCTCGATTTTAAATAATTTTTTTCTCTTAGTTTTTACACAGGAAGACACTAACAATATTCCAGTAATTAATTTTTATAGTGGGCTAGAAGAAGATAAATTGTGTAACATCACAGTCACTAGTGAGATGGTTGTGAAGCAGATAGACAGACTGAAGCGAAATAAGTCGCCGGGTCCTAATGTGGTTTTTTTCAAGGGTTCTTAAGGAATGCAAAATGGAACTCTGTGAACCATTAACTAATATTTTTAATTTATCTCTTCAAACTGGTGTAGTGTCTGATATGTGGAAGATGGCTAATGTAATTCCTATTTTTAAAACAGGGGACAAGTTACCGTCAAATTACCGCCCAATAAGCCTGACCTCAATTGTAGGCAAATTGCTAGAGTCAATTATAGCTGAGATTATAAGAAGCCATCTCGATAAGCATAGCTTGATTAATGATACTCAGCATGGATTCACAAGGGGCCGGTCTTGTCTAACTAATTTATTAACTTTTTTCAGTAAATCTTTTGAGGCTGTTGACCACGATAAAGAGTTTGATATTATTTACTTAGATTTTAGTAAGGCTTTTGATAGAGTTCCGCACCAAAGACTGTTAAAGAAAGTGGCAGCTCATGGCATTAGGGGAAAAGTGCTCTCATGGATCGAGTCATGGCTCACAGACAGGAAGCAGAGAGTGTCCATCAATGGGGTTAAATCCGAGTGGGGATCTGTAACAAGTGGCGTTCCACAGGGATCAGTCTTGGGCCCGTTGTTGTTTATAATAAATATCAATGACCTTGATGAGGGAATTACTAGTGATATGAGCAAATTCGCCGATGACACAAAGATAGGTAGGATATTAGGTAAGACACATATGCAACAGTTAGACATCTTTATTCCGAAACGTTTCGCCTACACAGTAGGCTTCTTCAGTCGAATACAGAAAGTAGGCAGGAGCAGTAGAGATGTGAAGACGATGTAATCAGTCCATCACCCTTAAAGTCGTAGAATTTGAGGTTGTCAGTCCCTCGGCCTGGAGAAGTTCAGTTCCATAGTCAGGAACTAGTTGGGTTATTGTAGGCGAAACGTTTCGGAATAAAGATGTCTAACTGTTGCATATGTGTCTTACCTAACAACCTGTCGGTATTGTATACCATTTTGATGTTCATAGGTAGGATAAATGATTCAAACGTAGACGTTAGGGAACTTCAGGAGGATTTAAACAAACTCTATTCTTGGTCAGAAAAGTGGCAGATGCAGTTCAATGTAGATAAATGCAAGGTTCTGAAGCTCGGGAGTGTCCATAACCCTAGCACTTATAAGTTAAATGATGTAGAACTTAGCCATACAGATTGCGAAAAGGACTTGGGGGTTATGGTGAGAAGCAACCTTAAACCAAGACAGCAATGCCTAAGCGTACGTAATAAGGCAAATAGATTACTGGGATTTATATCAAGAAGTGTAAGCAACAGAAGTCCAGAGGTCATACTGCAGCTTTATACATCATTAGTAAGGCCTCACCTAGATTATGCAGTTCAATTCTGGTCTCCATATTACAGAATGGACATAAATTCGTTAGAAAACATTCAGCGTAGGATGACTAAATTAATACATAGCATTAGAAATCTTCCATAAGGAAGTTACATTCACTTGTTAGACGAAGAATGAGGGGAGACCTGATCGAAGTGTATAAGTGGAAAATAGGTATTAATAAAGGGGATATTAATAAGGTCTTGAGGATATCTCTCCAAGAGAGAACCCGCAGTAATGGATTTAAATTAGATAAGTTTAGATTTAGAAAGGACACAGGAAAGTATTGGTTTGGAAATAGGGTAGTAGATGAGTGGAACAGTCTACCTAGTTGGGTTATTGAGGCTAGGACTTTGGGTAGTTTCAAATTTAAATTTGATAAGTACATGAGTGGGAGGGGCTGGATTTGAGTGGGACTTGCACTTCAGAGCTTATTTCTTGGGTAGCATTGATTATTGGGTTGGTCAAATGTTTTGTTAGTTGGATGAATTGTAAAGGACCTGCCTAGTATGGGCCAACAGGCCTGCTGCAGTGTTCCTCCTTTCTTATGTTCTTATGTTAATAATAAAAGCACATTTTTATTGTTTTGAATTCTGCTGTGTATTGATCAGTCATTAAATATTTTGGGCGCCCTGCTTAGCAGGACCCAAGCCTTGCCTCTTATACTGTACTATTTACCACACTTCTTCAGTTTAAAACTGTAATATGGAAGCGTGCCGGAAAGTGTGTGTGGTGTGTGTGTGTGTGTGTGTGTGTGTGTGTGTGTGTGTGTGTGTGTTTTGTGTGTGTGTGTGGTGTGTGTGTGTGTGTGTGTGTGTGTGTGTGTGCGTGTGTGTGTGTACTCACTTAATTGTGGTTGCAGGGGTCGACACTCAGCTTCTGGCCCCGCCTCTTCACTGACCACTACTGGGTCCTCCCTCTCCCTGCTCCATGAACTTTATCATACATCGTCTTAAAACTATATGTAGTTCTGCCTCCACTACATCGCTTGCCAAACTATTCCACTTCCTAAGAACTCTGTGACTGAAGAAATACTTCCTAACATCCCTTTGACTCATCTGAGTCTTCAGTTTCCAATTGTGACCCCTTATTTCTGTGTCCCATCTCTTTAATATCCTGTCTCTGTCCACCTTATCTATTGTGGTGACCTGTACTTAACTCAGTGGTGACCTGTACTTAACTCAGTGGTGACCTGTACTTAACTCAATGGTGACCTGTACTTAACTCTGTGAAGAAGTGTCTTGTGTGCTCCCGTGGACTGAACAAAGATGCCCTCCATCGAGCAACTTTACCAGCAGCTTAAGGAAGAATTGAGGGTAGCGAAGATGGAGATACGGCGATTGACCGAGGAGAACAAGAGGATTCGTAGCAGTCCTCCTGTTTCGAGTCCTCAGGTCAAGAAGGGATCGTGGTCAGTGGCAGGACAGCAGGGGACGAAGTTGACGATCAAGAAGACGAATGGAAAGCCAGAAACGATGAAGAAGAGACTGCTGTAGAAACTCTTGTGGAAACCTCCAACGCATTCTCGGTGCAACCCGACGAATGTGAGTCGACTACTGGGATCGTCACGACGAACGACAAGGAAGGTAAGAATATTGTAGTTGTTGGAGATAGCCAGGTTAGATACATGGATAGGGCACTCTGCTTGAAGGACAGGAGTAGGAGACAGAGGGTTTGCTTTCCTTGTGCTGGGATGGAGGACATTGTTAGCCGGCTTGACAACATCATGAATGGTAATGGGATCAATCCTATTATTTGCCTCAGTGCTGGAGGAAATGATGTAGGCAAGCGTAGAAGTGAGTATTTAGTTAGAAAGTTCGTGACAGCTATAGACATAATTAGGAAGAAGGGGGGGCACCCTGTTATAAGTGGCATTTTGCCAAGAAGAGGTGTTGGTAATGAATGGTTGTTACAGTGGATAAACACTGTAAGGATAATGCAGTACCATTCATTGACAACTGGGACAACTTCTATGGCCGAAATGACATGTATGCCAGGGATGGGGTTCACTTATCCAGGGCAGGTGTGGGTTTTCTTGCTAACTCAGTTGAGGGGGTTGTTAGGACTTTAAACTAGGATTAGTTAGAGGTATGGGTTTAGAAATGATAAATTATGAGTATGGATATATTGACTTAGGCTCTGATATTAAGAATCTTAATAGTAACTGTCATGGAGTAACTCTGGGTAATGATAATTTCAGGAATTGTGTAAAAACAAAGATCAATAGGAAAAATGTGCAGAAGAAAAAACATATGATGGTATTTTATGCTAACAGTCGAAGTGCAAGAAATAAAATTAATGAACTACGTTTGGTAGCATGTGCTGGGAACTTTGATATCATTGCATTAACTGAAACGTGGTATGATTTAAAGAGTCGGGATATGACTGCTGAGTGTAATATTCAGGGATATAAGTTGTTCAATGTGGATAGATTAATGGGAAGGGGGGAGGAGTTGCATTATATGTTCGAGAAAATATTAATTGTTGCATAAAAACAGGTATAAAAATAGATGGAGCAGTAACAGAATCTGTTTGGGTAGAGTTCGTAGAGGGTCAAGAAAAACTAATTCTAGGTATAATATACCGACCTCCAGGCTTGGATCACGATAGAGGGAGACTTCTTTGGGAGGAAATTGTTAGGGCTTCTAGACACAATAACATAGTCATAGTAGAGGACTTTAACTTTAGTCAAATTGACTGGAATTCTTTGACAGGTAATCTAGAGTCCAGTGACTTTATGGAAACAGTTCAGGACTGTTTTCTGAAGCAGAGCGTAACAGAGCCTACCAGGGGTAATAATTTGCTAGACCTAGTCTTGTCAAATAAGGAAACACTCGTGAATAATCTGGAGATCACTGAAGAGCTTGGCGCAAGTGATCACAAATCCATCACTTTTAGCATTAACTGGGAATGCAAGAATAATGATAATACAGAAAAAATCCCTGATTTTCGTTCTGCCGATTATAATGGACTTAGGAAACATCTGTCTAATCTTGATTGGGGTTATCTAGCTAATGATTTTATTGACGATGATCCTGCTTATGATTATGAAGGGATCTGCTTTTATGATTGTTTTCTTAATAATGTACACAGTGCCCAGAGTATATACATTCCCCAGAGAGATATTAGGTCTAATAATAACGATCCCAAATGGGTTAACAGGAGGCTAAAGCATCTATTAGGGGAGAAAAGGGGAATTTATAGGAGCATCAGAAGAGGAGAGGTTAACCTTACTGACCAATATGTTCAGCTTAAAAGAGAAGTAAAAAGGCGATTAAAAAAGGCTAAACGTGACTATGAAATTAAAGCTGCTAATGAATCAAAGACTAATCCAAAGGGGTTCTTTCAAGTGTATAGGACGAAGGTGAAGGAAAAAGTAGGACCTCTGAAAATTGGGAATGGACAGCTGATGGATAATGAACTGGAAATGTGTTCCTTATTTAATGACTATTTTTTGACAGTTTTTACACAGGAAGATGTAAATGAGATTCCAGTAATTAACAATTATTTAGTTCCTGATTAATTTAAGTTAACTAATATTACTGTCACGAGGGACATGGTTATTAAACAGATAGACAAACTGAAGCAAAATAAGTCACCGGGACCCGATGAGCTGTTTTCCAGGGTACTTAAGGAATACAAGATGGAGCTTAGTCAGCCATTAACGAGTGTATTCAATGCGTCCATCCTTACCGGTGTTGTGCCAGAGTTGTGGAAGATGGCTAATGTGGTTCCTATATTCAAATCAGGGGATAAGTCCACTCCTTCAAATTACAGTCCAATAAGCCTGACATCTATAGTGGGCAAGTTACTAGAATCAATTATAGCTGACATTATCAGAAGTCAACTTGAAGAGCATAACTTGATAAATGAATCTCAGAATGGATTCACGAGAGGTCGTTCCTGCCTGACAAACTTGCTGACGTTCTTCAATAGAACATTTGAGACAGTTGACAGTGATAAGGAATATGATATTGTTTATTTGGATTTTAGTAAAGCCTTCGATAGAGTACCTCACAAGAGACTCTTAAGAAAAGTGGCAGCTCATGGTATAGGAGGTAAAGTTCTAGCATGGATTGAGGCATGGCTTACCAATAGAAAGCAGACAGTTACCATTAATGAAGTGAAATCTGAATGGGGATTAGTTACTAGTGGCGTTCCACAAGGATCAGTTTTAGGCCCTCTCTTGTTCATAATTTACATTAATGACCTTGATGAAGGGATTACGAGTGACATGAGTTTAAATTTGCTGATGATGCAAAGATAGGCCGTATAATTAACTCTGAGGAGGATATCAATGAACCCCAGGAGGATTTGGAAAAATTAATGTCTTGGTCTAAAAAAAATGGCAAATGAAGTTAAAGTGGATAAGTGTAAGGTACTTGCCCTTTGGTAATGAAAAAACCTCAAAAAGCTATAATCTGGGTAAAAGTAGAGCTTGATATACAAAATGTGAAAAAGATTGGGAGAATGGTAACATCCTTAGTGTGCGAAAAAGGGCCCCCAACAGATTACTTGGATTTATTCAAGAAGTTAGTAACAAAGTCCAAAAGTTATTTTACGCTCAAACATCACTAAGGGGCCTCTTTAGATTATGCGCTCAGTTTTAGTCCCTTCTACAGGAGGACATGACTCTTAGAAAAACATACAGAAGAATGACTAAAAGATTTCTGTTAAGGAACCCCCGTATGAAGATGACTTAAACCCTTTAAAATCTCCACCCTGGGAGGCGTAAAATGAGGGAGATATCATTAAAAGTGTATAATGGATGACGGGGCATAAAAAGGGGATTTAATAAAGTACTGAGGGTGCCCAAACCAGGTAAGAACCAAAAAAAATGAATTTTGTTGATAAATTTAGTTTTTAGAAGGAAAAGGGTAAGTACGGGTTTTCTAACGAGTTGTAATGCGGGGAACAGTCTTCCCAGGGGGGTGATAGGGCTATGCCCCTTGAGTAGCTTTAAAGAAGAGACGGAAAAATATTAAGGGGGAGGGGCGGGGTTTTGTTGGGTGTCATGGGGTAGGGCGTTATTTTTGGGTAGCTTTAGGTAGAGGTCTTTTTGATAAGGACTGCCTCGTATGGGCCTAGGCCTTCTGCAAGTTCCTACATTTTATGTTTTTAGTTCTTATTTTGTATGTCGTTATATGTTTTCCTTTGACCTTCCTGTCCCCAGTGTCGTCAGACCGATTTCCCTTAACCTTCGTGTGTGTGTGTGTGTGTGTGTGTACCACCTAGTTGAGGTTGCAGGGGTCGAGTCCGAGCTTCTGGCCCCCCCCTCTTCACTGGCGCTACTAAGTACTCCCCCTAACATTGAGTTTTATCATCCTCTGCTTGTGTGGTGTGTGTGTATGTGTGTGTGTGTTGTGTGTGTGTGTGGTGTGTGTGTGGTGTGGTTTGTGTGTGTGTGTGTTTTTGTGTGTGTGTGTGTGTGTTGTGTGTGTGTGTGTGTGCGTGTTTTGTGTGGAGTGTGCGTGTGCGTGGGGGAATGTGATTTACATTCCCCCTGTTTTTTTTCCGGCAATATTTCTGAGAACTGTAGGAAACAAAAATTGAAAAACAAAGACATAGTCCATTTGCTCTTTAGAAAACGTTGCTGAGAGGTGCCGAAATTTACCCTCGGAAAAATAAAAAAAACAATAAAAGGAAAATAAATTCTGTCCGAAAAGTGTCCCGAGAAATAAAGTTTGTTTTATTTTTCTGAAAGATCCTTGGGAAAGAGATGTTTTTGTGTGGGGGGCGGACGCGGTCAGAGTGTGACGCTTAAGATGCATCATTCGCTCGATGAGACTCCCACCAAGTACGACAAAGCTAACAGAGAGGGACAATCAAATACCAGGGTTTGGCGGAATCACCCGGTACATTACTCTAAACCATGTACGAGGGGGTTAACCCCAGAGAAAGACGGGCAAAACCTGGAAACAAAGGGGGGGTTTTTTTGGGTAGTGAGGTGATACCAGGGTATACGAAGCAATGCAAGTAAGACGGGGTAACGACGGGTACGATGAGGTAACCAAAATACGACAAAGCTAACCCCCAGGTACGGAAAAACTAACACCAGGTAGGTGATCTAACCCCCAAGGTACGGTGACTAAAACAAAGGTACGGTGATGCTAAACAAGATACGCAGTGTCTCCCCGTTCCAAATGACGGCTAAAAATCAGAACAATTTTAAAACTAAAAGGGGACTGCTAGTTCCAAATAGGACACGTCGAGGGTCCAAATAGGGTGCAACAAGGCTAAATACCCTGGAATGACGAGCTCAGCTAAACACGTTGAAATTCCTTTTTTGGGGGAAGTGGAGGTTAAATTTCCCGGTTTACGGTGGCTAACACGGGTCCTAAACTAACCCCCAGAACACGACAAACTAAACAAGAGCACGACAAGATTTTCCCTCCAAGGGCCCAAAGAGGGAAAAAAACGGGAAAGGCGAGGGTTCCAAAAAAAATTTGGGTTAAAACCCCAGGGCACCACGAAGCTAAGACCAGGGGACGACGAGGGTCCCATCATGAATCCGAGGAAATTTCGTATGAAAAGTGAGGGTTTTCCCCCCCGACCTTTAGGCTCTCACCACGACACTACAAAAATTCCCTTATGCACATGAGATTTTCCCTCACGACTTTTTACGCTGGACCACCATTTCCTGAATTCTTTTGGATTTTAAGACGAAAATTCTAAGCTGAGTTCCCGGAGGAAAAAAATCTCGTCATGCCCCTTTATACCCTTTTCCGACTTTTTTCCACTGGAAGAAAAAATTTCCCCTTTCCCAAAAACCTCACCGCATTTCTTTTTTAAAACTGTAAAATTGGAGTGTCTATATGTGCGGCCGGTGGTGAGTGCATTTTTTTCCCTGCGTGTCTTTGTACTGGCAAATTCTTCTGAGAATTGCCGTTAAAGCAACATCGAAAAAATAGTCCCTCAATTTTGGAAATATGAGAAGAGTGCGAATTAGCTGTTTTAAAATAAAAAAAAATGGACAATAAATTTCTCGCTGAAAATGTGGCGAGAAAAGTTGTAATATTTTTTGTAAATATTTAAGGAAGCAGAAGATATTTGTATTTGGGAGCAGGACAGCGCAGATATCTGGGTTTCCCCAAGAGCAGTCATTCACAAACGAGGATCACAGGGAACGACGAGGTGCTTCAGGGAACGACTAGCTAATATCAGGGAAACGACAGGCTAACACAGGAACGATAGTGTGTACGATGGTATTAATACCGACAAGATGAGAGTAAGACACATGTGCAACATCTGGGTATCTTTATTGTAGACGTTTCGCCATCCAGTGGCTTACAATACAATTCTAGGACATACTTCTCAGTTATGTCCTAGAATTTGTATTGTAAAGCCATGGATGGCGAAACGTCTACAATAAAGATACCCAGATGTTGCACATGTGTCTTACTCTCAACGACTAGGCTAACATCAGAGGACGACGAGATTTACATCAGAGTTTGATGAGATTAACACCAGAGAAAGACGAGGCTATAAGAAAGCAAGAACATAGGAATAGAGGAAGATTGCAGCAGGCCTAGTTACCCATACTAGGCAAGACTTTCTCAAACTCAGATCCTCTAATACAAATATTTGTTCATCTCATACTTAATTCTATCCAATGAATGCTTTGATCACCCTCCCAACTCATGTTATGCAAGTCCCATTCAAATACAACTCCTCACACTTACATATCATTATCCTAGCAATTTTTTTTAAGCTTCAGTGACCCAACATTGCAAATTGTTCCAAACTCGTACTTACATACATCCTTTCTCAACCTAAACTTATCCATTTTGAGTCAATTAATTCGAGTTCTTTCTTCGAGGGATACCCTCATAACCATATTTATATCATTATTTATGCCCATCTTCCACTTATATACTGCAATCATATCCCCTCATTTTGTCTTACAGGTGAATGTAGGTTAAGAACTCTTGATTTATCTTCGTTTGAAAGATTTGTTATGCAGCGTAATGATTTTGATATTTTTCTCTATATGTTCTGAAGTCCTTTTATCCATTCCGTAGCACGCAGACCAGAACTGAGCATCATAATCTAAGCGAGGTCTTACTAATGATGTATAGGGCTGTTGTATAACATCTTGACTCATGTTGCTTATACTTCTTGCTATAAATCACTATTACCTGGCTTGAGGTTTCTTCTTACCACAACTCATAACACAAGAAAGTGACGAGGCTAACTATAGGGAACGACCAGGCTAACACCGAGGCACGAACAGAGTCCCACTACCACACCAAGTCACGACGACTTGAACTCCAGGGCATGCCTATGCAAACATCACTGTATAACGAGGTTGCACTAAAGCAGGACTAGGCTAACACCTGTGCACGACATTATTATCGATGATGCTGCTACCTGATCACGACGAGGATCCCGCTAGGGCGACACTAAACTAACACCAAGGCACAACATTCCTAACACCAGGGCATGACGAGATTAAAACCAAGGCACGACTGTCCTAGCACCAGGGCACGAGAATAACACCAGAGCATGATGAGGTTAAAACCACTGCTCGATGATCCTAACAACAGGTTACGAAGAGGCTCACAGCAAGGCACGACTAGATATCCGCTTAGGCAGAACGAAGCAAACTCCACCACTGCGGTAAGTCTACCACCAGGACACGCTGAAGCTTTAACCAACGCACGACGAAAATTAAACGGGTTCAAGACGACCCTTACAAAAGGGTACAGCGATCCTAACACTACAACACGACGAGGCTAACTTTAGAACATGACAAGGCTAACACTGCAGCACGAAGAGGCTAACACCAGGGCACTACATTGCACCCACCACATGACGAAGCTCACAAAACGACACAAATAGGCTCTCACCAAGACACAACTGGATTCTCACCAGGATACAACTTGACTCCCATCAGGACACAGCTAGACTCTCACCAGGACACTAGACTCTCACCAGGACACAAACAACTCTCAACAGGACACAACTAGGCTCTCACCTGGCCACAACTAGACTCACCAGGACAAAATTATACTCTCACCAGGACACAATTAGACTCTCACCCGGACACAACTAGACTCCCACCACGACAAAACTTGGCTTTCACCATGATGCAACTACCCTCTCACCACAACACGGCGAGGCTTCCAAGACACGACAAGGCTACCTGTAACACACGATGAGGCTTCCACCACGTTACCCCAACTTTAAATAAGCTCCTATTATATAAATAAAATTTAAGAAATTTAGAACAGCTTTTAATTTGTAAGTAAAAATTATTGGCATAAGAGGGTGTAATTTGCCGGAAGCATTAAGACTTGTAATGTAGGCAACATATGACGTCATTACCGTAAAAGCTTACTAGGATTCTGCCAGAAATTTTGGCCCCTGCGTCATTTCAGATTTCTGTTATATTTTATGCCTAATGGTATCATCTTGATTTTTTTTAAATTGTTGCTTATTTATTTGCAAACAGCAGACTAGAATGATGCTTTTCCTGTTTGCTTGATATTTACCATGCAAACATCTCGCATTTTTTTTTTCAGACATGTTGATCAAGAGATGTGATCTGCGTTAGGTTCCTTAATGACTATACGAAAAAATGGAATGTTGTTACTCGAGATAACTGAAAATTCAAGACAATTCATTAGCGACTACAGGCTGAGGGACTGATTACCTTAACTCCTTCTGATCTTCAACTATTCTTCTCTGTATTGGACTGAGGAAGCCACTAGTTGGCGAACAATAAAAATATCCAAGTGTTTCACAAGTGTCTAACTGATCAAGCCATTATAAGTGTATTTTGGTCTGAGAAGGCACAGTGTGACCAGAAGAATGAACTGCTGGTTATTGCTCTTGGAAGTCTTGTGCAATTGTTCTCAAAACTACTTAAACTTCGCTGAGCATCTGGCATGTGTTCGGTGCTTTTTTTGATCGCCAGGAAACAGTAGAGCGTATTATAACACGGGCCTTTGTCGGACGATGATCTGTTAATAGGTTAATCATATGCTGTCCAAATTCAGTTCGGATTTTCTCCAAAATAACAACTGTGAGTGTCTAGTTTTCTTGCCCAGTTTTCATTATTTAGAGAATATATGATTTATTAGCCTTTATCTGTGGGTCTGTAATTTATTTGTTTCTTATTGCTGCTATATAGTTTGTATATCTCTCATTGTTTCTATGTAGTTTACTTTCTTCTTACTGTTATATATTTTATTAATTTCATACTGTTGCTATAAGTATTATTAGTTTCAAACAATTCTTATCTACTGTTGTTCATAAATCTTTTACTGTTGTTATATGTTGCATTAGTTTATAGCTGTTGCGATGTTGTTATTCAATAAAACTTACTATTCAGATGAACTGTTACTTGTAAATGGGATTGGCTGGTAGCGATAATCATTGGAAAAGGGCACTTGTGAACAGTTGGCAATGTTGTAAGAAAACGCCACGAGAGGCTTTATCAGTACTAACACAGAGTAAGCTAAAATATAGTACATGTATTATAGAGAGGACATTTCATGTGACTAGTACCATTACAGTGAAATGAGGTGTGGAAGGTGCGTCCAGGTGCAAAATATAGGTTGGACAAATATATGAGAGATGTGTTTGTTGATTTTCATCAAGACGCTTCTAACATGGGGCAGTATGTCATGTGCACAGCTACTCCACGTTAATTGTTCCATCAGGTGACGACGGATCATAATATGGATTATACTGTGTGATAAATGGTTTTGAAAATCGACATGTTGAAGATTGTGACACTTATGAAACATTTGGGAATCTTCATTAAGGAAACGATTCGCCACACAGTGGCTTCATCAGTCCAATGAAAGGCAGAAAGGGTAAGGAGAGGAGGAGTTTGAGGTAATCCAGGCTGAAGGTCTGTGGAGACAAAGGTCTGTGGAGACAAAGAACTGTATCCATGAACGCAAAGAGGAGAATGTATGAGAGCATAGTTTTACCAACGCTCTTGTATGGTTGTGAGGAATGGGTTGTGAATGTTGCAACAAGGAGAAGGCTGTAGGCAGTGGAGATGTCGTATCTGAGGGTAATGTGTGGTGTGAATATAATGCAGAGAATCCATAGTTTGGAGATCAGGAAGAAGGTGGGATTACCAAAACTATTATCCAGAGGGCTGAGGAGGGGTTATTGAAACGGTTTGGACATGTAGAGAGAGTGGAATGAAATAGAATGACTTCGAGAGTGTATAAATCTGTAGTGGAGGGAAAGCGGGGTACGGATGGGCCTAGGAAATGTCGGAGGGAGGGGGTAAAGGAGGCTTTTTGTGTGAGGGGCTTGGACTTCCAGCATGCGTACATGAGCATGTTAGGTAGGTAGAAGCAAATGGAGACAAATGGATTTTAGGGCTAGTCGTGCTGTTGGAGTGTAAGCAAGAAAACATTTATGAAGTGATTCAGGGAAAACGGGAGGCCGGACTCGATTCCTGGAGATGGGAAGAGCAGTGCCGGCATTCTGAAGGAGGGGTGTTAATATTGCAGATTCATTACTGTAGTGTAAGCATGCCTCTGGCAAGGCAGTGATAGAGTGAATGATGAAAGTTTTTCTTTCTCGAGCCACCCTGACTTAGTGGGAAACAGCTGATGTGTTAGTAAAATTACATAATTATTTCCATTTTGTAATTCGGTGACCAGACCTTTTATATCCTACCTCTGTCCCCCCTCCCGCCCTTTTCCATTATTTCTATCCTTACCCATCCTTCTTCCTTACCCATCTTACCAAAGCTCTGGTCATAAGAAGAAGAAGAAGACCAGAACTCTGCAGCATGATCTAGATGAGGCCTTTCCAATAATCTACAGAACTGTGGACTCTTATTATTAATACTGTTCTATTGAGAAACATTATGCACTCTTGCCTTGGGATTAGATTACTGCTAACCGGAGCATCTAAATGTTTTTCGCATTCAGAATGATTGAGATCTACTTCGTCAAGTAGATCTGACCACTACATCCAATTATTCAGGTCTTCCTATAGTACTCATCAGAATTTTTCGACGGCCTATTTCAATGTCATTTTTAAATTTGTTTATGTCGCTATTCAGAAGGACCAAGGGCCCAACAACGACTTCTGTAGAAATCCGCTTGTGATGCGTCCCCACTCTGATTTCTCCCCATTTATGCAAACTCTTTGTTCCCTGTCTGTAAACCACGCCAATACCCAGGAAAAAATCCTCTCGTATTTCATGTGCCTCTGCTTTCCACAACATTCTCCGCTTAACTGAAGCCCCTATACACAACATCATATTCATTACCATGATCTACCTCCTCAAATTCCCTAGGGGAAAATGTTATCAAATTCGTAAGACAGGAATGCCCCTTCGTAAAGTCGTACTGAGAGTCATAGGTCAATTTGTCTTTGAAGGTGGCTTAGAGAAGCCTCAGCAATTTTTTATTCCATCAGCTTTTACACAATGTAGGTTAGGCTAATTGGTCCATAATTCGTAACTAAGGACCTGTCTCCTGCTTTGTAGATAAGTATAGCGTTTGCTATTTTCCACTTATCAGGCACTAGGCCAATTTGTAGTGATATGTCGAGAAAACTAGCTAATGGTATGTTAAGTTTTTCATTATATTTTTAAATAACCCTTGAAAACACCTCATCAGGGCGCGATAATTTGTTTGGTTTTAATCTGTGCCTGAGAAACATGTCACTATTACTATGATTTTGCAAAGCTTATTTTCGTTCTGACATATTTTGTTTGTTTTCTGGAATTTCTCTAGTATCAACCTGCATAAAATCCTAGTGGAACTGATGGAAGATTGTACACATTTCCTTGTCACGAGACGGTAAACTTACTTGAGAAACTTTTAAGTGAGTCCATCTTTCCTCTAATGTTTCTCCTACATACCTGAAAGAAACCTTTTAGGTTGGTCTTCGAATCCCTTACAACTTAAACGTCATAATTTCTTTTGGGTTTTCTAATTCCATTTTTATATTTCTTTTTAATAGAAAATATTGATTTCTAAGGTGCCCCTCTCCTCTTTTAATTATCTTGTAAGCGCTTTTTCATTTTACCTACGAGATGTTTGGTCCATCGTTTATCCATTTAGGATCATTTTGGGCTGATCTATTCCTTGTTTGGTAGATTGGTTCCCTGGGCAGCTTGAACTATGTATTGAAAAAATAACATACTGGCAACCAGCAATGCCTATCTTACTCCACAGGATAAGGATCAATTGGGTCACACCAGTTCACCCATCCCAAATAATTCCTCGGCCCGTTGAAAGCAGCAAAGTGAAAATCAGAAAGATTACCTTGGATGTAGTTGTTAAAGTAATTTCATGGCATACTGAATCTGGGTGATTTCTGAACGCTTTCTTAAAACTCATCATTAACTGTGGGAAATTCGTTGATTCCCGATTATTCCTAAGTCCTGAGAGGTGAAAGGAAATGAAAGACACTGTGATAGGGAAGTTGAGGAACCCTATAACATAATTTGAAGGCCTACATGTCTGCCAAACATACATTACCAGCAATCTCAAACGTAAGTGTAATTTACTGATGAAGCCTCAGTGGGCTAATATAGAATCTCTTACATAAGTTAAATTAGAGGCAGAAGTAGACAAAGTGATCTAGTAATACGTGAATTTAGCCAACGCAGCCACCAACAAGCGTGCGCACTGCTACCCACACTGGGGATGGCAGTCACTCAAAGGTCTGTAAATAGTGAAGTGATGCTCCTCACCTCACATGCCAGGGACTGTCACGTCACTTTCTCAGTGAAGGCGACCTCACCTCACCAGTCACATTACAAATGTGAGGAGAAATGTAGTTTTCCTGAACAGTCATGCATACGACACATGCTGACAAGACGACTGCTCTTGTTTCACTAGTCCGGGTGTTATTGGTGACTCAAAAAGATTTAATATCATACACACATCCGCTCATCAGGCACTAAGTACCTGTACATGTTGAATGTGTTGAAATAGGAACGTTAATGCGTTACTATCCACGTGGAAGGTTCACACACTGAAATCTTCAGGATACTTGAAATACACCCACACCCGGGCAAACAAATTGTCCATGTCTAGATAGAGGTAAGAAATTCTATGTTATACAGAGATGGGAAGGCAGGGTCTTGGACTGGATTTAACTAATAACCTGACCTAATAATTAACTAATCAGTTGGCACACAAACACACCACAATTCTTGACATTAGTGGTTGTTACGAGCCAGAAGTTCTATAGATCCAATTAGGTAGCTATAATGTAAGTAGAACTAGCTAGAGCCTAAATAGAACCAGTGACTAGAAGTAATAGCATCACCACAGGTGATTGGTTCTTTGTGATTAAGTGCTAATCACACTCAGAAATGCTCAACAGAGGTCTTTGTGCAGTTAGAGCAGAATATTCTACATTATGTTGCCAGTAGCAGTTAGAAAGAACTAGCTAGAAAGATGCCTACCAGCATTTTGTATAATTCAAAATTGCGGTTGTTTGAATTCCGAAGAATGATAGTAACACCCTCTGGAGAAAGCGGTCGTAAACACAGACGGTGGTGCCATCTGGTACCTCTCCCCACTACAACATTAGGGCCAAAATTGGTGTCTTGTGACGTCACCACAACAATTCCTGACCTGACTGTTAAATAGACAGCACCTGTTTGGAGGTCAGAACAGAGAGGGTGACTTAAACAGCTGATTGAGCCACAGTGACCTACATTATTAGGCAGTCGACTTACTCATAAAGTTGACAATTACACTTAGCAGTCAATAGTGGTGATAGTGACTCGTAAGTCACAATGGCTGCTTAAGATAACTACAGGATGAACCTACCTAGGAGGCAGGCTATGGTCACTGTAGTGATCATTGTCTGTGAGTCATTGATCCAAGAAGATCCAGTTGATTCCGTAATATTAGAAGATAACTTACAATTACTGGAGACGAGGCAACAAGCCTACATAATAGCTCAAAAGCAATCTGAGGAGTTTCTGAATAGCTCAAAAATGAACTAACGGAAGTCCACGGGCGTTATGCAAAGGAAGGAATATATTCTTCAGGCAAGTTGCCACCTTAGATAGAGCGCTCTGGGCAAATCACCACAATAGGACTTCCTCTCCAGGGACAATTAACCCATGTCCCGCCACCACAGATTTTTACTACGATTGCCACAGATAAAACTGCCCACGTGTGAGAGGTAGGAATTTGCAGAGTTCTTGCCAAGTTTCTGGTCTCTAATTGACATCTGGTTAGACATATATGACCTGACAAAGTTCAGTTACTTGAGAACTAAGCTCAGAGGTGAAGCTTATGACCATATTAAGGGGCTTGATAACAAATTATTGTGATAAGGATCGGATCATAGCCAAACACGTCAACAGCCTCGTTGATCTTGTGCCTCCTTCTCACTGCTTTTCAAAGTTTCAAGCATTCAGAATTGTTCTGGAATCCAGAGTCTGGATAACTGTTACAGATCTCTGGCCTCTTATGAAAACGTGATATGGAATGACTGGGTGTTAGTACAATAATACAGAGGAAAGTGCCAGAGAAAATTCTAGAACATTTGAATATGAGGCTTGTTAGACGAAAATTCACCTGTGTCGAAATCAGTAAAGGTTTTCAGCACATTTTAGACTTTATGCAAACTAATGGAAACAATGTTAAGTGTCGTAAGATGTTAAGCGCCGCCTAAGATGTCATCTATATATTAGAACAAAACTAACAAAAGTACAACTGTGGGTGTGTACCCAAACTGTACACAGAGTAATACATTGAAGATTAGAAGTAAAGGGAGGTGGAAGAATGATCCCCAGTCACAAGTATCCCAGTAACGAGTCCAAAATATTTTCTCTGCTATGTGGAAGCACTGGACTTACTCCTCTGACGTGTTCCCGTCAGTACACGCACGAAAACAGAGCTGAGGATCTGTCTAGGTGATCACCCATGAAGTGACTGCAATCCCAGGCATTTAAGTTGCTGGAAGTGCCAGGAAATACACAATGCAGCACTCTGTCCTCACATTAAGGCTCGCATAGAGAACAAGAAGTGGGTCAAATATGACACGGACATAGGGGAACTGTCAAAGGAGCGAGGGAAGTGATGTTAGTGAATTGACTTCTGGGCACAGTAGCGACCATGTTGTTTAATCAGGGGCACAGATATCTTTCATCAGCCGAAGTACATTATGTGAATTAGGTAGGATGCTACATGACAAATTTTCACTAGACTTAGCTGGAATTTTCCAGAGCCCTGGGAAATGAGCATGCGATCTAGTTAGAGACAATTGCTCTGGGTGGCCAGCTAGAGATCAGCTTCCTGCCAGCATACAAATGAAAGGTTTGTAGGATACCTTAGCTGCGTTACTTTAAAGAAGGCTGTGTAAAACTTGACATCTTGACTTTCAGACTGACAAGGTCGGGCCCATAGATTGCTTATTGGCAGTGACTACTATAGCAAATTTGTGTGGGGAATGACACGGTCAATGACGTCTCTAAGCTGACCACGGCAGGAGGTCATATAATACATCAGTCACTTCCGAAGTGTGAGGGGCCCATAGATTGCTTATTGGCAGTGACTACTATAGCAAATTTGTGTGGGGAATGACACGGTCAATGACGTCTCTAAGCTGACCACGGCAGGAGGTCATATAATACATCAGTCACTTCCGAAGTGTGAGGAAAGTGACCACCAAGACAGTTACAGTGTCGAAAAGTGTTTTAGTGACGAGAATTTCTAAAAACCACTGCCCTGATATTGCGGAATACCAAGCTGGACAGTACTTTGTCAGACCACTACAGAAATCCCAATTCATGCCAGCAAGACACAGTCTGCTGGCATTAGGTAGGATGCTACATGACAAATTTTCACTAGAGCTGAGCTGCATAATCTAGGTGAGGCCTTACTGATGATGTATAAAGCTGCAGTATGACCTCTGGACTTCTGTTGCTTACATTTCTTGATATAAATCCCAGAAATCTATTTGCCTTATTACGTACGCTTAGGCATTGCTGTCTTTGTTTAAGGTTGCTGCTCACCATAACCCCCAACTCCTTTTCGCAATCTGTATGGCTAAGTTCTACATCATTTAACTTACAAGTGCTAGGGTTATGGACACTCCCGAGCTTCAGAACCTTGCGTTTATCTACATTGAACTGCATCTGCCACTTTTCTGACCAAGAATAGAGTTTGTTTAAATCCACCTGAAGTTCCCTAACATCTACGTTTGAATCAATTATCCTACCTAGCTTAGTGTGTATTCGGCGAATTTGTTCATATCACTAGTAATTCCCTCATCAAGATCATTGATATATATTATAAATAACAACTGGCCCAAGACTGATCCCTGTGGAATGCCACTTGTTACTGATCCCGACTCGGATTTAACCCCATTCTTGGACACTCTCTGGTGACGTGCACTTAACTCTGTGAAGACCTCTTTGCGCGCTCTCTACGAATTGAAGCAAGATGCCCTCCATCGAGCAACTTTACCAACAGCTTAGGGAAGAACTGAGGATGGCGAAGATGGAGATTCGGCGACTGACCGAGGAAAACAAGAAGATTCGTAGTAGTCCTCCTGTTTTGAGTCCTCAGGTCAAGAAAGGAAACTGGTCAGTGGCTGGACAGCAGGGAACGAAGTTGAAGATCAAGAAGACGAATGGAAAGGTAGAAACGATGAAGAAGAAAGAGACTGCCGTGGAAACATCTAATACATTCTCAGTGCTACCCGACGAATGTGAGTCGACTACTGGAAACGTCACGACGAACGACACCAAGGAAGGTAAGAATATTGTTGTTGTTGGGGATAGCCAAGTTAGGTATATGGATAGGGCATTCTGCTTGAAGGACAGGAGTAGGAGACAGAGGGTTTGCTTCCCTGGGGCTGGGATGGAGGATATTGTTAGCCATCTGGATGACATCATGAGAGGTAATGGGAGCAATCCTATTATCTGTCTCAGTACTGGAGGCAACGATGTTGGCAGATGTAGGAGTGAAGACCTGATTAGCAGGTATAGGTCAGCAATAGAAATAATTAGGAGGAAGGGTGGGAACCCTGTGATATGTGGTATTTTGCCAAGGAGAGGAGTTGGAAATGAATGGTTGTCCAGGGCAATTGGTGTCAATTGCTGGCTGGACAAATACTGTAAGGAAAATGCGGTAACATTCATTGACAACTGGGACCTCTTCTATGGCAGAAATAACATGTATGCCAGGGATGGGGTTTACTTATCTAGGTCTGGGGTGGGAGCACTGGCAAATGCAGTGGAGGGAGCTGTTAAGACTTTAAACTAGGAATAGTTAGTGGTATGGGTTTTGGCAGGAAAACAGTGAAGTCCCAGTGTAGTAATATTATGAGTTCTAGGGGAACTAGTAATAAGCAGAACGATGTAGATATTGAAAAACCAGTGACACTGGGTGATAAGGACAGTAATAGGTTTAGTAGAAAAACAGAAATGAGCAGGAAGGGTAAAGAGAAAGGAGAGTCTTTCAACGTTTATTATGCTAATAGTCGTAGTGCTAGGAATAAGATGGACGAGTTGAGATTAGTTGCTAGTGCAGGTAACATTGAAGTATTTGCCTTAACTGAGATGTGGTTTAATTCAAAAAGTCGGGACATGCCTGCGGAATGTCACATTCAGGGTTTTAAATTGTTCCAAGTAGATAGAAGTATCGGGAAGGGGGGTGGGGTGGCATTGTATGCCCGAGATCTCTTGAAGTGTTGCATGAAAACGGGTATTAAGTCTGAAGTAACACATACAGAGTCTGTTTGGATAGAATTTTCAGATGGGCATGAAAAAATGATTTTAGGAGTGATATTCCGTCCCCCAAACTTAGATAGGGACCAAGGGAGACTACTATGGCAGGAAATTGTTAAGGCCACATGGCACGATATTGTAGTAATTCTAGGAGACTTTAACTTTAGTCATATTGATTGGAATTTCTTGACTGGGAATTTTGAATCATACGACTTCTTAGAAGTAGTTCAGGATTGTTTTTTGAAGCAGTTTGTGACAGAACCTACAAGGGGAAATAACCTGCTTGCCTTAGTTCTGGCAAACAATGAATCCCTTGTTAATAATTTAGAAATTTCAAAGGAACTGGGTGCTAGCGACCACAAATCAATTACATTTAGCACTGAATGGAAGTACGATAGTAGCGATAACTCAGTAACACTCCCAGATTTTCGCTTAGCAGATTACGAAGGGCTTAGAGAACACTTATCATCTGTTGACTGGGGTAGCGTAGAGAGCTATCAATATTACAGTTTTCTGAACACTATACATGCTGCTCAAAAAACGTTTATCCCATATAAAGAAATTAGATCAAATAGAAATTACCCAAAATGGATGAATAATAGGCTGAAATATCTACTAGGGCATAAGAAAGGAATTTATAGGCGTATCAAAAGAGATGAGGGTCATCTTATGAATCAGTATATTGACATTAAGAGGGACATTAAAAAGGGGATAAGAAAAGCTAAAAGGGACTATGAAATTAAAGTTGCTAGGGATTCTAAAACTAACCCAAAATGTTTTTTCCAGGTCTATAGAACAAAAGTTAGAGATAAGATAGGTCCCCTTAAAAATAACTATGGGCACCTTACTGACAAAGAGAATGAAATGTGCTCGATTTTAAATAATTATTTTCTTTCAGTTTTTACACAGGAAGACACTAACAATATTACAGTAATTAATTTTTATAGTGGGCTAGAAGATAAATTATGTAACATCACAGTCACTAGTGAAATGGTTGTGAAGCAGATAGACAGACTGAAGCAAAATAAGTCGCCGGGTCCTGATGAGTTTTTTTCAAGGGTTCTTAAGGAATGCAAAATGGAACTCTGTGAACCATTAACTAATATTTTTAATTTATCTCTTCAAACAGGTGTAGTGTCTGATATGTGGAAGATGGCTAATGTAATTCCTATTTTTAAAACAGGGGACAAGTCGTTACCGTCAAATTACCGCCCAATAAGCCTGACCTCAATTGTAGGCAAATTACTAGAGTCAATTATAGCTGAGATTATAAGAAGCCATCTCGATAAGCATAGCTTGATTAATGATACTCAGCATGGATTCACAAGAGGCCGGTCTTGTCTAACTAATTTATTAACTTTCTTCAGTAAAGCTTTTGAGGCTGTTGACCACGATAAAGAATTTGATATTATTTACTTAGATTTTAGTAAGGCTTTTGATAGAGTTCCGCACCATAGACTGTTAAAGAAAGTGGCAGCTCATGGCATTGGGGGAAAAGTGCTCTCGTGGATCGAGTTATGGCTCACTGACAGGAAGCAGAGAGTGTCCATAGATGGGGTTAAATCCGAGTGGGGATCTGTAACAAGTGGCGTTCCACAGGGATCAGTCTTGGGCCCGTTGTTGTTTATAATATATATCATTGATCTTGATGAGGGAATTACTAGTGATATGAGCAAATTCGCCGATGACACAAAGATAGGTAGGATAATTGATTCAAACGTAGATGTTATGGACCTTCAGGAGGATTTAAACAAGCTCTATTCTTGGTCAGAAAAGTGGCAGATGCAGTTCAATGTAGATAAATGCAAGGTTCTGAAGCTTGGGAGTGCCCATAACCCTAGTACTTATAAGTTAAATGATGTAGAACTTAGTCATACAGATTGCAAAAAGGACTTGGGGGTTATGGTGAGCAGCAACCTTAAACCAAGACAGCAATGCCTAAGCGTACGTAATAAGGCAAATAGATTACTGGGATTTATATCAAGAACTGTAAGCAACAGAAGTCCAGAGGTCATACTGCAGCTTTATACATCATTAGTAAGGCCTCACCTAGATTATGCAGCTCAGTTCTGGTCTCCATATTACAGAATGGACATAAATTCGTTAGAAAACATTCAGCGTAGGATGACTAAAATAATACATAGCATTAGAAATCTTCCTTATGAAGAAAGATTGAAGACTCTTAAGTTACATTCACTTGTTAGACGAAGAATGAGGGGAGACCTGATCGAAGTGTATAAGTGGAAGATAGTATTAATAAAGGGGATATTAATAAGGTCTTGAGGATGTCTCTCCAAGAGAGAACCCGCAGTAATGGATTTAAATTAGATAAGTTTAGATTTAGAAAGGACATAGGAAAGTGTTGGTTTGGAAATAGGGTAGTTGATGAGTGGAACAGTCTACCTAGTTGGGTTATTGAGGCTGGGACTTTGGGTAGTTTTAAATTTAGGTTGGATAAGTACATGAGTGGGAGGGGTTGGATATGAGTGGGACTTTCACATCAGAGCTTATTTCTTGGGTGGCATTGAAAATTGGGTTGGGCAAATGTTTTGTTAGTGGGATGAATTGTAAAGGACATGCCTAGTATGGGCCACAGGCCTCCTGCAGTGTTCCTCCTTTCTTATGTTCTTATGTTCTTATGTCATATTAGTTGCACTTGTGTCCTTTTACTTTACATACTATGAAGTCATCCACTTTACCTCTAACTAGTCCTCCTATCTCCTCAAAACTCCACTGTTGTGTGCGTGAGTGTGTTTCTGTGTATCCGTTTTTATGTGTAAGCAAGTGTGCGTGTTTGAGTATGTGTGTTTGTAGATGTGTGCATGAGTGTATGTGTGTGTGTGTAAGTGTTTGTGTATGTATGTGAATGTGTGAGAATGTATGTGTGAGTATGCTTACTTTTTGTCACCTTCAGAAACAAGTTACTATGTCGATACCGTGTCGCATAAGTTACTCTCATGCTTTATCTAATTATCTGGAGGCTTACATGGAAAGGGTTTCGGGGGTAAACGCCCCCACGGCTCATTCTAAGACCAGGCCTCGTAGTGGATCAGGGTCTGAATTAACCGGGTTCGTACTGTTGGCCGCGCGCAAACGAACCTCAGCCCGGTTGGTCAGGTACTAACCTAGGTGCCTGTTCAGTGCCTTCTTGAAGAAAGCCAGGGGTCTATTGGTAATCCCCCTTATGAATGCTGGGAGGCAGTTGAACAGTCTTGGGTCCCGGACACTTATTGTGTTGTCCCTCAGTGTACTCGTGGCGCCCCTGCTTTTCATTGGGGAAATGCTGCATCTCTTGCTGAGTCATTTGCTTTCATAGGGAGTGATTTTCGTGAGCAAGTTTGGTACTAATCTCTCTAGGATTTTCCATGCGTATATTATTATGCATTTCTCTCGCCTGCTCTCCAGGGAATACAGATCAAGAGTCTTTAACCATTTCCAGTAATTTAGGTTGTATAAACCTTGGTAATAAATACCGACAAGTTGGTTTAGAAAGACACGTAAGCAAACACTATGACATATTTATTAGAAAACGTTTGGGTCCTGGGACCTTGATCACTTCTAACATACAGAGGTAGAAAGACATTATATATATAGGCGGAGAGTGAGGTGTGACGCACGTGACCTGAGGAATGTCATAAGAACATAAGAACATAATTTAGGTGCCTTATCATACTTATGTGTGTCTTGAAAATTCTTTGTACACTCTCCAGGTCAGCAATTTCGCCTGCCTGGAAGGGGGCAGTTAGTGTACAGCAGTATTTCAGCCTAGAGAGAACCAGCAATTTGGAGAGAATCGTTATGGGCTTGGCGTCCCTAGTTTTGAAGGTTCTCATTAGCTATCGTATCGTGGACCGGGCCGTGGGGACATTGATCCCCGGAATAACCTCCAGGTAGACTCCAGGTAGATACCGTAGATACACCGTAGATACATCAGTCTATCAAACAATACTAAATAAGTAATCTGCAAAGCTTGAAACATTCACGAATCATCTTGAATGAACGGTTTGCACAATGTCAATCACCAACAGCAACAACAATAAAAGCCACAACAGAAGATAAAAACAACAACATTAACAACAACTATAAGAACACCAGTAATAAACACAATAGAGCAACAGCATAAATAACACCAATAACACAAAGACGAACAATAAAAACCCTACTAATAACAACAAAAATTGTGAAACAACAGAAAACAATAGGTAAAATAATAATAACAAAAGCAGCATCAATACTTAAAAATGACAACAGATGCAAGAGCATCACTGAGAGCTTCAACAGCAACAAGAACACCATCAAAAGGAACAGTAGTAACAGCAAAATTAGCAACAGTACCAACTGCAACACAATAACCACAGGACCAACGAAACCTTAACATAAGGAAAGCAACAACAAAACCAACAACAAAGTAACTAAAGCAAGATTACTACAATAACAACAAAAACAACTATGCGACAACTGCAGTAGCAACAACTGCAGGACAGATAACAACAGCAAAAGCAAAAACATCAGAAAAAAACACTCTAACAAAGGGAAAACTGAAAAACAATAATATCCAAGACAAAAGCAAAAACAGTTAAAAAGCAGGCACATTCCTCATACATTTGCCTACCTGGACGCAGCTCCAGAACGTCTAACTTGTCGACTAACTGTATGAACACTGACCAAACTGATTATCTTGGAGAAGGACAGTAAAGAATTACACTGAATAAACCATACCCCGTGCCGAATATGTAAAACTGGTCAATTACCAAGAACTCATTTAAAATTAAGTCCTTTCTGAAATTTTCTCTTATACGTTTAAAGATTTATTTTTTTCATTAATGTTAATGTAAAAATTTTTAATTTTGCACCAAAAGGAACTTAGAAAACTTACCTAACCTTATTATAACAAAAACAATTTATTTTAGCCTAACTCAACTAAATATATTTCAAATACGTTTACAATAATTTAGTACTAAACAAACACAATCAATATATTTTTTTCGTTAGGTTCAGAGTGATTTTGGTGAAATTATTGCATACACAAATTTTCACTTGTCCTATATGGCAAGATGAGCGTTGCTATTTAAGCCAAGATCGCAAGTTCTGCCTATTCGGCACTACATATATGTATATAATATATATATATATATATATATATATATATATATATATATATATATATATATATATATATATATATATATATATATACATGTATATCAATAGCAACACTGCGCTAGCCAAGGATCCGAACTCATGATGTACTGGCCCGCCACTGTGTGCGAGAACCACATGACGCCCAGTCCTACACGAACCAAGCACACAGCAGAGCTACGTGTCTTACCTTGGTCCGAGGACATACGGAGGTGTATCGTGCCGAATAGGCAAAACTTACTATTTTCGCTTAAATAACAACGATTTTCTTGCATAATTAGATAAGCGAAAATTTGAGTATACAATAATTTCGCAAAAATCATTCTGAACCTATCGAAAAAAGTATATTTCATTGTGTTTGTTTATTATTAAATTATTGTAAACTTATGTGAAATATATTTAGTTCGACCAGGCTAAATTAAAATTCTTAATTTTTACATTACCATGAATGATAAAAATATGTTTTTGAATGTACAAGAAAAAATTTTAGAAAGGACTTAATTTTAACTGAGGTCTTGCTAATTGACCAGTGTTACCTATTCGGCACGACATATATGGATATAGATATCGATGTATTACGTGTGTTCGCATAAGCCTTTTATGTATTTGCAGTGAGAGTTACAGTATTCACTTTGCTTGTTTATTTAGTGTATTTCTTTACTGTCCCTAAGCCAGATAATCTGTCTAGCCAGAGTTTATGAAGTTAGTCGACAACTGAGACGTTCTGGGGCTGCTTCCAGGTAGCCAAACGTATACCCTTGATATATACCTTTGAAGAATTTCAAGAGTATATCTACTCTCTGAGCCCGGCCATGGGCCAGGCTCGTCTGGTGCTCGCCTGGTCAACCAGGTTGTTGCTGCTGGAGGCCCGCTGCCCCACATATCCATCACAGCCTGGTTGATCTGGAACTGGATTGTGTGTGTTTTAATTTTGTATGTTTTTTTCAGTTTTTCTCTTTGATATAGTGTTATTTCCTGTACTTTTTTCTATTGGAGTTGTTACATGATCTGCAGTTGTTGCTCTAGTTGTTATTGTAGTTATTTTGCTCTTGATATTTTGTTGTTAATTTATAATTGTTGTTTTTCTGTTATTAATCTTTCTTGATCCTGTCGTTTTTTTGTTGTAATTTTTAGTGTTGTTGCTATTTTTGTGTTATTACAGAGTTTGTTGATTGTGTTATTGTTGTTATTTTTAAGTATTGATGCTTCTTCCATTAATGTTTTTACTGTTGCTTACGTTGCTTTATTATTATTTTTGTTCTTAGTAGTTTCTTTATTGTTCTTCTTGGTGATATTAGCGTTGTTATCTTTCTTGTTTCGTCATTGTTTTTCTTACTGTTGTTCTTTTAGTTGTTATTGTTGTTTTTTGTTTTATCGCATTTTGCTGTTTTTGTTGTTGTTGCTGTTGGTGACTGACACTGCAAATTGTTTATTCATTAAAAATCATGGAAGTTTGCACATCTGTAAATCGTTTATTTAATATGATTTGTGAATGTTCAAGGTCTGCAGATTACTTATTCGGTGTTGTTTTATAGACTGAACACAGGTTAACCACACACACACACACACACACACACACACACACACACACACACACACACACACACACACGCGCGCGGGAATGA
>NC_069399.1:15170916-15203416 GCF_026875155.1 Cherax quadricarinatus | reverse complement strand
AGGTGTTGCAGATGAGTCCTATCCATTTGGTACTTTTTGTTCGATGTCAGTTTACTAATAATTAATTTTGATTCATGACATCTTGGACTTCTTTTTGATGTATTTAGGTTATTTTCACATCCTCACCACTTATTTCATTTCACTAGTTCACAACACTTACATTAACACTGGTGACCTAATTCAAGTTTAAAGGTTAATTAAAACTTAGTGAGTGCAAGAGTGATAATAAAACTCAAACCGAAAAGTTCATTTAATTTATAATAAACGTCAGCAATGGATGTGTGTGACCTTGTCACGTGAATCTATGTTATGATGTTACATTAAAAGGGATGTTTGCAAAAAAAACTATGTTTATATAATCATTGCCTATATAAATAAGGTAATCAAGAAGTACACCCATTAAATCAGAAGTAAAGGTCAGTTATGGTATCATTTGTTAGCGGATTCATCGTGCCCTCGGAAACAATTTTTTTCTTCGTTTCCTCTTAAAGAATTAGAAATATTCCCATGTAATTCGATTTTTTATATTGTTTTCAAACCGAAAATTTTCCTAGCTGTGGTAGGTAAGACACAAAGGCAACAGTTAGGCAACTTTATTCCGAAACGTTTCGCCTACACAGTAGGCTTCTTCAGTCGAATACAGAAAGTAGGCAGGAACAGTAGAGATGTGAAGACGATGTAATCAGTCCATCACCCTTGAAGTCGTAGAATTTGAGGTTGTCAGTCCCTCAGCCTGGAGAGTTCAGTTCCATAGTCAGGAACTATCTCACTTTCCTAGCTGTAAATAGGAACCCAGCGGTTACCAGACAACTGTAAGTCCGATTCCCTTGATGACTTTGAAATCAGGTACGATAGAAGAGAACTGAGCCTATTCAGAAAATGGTTCCTTTTGTTAATTTTCAGAAGATGCGTAGAACAGAAATGGTACACAGGTAGACAGATAGATATGGATATTGATATTTTCTACAAGTTTTCATTATTATATATTTATCTGAAAATGTCTCCATTGTAAAAAAACTCAAAGCAACAAAGTGGAGAATCATGCAGACTCAGAAGACCTGTGGAAGAAGATCTCTCATAATCATTCTAAGATCATCTTGACAAATGTCAGGATGATGCTCTCGCTCTAATATTATTTACGTTAGTCTCGTTCTTAGGTCCCAGGTGACGTTTAACTAAATTATCCTGTTCCAACTTTTCTCTTATTTATTTCTTCCTTAATTTTCAAATAAGAAAAAATCACAAATTTTGATGAAGACTTATCAGTATGTTTATAATGTAAATGAAATGCAGAACAATAATATTTCCCAAAAGCATTTCAAGGAGTTATTTCTTGGGTAGCTTTAGGTAGAGGTCGTTTTGATAAGGACCTGCCTAGCATGGGCCAGTAGGCCTTCTGCAGTGTTCCTACATTCTTATGTTCTTATTTCTTATTAATTATTAGGTAATCATCAGGAAGTGTATAGTTCTACTACATTTATTTAGAGAAGAATATTTGCCTTATCTTATACTAGTATTATTGATTTTGTCACCTCAATTAATTTTACAGTTCCTCTTGATTTACTATTAAGAATTATATACGTATTTCATATTATCTTCCATTATTAAGATCATACATTTAAAAACTATGTGATGAATTTCCTCCTATCATTAAGGGATTATATAAAAAATGAGCAAAATTTCGTAAGAGTGTATATGAGCACATTAGTGTACATAGGAGTGATATAAGAGGATAGTACACAGCAATATTTTGAACAAAATACATTAAGTGATAGTTCATTGTGGGACATTAGTAGTACAGGACAGAAAGTGGTAGTGTACAGCAGCACAAGTGGGTATATTGGAATAAATTGTAGTTAACTATAAAATAAAGTAGCTCAGGGTAGTACATAATCGTACATAGCATTACATAACAGTACAGTGCAGAACACATTAGTACAGGGAGGTAAACAAAATACACAGCAGTTCATGCTAATATGCAACAGTACAAATAAGTGCAGAACAGTTCATATGAGTGCACAGTATACAGTATACTGTAGTACCTTTTAGTACACAGCAGTGCATGGTAGAAAGTTAACATTAGTACTGAGCAGTACATGGTAATACTTGATAGTATACACGTTACACGCAGCTCATGACAGTATGGGATAATACATTTTAACGCACAATAAATATTAGTCCATGCTAATTCACCCAATTCATTGTAATACATATCGATAAATAGTAGTATACAGATTGATACAATGAAATAGAGTAAAACTCCCTGGGAAATCCCAGAGAGTTTTACTCCATTTCATTGTATCAATCTTCCTTGAAACAAGATTATTTATATTCATAAAATGCAAAATAATTTTTTTTTTCAGGGAATATTTTTTTCAGAGACAAATAAACGAAATGAGATGACTGATTACCGTAGAGTTTTAGATTCTCGTGGTCGTCTCCATATAGGAATAATAATAATATCTTTGTACACTAGACCGCATCTCCTGTTACAAATTAATTCGACGTATCGATGTTTGATCTGATAAGTGGCTCTACAAATTTACTCTGCCCATGATCATATACATCTTGAATCTTCTCTTCCTCTAATCCTGTATCCATCAATATCTGTAGCAAATCTAAACTCACTAAATAATTTTTTTTATGGTAGTTTACTAGCACTTAATTTTGTATCAGATTTTCCTAATTTCCGACCCTCCGAATTTAAAACAGATTCGCAATGAGGAGACAGCATATCCTATGTTATATTCATATGTGGCAGTAAGAAGGGAAGATCATCTGTGCACCTAGCCACATCAGGGCTTACAAGTTTGATATTGCACAAAATCCAATATCCATTATCTTAATATGAAATATTACTCAATCGTAGATCAATGAAAGCATCTCTCTCCTCATCCCTTAATTTCCTTACACCTTTCTGTGGGAGGACTTCATCTACCGCAGTGGCGTAGAAAGAAATGAAATCTAGGTATAGAATATGAGTACCCAGACCTCAGTCTAGGAATTTAGGGTATACTGAAGGATTATTTTCCTTGGTAAACTGCCTCTAAGGTTCCTTTCAATAAGATCATATTCATTTATGGGGATGAATCGTATCTAACTCAGCCTTAGATTTAACAAGAATGTTTCCTAACTGAATGATGGTAAACATATATACTTACATAAGAACATAAGAAAGAAGGAACACTGCAGCAGGCCTACTGGCTAATGCTGGGCAGGTCCATGTCAACCCCCGGCTTAGACCAATGGCCCACCCAGTCAAGAAACCTCCACTAATGGAAGGAGCACGGCATCTGACCTAGTAGCACCAGCTAGTCAGGTCCAACTCACACCCACCCACATCCACTCATGTATTTATCTAACTGATTTTTAAAATGCACAACGTCTTAGCTTCTATGACGGTACTCGGGAGTTTGTTCCACTCATCCACAACTCTATTACCAAACCAGTGTTTTCATATATCCTTCCTGAATGTGAATTCTTCCAGCTTAAAACCATTGCTGCTAGTCCTGTCTAGGCTAGATATTTTTAGAACGCTATTTACATCCCCTTTATTCATTCCCGTTTTCCATTTCCTATAATTCTATGCCTTTCTAGAGAGTGTAGATTCAGGGCCTTCAGCCTATCCTCATAGGGAAGATTTCTGATACATGGGATCAACTTTGTCATCCTCCTTTGTACGTTTTCCAGGGCATTTATATCCATTATGTAATACGTTGACCAGAACTGTGCAGCATAATCTAAATGAGGCGTAACCTAGGATACATAGAGTTGAAGAACAACCTGAGGATTTCTATTATTTATGCTTCCTCATTAGAATGAATTGGAAGGCCTATTTTGGTGTCATCAGCAAATATGCTTATGTCGCTATTTATTCCCTCAACTATGTCGTTTATTTAGATTGTGAACAACAAGGGGCCCAACACTGACCCCTGTGGAACACCGCTTGTTACGTGCCCCCATTCTGATTTCTCCCCATTTATGCAAACTCTTTGCTGCCTATTTGTCAATCATGCCTCTACCCAGGAAAAAATTTCTCCTCGTATTCCGTGTGCCTAAAATTTCCTCAATAGCCTCTGATGTGGAACTCTGTCGAAAACCTTACTGAAGTCCATGCACACAATATCATATTCATTGCCATGATCTACCTCCTCAAATTCCTTAGTGAAAAAAGTTAGTAAATTCGTAAGACAGGAACGCCCCTTTGTAAAACCATTTTGAGATTCATTAATCAATTTATGTCTTTCAAGATGGTTATGAATTGCCTCGGCAATTATTGATTCCATAAATTTTCCCACTATGGAGGTAAGGCTTATTTGTCTATAGTTCTCCTTACACCCTTCTGATTTGTATTGAACTGATAAAGCCACTGTGTGGCGGAACATTTTCTCAATAAAGATTCCCATATGCTGCATATGTGTCTCAATCTTCAGACATATTAATGTCTGAAATAATAAACCCTAGGTATTGCACCTTAAAATAGCCACAAGAACGTTCCTTGGGTTTAACTTAAGGCCATGAGCTCTCAACCTCTGTAAAACAGCGACAGTGTCGTAAGATGATCATACCAGACCTGAGTTATGATGTATATATTATCAAAATACACTCATTCTTTAAGCCAGAAAGGACAATTCTCATAAGCCTGATATACGTGGCACACGCGGTGACAAAACCGAAAGGCATTGTGCGATAGTGCAACAGTCCTCTATGAGTAGAGAAGCGGTGTATGGTTTAGAATCTTGGTGTAACGAAACTTGATGGCACACTTGCGAGATATCTAATTCAGAAAAGAATTTACAGTCATGAAATTTATACAAGTCATGATCGATTAATGGCATGGGCTCTGAATCCCATTTGGTGATCGTGATCGCATTTAAATAAAGGAAATCTTGAGCCAGTCTGTAAGAATGATCTGGTTTCTTAATCATTATGAATGGTGAACAGGAATCTGATGTAGAAGGTTCTATGATATTTAACTTCAATAACTTGTCAATTATTTCCGTAAGTAATCGGGTCAGATATCTATTCCAGAAATTCTGTCTTATTGGCTCATTGTCTGACAATTCAACATTGTAAAGAACGGTAGTGGTAAGTCCTTGGATCTCTGAGAACACATCTGAATAAGCATTTATTAAGGCACTTAACTGAGACTTTCAGATAGTTCACTGGTGATGTTGACGTTTAAGTTACTTGTTGGAGAATCAACCGTTAGAACATTAAGAAGTTTCTCCGATTCTGTATGAGATTCGTTATCTATAATACAAATTTTACAGTCACAAGGATCATAACCGTCACCTAAACTGTAAGAATTATTATCTTCATCACCTTGAGAATACAGACATGATTCATTCCTTTCTTATCCGTGGCATCCAAGAGATAATCTACCTTATCACAGACCTTTACTATTTTGTACGGTCCACGCCAGGAATTTAACCGTTTCTTGGATTTGTCTGGTAAAAGAACAAAAACTTCATCACCAATATTAATTAAGCTCGGAAGTCTTATGATTAAAATAGGTCTTGTCGGTTTCAGTGGAGGAATTCAGGTTCTAGACAACGAATATAGCGGTTTCTCCGAACCTTTTCCTAAGATATAAAAGAAACTGATAAGTGCTTTTGAGCTACTGGGTTAATATATTTGGACCACAGTTCATTCAAGATTTCACGATGTCCACGAGCTTGCCTACCATAGTAATTCGAAAGGGAAATAGCCAAGTGAATCACATGAAATCTCACGCATAGCAAAGAGCACACGCCAGATATTTATTCCAGTCAGTTGGTTTTCTGCTCTGACAATATTCTTGAATAGCATATTATTTTTATATACAAATTATAAGAAAATTTCTTTGGATCACTTCGTCTATTAAGGCTAATATCCGTATTTCCTCTAAGGAAGGGCAAGTCTTTTGAAGACCCTCTAAATTTATGTGAGCCTAATAAGAACGTTAACCGAATCCCTATATTGACCAGATTCAGTCACTCGTACTTCATCGTGAATATCTATTCCATCCGGTTTCGTGAAATGATTTGCGAAGGGTTTTCCAAGGGCTTCGTTCCATTTACCACTCTGATTCCAGTTGTCAGTCTGATTCACTTTTGGTGCTGTAGGGGAAGAAACTGAAGTATTAGGAGGGCTAAATTCCAAACTTCTCTTAGAAATTATTCAAAATCCAATACAATTGTCTTCCAGATGGGAGGAAAGTTACACCTTCGATGTTTCTTGCCAAAAGAGAATATGAAGTTATTGGGGCAAGTACTGTATCCACCCAACCTGAAAAATATTCGCATCTTACGAGATAATCCCGGAGTATCCAGTATCTTTAAGAACTGTCGAAACATTCATTCCATTAACAGTATCAACACTAAAACGTGCGCTAATATTAGCTTCGGTAAAACATTTTCCGATATTCTCGCCTTGCCTTTTGGGACATTCTTGACGTCTATGTTCAAGTTCTTTATAGTTGAAACATTTTATCGTGAAAGCAGTGGAATTCTCAGAGAAAGAGGTTTTTAACTCCCATCCCTCAGCTTGTTTAGGCATCACAGATTTATTTCTACTACGGTCCCTGGAGGAAGTTGTTATGTACATTCGCATGTATACCTGCGGCTCGGGCCATTTCCGAAGCTGTTTGAACATTTCGTTTCTTTATAAATATTATTAGATCAGAGGTTACAGAAGAAAGGAATTGATCTCTTACCATAAGGTTTCTTAATGAGTCGAAGTCATGGTTGCTTAAGCAATATCAATCCAAGAATTAAACGATGCGAAAAGAATTGTTAAGATCTGTATGTAAGGCTTTCTTCAACATACTATAATTAGTTATTACATCAGAAGGTAGAGTAAATATTTAAAAGCCAAGTCTAGTAGCCCAAAATCTAATGACCAGTCAGAAGGTGGCAGTGTTCTCAAATCTTGTAAAAAATGCTGAGATATCATATTGCTCTGTAAAAGGTGAAATTTGATATATCGCAATATTTGATAAATTAGACACATGTGCAACTCTTGGGTATCTTTATTGAGGAAACGTTTCGCCACACAGTGGCTTCATCAGTCCATACGTAGGAGAAACTTGAAGAACAGGAGGAGAATGAGGTAATCAGTCCCTCAACCTTGAGTCGATGTGTTCAGTCCATCAATCTACTCAAGATTGATGGACTGAACACATCGACTCAAGGTTGAGGGACTGATTACCTCATTCTCTTCCTGTTCTTCAAGTTTCTCCTACGTATGGACTGATGAAGCCACTGTGTGGCGAAACGTTTCCTCAATAAAGATACCCAAGAGTTGCACATGTGTCTAATTTATCAACATGTCGGTTCTCTGAACCATCCATCTACAAACCTGTCAGACATTGCAATATTTGTTTCGTGGGTAGGGTACTCCATTCTCTGCTTAGAAACTTCTAATTATCTTGATTCTAGTTCTAATTTTAACTGTTCTAGATCCCACTGTTTATCTTGTTCTAAAATTTCCTTCATTTTAAATGCTACCTCTCTTGCCTGAACTCTGTCTTCTCTAGCTATTACTTCCTCTTCTTTTTTCTCTTTTAACGAGCTAGTCTTTCCAGGTTTTCCCTTTTAGCTATACCTAGTCTCCTGTTCTTTTTTACCTCTATGGCTTTCTTGGAAGTAATATAGCTGCCCAGCTGCTGTCCGTAACATCCCACCTCTTTTCCAACTCTTAACCAGAAATCCAAAGAATCCATGTTGAGAAAAGAATTATACAAACAAAATTTGTACTAAGACTAATAGTTGAAACAACAGTTTCAAAGGAAGGACGCAATGTCCGCACACTTTATAAACCTTTCCAAAGAAGGTGGGAAGAAAGAAAAGATGTGGTAATTTTCCTTCAATGATATTAGTGGTAACCAGGTTAAAAATACGAAAAAAATGAAACAATATTCCTGGTAGATCACCGTATCTGATCAAGTGAAGAGTGGAGTTGAAGCGATTTCCCAGATTTCAACCAACACCAGATAAGGTTAATATTACCAGGAGTAGAAACTAAAGATACTCAGATCTGAGAAAATGTGGAGTTGTACAGAGGCTGGCTAGATGGAAGTGCGGGCGGCAACACACTGTAAGAGTCCCTCGGAGTCTAAACTACCATAAGCCCATTTCAGTGACTTTTCCTTCACAATATACCTCCTAACTCTTCAAACATTAATTGAGCTCCAGCTACTGGGTCTTCTAACATAACGTGAGCTATACATGCTGGGTCTTCCAGCATTAGTTGAGTTCCATCTGCTCGGCGTTGTACTATTAGTTAAATCTATATCAACTTAGTAGTCTGATAGTAACTGATCTCTCTCTCCTGCTGCTGGGTCGTCTGATATTAAGTGACTTCCAGCAGCTGGATCTACTAACAATTGTGCTGGGTCTACTATCACCGGCTGAGGTCCGGTTCCTGGGTATGCAAACAAGCGATGAGCTATAACTGCTGAGAATTTTTAACAATGGTCATGCAAGAATTCCATGTCCTCTTAACATAATCTGAGCTTCAGCTCTTGTGCCGACTTTGGTATGCTGAGTTCCATCTGCTGTGCATTCAGTCACTGACTGAGGAATAGCTGCTGAGCCTGCTAACATAGGTTGTGATCCATTTGCTGGGCCTGATGCAATAGGTTTTGCTGCAGCTGATTCTAGCATTTAAAATCTCTATGTGTTCTTCTCCCCGAAATGACCAGTACTCCCTTCTCGTTAATTAAACACCTATAGGAGTTTTGATATGAAACGGTGGCATTTATTAATTCGCCATTTCTACTGACATACTGAGGGTTCGAAATGTGTTTGTAAAAAAGGGATGTTTCTCCTACTTATTGTGTGTAGCAATCGTTGCAACGGATAAGGAATAATCCAGCAGTAACTTGGTTTTTGTAAAGTAAAAGGACACAAGTGCAACTAATGTGACATTTTATTGTGGCAATACATGGACACAGAGGGTATATAAAGGCTCAGAGTGAGGTGCAGTACTAGTGAGGTACCATTTAGATGTTCACTAGTGGTAGTAGTAGTAGTAGTAGTGACAAAAGTAGTAGTAGTAATACAATATGGTAGAGCAATTAATTCGTACATGAGTAAAAGGATATAAAAGCTATTACTTGGGTAACATAAAAATAGGTTGGACGAATATAGACTGGAAAGAGGCAGCTGTTTCAGTGTTCACTCTCTGTAATGTACTTTGTGTAGTATAACAGGAGAGACTATGTGATGGCAGGGTTTACTGTTTTCAGGAGGATTCTTGCTAAGACTTCAGAGATGGTGAAGCTGCCGTTGTTTTGTTTAATTGTATTCGAAACAGCGATCAGTGCTGATTCGAGGCACTTGCGTCTGCGGAAATTAGTTTCTTTAATCACTAATTGGGCGTCTCTGAATTTCATGAGATGATTGGTAGAATTTCGATGTTGTACACAGGCATTGTTCAAGTTATCGTTCCTACATGCGTAAATGTGTTCATTGGGGCGGGTGTCGAGGTTTCTTGCTGTTTCACCTACGTAAATCTTGTCACAGTGTAAACTCCTGCGTTGACTGGTTCGTGGTTCTTGGATTTTGTTCTGGTTTGATCCTTTATTGAAGTGCTAGAAGCGATGGCGACTCTGGTGTTAGCTTGAGAAAGTACTTTTGAAACGTTCACTGCAACTTGGCTGTTGGGAAGAATTATAACTTTGTTGGGAGCGGTGTTGGTGCGTGGAGAATTAATGATCTGAAGAGCTCTTTTCTTGCAGTCTTTGATGAAAAAGGAAGGAAAATGTAGCTCAGTGAATGTTTGGTGAATGTATGTACATTCCTCGTCAAGAAACTCAGGACTACAAATTCGGTATGCTCTTAGGAAAACCCGATGATGATGCCTCTTTTGGTCTTGGTATCTTAACTGGAATAGAAGTGTGTGAGATCATTTTTGGTATAAACCTTGGTGGGTTTCCGATAAACTTGAAATCTTAGGTTGTTGTCTACTTTGTGAATGAGGACGTCGAGGAAAGGTAGCTTGTCATTGGACTCTTCTTCTAGTGTAAACTGGATCGCCGGTTCAACTGCGTTGAGCCTTGCCTGAAGATCCCGTACATCAAAACGTTTGGGAGTTATTACGAGGACGTCGTCCACGTAACGTAACCAAGTGACGCTTGAAGGGATGATGTTGGCGAAGTGTTCGGACTCTAGGTGTTCCATGTATAAGTTGGCTAGGACGGCACTGATGGGGGACCCCATTCCCATGCCGGAGGTTTGTTTGTAGAGCTTGTTATTGAAAGAAAAACAGTTGAAATTAACACAGAGTTCAATCAAGTCAACAAAATCTCATGGAGGTAGAGGAAGATTAAGGTCCTGATTGACTTTACGTCGTAGAACCTCGATGGCTTTTTTGGTAGGTACTTTTGTGAAGAGGGAAGTCACATCCAAACTGCTTAGTTTCTTGTTACGGATGGAGAGGTTTCGGATGCGGTTGAGAAGGTCGCCTGAGTGTTTAAGATGAGCGGGGCTGATGGTCCCCAGAAGGCAGGAAAGATGTTTGGCAAGAACTCGGGCTAGTTTGTGTGGAGCACTGCCTATTCCTGACGTGATTGGTCTGAGAGGAATATTGTGTTTATGGGTCTTGGGTAAACCATACATGTGTGCTGGTTTAGGGTTGCTTGGTAACAAGTACAGAAGTTTCTTCCCTTCTCTAGTGCGTTTGAGTATTTGTCTGGTTTTGTATAGAAAGTCTTTGGTGAGCGTCTCCCACTGTTGAGTGCTGATGGGTTCGTATGTAGCTTGATCATTCAAAAGGTCCATCATTTTAGTGTTGTAGTCACTGGTGTTGAGTATGACGACTCCACCTCCTTTGTCGGCGGTGGTGACGATAATATTGGGGTCGTTGGCGAGGTCCTTAAGGGCAGTGATGTATTGTTTGTAATGGCTTGATAAAGCTCCTGGAGAGCGAAACGTTGCCACAATAAAATGTCACATTAGTTGCACTTGTGTCCTTTTACTTTACATATTGTCGGTAATTCTACCAACTTTATTACAACTTGGTTTTTGTTGAAAGTATCTCTTACTTGTGATGTCCTTAATCATAGTGGAGGCAGTAGTAGCTGCTTGGAATTTGGTATTGCAGTGAGTATTGGATTTTTTTTTACTACAAAGCTGTAAAAGATAATTATATTCATGGAGGCAAAAATAAATGAAATGTACCAGAATATATATAGTTAGACGAACATTGCTAAATAATCCCAGACTACTTGACTACTCACCCTTGAGAAAGTCAGGAGTACAGTGTCTGTTGTTTACCCCGATCACCAGGCCAGGAAGAGTAATTCTTACCTGGGAAACTAGACAGCACTGATGTTAGAACACCACCCCAGGTACTGAGTTGGCAAGCCATTACTCATCTCTTAAACACTCATTATAAAAAATAAAAGGAATATTTACAATGAATGAATATATTCTTCACATTCGTGTTAATTATGTTATGTGCACTTTGCATATTGTATACAATCCCTAATGAAGTTTCGAAGTTAGTAAACATTTGGGAAAGACAAAAGCGATGAAAATGCATGCTTGCTTCTTCACAAAATTCTCTTCTGTAAATAGGGAGAGCACGGTGGAATATGCCTGTGATGATCACGAATTTAGACCTGGTGTCATAATGAGAGCTGAATTACATTGGCTTTATCAATGCAAAACAAGGACATTATTTTAAGAATGGACAACTATCTATAAAAGATGAGGTAATCTGTCCATCTGTTCATTTGTCAATCTGTCCATCCGTCTTACTACCTGAAGCACAGACAGTAAGACTGTCACTAAGGGAGGTGCAGCAGACTGGTAAGCTGGATTTCCCATTGGCAGTAGATCATACGAAAGGGATGGGCCAGGAGTAAGCAAGAACTTTGCAGAGATTTCCTCTGCACGTCCCTCATTTGCCACCAGTATTTAAGTGACAGTAATACTGCATGTGCTTCATATTCGTCACGACTATGGTGCTCTTCACCAACTCCAAGGCTGAGGGACTGATTTCCTCATCTTTTGTATATAAGCCTCAATTCTTCACATTATATCCTTGTACTGTATTGATAAAGCTCCTTGATGGCGAAACGTTTACAAATAAAGATACCCAGATGTTGCTCATGTGTCTAAATTGTCATTTTGTCAGAATTATATATCATTCATGTACATCTTCACTGAGTGCTGTACTAGCGAATCTCTATAGAGAACATTTTAAGCGAGTTTCCATCCATTATTTTCTTCTCGGTTGCCTGGATTAGCAACATCGACCACATACGCAAAAAAATATCTAAAAGATTCGACGTCCCTACCAATCAACATAGGCTTAACCAGGCCGAGCCTTTCATCCACTTTACACTGCAAGAGGAATTCGACGGAACTCTCTCTTTCCCGATTTGCCTCTCTGCACACGTGACTGAGTTACATTTTAAAGCACACAGTATACCCGCCCACCAACACCATCTGCTTCACTTCCACTCACATCACGACACCAAGGCCATGCAGGGACATCACAGGCTTCTTCCTAGGTGCTCTCCTGCTTTGATACTCACCGGGTTTGTATTAGTAAATTCCTTGAAGTGGTATGTTCTTTACTCGAATAAACTAATTCTTATCTTTACTACCGTGTACATAACATCATTAATTCACCCATAAGAAGATATGTAGTTCTCTCTGACAACTCTATTGTGGCATATATTTTCAGTCCTCTTTTCAGCACTAAATTCCAAATAGCAACCATTGACTTCACCACAATCAAGGACATGAGCAGGAAGAGTCACCATCAGCAATGTTGCACTAATGCACGAGTGTATTTAATCTCTTGAAAAGACTAGCAAAATATTTGCAGGTGAAATATCCTAGGACTTTCCAAACATATTTTGGAACACCAATTTGCCAGCAGCACTGATGGCTTGAATAATGCCCACTACCAATACAAAGAATCTTAAAATTAGCAATCATCAACGTATTCAACAATGCCAAACAGATCAACGGTTTCATCAACATAACGGAAACTCTTGATAAGAAACTTCTAGATTATCTTCCTATTTGGCAATAGTTGAAAAGAGCACTAAAGTAGACATACACATATTTTTTTTATTTACTAAAGTAGACCTGCCAACCTAACTGAGGCAAACTCCACACTTTCCACTTGTCTCACACATAACCTGTCACTTCATCTAACAAATATCTCCTATTTATACAAACCTTTCATGTCTATGTTTATCTGTTCGTGCCACGAGAGAAAGTCCGGTCTGTTGGTGGAACTTCCTCACTTTCCTACATTTATATTTTTTTTTTATCACATTGATGACCACAATTTCTGGGTCTGATTTTTAGTATCTGACGAGGTTTAACTTCAGATTCTGACCTGATCGTCAACCAGCTGCACTGATACGATTTGCTTCCTCGTTCTAGAAATATTGCTCCGGTACTGTCACAACTTATTTATTATAAGGTAGATTATTCATTTACTAACATTCCTCAGAAACTTCTTGTAATGCATCTCATTTAAACCCCTCACGCAGCAACCTCTAGGTAAACCCCTCACGAAGCAACCTCTAGGTATACCCCTCCCGCAGCAACCTCTAGGTAAGTTACAGTTATTCTGCCACATCCCATTATGTTCCATAATGGTTTTTCATGTGCTGCCACACTTGAGGACTTTTTATGTTTATTACTCACATATTGTCACTTCCTAAGTCACATTCTGCCACAGCACACCAACCTTTAACTTCTGGGAATTTACTCACATACAGCCACAACAACAACAACAAATAATGCTTAAACACTGGCTCGCCCAAGTGACGTCTTAAATGTTACTTATAAATTGCCACACTACAGTAACGTCTTAAATGTTACTTATATACTGCCACAATACAGTAACGTCTTAAATGTTACTTATAAATTGCCACACTACAGTAACGTCTTAAATGTTACTTATATACTGCCACAATACAGTAACGTCTTACATGTTACTTATAAACTGCCACACTACAGTAACGTCTTAAATGTTACTTATATACTGCCACACTACAGTAACGTCTTACATGTTACTTATAAACTGCCACACTACAGTAACGTCTTAAATGTTACTTATAAACTGCCACACTATAGTAACGTCTTAAATGTTACTTATAAACTGCCACACTACAGTAACGTCTTAAATGTTATTTATATACTGCCACACTACAGTAACGTCTTAAATGTTACTTATAAACTGCCACTTTAAACAAAAAACCGTCATAAATTTTAAACCTTATAAACTGCCACACTACAGTAACGTTTTAAAATGTTATTTAAAAACGCCAAAATACAGAACGTCTAAAATGTTACTTATAAATTTCCCACACAAAACAGTAACGTTTTAAAAATGTTATTTTATAAAATTGACAACATCCCAGCTTTCCCCTTCCATCCCCCACTAACATTTTTTTTTTTAAATTTTCTTCTCACTTTGACGACTAATAATCCCTGTACTATGACAACTATACAAACGCGCCCCTTTTATTTCGTCCACCCGGGGTTTTTAAAGGGATGTATGGGGAAGAAAAAAAAGTCGTACAAATGCATTTAAAATTTTTTTCCCTACGTTTAGTCTTCATTTTCTGCACCAAAACTTAAACCTTTTTTCCCTTCAAAATTCTTTGAAAAAATTTCCCAACTAAAACAATCTTGAACTTCAAGGAAACCCTTTAAAAAATAACCCAAAAAACTTGTGACCTCTCAGCTTCCCCACCCCAACTCGAACTTTTTTAACGGGATTACTTTTTTTCCCTCATTTCAAGTCTTCTTCACCCTTCAAATCCCAACATTCCCATTCCTCAAAACTTACTACAAATTCTTCAAATTTTCCCTTTAATCCTTCAAACTTGTTTCCCACATCCAATGCATCCACCTTTAAAACATTCCCTAATCCATATCTTTCTTAAACACCCCGAAAATAAAACCCCATTGCTCTCAAAAATTCACCCAATATTTTAAAAAAAATATTTTAAAATTAAATTTAGTGAGACAAAATTTTTAAAATTACAAAAAGCAAAGAGAAGAAAAAAAAATTTCTTCTTTTTTCCCGGGGCACCCTGTCTGTGTGGGAGACGACCTTTTTACAATAATACAAAAAAATAATATATAAATTAAAGTAAAAATTTAGTAAGAAAATACTGGGAAAAACAAGGAGAAAAAATTTAAAGGGCAACTCATATAATTTAACCCTTTAAAAAATGAGAACGTAATTTTGTCTTGTCCATTTGAAATCCCCCGGCTGAAGTGAGTATAGTCTAAAAAAAAATGGGGAACTTTAGTTTTGGGGTTTTTTCTATATTGTTCTGGTACTGAGAAATTTAAGTTTTTAGAAAATCCCTAACTGAGAGGGGGGATTTTAAAAATGTATAAAGAGTCAGAGAAAGTCCCCCTCTAAATTTTTAAAGTCGATATAAATCAAAAACTGACATTGGGAAAACCCCAATTACAAATATGAGCGACGCAAGGGGAATGTTCATAATTCTGGGAATGGGGAGTGGGGGAAAATCTAATAAAGATTGTACCATAGTGAGGAAAATTTTATGTAAAGATGGGACTCAAATGGAGGGAAAATCTAGGTAAAGATTGTACTCAGAGTGAGGAAAAAACTAGGGAAAGATTGTAACTCGGGGGGGGGGGGGGGGTTGGGGGGTTGGGGGTTAGAGGAGGAAAATCAAGGGAAAGATTTTTACTCAGAGTTTAGGAAAATCAAGGAAAAAAATTGTACTCAGAGTGAGGAAAATCAGGGAAAGATTGTACTCAAAGTGAGGAAAAAATAGTTTAAAAATTTTTACTCAGAGTGAGGAAAATCTAAATTTAAAGGGTTGTAAATCAGAGGGGAGGAAAACTATGTAAAGATTGAAAACGAGTGGGGAAAATCTAGAAAAAATTGAAACCCCGAAGGGGAGGAAAAATCTAAAGGGAAAGAATGTACTAGAGTGAGGAAAATCCCCGGGAAAGATTGTACTCAAGGGGAGGAAAAAAATTTTGGTAAAGAATTTTTCCCAAATGAGGAAAATCTAGGTAAAAATTGGGAAAACAGAGTGAGGAAAATCTAAGGGAAAAAATTTATCAATAGGTGAAAAAAAAATTTTCTAGGTTAAAAAAAAAAGAAATTTTACTCGGGGTGAGGAAAAACTAAGGGAAAATTGTACTCAGAGTGAGGAAAATCTATTTTAAAGATTTTACTCAGATTTAGGAAAATCTAAAGGGAAAGATTACTCAGAGTGGGGGAAAATCCATTAAAAGAATTTTTACCAGAGGAGGAAAATCAAGTAAAGATTGTACCAAGTGAGGAAAAAACTTGGGAAAGATTGTACTCAATGAGGGAAAAACTAGGTAAAGATTGACTCAGAGTGAGGAAAAACTAGTAAAGATTGTACTCCCGAGTTTTGGGGAAAAAACTAGGGAAAGATTGTACTCAAAAAGTAGGGAAAACTAGGGAAAAATTTTACTCAGAGTGAGGAAAATCTAGTAAAGATTGTACTCAGAAATGAGGAAAAACAAGGATAGATTGTACTTTTAGAGTGAGGAAAAACATGTAAAAAATTTTACTCAGAGGGAGGAAAATCTAAGGGAAAAGATTTTTACTCAGAGTGAAAGGGAAAAACTAGGAAAGATTTTAAATCAGAGTTAGGAAAAAAATAAAATTTTATAGGAAAAAAGGGGAAAATCTAATTAAAATTGTTTCTAGATGGGAAAAATATAATTTTTAATGAATGGAATGGAAAGTCTAATTTAAAAAAAAATTTTCTGAAGTGGGAAAATCCATAAAATCAGGAATGGGGTGGAAGAAAGTCTATTAAAAAAAAGGTTCTGAAGTAAGGGGAAATCCTAAAATAAAAAAACGAAATTAAAAGGGGAAAGTTCCCCTTTAAAAAAATTGCCCGAGAAAGAAAGGGGGTCCCATATAAAATTTTACTGAGAGTGAGGAAATTTTAAAAAAACCCTTTTTTTTAAAAGGGGGGAAGTTAAAAAAACCAGTTTTCTGAAGTGATTTGGGAAATGAAATAAACCAGTTTCTGAGAGGGGGAGTGAAAAAAAAACCATTTTCGAAGGAGGGAATAAATTAAACCAGTTACTGAAGTATGGAAGTGAAAAAAAACCAAAATTTTGAATGGGGGAAGTAAAAAAAACCCATTCGGGAAAGGGGAAAAAGGGGGGTTTTAAAAAAACCGTTCGAGTGATGGAAGTAAAAATAAACCATTTTTGAAGTGAGAAAGTAAAAATAAACCATTTGAAGTGAAAAAGTAAAAATAAACGTTTAAAAGAAGTAAAATAAACAGTTCTGAAGTGGGGAAATTTTAAAAAACCCATTTCTGAAGGGAAAATTTAAAAAAAAACATTACGACAAATAAAGTCAAAAAAACCATTTACTAACAGAAAAAAAAAGTCTAAAACCAGTTACTCAAAAAAGAAAGTCTACAAAAAACCCTTACTAAAAAAAGATTCTATAAAACCCAGTTATAATAAAGAAAGTCACATGCCAGTTCTGAGTAAAAAAATTTTAAACAAGTCAAAGAAAAAAAAAATTTTACAACCTTTTTCTGACAAAAAGTCTACAAAAACCATAACTGACATGGGGACAGCCCCTACTTAAATCAATCTGACAGTAAGGAAATCTATTAAAGAAGGGACTCATCCACAAAAAAAGTTTTCTCATCAAATTTATATGAGAAAACTGATTTCTACGAATTATCAGGGGACTTTAATTTAAATCCAAAGCCCTCTTTTTCACTTTAGTTATCATTGTAGTATCTTATAGCAACCTCTTTTTATTTTTATATAATATATATATATAAATAAACAATTTTTTAAAAATAATAAATTAAAAAAAATTTTTAAAAATTAAAAATAACAAACCTTGGGTGGGTAAAAAGAAGACTCGTACTTCCCAAGGTTCATTTCACCCCTTTCACCAAATCAGTTTTTGAATTTTTCGCCTGTTGGAATTTTAAATAATAAAATATTAATTATATAAATTTTTAAAAAATTTTTAATTTAAATAATATATATAAAATAAATTTTTAATAAAAAAAAATAAAATATAATTGTAACCCAACCAAAACGGGCGGTCAATAAAAAATTCGCTCCAATTCAACTTTTATTTCCCGCCTCCGGGTTTGCAAAAAATCAAAACCCTAACCAAAACCCCCCCCCCCCCCCCCCCCCCCCCCCCCCCCCCCCCCCCCCCCCCCCCCCCCCCCCCCCCCCCCCCCCCCCCCCCCCCCCCCCCCCCCCCCCCCCCCCCCCCCCCCCCCCCCCCCCCCCCCCCCCCCCCCCCCCCCCCCCCCCCCCCCCCCCCCCCCCCCCCCCCCCCCCCCCCCCCCCCCCCCCCCCCCCCCCCCCCCCCCCCCCCCCCCCCCCCCCCCCCCCCCCCCCCCCCCCCCCCCCCCCCCCCCCCCCCCCCCCCCCCCCCCCCCCCCCCCCCCCCCCAAAAAAAAAAAAAAAAAAAAAAAAAAAAAAAAAAAAAAAAAAAAAAAAAAAAAAAAAAAAAAAAAAAAAAAAAAAAAAAAAAAAAAAAAAAAAAAAAAAAAAAAAAAAAAAAAAAAAAAAAAAAAAAAAAAAAAAAAAAAAAAAAAAAAAAAAAAAAAAAAAAAAAAAAAAAAAAAAAAAAAAAAAAAAAAAAAAAAAAAAAAAAAAAAAAAAAAAAAAAAAAAAAAAAAAAAAAAAAAAAAAAAAAAAAAAAAAAAAAAAAAAAAAAAAAAAAAAAAAAAAAAAACAGTTACTGACAGTGATGGAAGTGAAAATATACTTTTACTGACAGTAATTGAAGTGAAAATAAACTAGTTACTGACAGTGGGAAGTCTTAATAAACCAGTTACTGATAGTGCGAAACGTCTACATAAAACAGTTACTGACAGTATGGAAAGTCTACATAAACCAGTTACTAACAGTAAAGAAAGTCTACATAAACCAGTTACTAACAGTAAAGAAAGTCTACATAAACCAGTTACTAACAGTAAAGTAGGTCTATATAAACCAGTTACTGACAGTAAAGAAAGTCTACATGAACCAGTTACTGACGGTAAAAAAAGTTTACATAGTTACTGACAGTAAAAAAAGTTTACATACCAGTTACTGACAGTAAAGTCTACGTAAACCAGTAACTGACAGTGAGGACAGTCTACTTAAATCAGATTCTGACAGTAAGGAAAGTCTATATAAAGAAGGACTCATCTCACGAGAAAAGTTTTCTCATCAAAGTTTATAATGAGGAAAACTGATTTCTCGACGAATTAGTCAGGGGACTTATAATTTTAAATCCAAAGACCTCTTTTTCACTTTAGATTATCTATATGTAGATATCTATATAGCAACCTCTTTTTCATTGTTTATATATATATATATATATATATAAACACTGGTCTCTGGCTGAAGGAGACTCGAACCTACGAACCTTAGGACAAGGTGCGCAGTGCTTTACCAGTCTACCCACACTGGACAATACCTTGGCGTGTGGGTAGATTGGTAAAGCACTGCGTACCTTGTCCTAAGGTTCGTAGTTTCGAGTCTCCTTCAGCCAGAGATCAGTGTTTGTGTATATTTCGCCTGCTCTCGCGAATTCCTTATATATATATATATATATATATATATATATATATATATATATATATATATATATATATATATATATATATATATATATATATATATATATATATATATATATATATATATATATATATATTATTGTAACCACAACCACGAACGAGTGAAACTGGATCAATAACAACACTGCGACTAGCCGAGGATTCGAACTCATGTCATTTGGGCCCGCCTCACGGTTAGCGAAAATCACATATGACGCTCTAACGCACAGGAATACGCAATCCTACAAGAATCAAGCACCCAGCAGAAGTAGGGTGCTCAGAGGCACCCATACCACCGTATGTCCTCGGATCAAGGTTAAACACTTAGCTTTGATGGGTGCTTGATTCTTGTAGGATTGCGTATTCCTGTGCTTTAGAGCGTCGTATGTGATTTTCGCTAACCGTGAGGCGGGCCCAAATGACATGAGTTCGAATCCTCGGGTAGTCGCAGTTATTGATTCAAAACCACTCGTTCGTGGTTACAAAAGAACCTGCAAATTCTGCATTAGAGCACACACTGTCCAAACAGCCAGACTCCAGATAAGTTTGGGAGACTAGACGAAGCTTTAAGGTCACTTTCTGCAAGCTAGAGGACCTGGCTTGTAGAAAATTTTTCCATTAATCCTGCCACAGGCAGTGAATTACAGAAATGTTTAATAATCCACAAACAGGCGAAATTAACACAAATTCTTATGCAATTTCAAAATCTCCTTTGTAGTTCACCATTTGCCTTCACTCTCTCCTATCTAACAAGCTCATACACGCTTGCTGGAAGTCTAACCTTTTGTGCACAAAACCTCCTTTACCCTCTCCACTTGTACTGGGTACATGATATTTGAAGCATTAATTGCCAAATGGACTAAGGCGTCTTGGAATTTTGAGCGGATTTCTCGGGAGGCGTGTTAAAATATCAGGTGCTTGATCCCTTGCTAGTTGTATTATTGTTATTTGCTTAAAAACCACTCATTCTGGTATGCATTAATATGTCTACAGCTCATAAAGACTGGTATTCCAAATGCAAGAAGAATAAAATTAGTTCTGTAGCATCCTCGGTCACCTTTGTTCTCACATCAGGGGTGACAGTTTTGTCCCGGAATGCGGCCACACCAGTCGACTAACGCCCACGTACCCATTTTACTGACGGGTGACCATAGACGACCGGTGTAAGGAGTAGAACCCGGGCCCTTACCGTGTGAAACGAGATCTTTTGCAACCAAGCCACGGGCCACCATGGCGTCTCGGAATTTTGGTGGGCTTTTCGGAAAGCTTGCTGAAATGTCGTTAATTCGTTCCCTGGATAGTAGCAATTTTGTTATTTGCTTAAAACCAGTCGTTCATGGATGCATTAATATGTCCACCGCTCATGAAGACTAGTATTCTAAACAGGAAGAAAACGAAATGAATCCTGTCGCTTCCAAACCACTTTTATGAGCGCATCAGGGGCGACATGTCCAATGGTACTGGGCGCCTGATGTAAGAGGCACTTATGGCCAAGTGGTCTAAGATCTTAGTAGTGTTTCTGATATCTTCTGTTAAGATGCTGAATAGTCTAGGGCAATAGATATTGATATAGTGTTTTCTTATTGTGCCCACTGCACCCCTGTTTCTCACTGGGTTTATTTCGCACTTCCTCCCATGTCTCTCACTCCAGTAAGTTATGGAAGTGTGCAGATCTGACACATGGCCCTCAAGTATTGTCCTGGTTTATATTGTTATGCGTTTAAGACTTTCAGGTGTTTCCAGTACTTTAAATATTTTATTTGCTTTATGAGGGCTGTAAACTATTTCTATATTTGATTTAGCTCTGAATTTTTTCTTGCAGTGAATGGGACCGTCAACACTGAGGAATATTCCAAATGAGGAATCACTAACAATTTAAAGAGTGTCACCACTGACATTATTTCCCTTGTTTTGAAGGTTCTCATTACCCACCCCATCATCCACCTGATTGTCGTGACCTAGGTCTTATTGAGTTTTTGATAGAAAGGTTAGTTGACATAATTATTCCCAAATCTTTCACGTGTTCCTTTCGTTTTATTTGACGATCCTTTTGAGTTTTGTATAGTGTTCGTTTTGAGTTCTTCATTCTTTCCATGCCTAAGCAGCTGGAACTTATCACAAGTGAACGTCTGTTGTTCCCCACTGGCCACATGAAAATACTGTTTATAACTGCCTGTAATTTCTCAGTGTATTCTAGTGAGGTAATTTTCAAGCTCATTTCTTTGTCATCTGCACGTGATATTACTAAGCTGTGATGGGTGTTTTTTATCTGTGTCTGCTGTGAGGATAACAAACAGCAGAGGTGCCAGGACAGTTTCTTGCGGTACTAAGCTTTTTACCTCACTGATGCAGGACTTAGCTCTGTTTACTGTTTCTGTTTTCTGTTTGTTAGGACTCCCTACCTTCCCCGTAATGTCGATGGCCCTAATTTTGTGTGCAATTATTCCATGATCACATCTGACAAACGCCTTTGAAAAATCTACGTTTTGGTTATGCTCCAACGCCTCTGTAATTCTGTCACAGTGGTTCAGCAGCTGCAACAGACATGATAATTCCACTCTGAAATCGTGCTGGTTTGGGTTATGCCAATTGTTCTTTTCCATGAAATTTGTAATCTGATATCTCATCACTCTTTCGAAGGTTTTTATGATCTGGGAAATTAGAGCTACTGGTCTGTAAATTTAACTAATGCTCTACTATGCAAAGGATCTATATCTGCACGTTTTATGATATCTTTATTTCACCTAGATCTAGGATTTTTCTCCAAACAATACTGAGGGTCCGTGCTAGTGGTACTTTGTATTTTTATAAACAGGAAATTCCAAGAGTCTGGTCCAGGTGCTGAGTGTGTGGGTATGTTTTAAATTTCTGTTTCGAATTCTGTGGGAATTGTACTAATACCAGTTAGTTGGTCTGCTTGACTTTCATATGGAATGAAAAAAGTTTCTGAATTCTCTACCCTGCTGTTATTTAGTGGGTTGCTGAACACTAACTCATACTGGTCTTCTAAAATTTCGCCCATTTCCTGTTAATCGTTATTTACGAGTCATCTCTCATTAAGGGTCCAATTCTAAAGGTGGTTCTTAGCTTGGATTTTGCACAGGAACAGAAATATTTTAAGTTTCTTGCAATATTCTGGATGGTCTTTTGTTCCCTTTGGGTTTCTTATGTTTGGTACGACATCGTAAGTTTTTGGTGTAAATCAGCGATCTTTTGGCTAAAGATATCTTCCTTTCGTTGCAACATATTCATGTTTTTATACAATTCTGTAACCCGTTTTGCCATTTCATACGCTCTCTTTCTATATCTCATCTTCTGTTTTTTTTTTCAATGGTGTATATTTAATAAAGACTTTGCATGCTTCTGTACTCAGCTTTTCCAGGCACTGGTGAGGACAGGGGGCTCATATCTTTTTCCAATATATGTCTGATGGTTTTTGGTTTATTTGGTTCAAGTCAATTCTAGTGTTGCTGAAATTTAGTTTACTGAACATCCCTTCTCGGACATTAGTGCTGTAGTTCCCCATCCCAGAGTTTATACTCATTTGTACTTCTATGATGCTGTTCTTGAGATTGTTGTCTCTGAGTAGTTCCTATTTGTTTGGTTTTATCAAACCCAGTGTATTTTCATTTCAAATGGAATCAGTTATCAGTTTGTTCAATGCGAACTTTTTACAAAACCTCCTCAGTTCCCTGATGTGTATGAGGCGATCCAGGGTTCTTCCAGTAGCTGTTTCATTGCTTGGGAGAAACGTCGTCATGACTGATTCCATTATACGTCAGTTGTGCTGCTAATCAAGTGAGATAGACCATATTGAAATAACTAATTAAGAACAAAAAGAAATACTATTAGATATAAACAAAACCAAAGAACTTAATTCAGTCGAGACACCGTGTTTAAAGTGAATTTAATAAAGACAATATTTTTAGTTCTTGAGATTCTGTGACTCAATATCAAATGATAAACTGGCAGTGAATAGCAAAATGGCAAACTTCTTACCGCTATTTCAAAATACTGGTAGACAGAGCTTTTTAACTAGTAATATGAGTCGAAAACTGTTTCTATGTATATATAAAATTATATATTAAAATATATATATATATAGATATATATATATATATATATATATTATATATATAATATATATATATATATATTAAAAGGTAGGATGTTCTATGTTTTAGGAACTACAAACTGGTTACCACAGATTAGTAATCGTATACTAAAAAGACCATTTACTCTCGGGAATATTAGCAAGTACCTAGAGTCATTTATGCTTGTTACATGCTCATTTATGCTAGTTAGATGCTCATTTATGCTAGTTACATGCTCATTTATGCTAGTTAGATGCTCATTTATGCTAGTTACATGCTCATTTATGCTAGTTAGATGCTCATTTATGCTAGTTAGATGCTCATTTATGCTAGTTAGATGCTCATTTATGCTAGTTACATGCTCATTTATGCTAGTTACATGCTCATTTATGCTAGTTACATGCTCATTTATGCTAGTTAGATGCTCATTTGCTTCATGTTGATCGTTTATGCTCTAGTTTACTTACCGTTTTACCCAACAGTATAATGCTGTACGATTTATTCTATGTATATTGTTAGTCAGTTCAAAGACCCTCAGTAGTTTGCCAAAATATGCTGTTTACCTATTTTTTTTTTCTACTAGTTCCTTTGTGAGTGGGCTAAAAGTAAATAACCATCAATTTCAGTCAGCTACTGCTCACGTGTCTTCATGGGGTGAGTCTGCTTCTGTCTTGGCTCTTATAACTTTCCATGCAACTTACGTCGTTGACGATACCTCGTCTTCCTTATTTATTTGGTGTTATCAGAGCACAAGACAACAAGACGACCAACCAACCACACACGTCGCAGACTTACATTATAAATCTTGCAGGAGAGATGCGTGCTCAGCTTCACGGAAACTTATGTTGCAGGAAATGTCTTTTGACAAAAGGTAGAAAAAAGCAGAAGCAATTATCACAGAGAGAGCGAGACGCCAGTTGAATACTGCACTTTTAGTTTGCTACCATTTTTGGTAGCGACTTTTCTTTGTTTAGTTTTGCACCGTTTCGGCGTTGTATATATCCACAAAATTTCTGTTTTCAGCAACGGTTGGCTAATGCCAGTTCTCTTGGGCTACCATGTGTCAGGTTCCTCTTTATAAGCATGCCTCCAAAGTTATTACTGCTACGCTTTAAATCATTTTTACTGTTGCTCCTTCAGTCCTCCTGATATTGCTCATCCTGTCCCCTTGACAGTATTCTTGCTATTCATTTTTTGTTGTTTTTGTAGTCTTCCTTGATATTACTCCTACAGTCATCTTCATATTGCTTCTCCAGTCCACACTGATGTACCATTTCCAGTGTACCTTGATGTTAAATTTAACGTATAGTTTCAGTTGCCAACATTGACAAGAAAAACGAGCAAAACATGCTTGGTTATAGTCAAAATAATGTAAAACACTACATACAACATCACATGAAGAAAATTCACTAAATAAACAAACTAACATGAAGATATAAAAAATAAATTAGGCCTTGTAAATCTGGTGTCACCATGAGGAAGAGCTTCAATCATCTTGAACTGACTATTGAATATGCTATACACCGTGTTTATTTCATATATTCTGCATTCCATAGTATAAAATAAATTTTATCGGTCCTGGGACCGAAGCTTTTTCTAATGAATATGTACTAATGTTTGCTTACGTATCTCTCTAAGCCAGTTTATCGGTGTTTATTACCAAGATTTATACCATTACTAGAAAACAGCAATAAATAAAGCGGATGTAAATAACGTGCTAAAAATATCTAGCCAAGAGAGGACTCGCAGCATTGGGATCAACCTGGAAAAATTTAGATTTAGAAGGATATACGAAAACACTGGTTTGGTAATAAAGTTGTGGATAATTGAAACAAACTCCCGAATAACGTTATTGAAGCTAAAACGTTGTGTAGTTTTAACAAAATAGGTTAGGCAAATACATGAGGGGGTTTAGGTGGGTGAGAGCTGGACTTAAAAAAAGTTGGACCAGTAGGCCAGCTGCACTGTTCCAAGCCTTCTTGAACGGGTCTGACTTGTACTTGCCTAGAATGGGCCAGTAGGATCACTGGTGTGCTCTTCTTTCTTATGCTCTTATATTAATATATCTACAGGGTTGTTGATGTGGTTTGAGCATTTAGAAAGGGTGGAGCAAAATAGAATGACCTGAAGAGCTTATAAATCTGTAGTGGAGGGAAGGCAGGGTATGGGTCGTCCTAGAAAAGGATGGAGGGAGGAAGAAAATTAGGTTTTGTGTGTGAGGGGTTTGGACTTCCAGAAACCGTACGTGAGCGTGTTCGACAGGAGCGAGTGGACACGAACGGTTTTTAATGACTTGATGTGTTGTTGGAGTGTGAGGAAAATGACATTTATGAAGGGATTTAAGAAAATTGGTTAGCCAGACTTGAGTCCTGGAGGTGGGAAGTACAGTGTCTACACTCTGAAGGAGGGATGTAAATATGTTGCAGTTTTTTTTAACTGTAGTGTAGGAGCGCTTCTGGCAAGACAGTGATGAAAGTATTTCTTGTTTTTTCGAGTCACCTGTCTTGGCGGCAAGTGGCCGATGTGTTAATAATGATAATAATAGAATAAATACCTATATACTGTATAACTTCCAATAATGCTCACTTATTAAATATCCTCCTGTGATACCTACATACTGAATGTCCTCCATTAATAATAATCTCTTACGTATACATCGACGATACAAAAATTAATTCTCCTTCAATACCATTACATGTTTTCCTACAATACCATCACATATCCTTAAACAAAACACACATATAACCTCCAATGACACCAATTTAGTTACAAATATCTTCCAAGAATGCCGGTAAATATAATTTCACAATACCAACATATACTGTATAACAACATTCTTCGGTAATGCCTCATATATCCTCCAAATAAAACGGAAATATATTTTCAGCAATGCCAACTAGTACCTTCAAACATTTCTTTCATATATCCTAAAATAATTTCGTCACTTGTCTGCCAATAATACCAACGTGCATCCTACGAACACAAACCCTCCAAAAATACAATTACTATATATCCTACAGCAATTCCCCAAAAACATATCTTCCAAAAGAACTAGCATAAATCCTCCACCTAGACGATAATATCCTCAGATGAAGAATAATACTATAAAGGAAACGATGCGGTGGTATAGGAGACACAAGACCATTGTAAAGTAATTCTTTAACAACTTGCCACCGTACAAGTGTATAAGGAACGTTGAAAATAAAGTATCCCATTTCACTGCATTTTTGCCTCGTTTAGTACCATATATACTCCAACACAAACACATATACTTCAACTATTCAAAACTGTATTTTCTATGTAGTTTTCTGTTCCAGCGGCTCAGTGCGGCTGTTCAAAGGGGTAATGTCTGCTGTATTTTGGGCACTCGCCCCAGCTCTGAGGAGCTGGATGAGATTTTCGCCTTATAATCGGTGATACACAAGTAACAACATGTACCGTATATGCCACCTTTATATCAACAATGTATCTCTTAAATCTTTCGTACAATATTATGTAATAAAATATTCCTATTGGTAAAAGAAAGAATGAAAAGATGGGGTGGTAGGGGAAGTGGAATATTCAGAAGATTTCAGGAAGAAATCCAAATATTCTTCCTTGAAGCCTTTTTATCCATTTCCCCAAGGCTATGCGTCCCACAATTTACACCAGAGGTGGACCCCATCCTATATATATATATATATATATATATATATATATATATTATATATATATATATATATATTATATATATATATATATATATATATATATATATATATATATATATATATATATTATTATATATATATATATATATTATATATATATATATATATATTATATATTATATATGTATATATATATATATATATATATATATATATATATATTATATATTATATATATATATATTATATATATATATATATATATATATATATGCAATAAGATCACAGTAAACAGGTGATTTCAGAATATGCAAAACAACCACTCTGAAAGAATAGAGAAATTCCAAGCGTTTTCGTGACTACTCACATTATCAAGTTCCTTGATAATGTGAGTAGTCACGAAAGCGCTTGGAATTTCTCTATTCTTTCAGAGTGGTTGTTTTGCATATATATATATATATATATATATATATATATATATTATATAATATATATTATATATATATATATATATATTATATATATATATATATATATATATATATATATATATATTCATAAAAATGTTTAATATCTTTGTCACAGACGACGTAGATATTAGTTATTACAAGTGAATGTGCTTTGGCTAAATTATTTCCCAGTAATTTACGATTAAGTCTTAATGATATTGAATCTCTGTATTATTTAATTTCATTCTCATTGAATTTCGAGTCATCATGCGAATCAGGTGTCTTTTGGGATGATATAGTCAGGAATTATCAAGAAGCCAAGCTCATTTTCATAAATTAATTTAAGTGTCCATAGGTAAGTAAACACTTCAGTTTGTAGTGAAGAAGCAGAATTAATTGTAAATTTAATGCCATTTAAAATGGATCTCATAAAATGGACACAAATGGTGTACTGTCGACTTGATAATTGTCTACAGTGAGCGAAAATAATTCCTTATACAAATTTTCTATTTAATGCCCGTGTTTTGTTCAGCAGCGCTTCTCTAATGTTTAATCTGACGAAGTTGCACAGGGATCAGATGCTGCGCTGCCGGTGAACTCATCTTTACATCCATCTGCGTATACACATTTACCTAAATTTTTTTTCAGTCAGGAAAAAGGATTTCTTCAAATTAATTAGGTACCCCCGAAGGAGTACCGTTAAGAGACTGCATGATTAATTTGTTTTTACTCTTTTTCCTTTAACTTCTCGATTTTGTCTCGCTTATCTCTCGAGAACGCCCCAACGTATCACCTTCAGATTTTCATGGAAGAATTGGTATATGCACGCACTCTATGACACACGTTGTTGAACCCATTCCAGCCTCTCTGGAATAACTCTGATAGCCTCTTAGGCCAAATGTTTCCAGCGTCCGAGAAAGATGCCAAAAATTTGATTACTGTTTTGAATGAAACTCGAACATATAGAAGCAGATCTAACAATTTTATGTGTAAAACAGTGTATAATTTTATTTCCTGTCACGTCACGTTAAATGATATTCAGTTAACCTCTTCTTAACGGTCTCATTGTTTAATGGCTGATGTATCTTAGGGCCTCGACAATACCTCATAAATTTCATTTTCTTGCTGACAAATTTTTTGATTTAGTAAAATATCAAAATATGATCTTGGAATCTTTGAAACCAGTGCCATAATTGTAAAATTACTCACCTGATCAACCTCAGATTTTACCTGCTGATGCAATTTCCTGACGATTAGGTTCACTCGATTCACAGACACATTGGATTCAGATTCACAGGAGGAGGAGTCCAGCAGGCTCCCTGGAGAGACGTCTTCGTTCCTGCTCCGAGCACTGTGCCTCGAGTTTTTTCTTGGGTTATCCTGAGTAATTCTCGACCAGAGCTGAGAGGAAATTTGCTTGCAGTCATTTCGAGTCCCATCCCTTCAAGAGGATAAGGCGGTGACTTGCTTGCTTATTCACCCCTCTCTTCCCCATCCCCTCATCCTTCCCCTTCCTCCCCTCACCCAAATATCTACACTGGCCCACACACTAACACTCTGCTTACATTGCTATCCTTCTGCCTTTCCTATCTTCTTTTTTGGCAACTTCGCCTGCGGCGAGTTAACACAAGCCATTTTGGCCATCCGGTAGCCTGTGTGGTTTTCTAAAATCCGGCCGAACTTTGCCTTGGGCCCTGTCCCCCTCACTCCTCGAGGGTAGGCTATGTTAGGGGCTGACCTTCATAAGTCAGCTGACTTAGGATGTTTAGGGCTACCACTAAGGAAAGTCTTTATTGTTAAAGCAATTTATCTGTGTCAGATGTACCTTCCTGGACATCATGGCACGAATACGAGTCCGAATACGTGTCGCTGACAATCAAAAGTCTAAGAAGGAAATTCTCGAATGTATTTGTTCAGATTCAACGGTTGCACCAGTGCATGTTTTTCAAACCAACTCTGGGGCAGTACTTCTCTCCTCTAAAGATGAGTTACTCTAACTGCTTTAGCATGAAGTTCTTGATAAATTGCAGAATGTGGGTATCATCCCCATTCCACATGATAGCTATCAAGCCCAACGAACTGTCTTTGTGGCGAGAATTAACAGCTTCATGAGACACAGCTCTGTGGAGGAACTTCTTGCAGAACTTAATCAGGAGAATTCTGAATTTAAGGTTCTCAATGCATATAAATTCTCTAAACCTGCCAGCAAACAGGTAACATTAAAGTTAATCCTAGAGACACCTGAAGAAGCCAAACTCATGTGTCAACATGGTTTCAAATGTTTTGGCACCAGATGTACACCTGACCAAATGTCTCTTGAACGGTTTGTCAGTGTTACACAATGTTTCAAATGTTATGCGTTTGGATAATACCACTAATAAATGCAGAAGCCAATCAACAATTTGCAGCATATGCTCTGGTGAGCATTCTTTTCGAGACTGCCATAGCAAAACTAAACCCATGTGCGGCCTTTGTAATGGAAAACACCATGCTGGTTTCCCTATCTGTCCTGAGAGGAAAACTACAGTCCAGAAAATTCTAGAGGCCAAGGAACTGTCAAATTCTACAAAACCTCCTCCCCAGGCACCTCCAACAATGTCTCAGGATTCATTCCCGGCTCTACCTGAATCTGGTGGGATTCCTCAGGCCTCGTCTACCGGTTCCAATGTTTGGACTTCTGTCCCTCCTTCAGCGCCCAACCCTCCCCCTAACCCTCACCTATAACAAACACAAGCACAAGGTTCTTCCTCATTCCTTATGTTTCCGGGGTTCTCAGCCGGGGATATGACTGATATGCAACTGAAATTGCAGTTTAGAGAGAAGCTTGAATGCAAATAATTTGAACCAGAATAGAATGTACCAGTAGGCCTACTTAAATGGAATTTCTCAATGTTGTTATGCTTAATGCACAATACCTAATATATTTTATGAACTTTATCTATACGTCCTCGTAGCTTGCTAGAACAGTAGGATGTTCAGTTCACTAAACAATAGATATAGATGACTGATTCAGAGAACCGACATGTTGATCAAATAGACACATGTGCAACACATGCGTGTTTCGCCGCACAGTGGCTTCATCAGTCCATGAAAAGAAGAATGGAGAAGAACAGAAGGAGTTGTGAGGTAATCAGTCCCCCAGCCTTGAGTCGATGTAATCAGTCCAATAATATAGCATATGTGCGAAGTGGTTTATATACTGTAGGCAGGAGAGGTACAGCAGTCGTAGGTGGTGTCACATTTGACCAATGTGGAAGTAGGTCATGCCTAAAGGCTTAGGCAAGTGAAGAATCCCCTGTATGGACTGATGAAGCTACTGTGTGGCGAAACGTTTCCTCAACAAAGATACCTAAGTGTTGCACATGTGTCTAATTTATCAACAAAAATTTTATTAGACGAAGAAGAAATATATATGCAATAATTATTACGTCCTGTTTCTGAGGAGGCTACATACCATCCCCATGACAAAGGGTCACAACAGGAGGCGGAATTTTCCTAAAAAAAAAAAATCCTTTAGATTGATATATTTTTTCACCTGCAAAAGATATAAATTGTTTTATTTTGGGAACAAAGGTAACTTAGAACCTCACCTAACCTAACTTACTCTGGGATATTTTTTTAATCTAAATTCTGCTATGTATAGCATATGTCAGTCTAAATTTACCTAATATTGCTAAAAATCTGTGATATATATATTGTTTTTGTAATGTTTAGATTCATTTCCACTGAATTATGTCAAAACCAAATTTTCATTCTGCTAATTCGGTAAAGAACACATAAATGGAATAGGCAAAGCTCGGCGATTCCACTAAATCTGCACGATATATATATATATTTGCGGTCTCTCAAGGAAGTGAAACAGCGGTTCATGCAACAAGGGCGTATATCAACACTCTGCCTGAGGACAATGCAGTGGTAAAATTAGATTTCAAGAATGCGTTCAATCTCCTGAAAAGAGACGTGGTATTAGCAGCAGTACAAGAACATTTCCCTGGTCTCTTCCCTCTTTGTTGCAGCTGGGTATAGCAAGGAATCAATGCTTCTCTTTGGAGAGCATGAAATCACATCATCGGAGAGTGTCCAACAAGGAGATCCTCTCGCACCATTTCTCTTCTGTATAGCAGTTAGGGAAATCACAGTCAGACTGACCAGCGAGCTAAACATCTGGTTCCTAGATGATGGCACACTAGCAGGTACAAAGGAGTCCCTCCTATATGATCTTACATAGGTAATGAGACGGGGACAGGAAATGGGTCTCATCCTGAATCCATCCAAATGCGAGATCATCTCAGTCAGTCAACAAGTGATAAATGCAGTAAGATCAAAACTACCAGGAGCAGCAGTCATTGCCCCTACAAACAGTGTCTTGCTAGGAGCACCTCTGGGAAGCAATGCCGTTGACAAAATTCTCAGGAAGAAAATGGAAGAGTTAAGGAGAATGGAGCAACGAATAGGCAATCTGGACACCCACGATGCCTTGTACCTTCTCACAAAGTGCTTGAGTCTGCCCAGGTTTGACATATTTCCTAAGATGTGCACCTACATATGATAACCCTAAACTGCACGAATATGACAGTATCCAGAGACAGATTTTTACGAAAGTATTTAACCTTACTCTAGAAGACGGGCAGTGGAACCAAGCTACACTTCCAGTCAGACTAGGAGGCACTGGTGTCCGCAAGTCATCACAGATTGCGCTACCTGCTTTTCTGTCCT
>NC_069399.1:15098416-15165916 GCF_026875155.1 Cherax quadricarinatus | reverse complement strand
GTACTGATGTAACAAGAAAGTTTTATAGTAAAAAAAAAAACTTTAAGGTAAACTCATGCGCAGGCAGCCGCTTTCCAGAGAAATGTTTAACCAATTTATTTGCTATTTTATATAACAGTTATTCTATTCAACACACACACACACACACACACACACACACACACACACACACACACACACACACACACACACACACACACAGGCACCAGTTTGGAACCCACACCTAGCCAAGCACGTAAAGAAACTAGAGAAAGTGCAAAGGTTTGCAACAAGACTAGTCCCAGAGTTAAGAGGTATGTCCTACGAGGAGAGGTTAAGGGAAATCAACCTGACGACACTGGAGGACAGGAGAGATAGGGGGGACATGATAACGACATACAAAATACTGAGAGGAATTGACAAGGTGGACAAAGACAGGATGTTCCAGAGATTGGACACAGTAACAAGGGGACACAGTTGGAAGCTGAAGACACAGATGAATCACAGGGATGTTACGAAGTATTTCTTCAGCCACAGAGTAGTCAGTAAGTGGAATAGTTTGGGAAGTGATGTAGTGGAGGCAGGATCCATACATAGCTTTAAGCAGAGATATGATAAAGCTCACGGCTCAGGGAGAGTGACCTAGTAGCGATCAGTGAAGAGGCGGGGCCAGGAGCTCGGACTCAACCCCCGCAACCTCAACTAGGTGAGTAACTAGGTGAGTACACACAAGTGGCTCCTGGAGTTGAACCCCAGCAAGTGTTAAGGTATAGAACTGGGAGAAGGGCAAAGAAGATCACAGACGGAGTACTTACTACAGGAAGCACATCAGTATAATACTCACCTTGGAGTGAGTATTATACAGAAAATATCGCCTGAAGTGCACATCAAACAGACAACTGCGGCAGCATATTCTATACGGAGAGGTACAAGATACTGAGAGGAACTGAGGAGAATAGGGACAGACTGTTTGAGAGTTGGGAAAAAGGAACACGTGGGCACAAATGGGAGTTGAAAACTCAGTTGAGACAAAGCGACGGTAGGATGTATTTTTTTAGTCTCTGAATAGTCAGGAAATGTAATGCACTGGAGAGCGAAGTGGTAGAGGCAGGATCCATACAAAGTTTGAAGAAGAGGTACGATGAGGTTCTTTAAGCTGAGACTGAACCTAGTAGTGACCAGCGAAGGAGGGCCAAAAGCTGTGACCCAACCCCTGCTACCACGTACAAGTGAGTACATGGAGGTGAGTAAATACGCACACCACACACACACACACACACACACACACACACACACAAAACACACACACTACATGGAGGTGAGTAAATACGCACACCACACACACACGCACACACACACACACAAACACACACACACACACACACTCACACACACACACACACACACACACACCACACACACACACACACACACACACACACACACACACACGCGCACACACACACACACACACACACACACACACACACACACACACACACACACACACACACAGCTCTATGACATGGTGACAGCAGTAAGACAAGAGAGAGAGGGGTGGGTGGATTGCATTTTCTTGGACTGCAAGAAGGCGTTTGACACAGTTTCACACAAGAGATTAGTGCGAAAACTGGAGGACCAAGCAGGGATAACAGGGAAGGCACTAAGTGGATCAGGGAATACTTGTCAGGAAGACAGCAGCGAGTAATGGTACGAGGCGAGGTGTCAGAGTGGGTACCTGTGACCAGCGGGGTCCCACAGGGTTCAGTCCTAGGACCAGTGCTGTTTCTGGTATTTGTGAACGACATGACGGAAGGAATGGACTCCGAGGTGTCCCTGTTTGCAGATGACGTGAAGTTGATGAGAAGAATTCATTCGATGACCAGGTAGAACTACAAAAGGATCTGGACAGGCTGCAGACCTGGTCCAGCAATTGGCTCCTGGAGTTCAATCTCACCAAGTGCAAAGTCATGAAGATTGGGGAAGGGCAAAGAAGACCGCAGACGGAGTACAGTCTAGGGGGTCAGAGACTACAAACCTCACTCAAGGAAAAAGATCCTGGGGTGAGTATAACACCAGGCACATCTCCTGAAGCGCACATCAACCAAATAACTGCTGCAGCATATGGGCGCCTGGCAAACTTCAGAACAGCATTCCGACATCTTAATAAGGAATCGTTCAGGACCCTGTACACCGTGCACGTTAGGCCCATATTGGAGTATACAGCACCAGTTTGGAACCCACACCTAGCCAAGCACGTAAAGAAACTAGAGAAAGTGCAAAGGTTTGCAACAAGACTAGTACCAGAGCTAAGAGGTATGTCCTACGAGGAGAGGTTAAGGGAAATCAACCTAACGACACTGGAGGACAGGAGAGATAGGGGGGACATGATAACGACTTACAAAATACTGAGAGGAATTGACAAGGTGGACAAAGACAGGATGTTCCAGAGATTGGACACAGCAACAAGGGGACACAGTTGGAAGTTGAAGACACAGATGAATCACAGGGATGTTAGGAAGTATTTCTTCAGTCACAGAGTAGTCAGGAAGTGGAATAGTTTGGGAAGCGATGTAGTGGAGGCAGGATCCATACATAGCTTTAAGCAGAGGTACGATAAAGCTCATGGTTCAGGGTGAGTGACCTAGTAGCGACCAGTGAAGAGGCGGGGCCAGGAGCTTGGACTCGACCCTTGCAACCTCAACTAGGTGAGTACAACTAGGTGAGTACACACATACACACACACACACATTCACACATACGTACACATTCAAAAACACAAAGCTCTCGGATATTTTTTTCACCAGCTGACCATAAAGAGCTGGCTGATCACTCGCTGAAGGCAGCAGAAATTACTGTATCTGGACACTACTAAAAAAGCGAAAAAATGGGAAAACAAAAGCCAAGCAATCAGTGAGAGCATATGAGGTAGAATCAGAATGTCAGCTGATGGACGAGAGACTGATTTTTGCTTGATTCAAACAAGTGATGGATTAAGAGATGGAAGACAGGGGGAAGGGCAGAGGGAGACAAGGGTAATTTGCGGAATTGCTCTCGGACTAGCAGAAGGTGAAGCAGATGATATGAGCACTTAGAGAAAAAACTAGTAATAAAAGATATTGAACTCTGGGTGGAATAGAAATGGGAAGTGAGAAGCAGGTTGCTGAATGCTCATTTCCTTCAATTCCTTTAGGAGGCTGAAGGAAATTTAAATGATGAACTACGCAAAGTGGATGAAAGGGAGATAAGAAATGCATTTTAACCAGCAGATGGTAATGCTGAGGTGCACGACAAAATACAAGCAGTGTAACTGACTCAACAGAAATATCATATGAGATAAGATCTTCAAACGGGCAATCCTTGTTAAGGTAGGCGGAAAAACATTATGTGTTCTTCAGTAAGGACACAACAGTAGAGGAAAGGGACCAGCTGAGGATGATAAACACAAACAATAGTAAACAGAAAGGAGTACAACATGAACACTAATGTCTTATTTTCATCAAAAGAAATTTCAAAATAAAACACTTTCACCGCAAGATAAATCAAGCCTTCCTATAGGAAACATCTGCTTTGAAGCCAAACTGATGAGGCATTCTCCTGTTATCTTAGCGAGGCCAGAAACCTAAAATTAATGAGCATTAAGTCTGATGCCGGGCAGAATTTGCTTCATCAAGTTAACAACACTAAAGGGTGAAGCCAGTTGGATGAGGCATGTAGAATAATGTCGTATTAAAACCAGTATATAACTTTTCATACTTTCTTCCCTGTGTGTTCAGTATGAACATTTACTGTGTTTAGCTCAGAAGAGACATTCTCCAATTATTTCAGATATTAATATCTGTAGCTCATTACAGCTTACACTACCTGAAATCAAGGTGTAGCTTCCTTGTAGGTGGGCACATCACCACTGTAAGTTTAATGGCGACAGGAAGAGGCATTCACCATAGCCGGCACAAAATTCAACAAAATGTGCACATACACAAAACAAGCATAAATGGTATTCAAACCACGGACTCATGATCAGTTTCTCTCAATACGAAGAGCAGCAAGTTTGTAGAAAAAATAAATAAGTTTGTATGATAGCTTTCTAATTTCAATGTAATCTTTTCGTTGCACCCAGTGACTGGGGGAGATAAGCTGTCGAAAATAATTTCTTAATTCCCAAGATGGCTCTTGGCTTTAAAATTCGTCGCATGGTCACCGTGAATAAACGGTAGAATTCCAGCATTTGAAATATAGCGTTCCAGGGCTTCACAAGTTGCATTGGTATTAATGGTGCGCACGGGTACTGTCTTGGGATATCTAGTGCATTTATTAGGAATTGTAAAAATAAACTGACCTGATCTGACCTTCCAGAGAGAGGTTTACACAACTGAAGACAAACTCAAGCAAAAGTTCCCCATTTGCCGGAATAACATACAACAGCGTCGATTTGTTTTGTTTGGCATTGGATAGATGACATCGCAAAATAAATTGGACAAACCATTGTCTGAGTTCCCTAAGGTCAGATAGATAATATAAGATTTCGTTTGGATTTTTAACCCCGGAGGGTTAACCACCCATCATAACCCAGGAAAGTCAGTGCGTCATCGAGGACTGTCTAATTTATTTCCATTGTGGTCCTTAATCTTGTCCCCCAGGATGCGACCCACACCAGTAGACTAACACCCAGGTACCTATTTGCTGCTAGGTGAACAGGACAACAAGTGTAAGGAAACGTGTCGAAATGTTTCCACCCACCGGGAATCGAACCCGGGCCCGCCGTGTGTGATGCGGGAGCTTTAGCCAAAAGGCCACCGCGCCATTCTCAGATTTTCTTTACGACATTGCCCATGTTACGACTGTGACTGTAACTACATATATATAGGGCGGCCAGCTTCGTCTTTCAGAGACTCAGTGTTGCGATCCAGAGGAAAAAATGCCTGCAGCATTCTGGGCACGCGGCCCACCGCCGGGGAGCTGGACGAAGTATTCGAGATGTAGCTCTGAGTTGTTATCTATGTCGTTTTACGCTCTTTTGTATTTTTGTCAGTGTATTTTGTCAGTGTATTTTGTCTTTAAATAAAGTATCTATAAAATATATAGGGTGGAAGGAGAAAACAATTTTCAAACAGCTTCAGGGAGAACCTTAAGTTTTCCCTGAAGCAAGTTTATTCTTTTCTCTGAGGATGAGGATCCCCGGGACAGTTCCAGAGGTGGTACCTCCCTATATATATATATATATATATATATATATATATATATATATATATATATATATATATATATATATATATATATATATCTGGCTGAAAGAGACTCGAACCTACGAACCTTGGAACAAGGTACGCAGTGCTACACCATTCTCACCACAATGGACAATACCTTGGCGTGCAGCTTGCTCTAGACTATGATCCAAGGCAGCCAGCTTTCAGACAGAAGGCTTACAGCTTTTCATCTCATCCCCTGCATGCATCAGCCTTACTAGAGATTTTAGCAATGCAAGGAATTCGCAAGAGCAGGCGAAATATACCCAAACACTGATCTCTGGCTGAAGGAGACTCGAACCTACTAACCTTGGAACAAGGTACGCAGTGCTATACCATTCTCACCACACTGGACAATACCTTGGCGTCCACAGTGGGCGCCAGTGGCGAGCGGGGTCCCACAAGGGTCAGTCCTGGGACCAGTGCTATTCTTGGTATATGTGAACGACATGACGGAAGGGATAGACTCAGAAGTGTCCCTGTTTGCAGATGACGCGAAGTTAATGAGGATAATTAAATCAGACGCGGACCAGACAGGTCTACAAAGAGACCTGGACAGGCTGGATGTGTGGTTCAGAAACTGGCTCCTAGAATTTAACCCCACCAAATGCAAGGTCATGAAGATCGGAGGAGGGCAAAGACAGAGTATAGGCTAGGTGGCCAAAGGCTGCAAACCTCACTCAAGGAGAAAGACCTAGGAGTGAGTATAATACCGAGTACATCGCCAGAAGCACACATTAACCAGATAACTGCTGCGGCATATGGGCGCTTGGCAAACCTGAGAATAGCGTTCCGGTACCTCAGTAAAGAATCGTTCAAGACTTTATACACTGTGTACGTCAGGCCCATACTGGAGAACGCAGCACCAGTTTGAAACTCACACCTGGTCAAACACGTCAAGAAATTAGAGAAAGTGCAAAGGTTTGCAAAAAGGCTAGTTCCAGAGCTAAGGGGAATGTCCTATGAAGAAACGTTAAGGGAAATCGGTCTGACAACACTGGAGGACAGGAGGGTTAGGGGAGACATGATAACGACATACAAAATACTGCGTGGAATAGACAAGGTGGACAGAGACAGGATGTTCCAGAGATGGGACACAGAAACAATGGGTCACAATTGGAAGCTGAAGACTCAGATGAGTCAAAGGGATGTTAGGAAGTATTTCTTCAGTCATAGAGTAGTTAGGAAGTGGAATAGTCTGGCAAGCGATGTAGTGGAGGCAGGAACTATACATAGTTTTAAGACGAGGTATGATAAAGCTCATGGAGCAGGGGGAGAAAGGACCTAGGAGCGGTCGATGAAGAGTCGGGGCCAGCAGCTGAGTCTCGACCCCTGCAAAAACAATTAGGTGAGTACACACTCACACTCACAGGACAGGCTGCAGACTTGCTCCAGCAATTGGCTCCTTGAGTTCAACCCCACCAAGTGAAAAGTCATGAAGATTGGGGAAGGGCAAAGAAGACCGCACACGGAGTACAGTCTAGGGGCCCAGAGACTACAAATTTTACTCAAAGAAAATGATCTTGCTGTGAGTATAACACCAGGCACATCTCCTGAGGCGCTCATGAACCAAATAACTGCTGCAGCATATGGGCGCCTAGCAAACCTAAGAACAGCATTTCGACATCTTAATTAATAAGGAATCGTTTCAGGACCCTGTACAACGTGTACGTTAGGCCCATATTGGAGTATGCGGCACCAGTTTGGAAGCCACACCTACCAGCACGTGAAGAAACTAGAGAAAGTGCAAAGGTTTGCGACAAGACTAGCCCCAGAGCTAAGGGGAATGTCTTACGAGGATAGGTTAAGGGAAACCGATTTGACGACACTGGAGGACAGGAGAGACACAGGGGACATGATAACGACATACAAAATACTGAGAGGAATTGACAAGGTGGACAAAGACAGGATGTTCCAGGGATGAGACACAGCAAGAAGAGGACACAGTTGGAAGTTGAAGACACAGATGAATCACAGGGATGTTAGGAAGCATTTCTTCAGCCACAGAGTAGTCAGAAAGTGGAATAGTTTGGGAAGCGATGTAGTGGAGGCAGGATCCAAACATAGCTTTAAGCAGAGGTATGATAAAGCTCACGGTTCAGGGAGAGTGACCCAGTAGTGACCAGTGAAGAGGCGGGGCCAGGAGCTATGACTCGACCCCTGCAACCACAACTAGATGAGTACACACACACACACACACACACACACACACACACACACACACACACACACCGGGGAGAGCTGTTGGGAGCAAGTATGGCAGTAAAGGGAGTGGAAAAAGGGATACATCCCATGCAGAGGCAGAACCATGCCACCAAGAGTTAATTAAAGGAAAATAAAAGGGAGACAATGGCTATGTATAAACAGGATCCAGTGAAACAGAGGGAAAGGCAATGGGAGGAGGAGAGGGCGAAGTCAGTGTTTATTCATGGGCTTCAGGAGAGCGAGGGGAGAACACACAATGAAAGAAGGCAGGAAGAAAAGTATGAGACTGAAAGCATCATCAAAGTATTAGACGAGGAACACATGACCGGTAAAGCTGATTTTCAAGACAGAAACGGTGTGAAACAGGATCCTGCAAGAGAAATCAAGGCTGAAGGAGTTGTCAAAATACAAGAGAGTGTTCCTAGACCGAGACAGAACAAGAACAGAATGACAGCAGCTGAGGGAGAGGATACAGAAGATGCTAGAAAAAGAGTCATTGGCAAATTAGGCAGAAGACAGCCAGAGCAGGGCAGAGCAACAAGCACAAGCAAACAGAGCCACCCCCTAGAAACCCACAACCAAACTCACTCTCCCAACACAAACCACAATCCACACTTATAGCCCCCGCACCCCACACTACACTGTAGAATACCACAGAACACTTACAGGTCCCCCACAATCAGAGACTCCGAAGAACGTAGGGTTGGAGAGGTAACTGAAGGTATGGTACACCAACGTTGACAGAATAATGAATAAGTGGGAGGAGTGGCACAAAAGAGTCTAAGAGGCATCACTGGACATCATAGCTCTCGCAGAAACCAAGCTCACGGGAATAAATAACATATGCCGTCTTTCTATCTGGATATCAGATCCTGAGGAAAGACAGAGGGAGCAGAAGGGGTGGAGGAGTGGCACTGCTAATCATAAATCAATGGGATTTTGATGAGCTGGAGAGAGGAGACAGAGGAGAAGCAAGAGACTACATAATAAGAACGCTTCAGTCTGGAGGTCCCAAGGTGGTAATTGCAGTGATGTATAAACCTTGACAGAACAGCAGGAGGCCAAGGCAAGAGCATGATGAGAGTAATAGAGTGATGGTTGACACACTGGCTGAAGTAGCCAGAAGGGCTCATATGAGCAGGACAAAGCTGCTGATTATGGGTGACTTCAATAACAAGGAAATCGACTGGGAGAACGTGGAGCCACATGGGGGTTAAGATGATGGAGGTGGTACTGGAAAATCTCATGCACCAACACGTAAGGGACACTACCAGAGAGAGAGAGGAGAGGATGAGTCAGCAAGACTGAACCTAGTATTCACCTTGAGTACAAGTGGACAGGGAAGCAATAAGGGCAGGACAAATAAAGCCATACTACTAGAGAGGGCACTACACAGGCATGAGGAATTTCCTGTATGGGGTTCAGTGGGACAGAGAACTGGCAGGGAAGTCAGTAACGAGATGATAGAATATGTGACAACGATATGTAGGGAAACTAAGGAGAGGTTTGTGCCCAAGATAACATAAATAGTGAAAAAGCTAGGATGGGCCTTGGTTCACCCAAATTTGTAGAAAGCCCAAAAGAAAGTGTGTTAGAGAATGAAAGAAATATAAAAGGCAAAGGAGCCAGGACAATTAGGAGAGCAGTCGTGGAGCCAGAAATGAATATGTACAGGTAAGAAGGGAGGCTCAACGACAATATGAAAATGTCTCAACGAAAGCCAAATTTGAACCGAAGCTGCTGTACAGCCACATCGCGAGAACAACAGTCAAGGACCAGGTAATCAGGCTGAGGAAGGAAGGAGTGGAACAGCTAGAAAGGAATGAGCTTATCAACGACAGCCAGCATGGTTTCAGGGACGGGAAATCCTGTGTCACAATCTTACTGGAGTTATATGACAAAGTGACAGCAGTAAGACAAGAGAAAGAGGGGTCGGTAGATTGCATTTTCTTGGAATGTAAGAAGGCGTTTGACACAGTCCCACACAGAGATTAAAACAAAAGCTGGAGGACCAGGCAGGGATAACAGGGAAGGCACTGCAACGGATCAGGGAATACCAGTCAGGAAGACAGCAGCAAGTCATGATACATGGCGAAAGGTATCAGAGTGGGCGCATATGACGAGCGGGGTCCAACAGGGGTCAGTCCTAGGACCTGTACCGTTCCTGGAATTTGTGAACGACATAACGGAAGGAATAGATTCAGAGGCGTTCCTGTTTGCAGATGATGTGAAGTTGATGAGAAAAATTCAGTCGGACGAGGACCAGGTAGAACTACAAAGGGATCCGGACAGGCTGCAGGCCTAGACCAGAATCTGGCTCCTGGAATTCAACCCAACCAAGTGCAAAGTCATGAAGATCGGGGAAGGGCAAGGAAGACAGCAGACAGAGGGGGACAGAGACTACAAACCTCACTCAAGGAAAAGGATCTTGGAGTGAGTATAACACCAGGCACATCTACTGAGGCGCAAATCAAACAAATAACTGCTGCAGCATACGGACTTCAAGCAAACCTAGAACAGCATTCCGACATCTTAATAAGGAATGACTGACGACACTATACACCGTGTACGTTAGGCCCATATTGGAGTATGCGGCACCAGTTTGGAACCCACGCCTAGCCAAGCACGTAAGGAAACTAGAGAAAATGCAAAGGTTTGCAACAAGACTAATCTCAGAGCTTAGTGGCATGTCCTACGATGAGAGGTTAAAGGAAATCGACAAGACGACAATGGAGGACAGGAGAGATAGGAGGATATGATAATGACATAAAATACTTAGAGGAATCGACAAGGTGGACAGAGACAGCATGTTCAAGAGATGGGACACAACAACAAGGGGTCACTGTTGGATGTTGAAGACTTAGATGAATCACAGGGATGTTCGGAAGTATTTAATCATTCACACAGTTGTCAGGAAGTGGAACAGTCTGGGAAGTGATGTAGTGGAGTGAGGATCCATATATAGCTTTAAGAAGAGGTATGATAAAGCTCATGGAGCAGGAAGAGTGACCTAGTAGCGACCATTGATGAGGCGGGCCAGGAGCTATGAATCGACCCCTGCAACCACAATTAGGTGAAATTTGGTGAGTACACACACACACACACACACACACACACCACACACACACACACACGCACACACACACTCACAGACGTCGAGCCACTTAGGACCAGATTAACCACGTTAATAAACTTAGTAATACATAGTGGTCCAGGAGGACCACGCTGGCGCGTGAGGGCGAGCCACAGCAGCTGGAGTAATGACTGGATCAACACCACTGCTCCCTCGCAATGTAAAATATTATAATAACTCTATACTTCCATGTCATTGTCGAGATCAGACTTACAACCGGTCCTTCCCTATTTTATTGAGCAGTTAAGCCAAGAATCAATAGCGTGGATTTAATGAATGACGAAATGTTGCGTGTAAGTGTAGCACCAGCTGGTGTTTCTGGTCTTGGCTATTGTTCTTGGGCCTCTGTGCATGTCTTGTGCACTTGTTACTTTAGTTTATTCTTAGATATATATATATATATATATAATATATATATTTATATATATATTATATATATATATTTTATATATATATATATATAATTTAGTTGTTGCTGTTTTTGTTATTGTTGTTTTTGTTATTGTTTTTGTTTCGATGTTTTCTCTTTTTTGATGTTTTCTTATTTTATTATTTTTTATATTGCTGCTGCTGTTCTTTCTGTTATTATTGTCCTTGTATTTGTTATTACTGCTGTTAGTCTTACAATGATTTTTGTTATTGTCACTGTTGTTGTTGCTGTGGTTGTTGTTGCTAACGTATTCTCTAGTTTGTTTGTTATTTCTTGTCGTAGAAGTATTATTGTTACTTTGTTGATACTTTTACTGATGCTGCTGTTCATTGTGTCTGTTGTTGGAGGTGGCGGTGGTTCTTGTGTTGCTGTTGTAATTGTTGTTGTTGGGGTTGTTGCTGCGGCTGCTTTTGTTATTATTGATGGTATTTTTATTGATGAGTAAGAAATATGTGCAATAGTTAGGTATATTTATTCTGAAATGTTTCGCCTACACAGTAGAACTCTTCAGGAGGCAGCAGAAGCAATAGTGATGTAAAGGCGATGTGATCGAAAGCGTAGTTTTGAGGTGGTCAGTCCCTCAGCCTGGATAACCTGGAGTCTACCTGGAGGGCATTCCGGGGATCAACACCCCCGCGGCTCGGTCCACGACCAGGCCTCCCGGCGGATCAGGGCCTGATCAACCAGGCTGTTATTGCTAGCAGCACGTAGTCCAACGAACGAACCAAAGCCCGGCTGATTCGGCACCGACTTTAAGTATCTGTCCAGCTCCATCATGAAGGCAGCCAGGGGCCTATTGGTAATTCCCCTTATGCTTGGTGGGAGGCTGTTGAACAATCTTGGACACCGGACACTTATGGTGTTTTCTCTTAGTGTACCAATGGCGCCCCTACTTTTCATTGGGGGTATTTTGCATCGCTTGCCCAGTCTTTTACTTTCGTAGGGAGTGATTTCTATGTGCAGATTTGGGACCATTCATTCTAGGATTTTCCAAGTGTCGATTATGTTATATCTGTCTCGCCTGCGTTCCAACGAGTACAAGTCAAGTGCTTCCAAGCGTTCCCAGTAGTTGAGGTGTTTGATGGAACTTATATGTGCAGGGAATGTTCTCTGCACTCTTTAGATCTGCAATTTCACCTGCTTTGAACAGAGATGATAATGTACAGCAGTATTCCCGCCTAGAGAGAACAAGTGATTTGAAAAGGATCATCATTGGGTTGTCGTGTCTTGTTTTGAACGTTCTCATTATCCATCCTATCTTTTCTTCGCAGTTGTGATCGTGGCACTGTTGTGACCCTTGAATGCGAGATCCTCAGACATTACCACTCCAAGGTCCCTCACATTATTTTTCCGCTCTATTGTATGATTGGAGTTTGTAGTGTACCCTGTGCTAGTTATTATCTCCTTCAGTTTCCCATAACGGAGTAGTTGAGGTGGTCAGTCCCTCAGCTTGGAGAAGAGGTGAGGTGGTCAGTCGCACACCCTGCAGAAGAGTTGAGGTGGTCAGTCCCTCAGCCTGGAGAAGATTTGAGGTGATCAGTCCCTCAGCCTGTAGAAGAGTTGAGGTGGTTAGTCCCTCAGCCTGGAGAAGAACTGAGGTGGAAAGTCCCTCAGCCAGAAGAAGAGTTTAGGTGGTCAGTCCCTCAGCCTGGAGAAGAGATGAGGTGGTTAGTCCCTCAGCCTGGAGAAGAGTTGAGGTGATTAGTCCCTCAGCCTGTAGAACAATTGAGGTGGTTAGTCCCTCAGCCTGGAGAAGAGTTGAAGCGGTCAATCTCTCAGCCTGGAGAAGAGATGAGGTGGTTAGTCCCTCAGCCTGGAGAAGAGTTCAGGTGGTTAGTCCCTCAGCCTGGAGAAGAACTGAGGTGGTTAGTCCCTCAGCCTGGAGAAGAATTGAGGTGGTCAGTCCCTCAGCCTGGAAAAGAGATGAGGTGGTTAGTCCCTCAGCCTGGAGAAGAGTTGAGGTGGTTAGTCCCTCAGCCTGGAGAAGAACTTAGGTGGTGAGTCCCTCAGCCTGGAGAAGAGTTGAGGTGGTTAATCCCTCAGCCTGGAGAAGAACTGAGGTGGTCAGTCCCTCAGCCTGGAGAAGAGTTGAGGTGGTCAGTCCCTCAGCCTGGAGAAGAGTTGAGGTGGTTAGTCCCTCAGCCTGGAGAAGAATTTAGGTGGTCAGTCCCTCAGCCTGGAGAAGAGTTGAGGTGGTCAGTCCCACAGCATGATGTCACTCTTCCGGTCGCTTGTTCTATCTAGGCTGGAATATTGCTGTACACTGACAGCACCTTTCAAGGCAGGTGAAATTGCTGACCTAGAACTGAGATAAAACACCTCAATTACTGGGAGCGCTTGAATTTCCTGAACCTGTACTCCCTGGAACGCAGGCGAGAGAGATACATGATTAAATACACCTGGAAAATCCTAGAGAGACTAGTACCGAACTTGCACACAAAAATCACTCACAACGAAAGCAAAAGACTCGGCAGGCAGACGATGCAACATCCACCCAATGAAAAGCAGAGGTGTCACTAGCACGTTAAGAGACAATACAATAAGTGTCAGGGGCCCGAGACTGTTCAACTGCCTCCCAGCATACATAAGGGGGATTACCAATAGACCCCTGGCTGTCTTCAAGCAGGCACTGGACAAACACCTGAAGTCGGTACCTGACCAGCCGGGCTGTGGCTCGTACGTTGGATTGCGTGCAGCCAGCAGTAACAGCCTGGTTGATCAGGCTCTGATCCACCAGGAGGCCTGGTCACAGACCGGGCCGCGGGGGCGTTGACCCCCGGAACTCTCTCCAGGTAAGCTCCAGGTAAACAGCCTGGAGAAGAGTTGAGGTGGTCAGTTCCTCAGCCTAGAGAAGGGTTAAGGTGGCCAGTCCCTCAGCCTGGAGAAGAGTTCAGGTGGTCAGTCCCTCAGCCTGGAGAAGATTGAGGTGGTCAGTCCCTCAGCCTGGAGAAGAGTTGAGGTGGTTAGTCCCTCAGTCTGGAGAAGAATTGACGTGGTCAGTCCCTCAGCCTAGAGAAAGGTTTAGGTGGTCAGTCCCTCAGCCTGGAGAAGAGTTGAGGTGTTTAGTCCCTCAGCCTGGAGAAGAGTTGAGGTGGTCAGTCCCTCACCCTGGAGAAGAGATCTACAGAACTATTCTTGCGGTAATCCTCAAGCTCCTCATCTTCCACTTTTCTCTGCAGTGGACTGAAACCACTGACTGGCGAAACGTTTCCGTAATAAAGATACTCAAATTATACACAACTGTCTCATTTATCAACTTGTCAGCTTTCTATACTCTTTATTCAAACATTTTTTTTATTGTTGTGATTGCTGGCAGGCAGGATGCAGGTCTACTTACCAATACTAGGCAGGTCTTTCTGAAACCCAAACCCTCTAAGAAAAATATTTGCCTAACCCATTCTCAAAGCTTTACATCCCCTCTCACTCATGCATTTGTATGTAACATATATTTGAAAGTACCTAAGGATTTAGCTTAAGTTATGAACAATAATGAGCCTAAAACTGGTTTTTGTGGATTGTGACTTGTGACTGGTTCCCACCCTGATTTCACCCTATTTATGCAGACTCTACTTACTATTCACCAGTCATGCCTCGACCCATGTCAGGATTTTTTCCCCAATAATATAAGCTGCCACTTTAACGGTCTTTTGTGCGGTACTCTATGAAAAGACTTACTCAAAACCTAAAAACAATATTGGATTCTTTATTATGATCAACACCTGATATGCTTAACTGATGAGTCTGTAAATTAGTTACTCAGGAATGGTTCTTCGTAAATCCACGATGAGTATTATGAACCAAATTATGCTTTTAACGATCTGTTTTAAAAATATCGGATATAACTCTCTCTAATAGTTTGCCTACAACTGAGGGGAGGCTTACTGGGTGACAATTTAAAGTAAATACGTATTCCCTGCATTAAAAATAGGAATTACATTAGCCATCTGTCACATATCATAAATTACACCTGTTTAGAGAGATACATTAAAAAATTTAGTCAGTGGTTCACTAAGTTCCGTCTTGCACTTTTTAAGAACCCTTGAATAAAAGTTAATGGGTCCTAGGGACTTATTTTGCTTTAATCCGTCAACCTGTTTAATTACTATATTGATTCATATGATGACCCTCAACCCTTTCCTCTATCCTTAAGGATGTTTGAGCTTCCTGTTCATTCATTTCTGATCATTTGTATTCGATCTTTTCTCAAACCAAAATAAAATTCCTTAGCGCAGCATGTATAGTGTTCAGAAGACTGCCATATTGATAATGACCTTCGCTACCGGAGACCACATTGTAATAGCAGACACATCTTTCCTTTAATATTGTTCGTCTGTCCCCACTTTCCGCTTTCTCCTTACTTGAGAGATAATAAAGAGTGTCTTTTCAATAGGACTGAAGAAACCACTAGTGGTGACATGTTTTCTCTAATAAATGTCCTGTTCTGTACATAAGTGTCTTTTTTCCCATGTCAGTATCACCAAACCATTTATCAAACATCAACTACACTAGCTGTAACCTCCACAAGAACATCACTTCTTGTAAGATGAAGATGCCATTCATGACGAAATGTAACCTTAAATAAATATTCTAAACTGTATGTGTCTTTTTCCACAGGAATATTGACGTTGACGGCTGAGAAAAGGTTGAATTTGAGAAAGACACTCCAAGCATGGGCCATTAGGGTTAATGTAGCGTTCCTTCATACTATTACCTGTTGCTATGCACGATAATGATGACGTCTCCTCGCAAGAGGTTCAGCTCTTCTGTAGAAGCTGTTTTCCTGGTTGAAATTTTCGGACATGTAATTATTTTTATTATAATCATAAATAACCGTTAAACCAACAAGGGTCAGTTGGATATACAAATGAGTGATGTTTCCTAGTTACTGCGTCTATGGGCGCCATCTTCCTTAGCGTTCAACCATGCGTCTCTGTTGTTAATTAAATTGTTGTGGGAGTTTCGATTAAAGACAGGAATTCATAAAGTCGTCCATTCTACTGGTGTATTGGTGTTCAGCAATAAATATATGGAAGTCTCTGGAAGTTTCGCCTATGTATATTTGGGGTAGCAATCGTTGCAAGGGATTATGTTAATCCCGGTAGAGAATTGAACCTGCTGGTCTCATTTACTGATGTCTTTGATCCCCGTGGATGCAGTGCTAGATACTTGAAATGCAATATTGGAAATAATGTTGTACACGTGTCTGGCAACAGTGTTTATAGAAAATGCTATGCATTTTCTCTCGGCGATATCATGTGTGGATGATCTGATATTATGTGAAGGTCGTCTGCAGTCTCTGATGAAGTGGGGATTATACCGTTGCTCTGAAAATAATTGTTCGAGGTTAGAACATTTTTCCTCAAGGAATACACTATTGCAGATACGGAGGGCATACAGGAACAAGCCTATAATTACGCCACGCTTAGTTTTGGCATCGAGGTGCGTAGAAGAAAAAATCGTGATGGTTGGTCGGTTTTCTGTAGACTTAAAACAAAGCTCTTGGTCAACGTTGAAAAGGAGAACATCAAGGAAAGGAAATGTTGCTGCCATCTAGCGTAAATTGAACTGAGGGCTTGAAGGTGGTTAAGCCTGTGCTGGAGAGCAAGAACTTTGAAGTATTTAAGAGTTTAGATAAGTATGTGAACATAATGGATCCAGGTGAGTGAAGAGGGATTAATAGTGGAAAGCCGCTCGGCTTCGAGATGTTCGCTAGTACAGCACTAAGTGGGGAAACGCATCAGCTGTCAAAAACCCTGTTGAGAAAATAATTTTTAAAACAGAAATATTTGAAATCAACACGTTCAACATTGTGTGTCAATTCGTTTGGTGGAACAGAAAGGTCGAGGAAGTCATCAATTTTGAAGTGCATGAGACAAATGGTTTGTGGTGTGGGTAGCTTGGTAAATAATAATGTCAGGTCTAGGCTGGAAAGTTACTTGTTCTTGACATTAATGCTGGTCATGTAACTAAGGAGATCACTAGTGTTTAAATGTGCTCAACTGGTAGTTTCCAAGAGTTTAAAGAAGTGTTTTAATTATGTCCTTTATTATACCCACCCTACCTCGGTGGAGGTACGGTGGACATCATAAAGAAATACTTTCACTATCATTCACCATCGCTGTCTTGTCAAAGGGTTACTGATACTACAGTTCAAAACTACAAATAACCCACCCGTCCTTCATAGTGCAGGCACTGTACTTCTCACCTCCAGTACTCAGCTCCAGCTAACCGATTTCCCTGAATCCAGTTATATAATTTACCCTGCTCACACTCCAACAGTTACCGTCAATTCATTAAAACCATTTGCCCCCACTCTAACACGCTCACACTCCCTTGCTGAACGTCCTTTACCCCCTCCCCCAACATTCAATGTTCTAGAACGACCCCTACCCCGACCTCCAAGTCATCCTATTTTCTTACATCCTTTCTAAATATCCGAACCATCTCAACCTCTGTTCTGCCCTCTGGCTAATATTTTTTGAAATCACGCACCGTCTTCTAATTTCCAAGCTACGAATTCTCTGCATATTATTCACACTACACATAGCTCTTATACTCGACATCTCCACTGCCTTCAGCCTCCTCATCGCTGCAACATTTATAACCTATGTTTCACATCCATATAAGAGCTTTGTCCTCACTATGCTCTCAAACATTTCCCTTATATGCTTCTACGCATAACATTTTTTGTCTCCACAGTTGCTTAAATGCACCACTCACCTTTTTCCCTGTCGTCAATTAACTGGTTTACCCATCTGCTGGTCAATTAATTGGTTTACCCATCTGCTGGCAAATCCAGACCCAAACATCTGAAAATATACACTTCCTCAATACTTTCTCCCTCCTGTCTAATATCCAGTCTTTCATTTCTTAAATCTTGTTTTACCCTCATCACCTTGCTCTGTCCTATGTCAACTTTTAATTTCCTTCTTTTACATACACTCCCAAATTCATCCACTTATATACTTCAATTATGGCTCCCTTTATTCTACGTCTTACAATAGATATAGGTTAAAACCTCTCAATCTATCTTCGTATGTAAGATATCTTATGCAGTGGATTAATTTTGTCATTCTTCTCTGTATTTTTTCCAATGAATTTATATCCATTCTGTAGTATGGAGACTACAAAGGAACTGCATAATCTAGATGAGGTGTTACTGATAATGCATAGAGCTGTAGTATAACCTATAGACTCCTACTGAATATACTTCTTGATGTAAATCCAAGCAACCTGTTAGCTTTATGACGAAAGCTCAAGCACGGCTGTCGTGCTTTCAGGTTGCTGGTTACCATAACTCCCAAGATCTTTTCACATTCTGTTTGGTCAAGTTTTATAAGTGCTACAAAGATTTTATACATTCTTGTGCTTTAGAACTTTTCATTTGTCTATACGTGAACAGTATCTGGCACTTTTCTGACCACGACATGAGCTTGTCTAAATCCTTTTTCAATGCAGTGGCATCTTAGATTTTTTTCATTGTGCTTGCTTCTATTTGGTCAGCAAATTTGGTCATATCAATTGGTATTCCATCGTCAAGGTCATTAAAGTAAATGAACAACAATAATGTGCCTAAAACTGATCCTAGAGGGACGTCACTTATGACTGATCCCCACTCAGACTTTACCCCCATTTATGCAGACTCTCTGCTTCCTACTGATCAGTCATGCCTCGACTCACGAGATTTTCCCTTAATACCATGAGCTGTCACTTTTAACAGTAGTGTTCACAGAATCGTCATAATGACAGTTCCCTTTAGTACATCACTTAGCTAGGTGGCCAAAGACTGCATACCTCACTCAAGGAGAAAAGATTCTTGGGGTGTATATAACACCGAGCAGCGTCTCCGGAAGCACACATCAACCAGATAACTGCTGCAGCAATATGGGAGCCTGGCAAACCCTGTAGGAATTGTTCAAGACACTGTACTACCGTGTACGTCAGGCCATACTGGAGAATGCAGCACTGTTTGGAACCCTCACTTGATCAAGCATCGTCAAGAATTAGAGTAAGTGCAAAGTTTGCAGCAAGTTTGTTCTGGCTAAAGGGAAATTCTACGAAGAAAGGTGAGGGAAATCGGCTGACGACACTGGAGGAAGGCGGATTAGGGAGATATATAACAACATACAAATTACTGAAGTGGAATAGACAAGGTGGACAGAGACAGGATGTTCCAGAGAGGGGACACAAAAACAAGGGGGTAATAATTGGAAGTTGAAAACCCATATGAAGTAAAAGGGATTTAGATGTATTTCGTCGTCATAGAGTGTCAGGAAGTGAACAGCCTAGCAAGTGAGGTAGTGGAGGCAGGAACCATACATAGCTTTAAGATGAGGTATGATACAGCTCATGGAGAAGGGAGAGATAGAGGACCTACTAGCACTCAGTGAAGAGGCGGGGCCAGGAGCTGAGTCTCGACCCCTGCAACCACAATTAGGTGAGTACAATTAGGTAAGCACATATGCACACAGCTTTAAGCAGAGGTATGATAAAGCTCATGGTTTCAGGGAGAGTGACCCAGTACGACGAGGTGAAGAGGCGGGGCCACTAGCTATGAATCAACCCTTGCAACCACAACTAGGTGAGTACAACTAGATGAGTACACTGACACACACACACAACTGTGACCCGACCACCGCAACCACACCTAGGTGAGCACAGACACACAGACACACACTTACACACACACACACACACGCACACACACACTCACACCACACACACACACACACTACACACACACACACACACACACACACACCCCACACACACAAAGACACACACACACACACCCTCCCCGCGTTGTCTCTCTCCTCATAGCTTTTTCCCTCCCCTTCCCCTCTACACTCACACTCTCTCACACTCTCTCACACTCTCGCTCGGTCGAGTGGGCGAACCAGCCGCCGCCCGCCCCTGCCTCCAACCGGGCGCTGGACCACACCAACGCTCATCTACGCTCTCCCACCCGCTCCCGGTCCGAGATCCCATCCATGCTGCCCTCATCAGTTGGCCTCTGCTCGTTCCTTCGTCCCTTCCCCATATCTCCTGTCTCACCCAGGATGTCCTCGAACATCAATCTCTCCCCCCAGCACTGCGCCCCCTCTCTCCCCCTCTCTCCCCCTCTCTCCCCCCTCCTCTCCCCTCTCTCTCCCTCTCTCTCCCTCTCTCTCCCTCTCTCTCCCTCTCCCCCTCACTCTCCCTCTCTCACCTCGCTCTCCCTCATCACTCCTCTCTCCTCTCCCTCTGGCCCTCTCCCTCCCTCTCTCTCTCGACCCTCTCTCTCTCTCTCGTCTCTCTCTCTCCTCTCTCTCTCTCCTTCTCTCTCTTCTCTCTCGGCTCTCTCTCTCTCCTCACCTCTCTCCTCGTCTCTCCTCTCGACTCTATCTCTCTCGTCCTCTCTTTCGCTCTTTCCTCTCCCCTCTCTCTCTCTCTCCTCCTCTATCTCTCTCACCTTCCTCCTCCCTATCTTTCTCTCCCCCCTCCATTCTCTCTCTCACCTTGGTCTTATCCCTCAACACCATACTCTCTCCTCTCTCACCCCTTTCTACCCATTCCCTCTCCTCTTCTCCCTCATTCTACCCTTTCTCTCTCCCCCTCCACACCCTCTCCCTCCTCTAGCTTCTGTCTTGTGGTAAAAAAAGAAAAAACAAATGGGTGGCTCAAGGGACGGAAACTCAGGATCTGGTAGACCGAACCAGGGAGGAAAGACCTCTCTCTCCCTCCTCTTGCCCTCTTCTCTCCCTCTCTCTCCCTCACTTCTCCCTCCTCTCCCTCCTCTGCCCTCTCCCTCTCCCTCCCTCTCTCTCTCTCTCTCCCTCTCTCTCTCCTCTCTCTCTCTCCTCTCTTCTCTCTCTCTCTCTCTCTCCCTATATAGGCTTCTCTCTCCCTATATAAGGGCTTCTCTCTCCTTCACCCTTTTTCGCATATTTTCTACCCCTCCCTCGCATTTCTCTCTCTCATAGCCTTTTCCTCTTCCTCCTTCTCTGTCTCTATCCTCTCTTTCACCTCTCTCTCATCTCTCTCTCTCTCTCTCTCTCTCTCTTCTCCCTCTCTCTACCCTATTTCTCTCCCCCCTCACATTTCTCTCTCTTTCTTCCCTCTCTCTCTCCCTCTCTCTCTCTCACTCTCATCCCCTCTCTCTCTCTCTCTCTCTCCCTCTACTCTCGGGGGGTCTCTCTCTCTATAGGCTTCTCTCTCCATCTACCCTTTTTTCTATAATTCTACCCTCCCTCACATTTCTCTCTCTCATAGCCCTTTTCCATCACCCTCCTTTCTCTGTCTCTCTGTCTCTGTCTCTGTCCTCTCTCTCTCTGCTCTCTCTCTCTCTCTCTCTCTAAGGCTCTCTCTCCATCTCCTTTTTTTTCTATATTTCACCCCTCCCTCGCATTTCTCTCCTCATAGCCTTTCACACACCCTCCTTCTATCTCCTCTCTCTCTCTCACTCTCTCTCTCTCTCTCTCTCTCTCTTCCCCTCCTCTCTCTCACTCTCCTCTCTCTCTCTCCTAACTCTCTCCCCTCTCTCCCTCTCTCTACCCTTTTCCTCTCCCCCCTCACATTTCTCTCTCTCACCCTTGGTCTTATCCTCAACCCATACTCTCTCCTCTCGTCTCCTCTTTCTACCGCTTTCCCTCTCCTCTCTCTCCCTCATTCTACCTTCTCTCTCCCCCTCACACCCTCTACCCTCCTCTAAGCCTTCAGTCTGTGGTAAAAAAAGGAAAAAAAAATGGGTGGCTCTTGAGGACAGAAAACAGAGGTTGGTAGACGAACCAGGGAGGAAAGACTGGGAGTTTAGAGCTCCAAAAAAGGGAGGAAGAGTGGGGAAGGAGATAGTAGAAGCTTGGATAAGAAAATGGAGGAGCGATAGCTGAGGAGTGAGCAGGAAGTTGGGAAGTACAGGTCTTGCACGCAGAAAGCTAGGATACAGTGCTTAAAGAGAAACTGCAAAGCCTGAAACCGATAGAGAGACAAAAGACAATTCAGCATGTGAACTCAGCTCAGACAAGGGACGGTAAGCACAACGGAGACAAGCCGTACGCGAAGGCCTATCATAGCCCACGTGGGGCCAGGGAAAAGACAGGAGTACACTAATATCAAAATGACAGGTCCGAAAACAATGAAGGTATCTATATGCAGAGATTCCTAACAGCCACTGCAGTAGCAAGGACAGCTGTCATGAAGGGACAGTTCACTGAAGAATAGAAGTTCCAGATAAGACAGGGACAGAAGGCAAGAACATGTACATTGGAAAGGAAATAAAATGCTCAGAGGAAGCAGATGGAGACTCAGTGGGAGGGAGGAAAGGGCGAGGTCGTGTTTGTGTACGGGCTCCAAGGAAGCCAAGGGGACAACTTTGAAGGAATAAACCAGGAGGAGAAAAAAATGATTGAAGGCATCATGAAAACAATAGTGAGGGCAATGACCCAGGTGACAAATATTCAGAGAATTGGGTGGTTGCGAGTGGAAGGATGAGGCCTGTCAAAGTAATTTTCAATGAAAATATCAAGATCGAACCAGGATTCTGCAAGAGAAAGCAAGACTGAGACAACAGGGGTACCAGAGAGTATACCTCGACCGCGACAGAACACAAGGACTAAAGGACTACACTGAAAGAGAGGTACAGAGACCGCAAGGAGGAAACGAGAGGCAATGACGAAATAGCAGGGACCCAGACCACAGGAGAAGGGCAAACACACCCGCACAGAAATCTCCGCACCAAAAGACTCAACAACGACATTCCCACGCAAATCTGAAGCAACCTATACTACAACCCACTCACTGTACCCTGCCCACCAACCCCATATCACAAAACCTCACGCCAACAGCTGTCCCCCTTAAGGCATTCTGACCCCACGCCCCATCATCACAAACCCCCCTACACCACAGACCCATATAGGCCCCCACCAAGGCTCTCGGCTCCCCAAACCCCATTATTCTTGCATGAACCACAATGATAGGAAAAGAAACTGAAAGTTTTGGGGGGGGGGTGGGGGGGGTAAACAAACGCGGATGGAATAACGAAATAAACATGAGAGTGGAACGAAAGAATCAGTGAAAAATCCCCAGACATCATAGGCAGTCACAGAAACAAACTCGCTGAGACAATAACAGACACAATCTTCCCATGGGATATCAGATCCTGGAGGAAAGATCGAAGGAGTTGAGGGAGGAGGGTTGCACTGCTCCATAAAACACCGTGGGGATTTGAGGAATTGGAAGGCTGACATGATTGGAGAAAGAGACCTACATTGTAGGTACTATTCAGTCCGGAAAACATAAAGAGTCATTGGAGTGAAGTATAACCCACCACAGAACTGCAGGAGGCCAAAGAGGAGTACGAAGAAAACAACAGTGATGGTGGGACACACTGGCTGAAGTGGCAAGATGAGCTCTCTCGAGCAGAGCAAAGTTACTGTATGGGCGAATTTCACCACAGGGAGAGCGACTGGGAAAACTGGGCCACTTGGGGGTCCCGAAACATGGAGAGCCAAGATGATGGATGGTGGTACTGAAAACCTCATGCAACAACATGTCCAGGGACACAACCAGAGAGAGAGGAGGATGAGCCAGCAAGACTGGAAACTTGTGGTTCACCCTGACAGTCAGACGATTGAGGCCATTTCACTTCCGAGAGGCCCCTTGGAGCTAGCGATCTTGTGTGCTGAGTTTTGGTTATATAGTAAGAGTTAACAAGTGGAGAAGGTTACAGGAACTGAAGGGGTCAGCCTAACTTAAAAGGGGGACTACACAGGTATGAGAAACTCCTGCGAGGAGATCCGTGGGACAGAGAAATGGTAGGAAAATCAGTAAAACGAGATGATGGACTATGTGGATACAAAAGGCAAGGAGGCCAGAGGAAAGTTTTTGTTCCCAAGGGAAACAGAAATAATAGAAGGACCAAAACGAGTCCTTGGTTTACCCGAAGGTGTAGGGAGGTCAAAACACTAAGTGCAACAGAGAATGGAAGAAGGTACAGGAGGCAATAGGACACAGGAAAACAAGGAGATTAGGAGAAGAGCCAGAAACGAGTATGCACAGAAAAGGAGGGAGGCCCAGCGACAGTATGAAAACGACATAGCTCGAAAGTCAAATCTGACCCGAAAACTGCTGTATACACACATTAGGAGTAAGACACCAGTCAAGGACCCCGTGTCATAAGGCTGAGGAAAGAAGGTGGAGACTCACAAGAAACGATCAAGAGGTATGTGAGGAGTGTCAACACGAGATTTAAGGAAGTATTTACAGTAGAGACAGGAAGGCCTCTGGGGGACAGACCAGATGGGGACACCAGCAAGGAAACACCACAAGGTTGGACGACCATAATACAGATGAGGAGGAAGGTGAAGGAAAACTGCTAAGGGACTTCGATACCTCATAGGCAATGGACCGACAACATCTCCCTCGTGGGTCCTTAGAGAGGAGCAGATTATGTTGTGCGTGCCACTTTACCACAATCTTCCACACGTCCCTGGAAACTGGGCAACTACCTGAGGTATGGAAGACGGCAAATGTAGTTCCCATTTTTAAAAAAGGAGACAGAAAAGAGGCCCTAAACATAGAGGACCTGTGTCATTGACGTGTATATATGCAAAATTTATGGAGAAGATTATCAGGAGGAGAGTGGAGGAGCACTGGAACGGAACAGGAGTATAAATGCCATCCAGCACGAGATTCACGAAGGCAAATCCTGTGTCACAACCCTTCCTGGAGTTATAGATAAAATAACAGAAGTAAGACAAGAGAGAAAGGGGTGGTTTATGATTGCAATCCTTCTTGGACTGCAAGAAGCCTTTGACACAGTTCCTCACAAGAGATTATGCAGAAGCTAGAGTCATCAGGCGCTATATAACAGAAGGGCACTGCACTGGATCAGAGAATACCTGACAGGAGGCAACAACGAGTCATGGTACTAATGAATGTATCACCAGTGGGCAACCTGTTGACGAGCGGGTCCCACAGGGGACGTCCTAATACCAGTGCTATTTTTGGTAATGTGAACGACATGACGGAAGGGTTAGACACAGAAGTGTCCCTGTTTGCAAATGTTGTAAGTTAATGAGGAGGAATTAAACTGATGGAGGGAACCAGGCATGACTTCAAAGAGACCTGACAGAACTGGATCACCTGGTCCAGCCAAAGGGCTTCTCGAATGTTAATCTCTGCCAAAGCAAAGTCATGAAGATAGGGGAAGGCACAGAAGGACCACAGACAGAGTAAAGGCTAGGTGGCCAAAGACAGCAACCTCACTCAAGGAGAAAGATCATGGGTGAGTATAACCCGAGCATGTCTCCGGAAGCACACATCAATCAGATAACTGCTGCAGCAATATGGGCGCCTGGTTAAACCTGAGAACACATTCCGATACCCTTAGAAAGGAATCATTCAAGACACTGTACTACCGTGTATGTCAGGCCCATACTGGAGTAATGCAGCACCTGTTTGGAAACCCGCACTTGAAAAGCACGTCAAAAACTAGAGAAAGTACAAAGGTTTTGCGACAAGTTAGTTCCAGAGCTAAGGGGAATGTCCTATGAGGAAAGATTAAGGGAATCGGCCTGACCACACTGGAAGACAGGAGGGGGGGGGGGGTGGGGGGTCAGGGGAGACCATGATACCCCCCCCCGAACATATAAAATACTGCGTGGAATAACAAGGTGGACAAAGACAGGGATGTTCCAGGGAGGGGACACAGAAACAAGAGGCCACAATTGGAAGTTGAAGAACACAAATCGTCAGAGAGATAGTAGGAAGTTTGTCTTCAGTCATAGAGTGTGAAGGCAGTGGAATAGCCTAGAAAATGACGTGTGGAAGGCAGGAACCATACACATTTTAAGACTAGGTTTTGATAAAGCTCATGGGAGCGGGAGAGAGAGGGCCTAGTAGCAACCGTGAAGAGGCGGGGCCCAGGAGCTGAGGGAAACTCGCCCCTGCAAACCACAAATAGGTTAGTACAAATAGGTGAGTAAAGACACACATACACACAACACACACAACACACACGAACACACACACTGACACACACACACACACGAACACCCACGACACACACACACACACCACGAAACACACACCACACACACACACACACACACAGGTTAAGAGAAATCAACTGACGATACTGGAGGACAGGAGGATAGAGAGCACATGATAACGTCATGTAAAATAGTAAGAAGAATTTGACATGATGGATAGGAACAGAATGGTTTTCCAGTGATGGGACACCGTAACTATGTATCAGTGAGGGGACACAGTAACAAAGTTCTTGAGGGTACACATAACAATGATTTCGTGATGGGACCAGTAACAAGTGTTTCAGTGATGGGACACAGTAACAATGTTTCAGTGATGGGACACAGTAACAATGTTTCAGTGATGGGACACAGTAACAATGTTTCAGTGATGGGACACAGTAACAATGGGTCAAAACTGGAAGCTGAAAATTCGGTTGAGTCACTGGGATGTTAGGAAATATTTTTCAGTCAAAGATTTATCAGGAAGTGGAACAATCTGGAGAGTAATATAATAGAGGCAGGATCCAGGCATAGCTTTAACATGAGGTACGATGAAGTTCTTGAACCAGGGAGAGTATGTACTTAGTAATGAACAGCGAATAGATGGGACCAGGAACTGTGACTTGACCCATGGAACCACAAATGAATAACTATAAATAGGTGAGTACTGACACTTACACAGGACACAACCTATTACACGGCCACAGTGCAACCACAAACAGGTGAGTAAAGCCAGGCCGACAATAGATTTCCTGAAGTTTCAGCCTATACAAAGCAAAGTGCAGAAAGAGTACAGGATTCAGGGAACAGGGCTGCAAACCCTTACCTCAGACCGAATACATCCCCGGAGCGACATATATCAATAACTGCTGCAGTATATGGCGACTGAACAAAGTTGAGAATAACTTTCGACATCCTAAGTACTGAGCCATTCACGCACTATACATGATGTACATCAGGCCCAAATTATGAGCATGCAGGCTCCAGTATAGTAGCCCACTCTTGAGCAAGCACTTCATAAAATAAGAGAAAGTGCATTAAGTTTGCAACAAGACGAGACCAAGTGCCGGAACTAAGGGGTAATGTCTTACGAGGAGAGCTTATGGAACTCAAACTCAACCTGACGACACTGGAAAAAAGGAGCGTATAAAATACACACTACACAACACACACACACACACACATACATCACACACACACACAAACGCACAACAAATACACACACATACACACACACACACCCACTCACACGCACGACAACAACACTCACACCTTCACCGCACACACACCACACACACCCGACACTCAACATCACACCATACACACACACACATACACACACCACACACGCACACACAACCACACACCACACACATCAACCACACACACACACACACACACAACACACACACACACACAAGACACAACACACAACACACAGCATCACACATAACACAAACACTCACACACACTCACACGCACACACACACACAACACCACACACGCACACACACACACGACACCACACACACACCACACACACACACACACACACACACACTCACACAAACACACACACAATAAGAGAAGAATCACCTCGATCGAAGACCAGGCAGAACATACAAGGGATCTGGACAGCTGGCTGATCCCCTGACATCCAGCAATTGGCTCCTGAGTTTCACTCCACCAAGTGCAAAGTCATGAAGATTGGGGAAGGCAAAGAACACCGCAGACGGAGTACATTCTAGGGGGCCAGAGACTACAAACCTCACTCAAGGAAAAAGATCTTTGGTGAAGTCTAACAGCCAGGCACATCTCCTGAAGCGCCCATCAACCAAATAGACTGCTGCAGCATAAGGGCGCATAAGCAAACCTCCAGAACAGCAATCCGACATCATAATAAGGAAACATTTAGGACCCTGTACACCGTGTACGTGTAGGCCCCTATTGGAGTATGCGGGCACCAGTATTGGACCACACATAGCCAAGCCGTAAAGAAACTGGAGAAAGAGCAAAGGTTGCAACAAGACTAGTTCCCAGAAGCAAGGGTAATGTCCTACAAGGAGAGGTTAAGGGAAATTCAACACCTGAAACGACACTGAGGACAGGAGCGATAGGGGGACATGATAACGACATACAAAATACTGGAGTAGGCATTGACGAAGGTGGACAAAGGCAGTGATGGTTACCAGAGGATTGGACACCGTAACAAGGGGACACTGTTGGAATGGCTGAAGACACCGAAGAATCACAGTGAAGTTAGGAAGCATTTCTTCACCACAGATATGTCAGTAAAGTGGAATAGTTGTGGGAAGCGATGTAGTGGAGGCCGGAACCATACATAGCTTTAAAGCACGGTATGATCACAGCTCACGGCTCAGGAGAGTGATCCTAGTAGCGATCAGTGAAGAGGCGGGCCCGGAGCTCGACTCGACCTCCCCCTCCCCCCGGATGCTATAGGCCCCGCCCCCCGCAAAAACCTCAACTAGGTGAGAACAAGGACTATATTTGAGCCTACAAGACAGAGAGGCATACATAACAGATCTTTCAATCACAACAATCCCTCCCCTACCACCAACACACACACAAGGGTAGACACTCATAGAAGCTTTAGACCCTAGTACCAATTTCTGCTTTTTATAACACAGAATTACTGGTATGTATTAGCAGTATTTCCCCCTCAGACCTCCCCCATACACACGAACACACACATATACACACATACACACACAGCAAGAAACAAGTGTATAATTGACAACCACACAGTTTCAGGAAGGAAAATCCTGTGTCACAAACCTACTAGAGTTTTATGACAAGGTGACAAATAAGACAAGAGAGAGAGGGGTGGATCGACTGCATATTTTTGGACAGCAAGAAGGCCTTCGACACAGTTCCTCACAAGAGGTTACTGCAAAAAGCTAGAGGACCCCAGGCACACATAACAGGAAAGCACTGCAATGGATCAGAGAATATCTGACAGGGAGGCAACAACGAGTCATGGTACGCGACGAGGTGTCCGAGTGGGGCCTGTGACAAGCGGGGTTCCACAGGGTCAGTCCTAGACCTGTGCTGTTCTTGGTAAACGTGAACGAACATAACGGAAGGATAGACTCAGAAGTGTCCCTTGTTTGCAGATGATGTGAAGATAATGAGAAGAATCAAATCGACAGGATCAGGAAGACTACAAAGAGACCTGGACAGCTAAAGCCTGGTCCAGCACAGCAACTGATCCTTGAATTGAAAACCCTGCCAAATGGCAAGTCATGAAGATTGGGGAATGCAAAAGAAGAACCGCAGACACAATATATTCAGATGCAAAGACTGCAAACCTCACTCATGGAAAAAAGATCTGGGGTGAGTATAACCCCGAGCATATCTCCTGAGGCGCACATCAATCAGATAACTGCTGCAGTATACGGCGCCAGGCAAACCTATTGGATAGCGGTCCGATACCTCGTAAGGATTCGTTTAAGACTCTGTATACCATCTACTCTGGCCATACTGGAGTAATGCAGCACCAGTTTTTGGAAACCCACCTAGTCCCAAGCACGTCAAGAAATTAAGAAGTGCAAGGTTTGCAACAAGACTAGTCCCAGAGCTACGGGGATTGTCCTATGAAGAAAGGTTGAGGGAAATCGGCCTGACGACTCTGAGGCCTGGAGGGTCTGGGAGACCTATATAACGACAAAGTAAAATACTGCGCAGAATAGATGAGTGGACAAAGACGGAGTGTTCCAGAGTGGGTATACACAGACCACATGAGGTCACATTGAAGTGAAGAATCAGATGAACAAAGGGATGTTAGGAAGTATTTCTTCAGTCCTAGAGTAGTCAGGCCATGGAATAGCTAGAAGTGATGTGGTGGAGGCAGGGACCATACATAGTTTTTAAGGCAGGGTAATGATAGAGCTCAAGGCAAGGAGAGAGAGGACCTAGTAGCAAATCAGCGAAGAGGCGGGCCAGGAGCCTGTGCATCGACCCCTGCAACGCACAATAGTAGTACAAATAGTGAGTACACACACACCTGCACTGGTGAATACACACACACACACCCTCCCCCGCGTCTAAGGCTCACTCATGCCTTCTCTCCCTCCAATCCCTCCCTCCCACACTTTATTCCATCCATCTCAATCCCACACATGCACACACACATACACAAGCACTAGCGGGCCAGGAGCTAAGTCCTCGACCCCCTGCAACCTCAATTAGGGTATACATACACAAGCACATTACACTTGACACAAACACATACTCCCCCTCCCCTAACCACTTCTCCCCCTACTGTCGAATCCCCTAGCCACCTACCCCTCCGCAAACCATCTAACCCCTCCCTCCAAACCACTAACCCCTTCCCCCAAGCCCCTCTCCCCTCCAATAACCATCCTCCCTCTCACCCATGAACCATCCATCCCCACTCCCCCTAACCATCTATTCCCCTCCCCCTAACCATCTCACCCCCTTCCTTCTGTGGACACTGGGGCAAACCTAGAACTAGGATGAGAACAAAGGCCCGAAGACGAATCTGAGGGAGAAACAGGAGGAGAGCTCAAAAAAAAGGGAGGAAGAGTGAGGAAGGAGTCTATATAGCTTACATAAAGAAGGAGGAGAGGTTAAGCAGAATCCAGAAGATTGAAGCAACATGCCACAGTAGCAAAGCCAAGATACAGAGATTAGAAGAGGAGCTGAGACATCTTAAACAGCCTAGAGACAGATATTACAGAAGTAGCATCAGCAAAGTCGTACATCAGACACAGACACGGGTCTGAATGGAACATGGAAAGCTAAACTGTATGCCGAGGTCCTGTCAACCACATGGGGCCAAGGAAACAAAGACAGGGAGCACACAGGAACAGAATGAGAGGTTGGAAACATTGAAGGAACTAGGACTGTGCAGGGTCCTTACCAACACTTGTGGGTGCAGGAACATGTGAGCAGGAAGGACAATACCAATGAGCATAGGGGCCACAGCTAGGAAGGGACTGAAGGAAGGAACTCCACCGGAAGGAACTAAAACACCTCAATGGATGCAATGGAAGTCACATGGGAGATGGAAGGGAGAGATCAGTTTTCGTCTATGGGCTAGACCAAGCTAAAGGGAAAACTTATGAGGAAAGAAAGCAGGAGGAGAAAAAAGCGATTGAAGGGTATCATGTAGGTGTTATCCGCGATCGAGACAGATCACAGGAGGAAAAGATGAACTGAAAGGAGAGAGTGCTAAAACGAAGGAGGAAAGGGAGGAAATGAAAAAGGAGAGCAGAAATAACCCAGGAACAGGTGGAATGACAGCACATCCCCCAAAAACACCTGGCAGCAACTCCAGCCAACGACCACCCCAAGGCAACAGAACAATCCAAACCACATCACCACCGATCCCTCTGTACCCACCCCCCCAGCATCACGAACCTTACCCCTACAGCAACCCCCTATGGAGCTCTTCTCCACCTCCACTGCACCCCCCCACCAGGGCATTCCTGCTCTCCCAACCCTAGTATTCCCCAGGACCACAGTTTTAACAGTATAAAAACAGAAGTTGAGGTTTTGGTACCAAATGCATATAGATTTAACGAATAAATATGAGGAATGGCAAGAAAGAATCAATGAGAAGTCCCCGACATCATACAGTTACAGAAACAAACTCACAGAGACAATAACAGATGCCAATCTTCCCACCTGGATACCAGATCATGAGGAAGATAGAAGGGGCAGGGGGGAGGAGGGGTTTGCTCTGCTCGTAATAAAACGATATGGAAATTCGATAAAATGGGAAGCATAGACGAGACAGGAGAAGGGACTACATAGTAGGTACACTTTAGTCTGGGGAGCACAAGGTGGTCATTGCAGTGATGATATAATCCACCACAGAACTACAGGACGCCAAAAGAGGAACATTAAGAGAGCCGACAGAGCAATGGTGGACACAATTGCTGAGGGTGGCAAGAAAAGAGCTCAACTCCAGCTAGAGCAAAGTTCTGGTTAATGGGGATTCCACAAAGGGAGAATGACTAGAAAACCTGGAGCCAAATGGGGGTCCCGAAACATGGAGACCAAGATGTTGGATGGGTTGTGCTGGAAAAACTTCATGCACCCACATGTTAAGGGACACTACCAGACTGAGAGAGGAGGATGAAACCAGTAAGATTGGACCTTATGTTCACCTGGGCAGTTCAGACATTTAGGACATCACATATGAGAGTCACCTAGTAGCTGTTACCACCGTGGTTCTGTGCTTAAATCATAGTAGAGTTGCAAGTGGGAGAGTAACAGGAGTTGAATGGAAAAGCCTGACTATAAAAGAGGAAGGACTACCATGAGGTTGAGAACTTCCTCAGGAGTTCCATGAGACAGAGAACTAGCAGGAAAACGCAGTGAATGAAATGATGGAATATGTAACAACAAAAATGCGAAGGAGGCAGTGGGAAAAGGTTTATCCCATGGCAACAGAAACAAGGAAGACCAGAACGAGCCCCTGGTTTACCCACGTGTAAGGAGGCGAAAACAAAGTGCAACAGAGAATGGAAAAAGTACAGAAGCACAGAACACATGAAAATAGGGCGGATCAGTCCGCAGAGCCAGGAACGAGTATGCACAGGTAAGGGGAAAAGGAGGCCCAGCGACAGTAGTGAAAACAACAGCAGACGGAAAATCCAGACTGACCCCGAAAGCTGTGTGTATAGCCGCATCAGGCGGAAGACAAAACAGTCAAAGGCCAGTTGATCAGATTGAGGACAGAAGGTGGAGAACTCACAAGAAATGATCAGGAGGTAAGTGAGAGCTGAACAGGAGATTTAAGAAGTTTTAACAATAGAGAACAGGATAGGGCTCTGGGAAAGACAGAGCACAAAGGGAACATCAAGAGGGGAATATACCAACAATTGTTGATGACATACGAAAACCGAGGAGGTGCAAAGCTGCTAATGACCTTGAATCCTCAAAGGCGATGGGACAGACACAACTTCCCATGGTCGTTAGAGAAGGAGCAAGAGATGCTGTGCATGCACCTAACCACATTATTCAACCCATCCCTTGATACTGGGCAACTACTTGAGAAAATTGAAGAAGCAAATGTAGTCCCCATACTTAAGAAAGGAAACAGAAAATGAAGGCACAAAACTACAGACCTGTGTCTCTGACATGAATTTGTGTGCAAGTCATGGAGAAGATTATCAGGAGGAGAGTGGTCGAACACTATGGAAATGGAACAAGATTATAAATGAAAACCAGCATGGTTCATAAAACAAATCCTTTGTCACAAACCTCTGGAGTTTTTATGACAATGCAACAGAAGTACGACACGAAGAGAGCGGTGGGTTGATTGCGTTTTTCCTAGACTGCGAGTAAGGCCTGTGACACAGTTTCCTCACAAGAGATTATGATGAAGCTGGGGATCAGGCGCATATAACAGGGAGGGAAACTGCAATGGATCAGGGAATACCTGACAGGACGCAACAACGAGTGATGGTACGTGCAGAGTATCACAGTGGGCGCCTGGTGACGAGCGGGTCCCCAGGGGTCCTGTTCAGGACCAGTGCTATTTTTGATACATAGCGAATGACCTGATGGAAGGAATAGACTCCTGATGTGTCCCCTGTCGCAGATGCTGTGAAGCTGATGAGGAGAATTAAATCGAATGAGGATGAGGCAGGTCTGCACGAGACCTGACAGGCTGGACATGTGGTCCAGAATCTGGCTTCTCGAATTCAACCCCTGCCAAATGCAAAGTCATGGAAGATTAGGGGAGGGGCAAAGAAGACCGCAGACAGAGTATAGGCTAGCTGGACACAAGGCTACTACAGACCTCACTCAGGAAAAGACCCTTGGGGTGACCATAACACCGAGCACATCACCGGAACACATCATCAACCAAAAAACTAGCAGCAGCATACGGTCCGCCTGCAAACCTGAGAATAGCGTTCCGATACCTTAAAAGGAATTCGTTCAAGTCCACTGTACACTGTGTATGTAGCCCATACTGGATTATTCAGGCACAGACGGAACCCACACCTGGTCAAGCACGTCAAGAAGTTTAGAGAAAGTACAAAAGATTGAAAAACAACGAGCTAGTCCCAGAGCTCAGGGGAAAGTCCGTACGAGGAAGGTGAGGGAAATCACTGACGACAAAGAGGACAGAAGGGACAGGGGAGACATGATAACGACATACAAGATACTGCGTGGAATAGACAAGGTGGACAGGAAGGATGTTCCAGAGAGGGCACAGAAACAAGGGGTCACAACTGGAAGCTGAAGACGCAGACGAGTCCAGGGACGTTAGGAAGTATTTCTTCAGTCATAGAGTCGTCAGGAAGTGGAATAGCCTAGCAAGTGAAGTAGTGGAGGCAAGAACCATACATAGTTTTAAGAAGAGGTATGACAAAGCTCAGAAAGCAGAGAGGGAGAGGACCTAGTAGCGATCAGTGAAGAGGCGGGGCCAGGAGCTGAGTCTCGACCCCTGCAACCACAATTAGGTGAGTACAATTAGGTGAGTACACACACTAAACTATAAACCAGTGTCACTGACGTTCATAGTATGCAAAGTAATGGAGAAGATTATCAGGAGGAGAGTGGTGGAGCACCTGGAATGGAACAAGAGTATAAACGCCAAACAGCATGGTTTTATGGAAGGTAAATCCTGTGTCACAAACCTACATGAGTTTTATGATAAAGTAACAGAAGTAAAGCAAGAGTGAGAGAGGGGTGAGTTGATTGAATCTTCTTGGACTTCAAGAAGGCCTTCGACACAGTTCCTCACAGGAGATTGGTGCAGAAGCTAGAGGATCAGGCGCATATAACATGAAGGGTGTTGCAATGGATCAGAGAATACCTGACAGGAAGGCAACAACGAGTCATGGTACGTGATGAGGTATCACAGTGGGCACCTGTGACGAGTGGGGTCCCACAGGGATCGATTCTAGGACCAGTGGTATTTCTGGTATATGTGAATGACATGATGGAAGGGTTAGACTCAGAAGTGTCCCTGTTTGCAGATGATTTGAAGTTAATGCAGAGAATTAAATCAGATGAGGATCAGGTAGGATTCCAAAGAGACCTGGACAGGCCCGACACCTGGTCCAGACCAAAACTGGCTTCTCGAATTTAATCCCCTCTAAGAGTCAAAGTCATGAAGTCGGGGTAGGCAAAGAAGACTACAGACAGAGTATAGGCTAGGTGGCCAAAGACTGCAAACCTCACTCAAGGAGAAAGATCTTGGGGTGTATATAACACCGAGCAGCGTCTCCGGAAGCACACATCAACCAGATAACTGCTGCAGCAATATGGGAGCCTGGCAAACCCTGTAGGAATTGTTCAAGACACTGTACTACCGTGTACGTCAGGCCATACTGGAGAATGCAGCACTGTTTGGAACCCTCACTTGATCAAGCATCGTCAAGAATTAGAGTAAGTGCAAAGTTTGCAGCAAGTTTGTTCTGGCTAAAGGGAAATTCTACGAAGAAAGGTGAGGGAAATCGGCTGACGACACTGGAGGAAGGCGGATTAGGGAGATATATAACAACATACAAATTACTGAAGTGGAATAGACAAGGTGGGACAGAGACAAGGATGTTCCAGAGAGGGGACACAAAAACAAGGGGGTAAATTGGAAGTTTGAAAACCCATATGAAGTAAAAGGGATTTAGATGTATTTCGTCGTCATAGAGTGTCAGGAAGTGAACAGCCTAGCAAGTGAGGTAGTGGAGGCAGGAACCATACATAGCTTTAAGTGAGGTAATGATAACAGCTGCATGGAGAAGAGAGATAGAGGACCTACTAGCACTCAGTTAAGAGGCGGGCCAGGAGCTGAGTCTCGACCCTCAACCACAATTAGGTGAGTACAATTAGGTAAGCACATATGCACACAGCTTTAAGCAGAAGTATGATAACAGCGCATGGTTTCAGGGAGAGTGACCCAGTACGACGAGGTGAAGAGGCGGGCCGACTAGCTATGAATCAACCCTGGCCAACCACAACTAGGTGAGTACAAAAGATGAGTACACTGACACACACACAACTGTGGACCCGACCACCGCAACCACACCTAGGTGAGCACAGACACACAGACACACACTTACACACACACACACACACGCACACACACACTCACACCACACACACACACACACTACACACACACACACACACACACACACACCCCACACACACAAAGACACACACACACACACCCTCCCCGCGTTGTCTCTCTCCTCATAGCTTTTTCCCTCCCCTTCCCCTCTACACTCACACTCTCTCACACTCTCTCACACTCTCGCTCGGTCGAGTGGGCGAACCAGCCGCCGCCCGCCCCTGCCTCCAACCGGGCGCTGGACCACACCAACGCTCATCTACGCTCTCCCACCCGCTCCCGGTCCGAGATCCCATCCATGCTGCCCTCATCAGTTGGCCTCTGCTCGTTCCTTCGTCCCTTCCCCATATCTCCTGTCTCACCCAGGATGTCCTCGAACATCAATCTCTCCCCCCAGCACTGCGCCCCCTCTCTCCCCCTCTCTCCCCCTCTCTCCCCCCTCCTCTCCCCTCTCTCTCCCTCTCTCTCCCTCTCTCTCCCTCTCTCTCCCTCTCCCCCTCACTCTCCCTCTCTCACCTCGCTCTCCCTCATCACTCCTCTCTCCTCTCCCTCTGGCCCTCTCCCTCCCTCTCTCTCTCGACCCTCTCTCTCTCTCTCGTCTCTCTCTCTCCTCTCTCTCTCTCCTTCTCTCTCTTCTCTCTCGGCTCTCTCTCTCTCCTCACCTCTCTCCTCGTCTCTCCTCTCGACTCTATCTCTCTCGTCCTCTCTTTCGCTCTTTCCTCTCCCCTCTCTCTCTCTCTCCTCCTCTATCTCTCTCACCTTCCTCCTCCCTATCTTTCTCTCCCCCCTCCATTCTCTCTCTCACCTTGGTCTTATCCCTCAACACCATACTCTCTCCTCTCTCACCCCTTTCTACCCATTCCCTCTCCTCTTCTCCCTCATTCTACCCTTTCTCTCTCCCCCTCCACACCCTCTCCCTCCTCTAGCTTCTGTCTTGTGGTAAAAAAAGAAAAAACAAATGGGTGGCTCAAGGGACGGAAACTCAGGATCTGGTAGACCGAACCAGGGAGGAAAGACCTCTCTCTCCCTCCTCTTGCCCTCTTCTCTCCCTCTCTCTCCCTCACTTCTCCCTCCTCTCCCTCCTCTGCCCTCTCCCTCTCCCTCCCTCTCTCTCTCTCTCTCCCTCTCTCTCTCCTCTCTCTCTCTCCTCTCTTCTCTCTCTCTCTCTCTCTCCCTATATAGGCTTCTCTCTCCCTATATAAGGGCTTCTCTCTCCTTCACCCTTTTTCGCATATTTTCTACCCCTCCCTCGCATTTCTCTCTCTCATAGCCTTTTCCTCTTCCTCCTTCTCTGTCTCTATCCTCTCTTTCACCTCTCTCTCATCTCTCTCTCTCTCTCTCTCTCTCTCTTCTCCCTCTCTCTACCCTATTTCTCTCCCCCCTCACATTTCTCTCTCTTTCTTCCCTCTCTCTCTCCCTCTCTCTCTCTCACTCTCATCCCCTCTCTCTCTCTCTCTCTCTCCCTCTACTCTCGGGGGGTCTCTCTCTCTATAGGCTTCTCTCTCCATCTACCCTTTTTTCTATAATTCTACCCTCCCTCACATTTCTCTCTCTCATAGCCCTTTTCCATCACCCTCCTTTCTCTGTCTCTCTGTCTCTGTCTCTGTCCTCTCTCTCTCTGCTCTCTCTCTCTCTCTCTCTCTAAGGCTCTCTCTCCATCTCCTTTTTTTTCTATATTTCACCCCTCCCTCGCATTTCTCTCCTCATAGCCTTTCACACACCCTCCTTCTATCTCCTCTCTCTCTCTCACTCTCTCTCTCTCTCTCTCTCTCTCTTCCCCTCCTCTCTCTCACTCTCCTCTCTCTCTCTCCTAACTCTCTCCCCTCTCTCCCTCTCTCTACCCTTTTCCTCTCCCCCCTCACATTTCTCTCTCTCACCCTTGGTCTTATCCTCAACCCATACTCTCTCCTCTCGTCTCCTCTTTCTACCGCTTTCCCTCTCCTCTCTCTCCCTCATTCTACCTTCTCTCTCCCCCTCACACCCTCTACCCTCCTCTAAGCCTTCAGTCTGTGGTAAAAAAAGGAAAAAAAAATGGGTGGCTCTTGAGGACAGAAAACAGAGGTTGGTAGACGAACCAGGGAGGAAAGACTGGGAGTTTAGAGCTCCAAAAAAGGGAGGAAGAGTGGGGAAGGAGATAGTAGAAGCTTGGATAAGAAAATGGAGGAGCGATAGCTGAGGAGTGAGCAGGAAGTTGGGAAGTACAGGTCTTGCACGCAGAAAGCTAGGATACAGTGCTTAAAGAGAAACTGCAAAGCCTGAAACCGATAGAGAGACAAAAGACAATTCAGCATGTGAACTCAGCTCAGACAAGGGACGGTAAGCACAACGGAGACAAGCCGTACGCGAAGGCCTATCATAGCCCACGTGGGGCCAGGGAAAAGACAGGAGTACACTAATATCAAAATGACAGGTCCGAAAACAATGAAGGTATCTATATGCAGAGATTCCTAACAGCCACTGCAGTAGCAAGGACAGCTGTCATGAAGGGACAGTTCACTGAAGAATAGAAGTTCCAGATAAGACAGGGACAGAAGGCAAGAACATGTACATTGGAAAGGAAATAAAATGCTCAGAGGAAGCAGATGGAGACTCAGTGGGAGGGAGGAAAGGGCGAGGTCGTGTTTGTGTACGGGCTCCAAGGAAGCCAAGGGGACAACTTTGAAGGAATAAACCAGGAGGAGAAAAAAATGATTGAAGGCATCATGAAAACAATAGTGAGGGCAATGACCCAGGTGACAAATATTCAGAGAATTGGGTGGTTGCGAGTGGAAGGATGAGGCCTGTCAAAGTAATTTTCAATGAAAATATCAAGATCGAACCAGGATTCTGCAAGAGAAAGCAAGACTGAGACAACAGGGGTACCAGAGAGTATACCTCGACCGCGACAGAACACAAGGACTAAAGGACTACACTGAAAGAGAGGTACAGAGACCGCAAGGAGGAAACGAGAGGCAATGACGAAATAGCAGGGACCCAGACCACAGGAGAAGGGCAAACACACCCGCACAGAAATCTCCGCACCAAAAGACTCAACAACGACATTCCCACGCAAATCTGAAGCAACCTATACTACAACCCACTCACTGTACCCTGCCCACCAACCCCATATCACAAAACCTCACGCCAACAGCTGTCCCCCTTAAGGCATTCTGACCCCACGCCCCATCATCACAAACCCCCCTACACCACAGACCCATATAGGCCCCCACCAAGGCTCTCGGCTCCCCAAACCCCATTATTCTTGCATGAACCACAATGATAGGAAAAGAAACTGAAAGTTTTGGGGGGGGGGTGGGGGGGGTAAACAAACGCGGATGGAATAACGAAATAAACATGAGAGTGGAACGAAAGAATCAGTGAAAAATCCCCAGACATCATAGGCAGTCACAGAAACAAACTCGCTGAGACAATAACAGACACAATCTTCCCATGGGATATCAGATCCTGGAGGAAAGATCGAAGGAGTTGAGGGAGGAGGGTTGCACTGCTCCATAAAACACCGTGGGGATTTGAGGAATTGGAAGGCTGACATGATTGGAGAAAGAGACCTACATTGTAGGTACTATTCAGTCCGGAAAACATAAAGAGTCATTGGAGTGAAGTATAACCCACCACAGAACTGCAGGAGGCCAAAGAGGAGTACGAAGAAAACAACAGTGATGGTGGGACACACTGGCTGAAGTGGCAAGATGAGCTCTCTCGAGCAGAGCAAAGTTACTGTATGGGCGAATTTCACCACAGGGAGAGCGACTGGGAAAACTGGGCCACTTGGGGGTCCCGAAACATGGAGAGCCAAGATGATGGATGGTGGTACTGAAAACCTCATGCAACAACATGTCCAGGGACACAACCAGAGAGAGAGGAGGATGAGCCAGCAAGACTGGAAACTTGTGGTTCACCCTGACAGTCAGACGATTGAGGCCATTTCACTTCCGAGAGGCCCCTTGGAGCTAGCGATCTTGTGTGCTGAGTTTTGGTTATATAGTAAGAGTTAACAAGTGGAGAAGGTTACAGGAACTGAAGGGGTCAGCCTAACTTAAAAGGGGGACTACACAGGTATGAGAAACTCCTGCGAGGAGATCCGTGGGACAGAGAAATGGTAGGAAAATCAGTAAAACGAGATGATGGACTATGTGGATACAAAAGGCAAGGAGGCCAGAGGAAAGTTTTTGTTCCCAAGGGAAACAGAAATAATAGAAGGACCAAAACGAGTCCTTGGTTTACCCGAAGGTGTAGGGAGGTCAAAACACTAAGTGCAACAGAGAATGGAAGAAGGTACAGGAGGCAATAGGACACAGGAAAACAAGGAGATTAGGAGAAGAGCCAGAAACGAGTATGCACAGAAAAGGAGGGAGGCCCAGCGACAGTATGAAAACGACATAGCTCGAAAGTCAAATCTGACCCGAAAACTGCTGTATACACACATTAGGAGTAAGACACCAGTCAAGGACCCCGTGTCATAAGGCTGAGGAAAGAAGGTGGAGACTCACAAGAAACGATCAAGAGGTATGTGAGGAGTGTCAACACGAGATTTAAGGAAGTATTTACAGTAGAGACAGGAAGGCCTCTGGGGGACAGACCAGATGGGGACACCAGCAAGGAAACACCACAAGGTTGGACGACCATAATACAGATGAGGAGGAAGGTGAAGGAAAACTGCTAAGGGACTTCGATACCTCATAGGCAATGGACCGACAACATCTCCCTCGTGGGTCCTTAGAGAGGAGCAGATTATGTTGTGCGTGCCACTTTACCACAATCTTCCACACGTCCCTGGAAACTGGGCAACTACCTGAGGTATGGAAGACGGCAAATGTAGTTCCCATTTTTAAAAAAGGAGACAGAAAAGAGGCCCTAAACATAGAGGACCTGTGTCATTGACGTGTATATATGCAAAATTTATGGAGAAGATTATCAGGAGGAGAGTGGAGGAGCACTGGAACGGAACAGGAGTATAAATGCCATCCAGCACGAGATTCACGAAGGCAAATCCTGTGTCACAACCCTTCCTGGAGTTATAGATAAAATAACAGAAGTAAGACAAGAGAGAAAGGGGTGGTTTATGATTGCAATCCTTCTTGGACTGCAAGAAGCCTTTGACACAGTTCCTCACAAGAGATTATGCAGAAGCTAGAGTCATCAGGCGCTATATAACAGAAGGGCACTGCACTGGATCAGAGAATACCTGACAGGAGGCAACAACGAGTCATGGTACTAATGAATGTATCACCAGTGGGCAACCTGTTGACGAGCGGGTCCCACAGGGGACGTCCTAATACCAGTGCTATTTTTGGTAATGTGAACGACATGACGGAAGGGTTAGACACAGAAGTGTCCCTGTTTGCAAATGTTGTAAGTTAATGAGGAGGAATTAAACTGATGGAGGGAACCAGGCATGACTTCAAAGAGACCTGACAGAACTGGATCACCTGGTCCAGCCAAAGGGCTTCTCGAATGTTAATCTCTGCCAAAGCAAAGTCATGAAGATAGGGGAAGGCACAGAAGGACCACAGACAGAGTAAAGGCTAGGTGGCCAAAGACAGCAACCTCACTCAAGGAGAAAGATCATGGGTGAGTATAACCCGAGCATGTCTCCGGAAGCACACATCAATCAGATAACTGCTGCAGCAATATGGGCGCCTGGTTAAACCTGAGAACACATTCCGATACCCTTAGAAAGGAATCATTCAAGACACTGTACTACCGTGTATGTCAGGCCCATACTGGAGTAATGCAGCACCTGTTTGGAAACCCGCACTTGAAAAGCACGTCAAAAACTAGAGAAAGTACAAAGGTTTTGCGACAAGTTAGTTCCAGAGCTAAGGGGAATGTCCTATGAGGAAAGATTAAGGGAATCGGCCTGACCACACTGGAAGACAGGAGGGGGGGGGGGGTGGGGGGTCAGGGGAGACCATGATACCCCCCCCCGAACATATAAAATACTGCGTGGAATAACAAGGTGGACAAAGACAGGGATGTTCCAGGGAGGGGACACAGAAACAAGAGGCCACAATTGGAAGTTGAAGAACACAAATCGTCAGAGAGATAGTAGGAAGTTTGTCTTCAGTCATAGAGTGTGAAGGCAGTGGAATAGCCTAGAAAATGACGTGTGGAAGGCAGGAACCATACACATTTTAAGACTAGGTTTTGATAAAGCTCATGGGAGCGGGAGAGAGAGGGCCTAGTAGCAACCGTGAAGAGGCGGGGCCCAGGAGCTGAGGGAAACTCGCCCCTGCAAACCACAAATAGGTTAGTACAAATAGGTGAGTAAAGACACACATACACACAACACACACAACACACACGAACACACACACTGACACACACACACACACGAACACCCACGACACACACACACACACCACGAAACACACACCACACACACACACACACACACAGGTTAAGAGAAATCAACTGACGATACTGGAGGACAGGAGGATAGAGAGCACATGATAACGTCATGTAAAATATTAAGAAGAATTGACATGATGGATAGGAACAGAATGTTTCAGTGATGGGACACAGTAACAATGTATCAGTGAGGGGACACAGTAACAAAGTTCTTGAGGGTACACATAACAATGATTTCGTGATGGGACCAGTAACAAGTGTTTCAGTGATGGGACACAGTAACAATGTTTCAGTGATGGGACACAGTAACAATGTTTCAGTGATGGGACACAGTAACAATGTTTCAGTGATGGGACACAGTAACAATGGGTCAAAACTGGAAGCTGAAAATTCGGTTGAGTCACTGGATGTTAGGAAATATTTTTCAGTCAAAGATTTTTCAGGAAGTGGAACAATCTGGAGAGTAATATAATAGAGGCAGGATCCAGGCATAGCTTTAACATGAGGTACGATGAAGTTCTTGAACCAGGGAGAGTATGTACTTAGTAATGAACAGCGAATAGATGGGACCAGGAACTGTGACTTGACCATGGAACCACAAATGAAAACTATAAATAGTGAGTAACTGACACTTACACAGGACACAACCTATTACACGGCCACAGTGCAACCACAAACAGGTGAGTAAAGCCAGGCCGACAATAGATTTCCTGAAGTTTCAGCCTATACAAAGCAAAGTGCAGAAAGAGTACAGGATTCAGGGAACAAGGGCTGCAAACCTTACTCATACCGAATACATCCCCTGAGCGCACATATATCAAATAACTGCTGCAGTATATGGGCGACTGACAAATTTGAGAATAACTTTCGACATCTAAGTACTGAGCCATTCACGGCACTATACAGGATGTACATCAGGCCCAAATTAGAGCATGCAGCTCCAGTATAGTACCCACTCTTGAGCAAGCACTTCATAAAATTAGAGAAAGTGCATAAGTTTGCAACAAGACGAGACTAGTGCCGGAACTAAGGGGTATGTCTTACGAGGAGAGCTTAGGGGAACTCAAACTCAACCTGACGACACTGGAAAAAAGGACGTATAAAATACACACTACACAACACACACACACACACACATACATCACACACACACACAAACGCACAACAAATACACACACATACACACACACACACCCACTCACACGCACGACAACAACACTCACACCTTCACCGCACACACACCACACACACCCGACACTCAACATCACACCATACACACACACACATACACACACCACACACGCACACACAACCACACACCACACACATCAACCACACACACACACACACACACAACACACACACACACACAAGACACAACACACAACACACAGCATCACACATAACACAAACACTCACACACACTCACACGCACACACACACACAACACCACACACGCACACACACACACGACACCACACACACACCACACACACACACACACACACACACACTCACACAAACACACACACAATAAGAGAAGAATCACCTCGATCGAAGACCAGGCAGAACATACAAGGGATCTGGACAGCTGGCTGATCCCCTGACATCCAGCAATTGGCTCCTGAGTTTCACTCCACCAAGTGCAAAGTCATGAAGATTGGGGAAGGCAAAGAACACCGCAGACGGAGTACATTCTAGGGGGCCAGAGACTACAAACCTCACTCAAGGAAAAAGATCTTTGGTGAAGTCTAACAGCCAGGCACATCTCCTGAAGCGCCCATCAACCAAATAGACTGCTGCAGCATAAGGGCGCATAAGCAAACCTCCAGAACAGCAATCCGACATCATAAAAAGGAATCATTCAGGACCCTGTACACCGTGTACGTTAGGCCCATATTGGAGTATGCAGCACGTTTGAACCCACACCTAGCCAACACTAAAGAAACTAGAGAAAGTCCCAAAGGTTGCAACAAGCCTAGTCCCAGAGCTAAGAGGTATGCCCTACAAGGAGGGGTTTAAAGGGATCAACCTGACGACACTGGAGGACAGGAGAGATAGGGGGGACAGATAACGCATACAAATACTGAGTGGAATTGACAAGGTGGAAAAAGGGCAGGATTTTCCAGAGATTGGACACAGTAACAAGGGACAAGTTGGAAAGCTGAAGACACGATGAATCCAGGAGAGTAGGAGCATTTCTTCAGCCAGGTAGTCATAAGTGGAATAGTTTGGGAAGCGAAGTAGTGGAGGCAGGATCCATACATTAGCTTTAACAGACAAGGTTGATAAAGCTCAGGCTCAGGGAGAGTGACCTAGTAGCGATCAGTGTGAAGAGGGGGGCCAGGAGCTACGGACTCGACCCCCACAACTTCAAGCAGGTGAGTACCAACTAGGTGGTACACACCAACACACACACAACACACACACACGACACACCGCCCACACAACACACAACACACACACACACACACACACACACACACACACACACACACACACACACACACACACACGAATCCTGTATCAAAAACCTACGGGAGTTTTACGACGAGGTAATGGAAGTAAGGAAGACGAGGGAGGAATGGGTAAATTTCCTTTTCTTGTACTAGCGGAACAGTATTGACAGTACCGGGTAATAGACTGGCACAAATTCTAGCGGAGCAGCAGAGAAACAAGGACAACACTTTAGTAAATGAGGACATACCAGAGAGGAAATGAACAACGAGTGATGTCTGTGAAGAGGTCACCGTACGGATATATGAAAAGAGGGAAGGGGTGTCCATATTGATCGGTACAGAGGCTGGTGCTATTACTTGCATGTGTGAAAAACATAATGGAATGGATATTCAGAGTTATCCCTGTTCGCAGATGATGTGAAACTAATAATGAGAATGAAAGCGGTCATGGACCAGGAAAAGCCGCAAGTTGGTCAGACAAATTACTCTTGGAGTTTAACCCCAGTCATTTTCAAAAACTATGAAATTTAGGAGAGTGCGAAAAAAAGATTGCATACGTAGTACAGGCTAGGGTGGAAAAGACTGCAAATGTCACTCAATATAATATAATTGGTATAATAAACACCTTAGGTGGGTATATACCGAGAATATCACTTGAGGCGCACATTAACCAAATATCTGCTGCAGCAAAGGCTTGCCAGGCAAATCTAAGACTAGAAGTCATTCACGACAATTCACACCGTGTACGTCAGGCCTGTACTGGAATATACAGCGCCAGTATGGAACCCACGCCTTGTCAGGCATGTCAAGAAATTGAAGAAAGTGGAGAGGTTTGCAAAAAGACTAGTCCCAGAGCTAACGAATATGTCCTTTAAAGAGAGTATAAGGGAAGTGAACCTGATGACAATGGAGGACAGTAGACTAAGGGGTGATATGGTAACGTACTACATATTGAGAGGAATTGACAGGGTGAGTAGGGATGATTGTATAGAGAGATTGGAAATAGGAACACGAGATCATAGCTGGAAGTTGAAAACTCAGATGAATTATATGGAAGTTAGAAATTATTTATTAAGTATTAGAACGAATTTGTAGAGATAGTATCTATACATAGGTTCAAGAAGACGAACGATAAGACCCATAATTATAGCCATGAGAGAGTGAACCCGGCAACTTCACATAGGTGGTACACACATACACGAAATTTTCTGGCATGTTTGCTATATTCCCTTAAGAGTATGTCATAGTGAGAAGAGCAGGAGAGATCAGAGGAGAAGGTATGGTGGCAATAGTGGAGCTTCGAAGATTTAGGAAATATGACCATTGGTAACTTCAAGGAAGAGAAGTACAGAAGACTTAATCTGGAGTATAAAGAGAACATCAGAACCGTAACACAAATTCTAGAAATCCCGGCTTATATAGCACGTAAAACTATAGCAAAACTTCTGATGACAAGTGAATTCAATTACAAGAAGTAGACTGGGAGAAGAGGAATCGATATAGAGGGTAAAAAACATGAAGACCAAAACTGAATAGGCAGTAATGGAAGAATTCATAACCTTTATGTCAAAGAAGCCACAAGAGTGAGGGCAGGCGACGGACCACCTCGATTTGGTCTGGGCTACCAGTAGGAACTGGGGACCACAATGCTGACTTTTTATGCTTGTAGAAGTGTGGGGCAGACAACTGAAGAGCTTCTAACAATAAACTAAATTACATAAGAGGAGACTAAGAAGGGATGAGAGACTTATTAACTGGAAACCAGTAGCACAGGGAACCAACAGGACCTCGCTATATATTGCCTGGAGGTTACAACAAGGTCCGTACCTAAGAAGAGGTGTAAAGAGTCATAATGCAGAGAGAGCCTTTGGTTTAACGAGAGTTTCAGAGAAGAGAAAAGAAGATGGAAACGTATGGAAAAAGTACAGAAATCAAGGTACAACAGTAAACAGGAATGCAAGCAGAATAACGAGGAATAATTGTGCAACGATAAGAAGAAAATCTGAACGTCAGTTTGAAAACGCCATAGCACGAAAGGTCAAATCAGAGCCGAAACTAATATAAAAATCACATAAGAAGTAAAATGTCTCTAAAAGTCCAAGTAATAAGGTTTAAGACAGAGGAGGAAGGGAAGGGAGGGAGTGAGGGAGGGAGGGAGGGAGGGAGTGAGGGAGGGAGGGAGGTAGGGGGGGAGGGAAGGAGGGAGGGAGGGAGGGAGGGAGGGAGGGGGGAGGAGGGAGGGGGGGAGGGAGGGAGGGGAGGGAGGAGGGAGGGAGGGAGGGAGGGAGGGGGGTAGGGAGGGAGGGAGGGAGGGGGGAAGTGAGGGAGGGGGGGAGGGGGAGGAGGGGAGGGAAGGGAGGGAGGGGGGGAAAGGGAGGGAGTGGGGAGGGAGGGAGGGAGGGAGTGAGGGAGGGAGGGAGGGAGGGAGGGGGAGGGAGGGAGGGAGGGAGGGAGGGAGAAGGGAGGGAGGGGGGTGAGGGAGGGGGGAGGGAGGGAGGGAGGGAGGGAGGGAGGGATTCTCGTAAAATGAATAAAGAAATTTACAAGGAATTTTAGCAGAAGATTTAGGGAGTTTTTTCACCGAGGAAACCAGAGTGTGAGAGAATGCAGCAATAGTAATGAAACTACGAAAGGTTTGTTAGATACTTCAATAGTCATGGGGTATGACAGCACATCCCACAAATACTTTTGTGAATCTATAGCAATTTTATTTAATATGTTCAGGGGAGAGGGGAAAAATGAAAGAAAACAAATGGAAAAACTGCTAATGTGCAAGGGAAGAGACAAACAGCACTGAAAACCACTAACACTGAAGTATACACTGCACAAAATATTAGAAAAGATAATCAGGAAAGGACATCGTCGAGTATCATAACAGGTTCGGACACACTGCGTTTCTTCCCAGCAAAGTTCCATCCCATTGCTCACTGTCACCAACACAATTTTGAGAAACACACAAGGATAAGATGTAATGTTCTTCAGAGGATCAGTGAACATAATGAACAGAAAACAGAAATGACAAAGGCATATGTTTCAGAACGGGAAAAAGTTGTAAAGAGTGGGATCTTTACTATTTTTAATATTCTTACCCCCCCCCCACACACACACATACACTCACTCACACACACACTAGATGTAGTGGAGGCAGGATCCATACAAAGTTTTAAAAAGGGGTATGATAAAGCTAATGGAGCAGGAAGAAAGACCTAGTAGTGGCCATTAAAGAGGCGGGGCCTGGAGTGTGACTTGACCCCTGCAATCACAACTAGGTGAGTGCAACAAGGTGAGTACTGCTAAAACACGACACCTCAACCACCAATTCAAGTTAGTACACTTAGATGAGTACACACATACACACAGAGGTATAAAAAGCTTATGAGTAGGAAGTTAACCTATAGCGACCAGTGAATGGAGGGGGCCAGATTATGATCGACCCCTACAACCACAATTATTTGAGTACAATTAGGTGGGACTATATAAGTTTGGGACATTTCCATTGGTAAAAGAGTATTAAAAAATATGGGATCCCAGAGAGCAGGAGGAAAAGGGCAGGGAAACCCCCGGTCTGGGAACCTGCAAGTGAAGGATAAAACAAGAGTAGGAAAGGAGGCTAGAGGACAGCAGTTAGCAAGGATATTGGAGGGAAGGGAAAGATATATGTTACCTACACAGGTACTATAAGGTTTGCAGAGAAATCCAGTAATTTGTAGACTGGAGATGTTTTAAATCGTACCCAGATATACAGAGAGGAATGCTAAGGGAAGATGATAGGGTGTGGTCACTCTTCATTCATGGACTTTAGGAAGCCGAGATATGGTATACAAAGAAAGACGACGGGGGCAGAAAAAAAAAATTGCGAATATCATTAAAGAAACAGGAGAGGGGTCATGACCGAGCTGAAAAATTTTTTCAGAGTAGACGGATATTTTAGTGAGTAAAAACCATCAGGTCATTCAGTTTTCAAGATCGACGCAGTGCAAAACAGGATCCTGCAACAGAAACCATGACTAAAGCACTCAGCAAAATTTCAGCGGGAGTATCTTAAACCACGACAGAACACACAAAATGACAGAAAGTAAGAGGGTACAAAGATGAAAGGGGTCAGGAAATGATGTGGCTAGAAACAAACAGGGAAACACAAAACTCAAGGAGGACCAGAAAAACACAACCGCCACAGAACACTCTAAACCCTTTCTACCCCCACTGAAAGGCAAACAAACTTCCCAAAAACAACCAGACCCCTAACATCCCACAACTTCCAGCAAAACCAGATCCTTCACAGCAGCCTCCCATAATAGCCTGCCATCTCACTCACCCACCCCCTACAAACACCCCAGAATACACTGAAAATAACCTGAAGGTATGGTACACCAACTCAGAGGGAACAGTAAATAATTGTGGGGAAATGGAACGAAGTAATCATGGAGGCTCCCCAAACATCATAGTATTCAATAACAAAGCTCATAAGGATAATAGGCATGATTATTTCTAACTAGATATAAGATCCTGTGGAAAAATAGGGGGAAAAACGAGGGGGGGAAGAGGAGTTGCAATGCTTGTCAAAAACCAGTGAAACTTTGAGTAATTTGAAGTAATGGACAGAGGGGAAGGGACTGCATAGTAGGAACACTTAAGACTGGAAGCCCCAGGCAGTGATAGCAGTGATTCTCAACCACCACAGAAAACGTCAAGAGCATAATGAGATCAATGGTGAAAACTCTTCCCGAGGTGGTCAGAAGGGCCCATAGGGGTTTAGGGCAAAGTAGCTATTTGTGGGTGATTTCAATCACAAAGAGATTGATTGGTAAAACCTGGAGCCACATCGGGGACCAGACACGTGGAGGGCTAAGACGATGGATAATAGTATCGGAAACCTCATGCATCAACATGATAAGGACACTCCCAAAGAGAGAAAGATGATAAAGCAGCAAGGCTGGATCTCGTATTCACCATGAGAAGTTCAGACTTTGGGGGATATCATAAAATAAAAGGGCCACTTAGAACTGGTGATCGTGTGGTTCTGAGCTTCGAATACATTGTAAAATTTAACAGAGGAGAGAGAAGCAGCACAAGAAAGATGGGAGAAGCCAAACTACAATAGAGGGGATTTAAACAGACATGAGGCATTTATTGCATGATGTAAAGTGGGAATGAGAGCAGGAAGGAAACACAGAAATGAAATAATGGAATACATGACAAGTGGTGACCTGTACATAGCTCAGTGAGGACGTAAACTAGTGTACTCTCTATGGACTGGAACCAAGATGCCCTCCATTGAGAAACTTTACCAGGAGCTAAGGGGAATTGAGGGTAGGGAAGCTAGAGACCCCGGCGATTAACGAGGAAAACAAGGGGATTCGTAGTAGTCCTCCTGTTGTGAATCCTCAGGTCAAGAAGGGAACCTGGGGAGTGGCCGGGCAGCATGGAACAAAGTTGAAGATCAAGAAGACGAATGGAGAGGCATAAACGATGAAGAAGAAAGAGGGCTGCTGTGGGAAACTGTTGTGGAAACATCGAACTCATTCTCCGTGCTACCCCATGAATGTGAGTCGACTATGGGAACATCATGACGAAAGACACTAAGGACGGTAAAAAAATTGTTTTGTTGGGGATAAACCAGGTTAGGTATATGGATAGGGCCTTCTGCATGTAAGACTGGAGCAGGGAGACAGAGGGTTTGCTTTCCTGGGGCTGGGATGGAGGATATTGTTAGCTGGCTTGATATTTATAAACGGTAATGGGGTCAATCCTGTTATCTGTCTCAGTGCTGTGGGCAATGAAAGTAGGCAAGCTAGGAGTGAGGATTTAGTTAGAAGGTACAGGACAGCAATAAACATAATTAGGAAGGAAGGAGTACCCTGTCATATGTGGCGTTTTTGCCAAGAAGGGGTGTTGGAAATGAATGGTTGTCCAGAGCAATTGGTATTAATTGTGGGTGGATAAACACTGTAAGGATAATGCAGTACCCTTCATTGACAACAGGGACCACTTCTAAGGGCCCAAATGACATGTATGCCAGGGATTGGGTTCACTTATCCAGGGCAGGTGGGGTTTTTTTGCCCAACTCAGTTGAGGGGGTTGTTAGGACTTTAAACTAGGATTAGTTAGAGGTATGTGTTTATGGATATAATGAGTAAAGGATATATTGACTTAGGGCTTTGATATTATGAATCTTAATAATAACGGTCGTGGAGTAACACTGGGTATTATGACAATTACAGAAATTGTGTAAAAGTAAAAGTGATAGGAAAAAGGTGCAGAAGAAAAAACATATTATTGAATTTTATGCTAACAGTCGAAGTGCAAGAAATAAGATTAATGAATTATGTTTGATAGAGTGTGCTGGGAACTTTGTTGTCATTGGGAATAACTGAAACATGGGGTGATTTAAAGAGTCGGGATATGACTGCTGAGTGTAATATTCAGGGATATAAGTTGTTCTATGTGGACAGATATAATGGAAAGGGGGAGGAGTTGCATTATATGTTCGAGAAAAGATAAAGTGTTGCATAAAAACAGGTATAAAAATAGATGGATTAGTAACAGAATCTGTTTGGGTAGAGTTTGTAGAAGGCCAAAAAAAAAAGTAATTCTAGGTGTATATACCGACCTCCAGGCTTGGATCACGATAGAGGGGAGGACTTCTTTGGACGAAATTGTTAGGGGCTCCAAACACAATAACATAGTGATAGTAGGGGATTTTAACTTTTGGGCAAATTGACTGGACTTCTTTGACCGGTAATCTGGAGTCCCTGTGACTTTATGGAAGTAGTTCAGGGGGACTGTTTTCTGAAGCAGTGTGTAACAGAGCCTACCCGGGGCAATAATTTGCTAGACCTAGTCTTGTCAAATTTAAAAAAAAAACCTCGTAAATAATCTGGAGATCACTGAAGAGCTTGGCGCAAGTGATCACAAATCCATCACTTTTAGCATTAACTGGGAATTTCAGAGTAATGATAATACGGTAAAATTCCCTGATTTTCGTTATGCCCATTATAATTGACTTAGGGGAAAACCTTCAAATCTCGATTGGGGTTATCTAGCTAATGTTTTTTATTGGCAAAGGATCATACTTACGATTATTAAAGGATCTGCGTTTTTTTATTTTCTTAATAATGCACAACGTTGTCCCGAGGGCTGAGAAGGGTTGTTGAGGTGGTTCGGACATGTAGAAAAGAATGGAGCGAAACAGAGTGACTTGAAGAGTGTATCAGTCTGTAGTGGAAGGAAGGGGGGTAGGGGTCGGCCTAGGAAAGGTTGGAGGGGGGGGGTAAAGGAGGTTTTTTTGTGCGAGGGGCTTGGATTCCAGCAAGCATTTCGTAAGCGTGTTTGATAGGAGTGAAGGGAGACAAATGGTTTTTAATACTTGACGTGCTGTTGGAGTGAGAGCAAAGTAACATTTATGAAGGGGTTTAGGGAAACCGGCAGGCTGGACTTGAGTCCTGGAGATGGGAAGTACAGTGCCTGCACTCTGAAGGAGGGGTGTTAATGTTGCAGTTTAAAACTGTAGTGTAAGCACCCTTCTGGCAAGACAGTGATGGAGTGAATGATGGTAAATTTTTTTCTTTTTCGGGCCACCCTGCCTTGTGGGAATCGCCAGTGTGATAATAAAAAATAATGCAAAACGTGCTCAGAGTATATGCATTCCCCAGAGAGAAATTAGTCTAATAATAAGATCCCAAATGGGGAGAAAAGGGGAAATTTTAAAAGGCGTATTCAAAAGAGGAGGGGTTTAACCTTACTGACCAATATGTTCAACTTAAAAGAGAAGTAAAAAAGGGATTAGAAAGACTAAACGTGACTACGAAATTAGAGTTGCCAATAAACCCAAAGACTAATCCAAAAGGGTTCTTTCAAGTGTATAGGACGAAGGTAAAGGGAAAAAGTAGGACCTCTGAAAATTGAAAATGGACAGCTGACGGATAACAAACGGGAAATGTAATAAAGTTGGTAGAATTTACCGACAATATGAAAAGTAAAAGGACACAAGTGCAACAATGTGACATTTATTGTGGCAACGTTTCGCTCTCCAGGAGCTTTATCAAGCCATTAAAAAACAATACATGGCCCAAGAGGGTATATAAAGGCTCAGAGTGAGGTGAATACTAGTGAGGTACCATTTCGATGTTCACTAGTTGAGTAGTAGTAGTTAGTTTTAGTAGTGACAAAAGTAAATAACAATATGGTTAGGAGCAATTAATTCGTACATGAGTAAAAGGATAAAAAAAAGCTATTACTTTGGGTAACAATAAAAATAGGTTGGACAAATATAGACGGAATAAGGCAGCTTGTTTCAGTGTTCACTCTCTGTGCTTTGTGTAGTATAAAAGGAGAGACTATGTGATGGCAGGGTTTACTGTTTTCAGGAGGATTCTTGCTAAGACTTCGGAGATGGTGAAGCTGCCGTTGTTTTGTTTAATTGTATTCGAAATAGCGATCATGTGCTGATTCAAGGCACTTGCGTGTGCGGAAATTAGTTTCTTTTATCACTAATTGGGCGTCTCTGAATTTCATAAGATGATTGGTGGAATTTCGGTGTTGTACACAGGCGTTGTTTTTAAATTGTCATTCCTACATGCGTATATGTGTTCATTGAGGCGGGGTCGAGGGTTTTCTTGCTGTTTCCACCTACGTAGATCTTGTCACAGCCTCCACAGGTATAGTGTAAACTCCTGCATTGACTGTTCGTGGTGCTTGGGTTTTGGGCCTGGTTAGACCTTTATTGAAGTGGTAGAAGCGATGGCGACTCTGGTGTTAAACTTGTGAAAGTACTTTTGAGACGTTAGTGCAAACCGGCTGTTGGGAAGAATTATAACTTTGTTGGAGCGGTGTTGATGCGTGGAGAATTGATGATCTGAAGAGCTCTTTTCTTGCAGTCTTTGATGAAAAAAGAAAGGAAATTGTAACTCAGTGAATGTTTGGTGGGAAAGTAAGTACATTCCTCCCCAAAAAAATCAGGACTACAAATTCGGTATGTTTCTTGGGAAACCCCCGATGAGATCCCCTTTTTTTTTGGGTCTTGGTACCCGGCCTGAAATTGAAGGTGTGAGATCATTTTTATTGGGGGGTTTTTCCGAAAAACTTAAAATCTTAGGTTGTTGTCTATTTTGGAATGAGGACCCCGGGGAAAAAGGAAGCTTGCCCTTGGGAAATCTTTTTTCCCTAGTGTAAACTGAATCGCGGGTTCAACTGCGTTGGGGCCTTCCCTGAAAAATTCCCGTACATCAAAACGTTTTGGAGTTATTACGAGGACATCGCCACGTAAGGGGAAACCAGGGGACGCTTAAAGGGGATGTTTTTTGGGCGAAGTGTTGGGGATCTGGGTGTTCCATGTAAAATTGGGGCTAGGACGGCCTTTTTGGGGGGCCCCCCTTTTCCCTTTCCCTTTAGGTTTTTTTTGTAGAGCGGGTTATTGGGGAAAAAAACAGTTGAAGTTAACACAGATTTTAAATAAAGGGCAACAAAATCCCCGGGGTGGGTTTAAAGGAAGATTAAGGCCCTGGTTTGGCTTTACGTCGTAAACCCGATGGCTTTCTTGGAAAAGGTACTTTTTGTAAAAGGGGAAGTACATCCAAACGCTTGGGTTTCTTTTTACGGAGGGAGGGGTTTAACGGATGCGGTTGAAAAGGGTTTCGCCTGAGTTTTTTTGATGACGGGGCGGGTTTGCTTGGCAAGAACTCCGGCTATTTGTGTGGGCCCCGGCCTATTCCTGAGTGTTTGGGTCTGAAGGAATATTGTGTTTAAGGGTTTTGGGGTAAACCTTTCATGTGTGCGGGGTTTGGGGTTGTTTGGTAAAAAAGTGGGAAGTTTTTTCCCCTTCTTCTAGGGGTTTTTGAGAAAATTTGTCGGGGTTTTTGTATAGAAAGTTTTTGGTGAGCGTCTCCCACTGTTGGTGTGTTTGGGTTCGAAATTATAAGGATCATTCAAAAGGCCCCATTTTTTTAGTGTTGAGTAAATGGTGTTGAGTATGACAAACCCCAAACCCCCTTTTGTGGGGCGGGGGTGCCCAAATAATTTTGGGGGTGGGTTGGCGAGGCCCTTAAAGGGCAGTGTGTATTTTCTGGGAAGATTAGAAGAAGAAGGTTCACATAAAGCGCGGTGAGTGAACCTTCTTCTTTTTAATCTTTAGAAGATACATCATCCCCTTAAGGCCTCGCCAACGCCCCCAATTTTTCTTCCCCAAACCCCCCGAAAAAGGGGGTGGATCGTCATACTCAACACCAGGACTACAACACAAAAAATGTTGGCCTTTTGAATGATCAATCTACAACGAACCCATCACCATTTAAACGTGGGGGGACGCTCACCAAAGCCCTTTCTATAAAAAAACCCAAGAAAAAATACTAAAAAGAAAATAGAAAAAGGGGAAAGAAACTTCTGAAACTTGTTCCCAAAGAAACCCCCTAAACCCACACATTTTGGGGTTTACCCAAGACCCAAAACACAAATTTCCTCTGGGAACCAATCACTTCGGGAATAGGCAGTGTCCCCCCCAGCTGGGCCGGAGTTCTTCCCAAAGGGGCATCTTTCCTGCCTTCTGGGGCCCAAATCACCCCCGTTTCATCTTAAACCTCAGGCAAACCTTCTCAACCGCATCCGAACCTCCCCAATCCGAACAAGAAACTAAGCAGTTGGGAAATGTGATTTCCCCTTTTAAACAAAAGTCCCCTTCCCCAAAAAAGCCATCAAAGGTTCTACGACGAAATTGAAACCCCGGTCCCTTAACCCTTCCCTTTTACCCCCCGGAGATTTTGTTGACTTGTTTGGGAACTCTGTTTTTTAATTTTAAACTTTTTTTTCCCCTTCAAAACAAGCTCTACAAACAAACCCAAGGGGCAGGGGAAGGGGGCCCCCCAAAAGTCCCGCCCTAGCCAACTTTTTTCAGGGGAACACCTAGAGTCCAAACACTTCCCCAAAAAATATCCCTTAAAGGGGGGTCACTTGGGGGGGTTTTACTTTTACGGGGAAAGTTTGGCCTGGGAAATAACCCCAAAAAACGTTTTTGATGTACGGGATCTTCGGCAAGGCTAAACGCATTTTGAACCAGCGTTTCATTTACACTAGAAGAAGAGCCCAATGAAAAGCTCCCTTTTCCCTCGCCCTCCTCATTCAAAAAGTAGACAACAACCCTAAGATTTCAAGTTTTTTCCGGGAAAACCCACCAAAAAAAATGATCTCAACACTTCTTTTCCCAGTCAAAGATACCAAGACCAAAAGAGGCATCATCGGGGGGTTTTTTTCCAAAAAAGGCATACCAAAATTTGTAGTCCGAGTTTCTTGAAAGAGGGAAAGTCTTAAATTTACCAAACATTCACTGAGTTACAATTTCCTTCTTTTTTCATCAAAACTGCAAGAAAAGAGCTCTTCGATCATCAATTCTCCCCGCAATCAAAAACCGCTCCCAACAAAATTATAATTCTTCCCCCAAAAGCCAGGTTGCACTAAAAAGTCTCAAAAGTACTTTCACAAGCTTAAAACCCGAGCCCCCCAATCCCCTTTTACCACTTAATAAAGGATCTAACCCCGGCAAAACCGCACCAAGAACCAGGGCCATGCAGGAAGGGGGCCCCCAAAACCTGTGGAGGCTGTTTACAAGATCAAAGTAAGGGGAAAAAAGCAAGAAACCCCCGACCCCCGCCTCCCAAAGAAACAATATACGCATGTTTTGGGGAAAGCCAAATTTAAAAAACGCCCGTGTACAACACCGAAATTTCCCCCCAATCATCTTATGAAATTCAGAGACCCCAATTAAATGGGGGTTTAAAAAAACTAATTTTTCCCCACACGCAAATGCCTTGGAAAACAGCACTTTTACGCTATTTGAATTTCCCAAAAAAACTAAACAACGGCCGTTCACCATTCCGAAAAATCCCTTTGCAAGAAAACCTCCTTTAAAACAGTTTAAACCCCCGCCATCCCCATAGTTCCTTTTTCCCCGTTTTACTACACAAAGCACAGAGAGTGAACACTGAAACAACTGCCTTTTTTCCAGTCTTTATTTTTTCCAAAAAATATTTTTGTTAAACCCCAAATAATAGTTTTATATTTCCTTTTTTCTCATGTACGAATTAATTGGGTTCCCCTATTTTATTTCTTTTGTCACTTTCTATACTACCTACTCAAAAAAGAACATCGAAAAAGGGACCTCACTAGTAAAAAACCCCCACTCGAGCCTTTTTTTTACCCTTGTGTCCCTGTTTTTTTTTTTTTAAAGGTTGATAAAGCCCTGGAGAGCGGAAAAGGGTTTCCACAATAAATGGCCCCATTAAATTGCAATTTTTGTCCTTTTAAATTTTTCAAACTTGGGAAAAGCGTTCTCTGTTTAAAGACATTTTTTCTTTGTCAGATTTTGCACAGGAAGCCTTTAATGAATTTCCCAAAATTAAAAAGGTATTAGTTCCCGGTGAACTCATTTTTTAATAATAATTTTCTGTTTACGAGGGACATGGCTATCAAACAGATAGAGAAAATGAAGGAAAATAAGTCCCCGGGGCCCGGAAAGAGGAAAGTTTTCCGGGTAAATTAAAGAATACAAGGGGTGGAAAATTAGTCAGGGCCCCTTAATGAGTGTGTTTAAATGCGTCCCCTTTTTTGGGGAGTGCCAGAAAATGTGGAAGATGGCTAATGTTTGGTTTTCCCCAAATTTAAAACAGGGGTTTAAATCCATTCCTTCAAATTACCCTCCAATACGCCGCGTCTATAGTAGGCAAAAAATTTGAATAAAATTTTAGCTGACTTTTTTAGAATTCACCTTTAAGAGCATAATTTTTTTTTTATTTAATGAAACTCAGCATGGGTTCCCCTAGAAAGTCGTTCCCGCCTGACAAATTTTTCTGGCGTTTTCAGGAAAGGAAAAATTTAAACATGGATTTTGGGCATTTGGGTTTTCCACAGAAAGCAGAGAGTTTCCTTAAAGGGGGGCAAATTAATGGGGATTATCACTGTGGATTCCCACAGGCCCCTCTGTTGTTCATAATTTACATCAATGACCTTGATGAAGGAATTACAAGTGACATGAGCAAATTTGCCTATGATACAAAAACAAGCCGTATGATTCATTCTGAGGAGGATACCAATGAACTCCAGGAGGATTTGGACAAATTAATGTCTTGGTGTGAAAAATGGCAGATGAAGTTCAATGTGGGTAGTGAAAATAACCCTCGAAGCTATAATCTAGGTGAAGTAGAGCTTGATCATACTGAATGTGAAAAAGACTTGGGAGTCATGGAAAGCAGAAATCTAAAGCCAAGACAGCAGTGCCTAAGTTTGCACAACAAGGATAATAGATTACTAGGATTTATTTCAAGAAGTATAAGTAACAGAAGTCCAAAAGTTATTTTACGGCTCTATACATAACTAGTGAGGCCTCATTTAGATTATGCCGCTCAGTTTTGGTTTCTTTACTACAGGATGGATAGAGACTCGTTCGAGAACATACAGAGAAGAACGACTAAAATGATTTACTGTGTAAGGAATCTTCCCTATGAAGATAGGCTTAGAGCATTGAATTTCCACTCTCTGGAGAGACGTAGAATGAGGGGAGATATCCTCGAGGTGTATAAGTACTGACGGTGTCGAACCAGGTAAGAATCAGAAATAATAGATCTAAGTTAGATAAATTTAGATTTAGAAAGGACATCGGTATGTACTGGTTTTCAGAGTTGTGTATGTGTGGAACGGTCTTCCGAGTAGGGTGATCGAGGCTAGACCTTGGGCAGCTTTAAAAAGAGATTGGACAAATATATGAGTGGGAGGGGCTGGGTTTGATTGGTGTCGTTGGTACGGGAGTAAATTCTTGGTTAGTTTAGGGTAGTGGTGGTTTTGATAAGGCCAGTAGGCCTTCTGCAGTGTTCCTCCATTTTTATGTTCTTATGTTCTTACAACAAAGTGCAGGGAGACAAAGGAGATATTCAAACCCAATGGACCAAAAGGGGACCTTGACTCACCCGCAGATGTACAGAGGCCAGTGCCAAGTGTTTTAGAGCATGGAAAATGTATAGAAGACAAAGGACCCAGGAAAATAAGGAGATGAGCCAAAGAGCCAGAAACGAATATGGAATGATAAGGAAAGAGGCCCAGCGGCAATACAAGAATAAAAACATCGAAAGCCTCATGTGGCCCAAAGCTGTTGTACAGCCACAACAGGAAGAAAATATCTGTAAAAATCAGATAATCAGGCTGGTGAATGAAGGAGGGAAGATCACAAAAAACGACCAGAAAGTATGTGAGGAGCTCAACTCGAGATTTAAGTATCTTCAGTGGAAACAGAAAGACTTCCAGCAAACCAGGATGGTAGGGTACACTAACAAGTGCTGGACACAACACACAACCGAGGAGGAGGTGAAGAGACTGTTAAGAGAACTAGATATCTCTCCATGGGTCATGAAAGTGAGAGCAGAGGCACTGTGAGTGACACTAACAGCAATCTTCAACATATCTATCGTAACAGTGCAACTACTTGTGGTATGGAAGACAGCAAATATAGTTCCAGTTTTAAGAAAAGAGAGAGACAGGTAGCATTAAACTACAGACAAGTGTCACCGACGCGTGTAGTATGCAAAGTCATGGAGAAGCTTATCAGAAGAATAATGGAGCACCTAGACAAGAATGAGCTTATACACGATAACCAGCACCGAGAGATAGGGGTAGATAGATTGCATTTTCTTGATCTCATAGAAGACCATCGACACAGTTCTGCACAAGAGAGTAATGCAAACGGTAGAGGAGAAGGCATGAATAACAGGTGAGGCACTGCAATAGATCAGGGAATATCTGACAAGAAGGAAAGAAGTGATGGTACGTGACGAATTGTCAGAGTAGGCGCATGCGACGAGCGGAATTCCAGAAGGGTCAGTCCTAGAGACAGTGCTGTTTAGGTATATGTGAACAACGTGACTGAAGGGATACATTCAGAGGTGTCCTTTATTTGCAGCCGTGGTGAGGCTAATGCGGAGAATTCAAACGGATAAGGATCAAGTAGGACTACAAATCGATCTGGACAGGCTGCAAACCTAGTCCAACAAATGACTTCTGGAATTTAATCCCACCAGTTGCAAAATTATGAAGATTGGGGAAAGTCAAAGAAGACCGCAGACGGAGTACATACTAGGAGGCCAAGGCTACAAACCTTAGCCAAGGAAAAGGGTCTTTGGGTGAGTATCATTCCGAGCACATCTGAGGAGCAAATAAACTAAATAATTGCTGCAGCATATGGACACCTGGCAAACTTAAGAATAGCTATTCGACACCCAAATACCGAGTTATTCAAGACAATGTAAACCGTGTACGTCAGGCCCATATTGGAGTACACAGTACCAGTATGGAAGCCACACCTTTTCAACCAAGTCTAGCAACTAGAGAAAGTGCAAACGTTTGCAACAAGACTAGGAGCTAAGGGTTATGTCCTATGAACAGAGGTTAAGGTAAATCAGCCTGACGACACTGGAGGACAAGAGGAATAGGGGTGGAGTAATAACATATAAATTACACAGAGGAATTAACAAAGTGGATAGGGACAGGATGTTGAGGATGTGGGACACAGCAACAAAAGGTCACAACTGTAAATTGAAAACTCATATGTGTCGCAGGGATGTTAGGAAGTTTTTCTACAGCCATAGATTTTTTAGGAAGTCGAATACTCTGGACATTGATGTAGTGGAGGCAGGAACCATACATAGCTTTGAGAAGAAGTAAAAAAAAACTGTTAGAGCAGGGAGAGACAGTGGACTTGTTGACGATCAGCGAAGAGGCGGTGCCAGGAGCTATGACTCGAACCCCTGCAACCGCAAATAAATGAGAACAAATAAGTGAGTACATACACACACACACACACACACACACACACACACACACACACACACACACACACACACACACACACACATACACACATACACACACACACACACACACACACACACATACACACACACACACACACACACAAACCAGGGAGTAAGTTTTTTTGCTCGCTGTGGAGAGTGGCAAATGTTAAGAATAGTGAAATGGGAAACCAGAGACCAAATAAGTGGACTGGACGAGGGAAATGGTGATGGCTTGGTCAGACACATGATGGATGAAGAGTTAACAAAAAAATTCTCGATTTTTGCATGGAGATCTTGGATAAACTTTAGAGAATATTAGAAAAAGGAAAGGCACAAGAGAAAGGGTTTATACTTGTAAGGAAATGGTGCAATGCCTTGAAGATCATCTCAAATAGATGAGCTCAGGACTTGAGGAGATCAAATGCAGGAGTTATGAGAGGGGGAGAGTATCAAGTAAAACAGATACAGAGCTAGAAGGGAGAGCAGAAGGGGCAAGGAAGAATTTGTTCAAATACTCTCGATTATTAACTGAGAGATGAATATGATATGGAGATCAGCAAAGTAAGTAATAAAAGATAATGAGCTTTGAGTGTAAAGGAACTGAGAAGAAGAAACTAGTTGCCCTTGTATTTCCATGGTCTCCAGGAGGCTGAAGGAATGAGATAATGGCAGCGGATGAAAGGAAAATTCATAACATCATTGAACGTATAAGTGTTGAGTGAAATACGACTGGTCAAATTGACATTTGCATCTAAAATGGCACGAAATCAGATTCTGAGAGAGAAACCAGTGTAGTGGGGTATTGACAGATATCATTGAGCGCACCTCGACCAGAGCAGAACATTGTGGAAGACGTACCAGTTGAGGAAGAGAGTAAGAGGGACGAAGACAGGTCAGGTAACCAGTGAACACAGTGACAGGTGCAGATGTTTTGTCTCCAGGGGTCACCATGTTCAGCCCCACCGTGTGGAAAGCCTCATGGGTAACACCAAGTTGCGACACATATAATACCTCAAACACACTTCTCCATCTCACGCAAAGACAAAAACTCGTAACAAACCATAACCTACTCCCTCCTACACATACTCATCTGTGCCTTCAGGATACTTTCGAACAGCTTTCCTCTATCTGCTCCCCATCCACCATCACCCACATCCATATTCTCACCCAGTTACATTGTAATATCCATCCACCTCTACATCCAGCCCTAACTATCACACCCTATATTCACCCTTCCCTATACCCACCCCACCCCTGATACATGAAGATGAACCAGAAGAACAAGACCCCCAGTTACGTGAGATCAAAAATAGAAAGTAAACTGAAAGTGTAGGATTAAATGCAGATGGAAAAACAAATAAGAGCGACGAATGGAACGCGTAATAGTGGAGACTTTCGTAGACATTGTTGTAGGGAGACAGTGTTGCCAGAAGTATATCGAATTACGAGACAGGACAGAGGAAACATAGCAAGTTGGGTAAGTCGTGCTGGACATCAGGAACCAGTGCCTTTTTGAGTAATTGAAAGGAAAAAATGGCAAGGGAAGGGGGGGGGTTGAGTGATTACTTAAAGAGACACTCAGTACTGGAGGACACAAGGTGATTATAGCAGTGATGTACAACTCACTACTCAACAGCAGTAGATCAAGACAGGAATGTGAAGGCAACAACGGGGCAATAGTAGACACAATGTCAGAGGTAACTAAGACAGCCCACATGGGAAATGAAAAACTGCTGATCACGGGTGACATTAATAATAAGGAAATAGATTGGAAAGTCTGCAGACACTTGAAGGACGACAAACCCGGCCAGCCAAACTGTTGGAGGTGGCAGTGAAAATTTCATGTATCATCATGTGAGGGAGATTGGTAGTGACGAAACAGAGAGGTCTGACCATGTGTTCATACTAAGTGACTCTGATATAGGGGGACACACACATGTACACTCATAAATACAATCTCACACACACAAAAATACACACACATACGCATACACTACCTACAATAATATATTCCTCACCTTTTTCAACGACATTTTGGCCAAGAGAAAGAAATTTGGCCACCACAAGCCAACAAAAGCCTCAGAGAATTATACCTGAATACAAACAGAATATCGAACATGTGACGAACTGAAAAAGTGAATAAAAAAGAAACACTAAACTCGGACATCATAGCGCCTACAGAGATGATATTGACTGAAATGGTAATATATGCATTTTTTCAGTAGCATACTAATGTGGATAGAAAGAAAGAATAGGGAAGGTGAGGAGAGGCACTGTAATCAGAAATATGTGCAAATGCACTTCTGAAGAAATGAGAGGAACAGAATCGAGTCAAATGATTATGTCGTTGGTATAATCAAGACTAGAGATTCGACAGTAGAAGTAGTAGTAGCAGAGCACAGGTTGAGATCAATGTGGAAGCAACAACAATATTTAACATAATTAAAGCGAACTTACCATTCTTAAGCGGTCACTTTCACAAAAATATTTACTGGGAGAACTTGAGCCCATGAAAGGAGCCAGAAACAAAATGCAAGCAAGCACACGTTATAAACAAGGGAGAATCAAGCAAGCGCTAAAAACAAGACACATAAGCACGCACTGTAAATATGAGGCACACAAGGATACATGTATTGTGAACAACAGATGCAAAACAAGCTTCTGAAAAAGACACTGAGCACGTACCAAAGAAAATGGATCCACAAATATTCTCTGCAAACAAGAAAATTCCAAACATGCACTGTAAATGAGAGATAACCAAGCATGCATTACAGACAAGGTTTAATTAAATAACATGCACTGTAAGCGAGACACAAGCAGACACTATAGAAAAGATATGCACTGTACAATAGACAATTAGTCAACAGAACGGCATGACAAAGCCGTCAAGCCACACTAAAATGTCGCATTAGTTGCACTTGTGTCTTTTACCTAACATAAGACAACCGTCACATACTGTTATTATGCAACACCAAAACATGCTCTGAACACTCCCAAGCTCGCGTTGTAAATAGGAAACTCCCAGTCATGCAATGTAACCGAAAGACAAAAGAAGGTACCTCAAACAAGAGTCAACTTGGCACTCTTCATCAATAAGAGACACCCAAATATAGCATTTTTAAATTAGCATTCACTGAAGCTGACACTATAAACACTTCCTCAGCCAACATACTCTAAACGTACACTGAATATATTATACACTCATTCATGAATTAGTAAATAATATAAACAAGCATAAGTCATCAACAATGTACACTCACACAGGTACGGTAAAAAAATACTTTCAGTTTAAGCTGAGAATACTATCCATCCAAGCATGTTATGGAATAGACTGTTACGGCATATTGTAAGTGTGTGTAGCACAGGCCTTTGCGTATCTTACGTAAGTTCATGCCACGTACGCAGCATAATACAGTGTGTGTGCTTGTACGTTCGTTCATCGTCCATTCATCGTGGTCGTAGTGTGGGTGTTGTAAAGGGTGTGCAAGAGTCGTTTTCGTATTTGGTTTTTGCTCTTCAGTCAGAGATCAAGAGGCTGAACCAGGAGGGAATACCGAACTAAAGGCTCAGAGTTGAACTCGAATAGCTGACAACCTCTTTTCCCTTGTTCCATTATTCTATTCATTTCTCGATCACCAGTTAAACTAACTGATTCACTCACTTCTTTCCTCCTCCATCGTCTTCCCTTCTCGGTCAACTATCTTCATGGCTACCCATACCTCTTTACCCTTGCTTTATCATCCTACCTATTTTGGTCACTCTTTCCATTCCTTGACGCTTTTAACTACTACATCGTCACCACACCTACTTTTCTTCCCACCCTACCCACAGTAACGTACCCATGTAATGTACTCGCCCCGCCATTCTCCTTATCCTTCCGCCATCTTCCATCCTACAAACTTCACCCAGCACCTCCTGGTTGACGGGAGTTGGAAGCAACTTTTTCTCCTCTCTCCCTCCATTCATACAATAATTTATTACCCCTTGTACCCAGCAAACAAGTTCAGACAACATTGCCTCTCCATCACCATCTCCACAACTCGTCACCTGTACCATCATCAGCACCACTCGTCACCTGTACCATCATCTGCACCACTCTTCACCTGTAGCATCACCTCATCGCACCACCACTTTCACCACTCATCTCTTGCACCATTACCTCAACATCAACATTTAAGTACTCTTTTACTGCTTCATTAACTCACAATGACCTTAACTCATACGCCTATCGTTAACAGTTTATATGATACGAGGAAAGTTTTCATATCACGTAAATATTTTAAACGAGACAGGATTCCGTCTCTTGATTATTTACAAGCTACTTATTAACTGAAACCTGCCTCAGGCTGGTACGTCTCACTTTATCCTTCTAGTATAACTCACTCGCCCACTTCCGACACCATAATTATGATTTATAACGTAGTTAAGGGCTATTTTCACGTATTATTATCATATAATTTAGCGAATACGCCTAGTCCTCGAAAGTAGAGGCGATCTTAGATTAAGTGTAGAACCTTTCATCTCTTGGTTCTCAGTGGTGGAGAGGTGTCTTATAGGTACCAATTTTATTTTTTTAAAGAAAGTCACAAGCTCTTTCATTATTTTTTTTAATTATCACACTGGCCGATTCCCACCAAGGCAGGGTGGCCCGAAAAAGAAAAACTTTCACCATCATTCACTCCATCACTGTCTTGCCAGAAGGGTGCTTTACAGTACAGTTTTTAAACTGCAACATTAACATCCCTCTTTTATATGATAGCTATATTTACCTTTATAGGAGAGAAGCCTAAGATCTTCTTGGAATAAAATTATGTGAAGGGCACATATTACGAACACATGACTATTTATGGCCTGCACATCTCGTAATGCGATAATCAATAGTGGAACAAGACAGCAGAGCATTTCCTTCACCAAAGAAGCAAGCTGGTATTTACAATATGTACACTATTTACACTATGTACAGTAATGTAAGAGAAAGCATACAACACAGTGGTCACAGAGGAAACATGCAAGAACCCGATACGGAGCACTGTGAGCAACCAGCAGCCCAGACAAGTCTGCCAAAACTCGTGTCACAAGTGAAATACTTGTTTTACAGCTCTGGCAAGCTTGTCTGTGATTGGCCGATGAACCGAGATATTAATATAATGACGGGGCTCCTATTAGATCGTTAACCCTTAGCACCTGATTCGCTGGTCGGGAGGCAGCCTATATGAAAGTTTCACATACGCTAATAAATTGTAACATGCTCGTAGCATGCAACAGCTTTGTGAGAATGTGAAGTGGCGGGGAGTGGACCGGTGTCAATCATAGGTGTTGTCTCCTCAATAAACGCGGAGATGGCTTAAATTCTTTCAGATAAATGAGATGGAGAGAGAATGGTGGACAGCTGAGGGAGCAACTGTACTTGGGGGCGCGGATGAACCTCTGTAACAGTATCAGATGCATTTCGAGGTAAAGGCCTAGACTCGGAGATGGGAAAAGAATAATGTTTGAGAATGTCATGTGGTTGATGAGTTGAAGGAAATTTATACATAAATGAAGGTGTAGACTTCGGAGAGGTAGGGAAATGTGGGTCGATTTAGTTAGGAGGGGAACCTCAGAGCTCAGGACCACAAAAGGTCCCTAACTTTCGCAGTTGACTGAGAAAGTGAAGAACACAAGAGGAAGTTGTGTAAGGGAGCACCACCAAGGTCAGGGGCCGTCCAGCGATCCTGGAATAAGAGCCGTTGGAGCCTCTCTTGGAGGCGGAAATGGGAAACTGCCATGGCGCAAGAGAAGCCCTCTTGCTCCTTAAGATAACGGATCTCCTTTTCTCTTAAGATAATCGGGCAAAAGCGAGAATAGCAGAGTGCGCCTCTTTGCAGTTAAGGCAAGATGGAGGGTGGCTGCAGGATGGACTGCCATGGCTAACTGCACCACAGACAGGGCATTCTGCCACTGACTTGCAATAATCTGCCAGGTGCCCGAAGTGCCAGCATTTTCTACACTGGTGCAGGGTAAGGATCACCTCCCTACTTATACGTGTGTTTCTGCTGTGTAAAAAGATGGAGGCAGTTCATGGCTATCAAAAGTTAGCTTCGCTATATTGCAAGGATAGCGCCTCTGCCCGCTGGCAGGGAGCATTTAGGTTTCAAGTTTAATGAAAGGGAGATTTTGGAGCATGAGCTGTCTAGAATGTCTACATTACACGCGAGAAAGTCGCATTGTATGATTGTTTTTGGAAGGATAATAGATCCAGAGCAAGAATTAAGAGAGATGTGCTTGCAAATCGTAACTGATGTGCTGTCAACAATGTCAAGAAGAGAAAGCTTATGTGCCTGCTCTGCATTTTATTTTGACAACTCGTGTGCCACTCTTAAGAAATTGGTTCTGACCAACATGGTGAAGTGCCTTTCGGGTTCTATGTTGGAAAGACAGTCAATAGTAAAAAGTTGGGGTTTGGGGCCCTAAAGAATTTTGTTCGTGAAGGACTTTGAAACAGAGAGTAAGGGAAGGAATTGTTTAGTTGAACGTTTCTTAGAAGTGCGAAAGGGAACCAAGGTAGGGTTATCAGTGACAGGTCGAGGTCGTTTGGACGGAAAATTAGAGGTGGTTTTGTCCGGAGTCGTCTGTAAGATCCGAAAATCGATGCACTGTATGTGGAAAGCCGGCATCATAGTCAAGGTCGTGTGGAGGTGAGATGTGTCTAAAGAGACGGTCGGTTTCCAGAAGAGGGTAACAAAACGTTTTCCCAGAGAAGGATCGGGCTGGAAGCGGGGGCCTAAGGCGTGTCCAGGGGCCTTTTTAG
>NC_069399.1:15081688-15097916 GCF_026875155.1 Cherax quadricarinatus | reverse complement strand
TGGGGGTAACCTGATGACAGTGGAGGACAGTAGACAAGGGGTGATATGGTAACATACTACAATTGAGAGGAATTGACAGGGTGAGTAGGATGATTGATAGAGAGATTGGAAATAGGAACACGAGATCATAGCTGGAAGTTGAAAACTCAGATGAATTATATGGAAGTTAGAAATTATTTATTAAGTATTAGAACGAATTTGTAGAGGTAGTATCTATACATAGGTTCAAGAAGACGAACGATAAGACCCATAATTATAGCCATGAGAGAGTGAACCCGGCAACTTCACATAGGTGGTACACACATACACGAAATTTTCTGGCATGTTTGCTATATTCCCTTAAGAGTATGTCATAGTGAGAAGAGCAGGAGAGATCAGAGGAGAAGGTATGGTGGCAATAGTGGAGCTTCGAAGATTTAGGAAATATGACCATTGGTAACTTCAAGGAAGAGAAGTACAGAAGACTTAATCTGGAGTATAAAGAGAACATCAGAACAGTAACACAATTTCTAGAAATCCCGGCTTATATAGCACGTAAAACTATAGCAAAACTTCTGATGACAAGTGAATTCAATTACAAGAAGTAGACTGGGAGAAGAGGAATCGATATAGAGGGTCAAAAACATGAAGACCAAAACTGAATAGGCAGTAATGGAAGAATTCATAACCTTTATGTCAAAGAAGCCACAAGAGTGAGGGCAGGCGACGGACCACCTCGATTTGGTCTGGGCTACCAGTAGGAACTGGGGACCACAATGCTGACTTTTTATGCTTGTAGAAGTGTGGGGCAGACAACTGAAGAGCTTCTAACAATAAACTAAATTACATAAGAGGAGACTAAGAAGGGATGAGAGACTTATTAACTGGAAACCAGTGGCACAGGGAACCAACAGGACCTCGCTATATATTGCCTGGAGGTTACAACAAGGTTCGTACCTAAGAAGAGTGTGTAAAGAGTCATAATGCAGAGAGAGCCTTTGGTTTAACGAGAGTTTCAGAGAAGAGAAAAGAAGATGGAAACGTATGGAAAAAGTACAGAAATCAAGGTACAACAGTAAACAGGAATGCAAGCAGAATAACGAGGAATAATTGTGCAACGATAAGAAGAAAATCTGAACGTCAGTTTGAAAACGCCATAGCACGAAAGGTCAAATCAGAGCCGAAACTAATATAAAAATCACATAAGAAGTAAAATGTCTCTAAAAGTCCAAGTAATAAGGTTTAAGACAGAGGGAGGAAGGGAGGGAGTGAGGGAGGGAGGGAGGGAGGGAGTGAGGGAGGGAGGGAGGTAGGGAGGGAGGGAAGGGGAGGGAGGGAGGGGGAGGGAGGGAGGAGGGAGGGGAGGGAGGGAGGGAGGGAGGAGGAGGGAGGGAGGGGGAGGGAGGGAGGGAGGGAGGGAGGGAGGGAGGGAGGGAGGGAGGGAGGGAAGGAGGTAGGGAGGGTAGGGAGGGAGGGAGGGAGGGAGGAGGAGGGAGGGAGTGAGGGAGGGAGGGAGTGAGGGAGGAGGAGGGAGTAGGGAGGGAGGGAGGGAGTGAGGGAGGGAGGGGGGAGGGAGTGAGGGAGGGAGGGAGGAGAGGGAGGAGGGAGGGAGGGAGGGAGGAGGGAGGGAGGGAGGGATTCTCTCGTAAAATGATAAAGAAATTTACAAGGAATTAGCAGAAGATTTAGGGAGTATTCACCGAGGAAACCAGAGTGTGAGAGAATGCAGCAATAGTAATGAAACTACGAAAGGTGTTAGATACTTCAATAGTCATGGGGTATGACAGCACATCACCACAAATACTGTGTGAATCTATAGCAATTTTATTTAATATGTTCATGGAGACGGGAAATGAAGAAAACAAATGGAAAACTGCTAATGTGCAAGGGAAGAGACGACACGCACTGAAAACCACTAACACTGAAGTATACACTGCACAAAATATTAGAAAAGATAATCAGGAAAGGACATCGTCGAGTATCATAACAGGTTCGGACACACTGCGTTTCTTCCCAGCAAAGTTCCATCCCATTGCTCACTGTCACCAACACAATTTTGAGAAACACACAAGGATAAGATGTAATGTTCTTCAGAGGATCAGTGAACATAATGAACAGAAAACACGTTAAATGACAAAGGCATATGTTTCAGAACTGGAAAGTGTAAAGAGTGGGATCTTTACTATTTTTAATATTCTTACCCCCCCCCCACACACACACATACACTCACTCACACACACACTAGATGTAGTGGAGGCAGGATCCATACAAAGTTTTAAAAAGAGGTATGATAAAGCTAATGGAGCAGGAAGAAAGACCTAGTAGTGGCCATTAAAGAGGCGGGGCCTGGAGCTGTGACTTGACCCCTGCAATCACAACTAGGTGAGTGCAACAAGGTGAGTACTGCTATAACACGACACCTGCAACCACAATCAAGTTAGTACACTTAGATGAGTACACACATACACACAGAGGTATAAAAAGCTTATGGAGTAGGAAGTTACCTAGTAGCGACCAGTGAATGGGAGGGGGCCAGGAGTTATGACTCGACCCCTACAACCACAATTATTTGAGTACAATTAGGTGGGTACATATATAAGCTTGACATTTCTTGGTAACAAGAGTATTAAAAAATATGGGATCCCAGAGAGCAGGAGGAAAAGGCAGGGAAACCTCGGTCTGGGAACCTGCAAGTGAAGGATAAAACAAGAGTAGGAAAGGAGGCTAGAGGACAGCAGTTAGCAAGGATATTGGAGGAATGGAAAGATATATGTTACCTACACAGGTACTATAAGGATGCAGAGAAATCCAGTAATTTGTAGACTGGAGATGTTTAAATCGTACCCAGAGATACAGAGAGGAATGCTAAGGGAAGATGATAGGGTGTGGTCACTCTTCATTCATGGACTTTAGGAAGCCGAAGATATGGTATACAAAGAAAGACGACAGGGGCAGAAAAAAAAAATTGCGAATATCATTAAAGAAACAGGAGAGGAGGTCATGACCGAGCTGACAAATTTTCAGAGTAGACGGATATTTTAGTGAGTAAAAACCATCAGGTCAGTTCAGTTTTCAAGATCGACGCAGTGCAAAACAGGATCCTGCAACAGAAACCATGACTAAAGCACTCAGCAAAATTTCAGCGGGAGTATCTTGACCACGACAGAACACACAAAATGACAGAAAGTAAGAGGGTACAAAGATGCAAGGGTCAGGAAATAGATGTGGCTAGAAACAAACAGGGAAACACAGACTCAGGAGGACCAGCAAACACAACCAGCCACAGAACACTCTCAACCTCTACCCCCACTGCAGGCAAACAAACTATCCCAAAAACAAACCAGACTCCTAACATCCCACAACTTCCCAGCACAACCAGATCCTTCACAGCAGCCTCCCATAATAGCCTGCCATCTCACTCACCCAGCCCCTACAAACACCCCAGAATACACTGAAAATAACCTGAAGGTATGGTACACCAACTCAGATGGAACAGTAAATAATTGTGAGGAATGGAACGAAGTAATCATGGAGGCATCCCCAAACATCATAGTATTCACATAACAAAGCTCATAAGGATAATAAGGCATGATATTTCTAACTAGATATAAGATCCTGTGGAAAAATAGAGGGAAACGAGGGGGGGAAGAGGAGTTGCAATGCTTGTCAAAAACCAGTGAAACTTTGAGTAATTTGAAGTAATGGACAGAGGGGAAGGGACTGCATAGTAGGAACACTTAAGACTGGAAGCCCCAGGACAGTGATAGCAGTGATTCTCAACCCACCACAGAAAACGTCAAGAGCATAATGAGATCAATGGTGAACACGTCTTCCGAGGTGGTCAGAAGGGCCCATATGGGTAGGGCAAAGTAGCTATTTGTGGGTGATTTCAATCACAAAGAGATTGATTGGTAAAACCTGGAGCCACATCGGGGACCAGACACGTGGAGGGCTAAGACGATGGAAATAGTATCGGAAAACCTCATGCATCAACATGATAAGGACACTACCAAAGAGAGGAAAGATGATAAAGCAGCAAGGCTGGATCTCGTATTCACCATGAGAAGTTCAGACATTGGGGATATCATATATGAAAGGCCACTTAGAACTGGTGATCGTGTGGTTCTGAGCTTCGAATACATTGTAAAATTAACAGAGGAGAGAGAAGCAGCACAAGAAAGATGGGAGAAGCCAAACTACAATAGAGGGGATTAAACAGACATGAGGCATTTATTGCATGATGTAAAGTGGGAATGAGAGCAGGAAGGAAACACAGTAAATGAAATAATGGAATACATGACAAGTGGTGACCTGTACATAGCTCAGTGAGGACGTATCTAGTGTACTCTCTATGGACTGAACCAAGATGCCCTCCATTGAGAAACTTTACCAGGAGCTTAAGGAGGAATTGAGGGTAGGGAAGCTAGAGACGCGGCGATTAACGGAGGAAAACAAGGGGATTCGTAGTAGTCCTCCTGTTGTGAATCCTCAGGTCAAGAAGGGAACCTGGGCAGTGGCCGGACAGCATGGAACAAAGTTGAAGATCAAGAAGACGAATGGAGAGGCATAAACGATGAAGAAGAAAGAGACTGCTGTGGAAACTGTTGTGGAAACATCGAACTCATTCTCCGTGCTACCCGATGAATGTGAGTCGACTACTGGGAACATCATGACGAACGACACTAAGGACGGTAAAAACATTGTTGTTGTTGGGGATAGCCAGGTTAGGTATATGGATAGGGCCTTCTGCATGTAAGACTGGAGCAGGAGACAGAGGGTTTGCTTTCCTGGGGCTGGGATGGAGGATATTGTTAGCTGGCTTGATATCATAAACGGTAATGGGATCAATCCTGTTATCTGTCTCAGTGCTGTGGGCAATGATGTAGGCAAGCGTAGGAGTGAGGATTTAGTTAGAAGGTACAGGACAGCAATAAACATAATTAGGAAGGAAGGAGTACCCTGTCATATGTGGCGTTTTTGCCAAGAAGGGGTGTTGGAAATGAATGGTTGTCCAGAGCAATTGGTATTAATTGTTGGCTGGATAAACACTGTAAGGATAATGCAGTACCATTCATTGACAACAGGGACCACTTCTATGGCCGAAATGACATGTATGCCAGGGATGGGGTTCACTTATCCAGGGCAGGTGTGGGTTTTCTTGCTAACTCAGTTGAGGGGGTTGTTAGGACTTTAAACTAGGATTAGTTAGAGGTATGTGTTTATGGATATAATGAGTATGGATATATTGACTTAGGCTTTGATATTATGAATCTTAATAATAACGGTCGTGGAGTAACACTGGGTAATGACAATTACAGAAATTGTGTAAAAGTAAAAGTGAATAGGAAAAAGGTGCAGAAGAAAAAACATATTATTGAATTTTATGCTAACAGTCGAAGTGCAAGAAATAAGATTAATGAATTATGTTTGATAGAGTGTGCTGGGAACTTTGTTGTCATTGCAATAACTGAAACATGGTGTGATTTAAAGAGTCGGGATATGACTGCTGAGTGTAATATTCAGGGATATAAGTTGTTCTATGTGGACAGATATAATGGAAAGGGGGGAGGAGTTGCATTATATGTTCGAGAAAAGATAAAGTGTTGCATAAAAACAGGTATAAAAATAGATGGATTAGTAACAGAATCTGTTTGGGTAGAGTTTGTAGAAGGCCAAGAAAAAGTAATTCTAGGTGTAATATACCGACCTCCAGGCTTGGATCACGATAGAGGGAGACTTCTTTGGGACGAAATTGTTAGGGCTTCCAAACACAATAACATAGTGATAGTAGGGGATTTTAACTTTTGTCAAATTGACTGGACTTCTTTGACCGGTAATCTGGAGTCCTGTGACTTTATGGAAGTAGTTCAGGACTGTTTTCTGAAGCAGTGTGTAACAGAGCCTACCAGGGGCAATAATTTGCTAGACCTAGTCTTGTCAAATAAAAAAACACTCGTAAATAATCTGGAGATCACTGAAGAGCTTGGCGCAAGTGATCACAAATCCATCACTTTTAGCATTAACTGGGAATACGAGAGTAATGATAATACGGTAAAATTCCCTGATTTTCGTTATGCCGATTATAATTGACTTAGGGAACACCTTCAAATCTCGATTGGGGTTATCTAGCTAATGTTTTTATTGGCATGGATCATACTTACGATTATTAAAGGATCTGCGTTTTTTATTTTTTCTTAATAATGCACAACGTTGTCCAGAGGGCTGAGGAAGGGTTGTTGAGGTGGTTCGGACATGTAGAGAGAATGGAGCGAAACAGAGTGACTTGAAGAGTGTATCAGTCTGTAGTGGAAGGAAGGCGGGGTAGGGGTCGGCCTAGGAAAGGTTGGAGGGAGGGGGTAAAGGAGGTTTTGTGTGCGAGGGGCTTGGACTTCCAGCAAGCATGCGTAAGCGTGTTTGATAGGAGTGAATGGAGACAAATGGTTTTTAATACTTGACGTGCTGTTGGAGTGAGAGCAAAGTAACATTTATGAAGGGGTTTAGGGAAACCGGCAGGCTGGACTTGAGTCCTGGAGATGGGAAGTACAGTGCCTGCACTCTGAAGGAGGGGTGTTAATGTTGCAGTTTAAAAACTGTAGTGTAAAGCACCCTTCTGGCAAGACAGTGATGGAGTGAATGATGGTGAAAGTTTTTCTTTTTCGGGCCACCCTGCCTTGGTGGGAATCGCCAGTGTGATAATAAAAAATAATGCACAACGTGCTCAGAGTATATGCATTCCCCAGAGAGAAATTAGGTCTAATAATAACGATCCCAAATGGGGAGAAAAGTGGAATTTATAGGCGTATCAAAAGAGGAGAGGTTAACCTTACTGACCAATATGTTCAACTTAAAAGAGAAGTAAAAAAGGGGATTAGAAAGACTAAACGTGACTACGAAATTAGAGTTGCCAATGAACCAAAGACTAATCCAAAAGGGTTCTTTCAAGTGTATAGGACGAAGGTGAAGGAAAAAGTAGGACCTCTGAAAATTGAGAATGGACAGCTGACGGATAACAAACTGGAAATGTAATAAAGTTGGTAGAATTACCGACAATATGTAAAGTAAAAGGACACAAGTGCAACTAATGTGACATTTATTGTGGCAACGTTTCGCTCTCCAGGAGCTTTATCAAGCCATTACAAACAATACATGGACACAGAGGGTATATAAAGGCTCAGAGTGAGGTGAATACTAGTGAGGTACCATTTCGATGTTCACTAGTTGTAGTAGTAGTAGTAGTAGTAGTAGTGACAAAAGTAATACAATATGGTAGAGCAATTAATTCGTACATGAGTAAAAGGATATAAAAGCTATTACTTGGGTAACATAAAAATAGGTTGGACAAATATAGACTGGAATAAGGCAGCTTGTTTCAGTGTTCACTCTCTGTGCTTTGTGTAGTATAACAGAGAGACTATGTGATGGCAGGGTTTACTGTTTTCAGGAGGATTCTTGCTAAGACTTCGGAGATGGTGAAGCTGCCGTTGTTTTGTTTAATTGTATTCAGAATAGCGATCAGTGCTGATTCAAGGCACTTGCGTGTGCGGAAATTAAGTTTCTTTTATCACTAATTGGGCGTCTCTGAATTTCATAAGATGATTGGTGGAATTTCGGTGTTGTAACACGAGCGTTGTTTAAGTTGTCATTCCTACATGCGTATATGTGTTCATTGAGGCGGGTGTCGAGGTTTCTTGCTGTTTCACCTACGTAGATCTTGTCACAGCCTCCACAGGGTATAGTGTAAACTCCTGCATTGACTGGTTCGTGGTGCTTGGGTTTTGTCCTGGTTAGATCCTTTATTGAAGTGGTAGAAGCGATGGCGACTCTGGTGTTAGCTTGTGAAAGTACTTTTGAGACGTTTAGTGCAACCTGGCTGTTGGGAAGAATTATAACTTTGTTGGGAGCGGTGTTGATGCGTGGAGAATTGATGATCTGAAGAGCTCTTTTCTTGCAGTCTTTGATGAAAAAAGAAGGAAATTGTAACTCATGAATGTTTGGTGAATGTAAGTACATTCCTCGTCAAGAAACTCAGGACTACAAATTCGGTATGCTCTTAGGAAAAAACCCGATGATGATGCCTCTTTTGGTCTTGGTATCTTGACTGGAATAGAAGTGTGTGAGATCATTTTTATTGGTGGGTTTCCGATAAACTTGAAATCTTAGGTTGTTGTCTACTTTGTGAATGAGGACGTCGAGGAAAGGTAGCTTGTCATTGGACTCTTCTTCTAGTGTAAACTGAATCGCTGGTTCAACTGCGTTGAGCCTTGCCTGAAGATCCCGTACATCAAAACGTTTTGGAGTTATTACGAGGACATCGTCCACGTAACGTAACCAAGTGACGCTTGAAGGGATGATGTTGGCGAAGTGTTCGGACTCTAGGTGTTCCATGTATAAGTTGGCTAGGACGGCACTTATTGGGGACCCCATTCCCATGCCGTAGGTTTGTTTGTAGAGCTTGTTATTGAAGGAAAAACAGTTGAAGTTAACACAGAGTTCAATCAAGTCAACAAAATCTCCGGGAGGTAAAGGAAGATTAAGGTCCTGGTTGACTTTACGTCGTAGAACCTCGATGGCTTTCTTGGTAGGTACTTTTGTGAAGAGGGAAGTCACATCCAAACTGCTTAGTTTCTTGTTACGGATGGAGAGGTTACGGATGCGGTTGAGAAGGTCGCCTGAGTGTTTAAGATGAGCGGGGCTGATGCTTGGCAAGAACTCCGGCTAGTTTGTGTGGAGCACTGCCTATTCCTGACGTGATTGGTCTGAGAGGAATATTGTGTTTATGGGTCTTGGGTAAACCATACATGTGTGCTTGTTTAGGGTTGCTTGGTAACAAGTACAGAAGTTTCTTCCCTTCTCTAGTGCGTTTGAGTATTTGTCTGGTTTTGTATAGAAAGTCTTTGGTGAGCGTCTCCCACTGTTGAGTGCTGATGGGTTCGTATGTAGATTGATCATTCAAAAGGTCCATCATTTTAGTGTTGTAGTCACTGGTGTTGAGTATGACGACTCCACCTCCTTTGTCGGCGGTGGTGACGATAATGTTGGGGTCGTTGGCGAGGTCCTTAAGGGCAGTGATGTATCTTCTAGGAAGATTAGAAGAAGAAGGTTCACATAAAGCTGCAGTGAGTGAACCTTCTTCTTCTAATCTTCCTAGAAGATACATCACTGCCCTTAAGGACCTCGCCAACGACCCCAACATTATCGTCACCACCGCCGACAAAGGAGGTGGAGTCGTCATACTCAACACCAGTGACTACAACACTAAAATGATGGACCTTTTGAATGATCAATCTACATACGAACCCATCAGCACTCAACAGTGGGAGACGCTCACCAAAGACTTTCTATACAAAACCAGACAAATACTCAAACGCACTAGAGAAGGGAAGAAACTTCTGTACTTGTTACCAAGCAACCCTAAACCAGCACACATGTATGGTTTACCCAAGACCCATAAACACAATATTCCTCTCAGACCAATCACGTCAGGAATAGGCAGTGCTCCACACAAACTAGCCGGAGTTCTTGCCAAGCATCTTTCCTGCCTTCTGGGGACCATCAGCCCCGCTCATCTTAAACACTCAGGCGACCTTCTCAACCGCATCCGTAACCTCTCCATCCGTAACAAGAAACTAAGCAGTTCGGATGTGACTTCCCTCTTCACAAAAGTACCTACCAAGAAAGCCATCGAGGTTCTACGACGTAAGTCAACCAGGACCTTAATCTTCCTTTACCTCCCGGAGATTTTGTTGACTTGATTGAACTCTGTGTTAACTTCAACTGTTTTTTCTTCAATAACAAGCTCTACAAACAAACCTACGGCATGGGAATGGGGTCCCCAATAAGTGCCGTCCTAGCCAACTTATACATGGAACACCTAGAGTCCGAACACTTCGCCAACATCATCCCTTCAAGCGTCACTTGGTTACGTTACGTGGACGATGTCCTCGTAATAACTCCAAAACGTTTTGATGTACGGGATCTTCAGGCAAGGCTCAACGCAGTTGAACCAGCGATTCGTTTACACTAGAAGAAGAGTCCAATGACAAGCTACCTTTCCTCGACGTCCTCATTCACAAAGTAGACAACAACCTAAGATTTCAAGTTTATCGGAAACCCACCAATAAAATGATCTCACACACTTCTATTCCAGTCAAGATACCAAGACCAAAAGAGGCATCATCATCGGGTTTTTCCTAAGAGCATACCGAATTTGTAGTCCTGAGTTCTTGACGAGGAATGTACTTACATTCACCAAACATTCACTGAGTTACAATTTCCTTCTTTTTTCATCAAAGACTGCAAGAAAAGAGCTCTTCAGATCATCAATCTCCACGCATCAACACCGCTCCCAACAAAGTTATAATTCTTCCCAACAGCCAGGTTGCACTAAACGTCTCAAAAGTACTTTCACAAGCTAACACCAGAGTCGCCATCGCTTCTACCACTTCAATAAAGGATCTAACCAGGACAAAACCCAAGCACCACGAACCAGTCAATGCAGGAGTTTACACTATACCCTGTGGAGGCTGTGACAAGATCTACGTAGGTGAAACAGCAAGAAACCTCGACACCCGCCTCAATGAACACATATACGCATGTAGGAATGACAACTTAAACAACGCCTGTGTACAACACCGAAATTCCACCAATCATCTTATGAAATTCAGAGACGCCCAATTAGTGATAAAAGAAACTAATTTCCGCACACGCAAGTGCCTTGAATCAGCACTGATCGCTATTTCGAATACAATTAAACAAAACAACGGCAGCTTCACCATCTCCGAAGTCTTAGCAAGAATCCTCCTGAAAACAGTAAACCCTGCCATCACATAGTCTCTCCTGTTATACTACACAAAGCACAGAGAGTGAACACTGAAACAAGCTGCCTTATTCCAGTCTATATTTGTCCAACCTATTTTTATGTTACCCAAGTAATAGCTTTTATATCCTTTTACTCATGTACGAATTAATTGCTCTACCATATTGTATTACTTTTGTCACTACTACTACTACTACTACTACAACTAGTGAACATCGAAATGGTACCTCACTAGTATTCACCTCACTCTGAGCCTTTATATACCCTCTGTGTCCATGTATTGTTTGTAATGGCTTGATAAAGCTCCTGGAGAGCGAAACGTTGCCACAATAAATGTCACATTAGTTGCAATTGTGTCCTTTTACTTTACAAACTGGAAATGCGTTCTCTGTTTAATGACATTTTTCTTTGTCAGATTTTGCACAGGAAGCCTTTAATGAGATTCCAGAAATTAACAGGTATTCAGTTCCTGGTGAACTCATATTAACTAATATTACTGTCACGAGGGACATGGCTATCAAACAGATAGAGAAACTGAAGGAAAATAAGTCCCCGGGACCCGACGAGATGTTTTCCAGGGTACTTAAAGAATACAAGATGGAACTTAGTCAGCCATTAATGAGTGTGTTTAATGCGTCCAGCCTTATTGGTGATGTGCCAGAGATGTGGAAGATGGCTAATGTGGTTCCTAAATTCAAATCAGGGGATAAGTCCATTCCTTCAAATTACCGTCCAATACGCCTGACGTCTATAGTAGGCAAATTATTAGAATAAATTATAGCTGACATTATTAGAATTCACCTTGAAGAGCATAATTTGATTAATGAATCTCAGCATGGGTTCACTAGACGTCGTTCCTGCCTGACAAATTTACTGGCGTACAGGAGGAAAAGTTCTAGCATGGATAGAGGCATGGCTTACCACAGAAAGCAGAGAGTTTCCATTAATGGGGTCAAATCTGAATGGGGATTAGTCACTAGTGGCATTCCACAGGCCCTCTGTTGTTCATAATTTACATCAATGACCTTGATGAAGGAATTACAAGTGACATGAGCAAATTTGCCTATGATACAAAAACAAGCCGTATGATTCATTCTGAGGAGGATACCAATGAACTCCAGGAGGATTTGGACAAATTAATGTCTTGGTGTGAAAAATGGCAGATGAAGTTCAATGTGGGTAGTGAAAATAACCCTCGAAGCTATAATCTAGGTGAAGTAGAGCTTGATCATACTGAATGTGAAAAAGACTTGGGAGTCATGGAAAGCAGAAATCTAAAGCCAAGACAGCAGTGCCTAAGTTTGCACAACAAGGATAATAGATTACTAGGATTTATTTCAAGAAGTATAAGTAACAGAAGTCCAAAAGTTATTTTACGGCTCTATACATAACTAGTGAGGCCTCATTTAGATTATGCCGCTCAGTTTTGGTTTCTTTACTACAGGATGGATAGAGACTCGTTCGAGAACATACAGAGAAGAACGACTAAAATGATTTACTGTGTAAGGAATCTTCCCTATGAAGATAGGCTTAGAGCATTGAATTTCACTCTCTGGAGAGACGTAGAATGAGGGGAGATATCCTCGAGGTGTATAAGTACTACGGTGTCGAACCAGGTAAGAATCAGAAATAATAGATCTAAGTTAGATAAATTTAGATTTAGAAAGGACATCGGTTGTACTGGTTTTCAGAGTTTGTATGTGTGGAACGGTCTTCGAGTAGGGTGATCGAGGCTAGGAACCTTGGGCAGCTTTAAAAAGAGATTGGACAAATATATGAGTGGGAGGGCTGGTTTGATTGGTGTCGTTGGTACGGGAGTAAATTCTTGGTTAGTTTAGGGTAGTTGGTGTTTTGATAAGGCCAGTAGGCCTCTGCAGTGTTCCTCCATTTTTATGTTCTTATGTTCTTACAACAAGTCAGGGAGACAAAGGAGATATTCAAACCAATGACCAAAAGGGGACCTTGACTCACCCGCAGATGTACAGAGGCCAGTGCCAAGTGTTTTAGAGCATGGAAATGTATAGAAGACAAAGGACCCAGGAAAATAAGGAGATGAGCCAAAGAGCCAGAAACGAATATGGAATGATAAGGAAGAGGCCCAGCGGCATACAAGAATAAAAACATCGAAAGCCTCATGTGGCCAAAGCTGTTGTACAGCCACAACAGGAAGAAAATATCTGTATAAATCAGATAATCAGGCTGGTGAATGAAGGAGGGAAGATCACAAAAAACGACCAGAAAGTATGTGAGGAGCTCAACTCGAGATTTAAGTATCTTCAGTGGAAACAGAAAGACTTCCAGCAAACCAGGATGTAGGGTACACTAACAGTGCTGGACACAACACACAACCGAGAGGAGGTGAAGAACTGTTAAGAGAACTAGATATCTCTCCATGGGTCATGAAGTGAGAGCAGAGGCACTGTGAGTGACACTAACAGCAATCTTCAACATATCTATCGTAAACAGTGCAACTACTTGTGGTAGGAAGACAGCAAATATAGTTCCAGTTTTAGAAAAGAGAGAGACAGGTAGCATTAAACTACAGACAAGTGTCACCGCGCGTGTAGTATGCAAAGTCATGGAGAAGCTTATCAGAAGAATAATGGAGCACCTAGACAAGAATGAGCTTATACACGATAACCAGCACCGAGAGATAGGGGTAGATAGATGCATTTTCTTGATCTCATAGAAGACCATCGACACAGTTCTGCACAAGAGAGTAATGCAAACGGTAGAGGAGAAGGCATGAATAACAGGTGAGGCACTGCAATAGATCAGGGAATATCTGACAAGAAGGAAAGAAGTGATGGTACGTGACGAATTGTCCAGAGTAGGCGCATGCGACGAGCGGAATTCCAGAAGGGTCAGTCCTATGAGACAGTGCTGTTTAGGTATATGTGAACAACGTGACTGAAGGGAACATTCAGAGGTGTCCTTTATTTGCAGCCGTGGTGAGGCTAATGCGAGAATTCAAACGGATAAGATCAAGTAGGACTACAAATCGATCTGGACAGGCTGCAAACCTAGTCCAACAATGACTTCCTGGAATTTAATCCCACCGTTGCAAAATTATGAAGATTGGGAAAGTCAAAGAAGACCGCAGACGGAGTACATACTAGGAGGCCAAGGCTACAAACCTTAGCAAGGAAAAGGGTCTTTGGGTGAGTATCATTCCGAGCACATCTGAGGAGCAAATAAACTAAATAATTGCTGCAGCATATGGACACCTGGCAAACTTAAGAATAGCTATTCGACACCCAAATACCGAGTTATCAAGACAATGTAAACGTGTACGTCAGGCCCATATTGGAGTACACAGTACAGTATGGAGCCCACCTTTTCAACCAAGTTCTAGCAACTAGAGAAAGTGCAAACGTTTGAACAAGACTAGGAGCTAAGGGTTATGTCCTATGACAGAGGTTAAGGTAATAGCCTGACGACACTGGAGGACAAGAGGAATAGGGGTGGAGTAATAACATATAAATTACACAGAGGAATTAACAAAGTGGATAGGGACAGGATGTTGAGGATGTGGGACACAGCAACAAAAGGTCACAACTGTAAATTGAAAACTCATATGTGCGCAGGGATGTTAGGAAGTTTTTCTACCGCATAGATTTTTTAGGAAGTCGAATACTCTGGACATTGATGTAGTGGAGGCAGGAACCATACATAAGCTTTGAGAAGAAGTAAAAAAAACTGTTAGAGCAGGGAGAACAGTGGACTTGTTGCGATCAGCGAAGAGGCGGTGCCAGGAGCTATGACCGAACCCCTGCAACCGCAAATAATGAGAACAAATAAGTGAGTACATACACACACACACACACACACACAACACACACACAACACACACACACACACACACACACCAACACATACACACATACACACACAAACACACACACACACACACACTACACACACACACACACACACACAAACCAGGGAGTAAGTTTTTTGCTCGCTGTGGAGAGTGGCAAATGTTAAGAATAGTGAAATGGGAAACCAGAGACCAAATAAGTGGACTGGACGAGGGAAATGGTGAAGGCTTGGTCAGACACATGATGGATGAAGAGTTAACAAAAAAATTCTCGATTTTGCATGGAGATCTTGGATAAAACTTAGAGAATATTAGAAAAAGGAAAGGCACAAGAGAAAGGGTTTATACTTGTAAGGAAATGGTGCAATGCCTTGAAGATCATCTCAAATAGATGAGCTCAGGACTTGAGGATCAAATGCAGGAGTTATGAGAGGGGGAAGTATCAAGTAAAACAGATACAGAGCTAGAAGGGAGAGCAGAAGGGGCAAGGAAGAATTTGTTCAAATACTCTCGATTATTAACTGAGAGATGATATGATATGAGATCAGCAAGTAAGTAATAAAAGATAATGAGCTTTGAGTGTAAAGGAACTGAGAAGAAGAAACTAGTTGCCCTTGTATTTTCCATGGTCTCCAGGAGGCTGAGGAATGAGATAATGGCAGCGGATGAAAGGAAAATTCATAACATCATTGACGTATAAGTGTTGAGTGAAATACGACTGGTCAAATGGACATTTGCATCTAAAATGGCACGAAATCAGATTCTGAGAGAGAAACCAGTGTAGGGGGTATTGACAGATATCATTGACGCACCTCGACCAGAGCAGAACATTGTGGAAGACGTACCAGTTGAGGAAGAGAGTAAGAGGACGAAGACAGGTCAGGTAACCATGTGAACACAGTGACAGGTGCAGATGTTTGTCTCCAGGGGTCCACCATGTTCAGCCCCACCGTGTGGAAAGCCTCATGGGTAACACCAAGTTGCGACGCATATAATACCTCAAACACACTTCTCCATCTCACGCAAAGACAACAACTCGTAACAACCATAACCTACTCCCATCCTACACATACTCAATCGTGCCTTCAGGATACTTTCGAACAGCTTTCCTCTATCTGCTCCCCATCCACCATCACCCACATCCATATTCTCACCCAGTTACATTGTAATATCCATCCACCTCTACATCCAAGCCCTAACTATCACACCCTATATTCACCCTTCCCTATACCCACCCCCCCTGAACATGAAGATGAACCAGAAAAACAAGACCCCCAGTTACGTGAGATCAAAAATAGAAAGTAAACTGAAAGTGTAGGATTAAATGCAGATGGAAAAACAAATAAGAGCGACGAATGGAAAGCGTAAATAGTGGAGACTTTCGTAGACATTGTTGCTAGGGAGACAGTGTTGCCAGAAGTATATCGAATTACGAGACAGGACAGAGGAAACAGAGCAAGTTGGATAAGTCGTGCTGGACATCAGGAAACCAGTGCCTTTTTGAGTAATTGAAAGGAAAAAATGGCAAGGGAAGGGGGGGAGGGTTGAGTGATTACTTAAAGGAGACACTCAGTACTGGAGGACACAAGGTGATTATAGCAGGAAAAAAAATT
>NC_069399.1:15056855-15081188 GCF_026875155.1 Cherax quadricarinatus | reverse complement strand
TTGCAGAGGTAGTTAAAAACGAAATCGGTGATGGGATTGTGGACTTGCGCACGGGGGCTGCAGACAACTAAGACGCTTGAAATATCTAAAGAGTCTGGGTTTGTATGGGTCCAGTTTACTGATGGGTTTGGGGGAGAATTAAAACATGGGATAACACGAAAAGGCATTTTCCCATAACAAACCCGGGACTTGGGAATGTGAATAATACGTTTTTATTAGGCGTGCGCGGAAAACACGCGACTGTGCTTAGGGCGGCAGATCTGGTCCGACCATGGGGCATAGGGAAAATTGCCCAAAAAAAACCAATCAAACGGAAACAGCTAGAAAAAATTTTAATAAAAAATCTAAAACACGTGAATCGTTGTTCATGCCGTACTCTTTGTACACACCCCAAAAGGTCCGGGTCCACCCCGGGAAGGGAAAAAAACTTGGATGTTTCCTTTAAAGACACCCGTTTTCCCCTGTTTACTTATCAGTAAGTGGGGTACCTGGGTTTAAACCACTGTGTGGTCCATCCGGGACAAATTAAAATCAATTCCCGGGGAAAACCTGCAAATCAGGTCTTTTAACAGTTGTCAACGATGTCAGCGGTTTCTTTTAAAATTGCATCATTATTTAAAGAAAATAAAGATTTTTATTATTTTTAAATTTTTTAATTTTTATTTTTAAACTTTTTTTAAAGGGAAACAAACCAATGAACTGCCCCCCGAGAAGATGCGGAATCTGACAAAAAATCAAAATGGCTAACTGGTAGAAAATTTTTGCCCAAAAAACACAAAATAATATTAAAGTCAAATTTTGGAGAATTCACCGAGATGAAACAGATAGGAGTTTAAGAAGCATGCGACAAACTTTTTTGTGAAGCTTACTCACCCCGTAACAACTTAGACGATTCCCAAAGGCGGGCTCCTCCCGGGAAAAAATTAATAAAAAAAAAAAAAATAATTCCCCAAATAAAAACATTTTATTTTTTTTAAGCGAAGATAAAACTAAACATGAAGGGTATCCTATTTAAAAAAAAAATGAAAAAAAATAAAAAAAATGAATTTGAATTCAACCTACCAGTAATTTGTGGGTGTCTGGGGGGAGGTTGACACCGTCTTGAAAATGACCTTTACTGATGGGGGGGGGGGTCCGGGTGTTGGTGACAACCCAAGGCTAGTTTTTCACAGAGCCCCTAGCCTTAACAGTCAGTCCGAGACAGGAAAGCAGTTTTTTACCACTACAAAGATGAGGGTTTTTGCTGCTTTGCCAACATTAATCAGTAGAAGACCCAAAAAGTGACGTCTCCAATTTTTGAAAAAGCCCTTCTCCTTCAACACTTCTCTTTTGGTTGGCATTTACCCGATCTCCATTTTTAAGCTGGAAAGAAAGGTTCCCCCACGCTTAAAAATCATTTTCCTCCATATAAGTAAAAATACCTAAAAACGGGGTGATTATAAAAACACTAACAGGAATAAAGGCGAAGACTAATTTTATTATTGGTAAAAAGGGAAGTTTTCAACCATAAGTCCACTAAATGGGAAACGGGGTTTTTACTTAATTTGTGCGGGGACTGGAGTGAGTATTACTTTTTGGCCCGGGAGCCCCACACGTCACCTTTCGGGGGGGGGAAAAGGGGGGGGGGGGAAAAGGGGGAGCTAACTGACCCAACCTTAACAAGCACCGGCAATCAAACTATCTTTACCATATACCGCCGCTACTCCTATCGTTGAATTTTTTCCCCACACTCCCCCATACCAAGACTTATAATCAAGGAGATAAAAAAATGGGCGGAAAAATTCAATAAAGTCGCGTAAGGCAACAAATCTTCTACTGCTGTCACGATTTAAACCCAGAAAAAATAAGTTTAACCATTATATACCAATAGGAAATTTAAAAACCCTGGAAGCCAATTCCACCTAAAAGGGGGCGACCGTTGGTTCCCTTAAAAGTTTTCTGGATAAAGGGGTTTTTCATCCATCTTTTAAAGAATTTTTTTCCCAGTAAAAAAATTTTTAAGTTTGGAGACCCCCCACACAAGGGCCAAACATTCCTTTTCTAGGGTGGAACTCTTTTCGCGGGAAGGATTCCGCTTAGAACAACAGGGAAGGTAAGCACCGCACCAACCCGTATTGGGGCTCAGTTCTTAAAAAAAATTTTTTATTAATATCGGAATCTTAAGTATAGTCTTTTGAAAAATTTTTTTAAACCATTTAAAATTTTCTCGAGCACGTCGGAAATTTCCCGAGGGTTTCCCTTTAAGACTTTTTTAAAGGGAAATCGGTAAACCTGAAGATCATAAGGTTTGGGAAAAAACCATGCATAAAAATTTACAGAACCCAAAAAAGCTAAAATGACTTTTTGGGTTTTTGGGGGGTTTTAAAATTTTAATAAACTTGACTTACGGGGGGGGGGCTGCAAAGATTTTTAGAAAGGACACTCCAAGACATCTAATCTTGTTATACCCAAGGAAAGCATTTTTTTTCGGGTTGGGAGTGAGCCATGTGACGTAACTACGTAAAACTGAGTTAATGTTTGGATACTTGCTCCATGGATGTCATTACGAAAAAGTACAAAAAAAACGAAACTTTGGCATATTTACCCAAGACCTTTTCATCACCCACGGGGTCACAGCATTACCCAAAACCCAAGGCAAGCTCATACGCCAGCCTTGGGGTTAGGAAAAACGGTGACTGCTTAAAAAAAGGCTAAAATTCTTTTATGATATGCCTCCAATATCAATCTCTGAAAAGAAGAAGAGCAAAAATGGTTTTATCGCTATCTATAAGGGGATGGCCCCAAACCCCCCGGTTATACATAAGGTCTCTGAAGTCAATAGCAAGTCTATACAATTATCCTCCATCTTTAAAACATGACTCGGGAGCAATATGCAGATACTAAGGTTTATGATCTTTAGTTTAATAAAATTTTTTTCTCCCTCGGTCAAAAGCATCCCAAGGGGGAACTGGAATTGGTATAATTTTCGTTTTTATAGGATTGCCGTGAATAAGTCAATCTTTTGGGCAACCGGAGGGAACACCCCGGAAACAGTAAAAAGTCTGAAAAATTACTCACAAAATTTAATAGTTCATGTTTCTTATGGGCATCCAAAGACTCATTAATATAAGTTTGTTGCACCCGATGGTCAAGAGACCCAATCAGTAGTTTTTTTTTCATACTACGTAGAGGGGTCAATTACGCACACCTTACCTCCTCATTTCTTATCAAAATTTTTGTGGAAAAACTAAACAAAAATATTAAACCCAGTTAACTAAAATTTTCTTGGGGAAAATATTTCTTAAGGTGTTTGATATGATAAACTTAGTTTCCCCCCTTTACTTTTTTAGAGGTAAAAACCCTTTCCCACAATTTTTTTTTTAAAAAACACCTTATATGGCCCTTTTCCCATGCTGCAAATTTTTTTAAATTTGATTTAAACCCAAAAGAACCAGAATTTTCACCCCCTATTTTAAAAAACTTCTCCTCTGATTTTTTGGGTTTCAAAAAAAGGTTTTGGTACGGGTTTCCCTTGCCCAAGCTTAATTTTTTTTCAAAAATTTGGGCAAGGACTCCTAAAGGGTTTGGATCAAAGGTAAAGGGGAGAAACTGATAAAAGACTGAACCCACTTTTTCCCTTTCCTTAAATTAGTCCTTTAAGTCATGGGGATGGACAATGGCCCTGGTTTTCCCTACCAAAAGGGTTTTTTAAAAAGGTAAAAACCCCAAAGAGTCACGGGGAAATTTTCCCCAGGGCCCAAACAAAGCACGGGGAAAAGAAAGATGCACTCCTTGGGTTTAAGGGAGCAAAGTTTCCTTAAAATAAACTTGAAAACGAAGCTGGCGCTCAACCCCTCCTTACACGGGATGATGGGTTTTGGGTGAAGAGAGGCTTCACCCCAGAATTGGGAATAGTTTGTTACTTTAAATCAGAAAAAAAATTGTGTCCCACGGTCAGACAAAATCTCTCTGGGGGTGCCAACCGGGGAAGAAGATGGACAAAAGGGCTTCAGCCCCCCCCTGTAGTATTTAATAGATTTTAAGGGTTACAGTTTCAGGGAAACTCGAACAAATCAACAAATTAAAATATAAAAGCCCCCTGAAAAATTGGTGATAAAGGACCAAAAATTCCCTTAGCTACTTTCAAACGGTCCCCATAAGATTGGAAATTTTTTGACCATAGGATTTCACCGGGTTCCCCTCGGAGGATGACAATTGGCAAATTTTTAAAACGATTTTTCAATAGGTATTTGATATCTGAGGAAAATTTTGGGAAAAAAAAGGGTTTTCCCCCCAAAATTTAAAATTTAAAGGGTTTTTAAACATTAAGAAATGTCCGGCCACGGCAGGTCATGAGCCTTTTTTAAAGAACAGTCTCTCTTATTAAACTTGGAAACAACTAAGATGGAATAGTCTATCTCATCTAAAATTTAATTTGAAAACTGTTTTAATAAAAAAACCCCTTTAATTATTAAAATTTTTTATATAAAAATTTTTCCCTTTTGGTTTAACTAGGAAATTTCCCTGAAAAAAGGGGCAATTCCCGTTGTAAATTGACAAGGATTCCCTTCGAATATCAAAAAAGTTTTAAAGGGTCGGGGAAAATAAAAGGGAAATGGGCAGTAAAAACCGGGGCTTTGGTCGAGCCCAAGTCAAGACATTTATAAAATGGGAGGTGAAAACCTTTCACTTTCATCTACCCAATTAAAACCGGGTAACCTACTACCTCGCTTTCGAGAGTAGCAACACGGGGTTTTTTAAAATTCCCCCTAAAGTAAAGAACATTGCCTCATCTAAAAATTTTCGATGGGTTTTCTCTGACTCTACGGGAAGGGGAAACTGAAACCCCTATGCCCCATCTTTGGTGATAAAAGGGTTAAACCCTCAGAAGGAAGAATGGCCCCTTTTAAACATTACCTAATAAAAAGGGACCCAAAATGTTTGGGAGCAAATAGGGCCCTTCAGCCCAACCGGGAAAAACCAAAATTTGGGACCTAATGTAACAACGATGGAAAGGAAAAAATGTCTGTCCCGGGCCCCAAGTAGTCTGAAAGAATAGCAGGGGAAAGAGTTTTTTTAAAGGTTAGGGAACAGCTTATCAGAAAAAAACTATACATGGGGAAATCCAGTGCCCTCGAAAAAGGGAAAAACCCATTAAGCCCAATTTAACTGTTCCTGAACAGAAGGTTCCTTTGGTCTTTAACAGCCCTTTTAAAAAAATTTTCCCAATTTTTTTGGCCTTTCTTAAAAGGGAAAATCGGAATGTTTATGTCCCTTAACACCACATAAATACAAACGGGAAATAAAAAAAGTTATTTAAACTTTCCACAAAGGGGCTTTGATTTTAAGATCTGGTGGGGCCCTTCCCTTAGGGTTCGATCCCTTTGGGCCTTTTAAAAGGGAATTTGCCCCCCCTCAGCAAACAATTCACCCGGCCCTCAGCAACTTCATTAGCTTTAATCATTTTTACTTCTCAAAGAATATTTCGAAACTGGTGGGGAAGAGCTGTCAGGAATTTGCCCAAAAACCATGAAGTCTCGAAGAGATTCAAACTGGACAAATTCCCTGAACTTTCAAATCAGCATAATTTCTGAAATTTTTGGCCATGCTGTAAGGGGGCATACCTGAAATTTTTCCCCTAAAAAATTTTGGGGGTTTTTTTGATTTTTGCTTAAGGTTTTGCCTTCTTCAGTGGGTTAAAATTACAAAATGATACCCCTGCGAAAAAAGTTCCCTAAATTAAAGCGAACCAAAAAAATAACATCCCAACCGGGGTCCCCGGGTGTCACGGGCCTTTCCACAGAGGGTAGGGGTTTTTTTAAAACCCTTTAAAAAGTATAAGAAAAGTTTTCCCCCCTCTGTGAAGGGGGGAAAATTGGTTTTTTGGAATATGTGCACTGGGCTGCATGATTTAAATTTAAAACCCTTTGCTCATTCCCAAGTTCCCCTTAAAATTTAATTTGGGCCAAATGCTTTAGCTCTCCCCCTCCCAATCAAGTCTATCATGTTTCCTTTTTTAAACCCTCTTTCTAACGGGCCTTTCTTTTTTCTCTTTTCAATTCAAACTCTCCCTTTTATCCTTTTTTTCAAATTTCTCTCCCCTCTCCTTTTTCTCCTCTCTCTCTTTCTGCCCCCCCTTTCTTGATTTTCTCTTTTTCAATTCGATCTCTCCTTCTTTTTCTCCCCTTTTTCCCCCTTTTCTAACGTTTTTTTCTTCTCTCTCAATTCTTTCCTTCCCCAAATTTTTTTCCTGATTTTTAGAAAAAAATTTAAATCTTCAAAAATTTTTCCCAGTTTTTCCCCAACTTACCCAGCACACATCCAAAACGGAAATTCCCCCCATCCCTTGCAAGAAAAATTTTAAACTACCGGGGAAAATGAAACGGATATATAAAAAGAAAAGGGGGTTTAAAATTTCCCTTGCTCCGCTAAAATTTGTAAATAAATAGGGGGGTTTGATCCCTGTTTTCCTTTTAAAACGAAATGGGGTGAATGAAAACAGAGGGTTCAAATTCCCGGGCCCAACAAACAGTAAGTAAATGGGGCCCCTTTGGGCCCAAACCCAAATCTTCCTCCCCCCAAATCAAGAGTTCCTTGACATTTCCCCTTTGATAAAAAAAAGAGCTCAATAAAAAACTTGTCACGGGAAAAATTTCCGGGCCCCAGAGCCCTTTTTCCTCCAAACTGTTTAAAGCTAAAAAAATAAAGGTGACAAAATTTTAACTAGTATTTTCCTGCCGATTTGATTTACAAAAAATTTGGGAACTATAACACTCCCCAAATTTTTTAAATACCTTTTACGAAGTCCTACCATAGAAAATTGATTACCATGGGGGGGTTTAACCGCCCCTGGGGAAATGCGGCGTTGAAGTTCCAATGGAAATTCGAGATGGATTTTAAATCTTGATTCATTTGGGTTTGACCTGGCAAGGTCCCCATTTTGTAAGGCTTCCCTCAGCCCTTTTAAACAACTTCAGACTTTAATTCCCAAAGGGCCCTAGCTCCTCCTCGGGAAAAAATTACTAAATAGAAAAAGAAATAATTAAAACAAAGATAAACACTTTTAAATTTATTAATGCGAAGATAAAACAGTAAAACCTAAAGGTTTATCCTACTTTAAAGAAAAATGAAAAAAGAAATGAAAAAATGACATTTGAATTCAACGCTTTCCATTACATTTTTGCTGGGGGTGTCTGGTGGAGGTTTTACACCGTCTTTTAAAAAATTGGAGCCCTTACTGAAGATGTGGGGGGGGGGGGGGTTCCCCAAGGGGTTGGTGACAACCCAACGGGGTAGTTCTTCAAAAGAGTCTAAAGCCTTGAATAGTCAGTCCCGATGACAGGAAAAACAGGGTTTTTTAACCCCTAACAAAGATGAGGGGGTTTTGTCTGCTGTTGCCTACATTAAAACAGGGAGGTAAATCCAAAAAATGACGTCTTTCCCAAATTTTTTCAAAAGTTTCCCTTTTTCCTTCAACCCCCTTCTCGTTGGGGGGGCAGGTGACCCGATCTGTCTTCTAAGGGTGGAAAAGACAGGGTTAAACCCCCCTCTTAAGAAATCAACCCCCCCAAAAAGAAAAATACCTAAAAGACGGGGGTGATTATCAAAATCCCAAAAATGGAGATCAAAGGGTGGGAAGGGCTAAGTTTATTATTTGGGCAAAATTTAAGCATTCAACCCCAAAAAGTCCACTAGAAAAGGGGCCCGGCTTTACTTACAGTTGTCTGGGAGCTGGAGTCGAAATTTATTACATTTTGGGGGCCCCCACACGTCACCTTTTTGTGGGGGGGGAAAAGGGGGGAGGGGAAAAGCGGGAGCTAGACGCCCCCACCTTAAAAAGCAGCCGGCAATCAAACTAAAAGTTACCATAAAATCGCTTTGCTACCCCTATCTGGTTTAACTTTTCCTCCACTTGTGAAAAAGCGGTGTGGAAGGCTGTCCCTTTGGGGTACTCGCGCTGGCGTGGGCTGGGGGGCTTGGGATGCGGGGACCTAAAACCCCCAGAGAAACGTCATGGCGAACACAGCCGAAAATATCAAAATTGAAAGGTTTAAGCTTTAACCCCAGGCTTTAAAGCATGAAAGGGAATTTGGGGTGGGATTTTAGGGGTCGGATGCCCGTCACTGTCAACACCCAGGGTGGGCCTACGTGGATGCAAACTCTTTGACAAAACCACCAAAAACCTCACCTCTCACTACTTGTATATCAGTAAAAACCGAGGGGAGGGGAGAGGTTACTCAGGAAGATCAGGCTTGATCACAAAAAACTGTGTTTAGGCGAACCCGTATCATCCCGCAGGGTAACGCCCCCCTCCCACTATTCCCCCTTTTTTGGTTTAAAAAGTTTGATGAAAGAAACTGGCAAAGAATTTTTAACTTCTTTGGTTTTAAGGATAAAAGACGATGCAAAGGAAAGGAAGGAAATCCCCTTTTTACCTCGCGGTTAAACACGGGGACTTTTGGAAAGAACCGGGTTGCCCAAAAAATTGTTATTAGGTTGCTCCCAAATTTTTCGTAGGGGGAGCGTAGGGGTTTGATACAAGACAGAAAAAAACTCACGGGGACTAATGTTTTTAACTGGAGAAACGATTACCTCGGCCCAGTTAAATTAGAGTAACCCTATGTCGGGCAGAAACGGTACAAAGGGGAACCACGGTCCAAAAGGGTAGTTTTCTCGAGCATGTATAAAAGGGGAGAGTGAAGCCAGCCAAAAGGGCCCCCTGAAGCCACTAAAAACCCCCAAAAAACGGGCCCCCCCCAAATTTAGGACTATGGGGAAGCAGGACTAAAAACGAGCATATGAAATTTTAAAAGGTAAGAAACACCGTTTTCATACAAATATAAAAGGGGTTTAAAAAAAAATCCCAAATTTTTTGGTTTTAAAGGGGAAAAATTTTTAGTAAAACATTGGGCCCCTCCAAAATTGGCCCCCTATCTGCACCGTCAAAGAAAAACCACACTCTTATTAAATTTACTGGGGTTTAATTTATCAATTAAATTCCCCCATTTTCAATTTGCTTAAACAAGAACCCACCCATCTCATTTTTACAACCTTCAAATTCCCAAAAAAATTTCACTTCTTCGTTTTTTTTAGGGAAAAATCACTTCATATCAACAAAAAAATGACTTTGCCGAAGGGTTTCAAAACCCCATAATCTTAAGTTATTGTTACCATCATACGTTATGAAAAAGCTTTTGTAAGACTAAATGACAAATATAAAAACCCGTTTTTTAAGACACATATGCAACATTAGACAAATGCGCTTATCTTCCCGAAGTTTTCCCGACTATGGGAAAGAACTTCTCCGGCCGAAGGGGCCCGACAACCCAAAATTCCAAAGACTTTAAGGGTGAAGGACGATTCACCCTCTTCACATTTTTCTACTGTTCCTGCCTACTTTTTGAAATTTGATGAAAAGCCAAATGTGAGGGGAAACGTTTTTGGAATAAAGTTGTCTAAAATGTTTTCATATGGGTCTTAAAACCCAACAACCTGTCGGTATTTTAACCTTTTGGATGTTCAAATAAAACTTTTATGAGGGCACAACTACCCTTTTAATACCCAAAGTTGGATTAAAAAAACATATTAGGATTTTATTTAAAATTATTTTAAACAACTATTACAAATTTTTTTCTTTCTCAAAAAATTTTATTTTTATAATCAAATAGGATATTATCATTATAAGGTTTTTTCCCCTTTTTTTTCCTTTTATAAATTACTTTGGGAAAGCAAAAATTTAACATCAATATTGTGCCAAATTAGTAGTAAAGTAGTATCAGTAATAACACTTGTATTTAAAGATCGGGAAAAGTAGTTTTAACATAGTATTATTAAATTTTAGCCCGAGGAAAAAGCAGTACAATAATTATCATATCAAACTTACCCATAATACTTTTTTAACAAATCCAAAAATTAAAACTTTTAATAAAATTTTTTTTTCATACAAGAACTACGTTTTAATTTTTCTATATAAAATTTTAAGAACATTGTAAAAAACTTTTTAAATTTCTGTATCCTTTTGGAAAGCTTTACTTATTTGGGGAAAAATTAAATTTTTTGTTTTCACATTTTTTTAAAAGAAACATTATTTTCATTAAGTTCTATTAAAATATATCTTTCATTTTTAAATTTTTTGAGGGAACAATTAAAAAAGTTTTTTTAAAAAGTGTTTTCCTTTTTTTAAAAAACTTTAACGGGTTAAATTTTTGGGAAATTCTAATACAAACTTAAAATATTAATCACACATTATCAAATTCACTTAAACCCCCTCAAATTTAAAAAGTATTTCCCCAAAACTTGAATATTAAGGGTTTTTCAAGAAAAAACACAACAAAAAACTTTTAAGTGAGGGGAAAATGTGGGTTAATATTAAAAAATTTTTCAATATATACTCGGGCCCTTTAAAGGGGATACCTGTACAACGGGTCGTTAATGCAATATTTTAAACCCCCACTCACCCTTTTTAAAAAACCTCAAAGCCTAAAAGCATGAACACATTTCAAACCAGTTTAGTATGCTCAGACCCTTGGGCTTAAACCCTTTAGTCCCTGTTTTTTTTTGTTTGGGAAATATTCTGAGGCCTTCTCTACGCTGCCTTGCGGGTTTGGTTTTTGCCCCCCTCTTTTTTTTTCGACTAAAGACCTCCTTTCCCCAAAACTATTCTTCTGCTGTCCCCCCCTTCCTTTTCACCCTTATGGGTCTTTCCTGTGAGCCTCTGTTCGTTTTTGTTTTTGTTTTTCAGACCAAACAAACCAAAAAGGGAAGAAAAGGGAATCTAAGCGACTTTTAACATGGGAAAGAATTTGTTTCGGCAGGGGGGTTTTAGTACCTTGAAAAATGCTGATCTCCGGAATTTTTCCCAACTCAACAGTCTCTACGTTTTACAAGGAATGATTGGCTGCAGTTTTGTGGACGAAAAATCTTGTTAATGAGAAAGGTAAGAGGAGAAAAAGCCAGAAATAGTTTCAAAATTTAAAAGCAAAGTTACAGAAACACAAATAACCCCCCACGTTTCAACAGTGGTATGCAGACAGCGTAACCCGAATGCATTAGAAGACCAACTGGAAATTTCCCCCCATTCCACTCCTGTCAGCTAAGAAGAGGGAACTTTCAGCTTGCCAAAACAGGACAGCTGGGGATGGGAAAAACGTCCCCGTGACTGCCCAAAACAAAATTCTTTCTAATAGGGAATGATGGAGTCAAAATTTTGGGATAAACCTTTGGAAAGTGGTGCAACCCAAAAAGACCTTTGCATACATGTGCCCCGGCAAAAAAAAAAGGTCCCAAATTTTTCGCAGTTGACTGAGAAAGTGAAGAACACAAGAGGAAGTTGTGTAAGGGGGCACCACCAAGGTCAGAGGCCGTCCAGCGATCCTGGAATAAGAGCCGTTGGAGCCTCTCTTGGAGGCGGAAATGGGAAACTGCCATGGCGCAAGAGAAGCTCTCTTGCTCCTTAAGATAACGGATCTCCTTTTCTCTTAAGATAATCGGGCAAAAGCGAGAATAGCAGAGTGCGCCTCTTTGCAGTTAAGGCAAAATGGAGGGTGGCTGCAGGATGGACTGCCATGGCTAACTGCACCACAGACAGGGCATTCTGCCACTGACTTGCAATAATCTGCCAGGTGCCCGAAGTGCCAGCATTTTCTACACTGGTGCAGGGTAAGGATCACCTCCCTACTTATACGTGTGTTTCTGCTGTGTAAAAAGATGGAGGCAGTTCATGGCTATCAAAAGTTAGCTTCGCTATGTTGCAAGGATAGCGCCTCTGCCCGCTGGCAGGGAGCATTTAGGTTTCAAGTTTAATGAAAGGGAGATTCTGGAGCATGAGCTGTCCAGAATGTCTACATTACACGCGAGAAAGTCGCATTGTATGATTGTTTTTGGAAGGATAATAGATCCAGAGCAAGAATTAAGAGAGATGTGCTTGCAAATCGTAACTGATGTGCTGACAACAATGTCAAGAAGAGAGAGCTTATGTGCCTGCTCTGCATTTTATACTGTGACAACTCGTGTGCCACTCTTAAGAACATGTAAGGAAATGTTCTGACCAACATGGTGAAGTGCCTTTCTGGTTCTATAGTTAGAAAGACAGTCAATAGTAGAAGTTGGTTGGAGCATAAAGAATTTTGTTCGTGAAGGACTTTGAAACAGAGAGTAAGGGAAGGAATTGTTTAGTTGAACGTTTCTTAGAAGTGCGAAAGGGAACCAAGGTAGGGTTATCAGTGACAGGTCGAGGTCGTTTGGACGGAAAATTAGAGGTGGTCTGTCCGGAGTCGTCTGTAAGATCCGAAAATCGATGCACTGTATGTGGAGAAGCCGGCATCATAGTCAAGGTCGTGTGGAGGTGAGATGTGTCTAAAGAGACGGTCGGTACCAGAAGAGGGTAGCAAAACGTTACCCAGAGAAGGTATCGGGCTGGAAGCGGGTCCTAAGGCGTGTTCCAGGGCCTGTAGAGGGTGCTGCAGGAAATGGCCTGAGAGGAAGCAAATATGGGTCTCCATGATAAGTTTCCCTTTTAATTAAAAAAAAAAAACATGGAGCCTTGGGAAGGAATGTGCAGATAGTGTTCCTTGGAGGAATGAAAAGGATCGTATATACCTTTCTGTGCCCAACAGTTCCCTTAGCGCAGCCAGGAGAGCAGATGCGGCGTGGAAGCCGTGCCCTATCCTATCCAGCAATCCAAGATAGCAACTTCACGTCCACGAAGCCACCTCGGCTTGATGGACATGAATAGTTACTCAATAAGTACTCATCCATTTGTACTAACACAATTCATTAATGCGTCCACTCCTATCTAACGATCTTCTTCCTCTCACGTACACTAGACTTGGTTAACTGGGAAGATGGGTAACTGCAGGCAGACACGGTAAGATTACTGTATTAGGGCAATAGGAACATAAAAAAATCGCAATGACTAGGATCTGTTTATCAAGTCAATGTTTCATTTAACTGAGGCTGTATAGTTTTGCAGTAATTGCACGTATGTTGCAGAGGTATGTTGAAGAAGCTGAAATCTGGTGATAGGATTTGTGGACTTGCGCACTGGGGTCTGCAGACAACTGAAGACGCTTGCAATAGTCTAAGAGTAGTCTGGGGTTTGGTATGGGGTCCAGTTTACTGATAGGTGTGTGGAGAATGTGAAACAGCTGGGATATACACGAAATAGTGCATGTTTCCCAGTAACAAACATCGGACGTAGGTAATAGTGAGATAATACGTTGTTATTGTAGGCGTGCTGCGGGAAACACAGCTGACTGTGTACTTTAGGGTCGGCAGATACTGTGTCCGACCATGTGGCATAGGGAAATTGTCAACATACCAATCAACGGAAACAGCTGATGCAAAAATTTAATGAAAATCTAAAACACGTGAATACGTTGTGTCATGCCGTAGCTCTGTTGGTAGCACACCCAGCTAGAGTCCGTGGTCCGATCCCTGGTAAGGGTAAAAACATTGGGAGTGTTTCCTTAAGACACCCGATGTGCCTGTTTACTTATCAGTAAGTAGGTACCTGGGTGTTATCCGACTGGTGTGGGTCGCATCCTGGGGACAAAATTAATCTAAGTTGCCGGAAATGCTCTGCATAATCAGGGTCTTTTATACAGTATGTCACTGATGTCAGCTAGGTCTGTGTAAGTTGCATCATGTACTTAAGAAAATAAAGATTATTATTATTATTATTATTAATATTATTATTAACTTTTTTTCAAGGAAACTAACACAATGTACGGTGCTCCCGAGAATGATGCTGGGATCTGACACTAAATCAAAATGTGCTAACGTGGAGTGAGAAATTTTGCCTAAAACACTAAATACATATTAAAGTCATAAGTTGGAGAATTCACCGAGATGAGAACAGATATGGAGATTAAGAAGCATGCGACAAACTTGTTGTGAAGGCTTACTCAGCCCTGTAACAACTTCAGACAGTATTACCAAGGCTGGCTCCTCCTCAGGAAAATTAATGAATAGAAAAAGAAATAATAATTCACAAAGATAAACACTTTATTATTTATTAATGCAAAGATAAAACATTGAAACATGAAGGTGTATCCTATTTGAAAGAAAAATGAAAAATGAAATGAAAAAATGACATTTGAATTCAACGCTAATATGTACAGTTATACTGGGGTGTCTGGTGGAGGTTGACACCGTCTTGTAGAAATTGTAGCCGTTACTGATGATGTGGGGGGGCACAGGTGTTGGTGACAACCCAACGGCTAGTTCTTCACAGAGTCTATAGCCTTGAACAGTCAGTCCAGATGACAGGAAAGCAGGTTCTTTACCACTACAAAGATGAGGGGTTGTTGTCTGCTGTTGCCTACAGTTAATCAGTAGGTAGATCCAAAAAGTGATGTCTCCGGAAATTTTTGCAAAAGTCCTTCTCCTTCAACACTTCTCGTTGGTTGGCAGGTGGCCCGATCTGTCATTCTAAGCTGGAAAGAGACAGGTTACCCACTGCTTAAGAAATCACTCTCCACGATAAGTACAATACCTAAAAGACGAGGTGATTATCAAAACATCTAACATGGAGATCAAGGCTGGAAGGACTAAGTTTATTATTGGTCAAAAGTGAAGCTTTCAACCAATAAGTCCACTAGAATAGGAGCAGGCTTCTACTTACAGTTGTGCTGGGAGCTGAGTCGAGTGATTACTGTTTGGCCGGAGCCCCACACGTCACCTTTCGGGGTGGGGAGAAAGGGGGGGTGGGGATAGTGGGAGCTAGACTGACCCTACCTTATCAAGCAGCCGGCAATCAAACTAACGTTACCATATACTCGCTCGCCACTCCTATCTGTTGAACTTTTCCCTCACACTTGTGTAATAGCGGTGTGGAAGGCTGTCTTGGGATACTCGCAGCTGGCGTGGAGCTGGGTGGCTTGGGGATGCTGGGTACTTCTAAAACCCGCAGAGAAACGTCATGGCGACACAGCCGAACTATCAAAATGTGAAAGGTTCAAGCTGAACCAGGCGTGAAAGCATGGAATGGAGGTGGTGTGTATTATAGGGTGCGGGTGACCTGTCACTGTCTACACTAGGCTGACCTACGTGGAGTGTAAACTCTTCGACACACCACCAAAATACCTCACCTCTCACTACTTGTATATCATGTAAAATACTGAGGCAGGAGATGGCGACTCAGGAAGATCAGGCTGATCACAAGAAACTGGTGTTGAGGCGAACACGTGATCAGTCTGCAGAGGTAACGCCGTGTCGACTATGTCCACTTTTGAGGTTAAATGTGGATGAGAAGATGCTGGCATGAATTTGAACTTCTTGGATATAAGGATACAGACGATGCAAAGGAGGAAGGAACTCACCCATTCTACCTCGCGGTTATCACGTGGTACTTCTGGACGAACCGTTGCCAACAATTGTTATTAGGTTGTCTCCAATTTGTCGTAGGGGTAGCGTAGTGTAGATACAAGACAGAATAAACTCACGGAGACTAGATGTTGTTAACTGGGAGAGCGAGTTACTCTACGGCCTAGTGTAACTTAGAGTAACCCTAGTGTCGAGGCAGACACGGTACAGGTGAAGCACGGGTCTAAGGCTAGGTGTTGCTCGAGTCATGTATAAGGCGAGAGTGAGAGCCAGCCAAGGTCTCGTGGAAGCACACTAACCCAATATACGCCTTCCAGTGAGGACTATGGGGAAGCAGGACTAGACGAGCATTATGAAATTACGGGGTAAGAACACCGTTACATACAAATATAAAGGGATTTAAAATAATCAACTTTTGGTTTAAGAGAAAGTTTGAGTAAATCATTGGCTCTCCCAACTTGCCAGATATCTGCACCTGTCAAAGAAAAACCACACTCTTATTATTCACTGGATTTATTCAGCAATTATTTCCACATTTTCACATTTGCATTAGACAAGACACCCATCCCTATCTCAGTTCTACACCTTCACTTCCAATAAATTTCACTTCTTCGTTTCTTTGAGGAAAAATCACTTCATATCAACAATAGTTGACTCGCTCTGAAGTTACATTCACATAATCTTAAGTTATTGTTACCATCATACGTTATGAATAGCTTCGTAAGACTCAAATGACAAATATAAACCTGTTAGGTAAGACACATATGCAACAGTTAGACAACTGTCGCTTGATCTTCAGATAGTTCCTGACTATGGAACTGAATTTCTCCAGGCTGAGGGACTGACAACCTCAAATTCTGCGACTTTAAGGGTGATGGACTGATTACATCGTCTTCACATCTCTACTGTTCCTGCCTACTTTCTGTATTCGACTGAAGAAGCCTACTGTGTAGGCGAAACGTTTCGGAATAAAGTTGTCTAACTGTTGCATATGTGTCTTACCTAACAACCTGTCGGTATTGTATACCATTTTGATGTTCAAATATAAACTTGTTACTGAGGACACAACTACTTCTAATATCAACGTTGGATTAAATTACATATTAGGATATATTAAGATTATTTAATCAACTATTACATTTATTCTCTGTACTCAAAATTTCATTCTTATAATCAACTAGGAGTATATATCATTATAAGGTTTTCCACTTTATTTTCATTTATATAATTACTTAGGAATGCAAAATTATAACATCAATATTGTGCCAATATTAGTAGTAAAGTAGTATCAGTAGTAACACTTGTAGTAATGATCGGAAAAGTAGTAATAACAGTAGTATTATTATTTGTAGCAGAGGTAATAGCAGTAGCAATAATTATCATATCATCTTACCCATAATATCTTCTTAACAACTCCTATAATAATTCTTCATATAAAAGTTTTTATTCATACAAGAACTAGCGTATATTTATCTATATAATATTTGATAAGATCATTGTAAAAAACTTTTTATTACTGTATCTTTAGGAAAGCTTTACTTATTTGGATATATTATTTAAATGTTGCACATTATTTATAAGAAACACATTATTACATTAAGTTCTATTAAAGTATATCTTGCATCTTTTATTTTAAGAGGCAACATATTAATGTTTTAACAAGTGTTACATTTTTTAAGAAACTTTACGATTATTTTAGTAAATTCTAATACAAACTTAAAATATTATCACACATTATCAAGATTCACTCACTCCATCAATTTAAAATGTATTTCCAAGCTTGAATATTATGTTATTCAAGAAAGAACACAACAAAATACTTTGGAAGTGAGGAAACTGTGGTGTTAATATTAAAAATTATTCCAATATATACTCGGTGGCCACTTTATTAGGCATACCTGTACATCTGCTCGTTAATGCAAATATTTTAATCAGCCACTCACGTTACAGAACCTCAATGCCTAAAAGCATGAACACATGTTCAAAAAAGTTGAGTAGGTGCTCAGACCTTGGTCTTACCTGTGAGTCCTCTGTTTTGTTTTGTTCGGGAAATATTCTGAGGCCTTCTCTACGCTGCCTTGCGGCTGGGTTTAGCCCCCCCCTTTTTCTTCGACTAAAGACTTTTCCTTTTCCCGAGCTATTCTTCTGCTGTCCCCGCTTCCTTTCTCACCCTTAGTGGGTCTTACCTGTGAGTCCTCTGTTCTGTTCTGTTCTGTATTCAGACCAAACATCAGAATAGGGAAAAATGTAATCTAAGCGACTTTGATCATGGAATGATAGTGTCAGCAGGGTGGTTTTAGTACCTTAGAAACTGCTGATCTCCTGGAATTTCCAAGCTCAACAGTCTCTAGCGTTCACAGAGAATGATGAGCGGCAGTTCTGTGGACGAAAACGTCTTGTTAATGAGAAAGGTAAGAGGAGAATAGCCAGACTAGTTCAAATTAACAGCAAAGTTACAGAAACACAAATAACCGCACGTTACAACAGTGGTATGCAGACGAGCGTAACTGAATGCATTAGAAGACCATACTGGATTCCACTCATTCCACTCCTGTCAGCTAAGAAGAGGTAACTGCAGCTTGCCAAATCTGGACAGCTGATGATGGGAAAAACGTCGCGTGGACTGACGAATCAGAATTTCTTTCTAATAGGCAGATGATGGAGTCAGAATTTGGCATAAACCTTTGGAATGTGGTGCAACAAGAGATTCGTAGCATACATGTGCAGCCGGCAAATTTGCAGCAAGAGGGTTGCTATCATATCTACATGATCCAGATCTTCAAGGAATGATTTCGGCACCTTTTTGAATCTATGCCACGAATAATTCATGTTCTTCTTGGAGCAAAGGGAGACCCTAACCCATTACTATAAGAGTTTATCTAATTTTTTCTAATAAAGTTGCGACTGTGTAGTTCACTGTATAATCACACCACCCTTTCACCGTTCACTCTCATATATTAACAAGAGGTGAGTGACCCACACTGAATTCGACTTTTGATAAGCTCTTACACTTACCGACAGTTATTAAAATCTATTTGAGCTTGAATATACACTCCACATCCACCTTAGTATTACAGAACCGAATATCCTCTAGTTTTTTAAACCCTCGACACCCCTCACTATTTTTTATGCACCTAACCTCGAGATGGGCTTTATTTTTTTATTCACCCAAATATCTCATAATACATAAAACAATAGTTTAAACTTACTCATATTCATCACAATAGATTCCCCGAATTTTACTTTACACTAGCAAAAAATGAATATCTTAACCTAGAGTTATTCTCTAAAAATGTTCAAGCAATTTATATCCTATTTCACCCCTAAAGTATTTTCTCAAGTCAAACGAGAAGAAAGTGATATGTATATGTCTTGTTATTTTATTCCATTATTATAGTAACTGTACGGATATTTTTCCTGCACTTCTTATTAAGTCTTTTAAAAGATTTCTTATCTTTTACAAATATTTCATCTGCTACTCAAAGCTCTTTTAAAATTAATTCTTACCCTAAAAATGGAATTTCTAAATTATTTCTTCACCTCAAAAATATACATCTTTCACATTTTCTAACTATTTGTTTTCTACCCAGGATCAATCGTTTCTGACAGTCACTGTTATATCTGTTGACATTATTTAATATATTTTTGATGAGCTTGTGATTTGTTTAGCTAATGTGTCCAAGTTATCAGCAGGTAAATTTCATATATAAGCACTGCACTGCTAGTAGTAGGTTGGTAGACAGCAATCACCCAGGGAGGTACTACCGTCCTACCAAGTGAGTGTAAAACGAAAGCCTGTAATTGTTTACATGATAGTGGGATTGCTGGTGTCTTTTTTCTGTCTCATAAGCATGCAAGATTTCAAATACGTCTTGCTACTTCTATTACACTTAGGGTCACACTACATATACATGTACATGTTTATTTATACACACTCACCTGAGTTTTCTTTGATTTTATCTTAATAGTTCTTGGTCTTACTTTTCCTTTTATATCCATGGGGAAGTGGAATAAGAATCGTTCCTCCGTAAGCCATGCGTGTTGTAAAAGTCAACTAAAATGCCGGGAACAATAGGCTAGTAACCATTTTTCCTGTAATAATTACTAAAAGAATAAGAAGAAGTGGGAAGTCTGAATGTGCGTGGATGTTGTGCGAATGATAAGAAAGAGATGATTGTGGATGTTACGAATGAGAAGAAGCTGGATGTCCTGGTTTTAAGTGAAACAAAACTGAAGGGGGTGGGAGAGTTTCAATGGAGAGGAATAAATGGGCTTAGGTCAAGGGTTTCAAATAGAGTTAGAGCTAAAGAAGGAGTAGCAACAATGTTGAAGAATAAGTTATGGCAGGAAAAGAGGGACTATAAATGTATTAATTCAAGGATTATGTGGAGTAAAATAAAGGTTGGATGTGAAAAGTGGGTTATAGTAAGCGTATATGCACCTGGAAATGAGAGAAGTGTAGAGGAGAGAGAGAGATTTTGGAAAATGTTGAGTGAATGCGTGGGGAGTTTTGAACCAAGTGTGAGAGTAATGGTGGTTGGGAATTTCAATGTTAAAGTGGGCAAAAATGTTGTGGAGGGAGTAGTAGGTAAATTTGGGGTGCCAGGGGTAAATGAAAATGGGGAGCCTTTAATTGAATTATGTGTAGAAAGAGGTTTGGTAATAAGTAATACATGTTTTATGAAGAAGAGGATAAATAAATATACGACATATGAAATAGCACGTAATGAAAGTAGTTTGTTAGATTATGTCTTGGTGGATAAAAGGTTGATGGTTAGGCTCTAGAGGGGCAATTGATATATCGGATCATTATTTAGTTGTAGCTACAGTTAGAGTAAGAGGTAGATGGGAAAAGAGGAAAATGGCAACAACAAGTAAGAGGGAGGTGAAAGTGTATAAAGTATGGAAGGAGGAATTTCGGGTGAGATATAAGCAACTATTGGCAGAAAGGTGGGCTGGTGCAAGTATGAGTAGTGGGGGGGATGAAGAGGGTTGGAATAGTTTTAAAAATGCAGTATTAGAATGTGGGGCAGAAGTTTGTGGTTATAGGAAGGCGGGTGCAGGAGGAAAGAGGAGTGATTGGCGGAATGATGAAGTAAAGGATGTGATAAAAGAGAAAAAGCTAGCTTATGAGAGGTTTTTACAAAGCAGAAGTGTTATAAGAAGAGTAGAGTATATTGAGAGTACAAGAAAGGTGAAGAAAGTGGTGAGAGAGTGCAAAAGGAGAGCAGATAGAGTGGGAGAGGCACTGTCAAGAAATTTTAATGAAAATAAGAAAAAAAATTTGAGTGAGTTCAACAAGTTAAGAAAGCCTAGGGAACGAATGAATTTGTCAGTTAAAAACAGAGTAGGGGAGTTAGTAGATGAGGAGATGGAGGTTTTGGGTGGATGGCGAAAATATTTTGAGGAACTTTTAAATGTTGAGGAAGAAAGGGAGGCGGTAATTTCATGCACTGGCCAGGGAGGTATACCATCTTTTAGGAGTGAAGAAGAACAGGATGTGAGTGTGGGGGAGGTGCGTGAGGCATTACGTAGAATGAAAGGGGGTAAAGCAGCTGGAACTGACGGGATCATGACAGAAATGTTAAAAGCAGGGGGGGGGGGGATATAGTGTTGGAGTGGTTGGTATTTTTGTTTAATAAATATATGAAAGAGGGAAAGGTACCTATGGATTGGCGGAGAGCATGTATAGTCCCTTTATATAAAGGGAAGGGGGACAAAAGAGATTGTAAAAATTATAGAGGAATAAGTTTACCGAGTATTCCAGGGGAAAGTGTACGGTAGGGTTATAATTGAAAGAATTAGAGGTAAGACAGAATGTAGGATTGCGGATGAGCAAGGAGGTTTCAGAGTGGGTAGGGGATGTGTAGATCAAGTTTTTTACATTGAAGCATATAGGGAAAACAGTATTTAGATAAAGGTAGGGAAGTTTTTGTTGCATTTTTAGATTTAAAAAGGCATTGATAAGGGAAAGGGGGAGAAATGTTGGGCGGGATGTTACAAGTATATGGAATAGGTGGCAAGTTACAAAAATGCGTAAAGAGTTTTTAATAGGTAGGAGGCTCAGGTTAGGGGTGTGAAGAAAGGGGAGATATTTCCCCGGTAAAAGTAGGTCTTAGACGGGGATGTGTAATTCCCATGGTTGTTTAATATATTTAGATGGATTTGTAAAAAAAAGTAAATGGTAGGATGTTCGGGAAGGGTGGGATTAACTTTTGGGGGTCAAATACAAAAAAATTAAATTTTCCACAGTTTCTTTTTTCTGATATACTGTGCTTATGCGAGATTCTAAAGAAAAATTGCAAAGGGTTTTGGAAAGTTTTGGGGGTGGTGTAAAGGGGAAAGTTTAAAATAACATAGAAAAGAGTAAAGGGGATGAAAGTATCAAAAGATTTTGATAAAGAAAAAAAGGATATCAAATTGGGAGGAGGATATGGAAGAATGAATGTTTCAGATATTGGGGGTTACGTGTCGGGGGGATGGATTTAGAGGATGAGGGTTTAATCATGAAATTGATGGGAAAAAAGGTGAGGGTGCGTTGAGGTAAATGTGGATCAAAAAACGTTATCTATGGGGGCAAAGAAGGGAAAGTATGACAGTACCAACACTTTAAGGGTGTTTAAGCTTGGGCGTAAATGCTGCAGCGAGGAGGCGGTTTAGGCAGTGGAATGTCCTGTCTAAGGCAATGTGTGGTGTAAATATTTTGCAGAAAATCGGAGTGTGGAAATTAGGAGAAGGTGTGGAGTTAATAAAAGTATTAGTCAGAGGGCAGAAGAGGGGTTGTTGAGGTGGTTTGATAATTTAGAGAGAATGGATCAAAGTAGAATGACATGGAGAGCATTTAAATCTGTAGGGGAAGGATGGCGGGGTAGGGGTCGTCCTCGAAAAGGTTGGAAGAAAGGGGTATGGGAGGTTTTGTGGGCGAGGGGCTTGGATATCCAGCAGGCGTGCATGAGCGTGTTCGATAGGAGTGAATGGAGACAAATGGTATTTGGGACTTGACGATCTGGTGGAGTGTGAGCAGGGTAATATTTAGTAAAGGAATTCAGGGAAACCGGTTATTTTATATCACCGGACTTGAGTCCTGGAAATGGGAAGTACAATGCCTGCACTTTAATGGAGGGGTTCGGGTATTAGCAGTTTGGAGGGATATGTTGTGTCTCTTTATACGTATATGCTTCTAAACTGTTGTGTTCTCAGCACCTCTGCAAAAACAGTGATTATGAGTGAGTGAGGTGAAAGTGTTGAAAGATGATGAAAGTATTTTCTTTTTGGGGATTTTCTTTCTTTTTGGGTCACCCTGCCTCGGTGGGCGACGGCCGACTTGGTAAAAAAAAATAAGCACTGAATTGAAGGTTGATTTGTGAGATGAATTTTGATAAGTTATATTCTCTTCTTGAATCACATAACTGAAGAGTACTCAGTGCATGGATAAAATGCGCTTATTGAACCTTTCACATTATCACCCGAAAGAGTGGTGATGAATGAGTACAGACTTAGCAATAAGCCTATTGAGATAATGAGCTTGGCAACTGTTTTTTATAATCTTCATGTCTGAAAATACATTTCTGAAACTGATTCAATTCTTGAACACTTTAAATAAATCCCTCTCTTAAGAGTGTGCTAAAAAAAGAACTTTCCATGTAAATATATGCTTAAATTAAAAATGGAGACATAGGATCTGTTGTTTAGACAAGGTTTCGTCTCCCTACATGCAATATGTAACCATCTCTAGATGGAAGAGTTGCCAGGTGAACTAAAAAAATTTATGTAAGTCTTTAGTAGCATGTGTCTTAACACTAGGATCCGTCCCTCCAGTTACCTTATACTGTGTTGCAGGAAATAGTATATTTTCCTACCTTCCACTGCGCAGATGCTGCAAGCAAATACTCAAAGCTTGATGCATTCATATGATGCTTGAGGGCTGATCGGGCAGTCTGTATTTCATTTTAACTCCACGCAGGGAAGAGCTTTTCATCTACGAAATTGGAGATACCTTTCCCTTCCTTGGATGAAACCAGATTCCCTTCCACTCCCTGATGCTACACGATCCCAGCGGGTATAGTAAATCCTATGAATAATATAAAAGTTTAATGTCAATAATATTTTCAAGACTTTTTTATACACTGCTTTTCTAGCTCCTTCACTGGCATTCAAATATTTGTAATTATTTTTTTTTTTATGCAGAGCGCTATATTTCTGAGAATGGTGGTGTAAGCTGAAGATGCTGAAGTAGCATTGTCAGTGTCTTCAGCGGTATGGTAAGGTGGTTGTTCATCCATGCATGTACCAGTGAGATGGTTGGAATATTTACTATACCGACTACAGCACTACTTACTGTACAGACAGCTTCGTTGCTTCCAGGATGTGGCTAGTTTTTTAATCTCCCTCTCTCGCACAAACACACACACATGCCACTACCAATTCCTCTATTCATCAACCTCCTTCACTCCCTCCTTCTCCCTCCCTCCCTCCTTTCATCCACTCGCTTCCTTATAAAAAAGCTGTGTGCTGGGGTCCGCCATTGTCTTAGACGGACAAAGCAGACAATCATCCAAGGACTCATTGAAAGTAATGACCAGGAAATCCACTTCCATTAGTCGCCTGTTCCGATCTTTCAATATTTTTTATGAAGATAAGTATCCATCCTCAAGCAGGCGAGCCACCAGAGAATCATTCTGTGATGAAAATGTTCATTTGCAAACATTTTACAGGATTTTAAAGGTAAAAATTTTTTGATCAGAATACTCTAGGGTAATTCTCCATAATAGTAAAGTTTTAAAGAATTACAATATTCAAGCGAGTCTCATAAAAAAATCACTAGAATTCTAGACAAGTCAAATAAACTGGCAATTAGCATTATTGAAGGAAATAATTTTGACAGCTTTATAAATGACATGAACACGTGCATGAGCGGGCATTTTATCACACAACACACACACACACACACCAAACCCCAACCACCACACACACCACACACATACACACACAACACAACACAATAAACAACACACACCCCACACAACACAC
>NC_069399.1:15032002-15056355 GCF_026875155.1 Cherax quadricarinatus | reverse complement strand
CCGGAAATGCTCTGATAATCGGGGTTTTTTTAAACAGTATGTCACTGTGCGCTAGTCGTGTAATTTGCATCATGTACTTAAAAAATAAAGATTATTATTATTTTTATTATTAATATTATTAACTTTTTTTAAGGGAAAAACTAACACAATGTACGGTGCTCCCGAAATGATGTTTGGGTCTGACACTAAATCAAAATGTCTAAGTGGAGTAGAAATTTTCCCCTAAAAACTAATACATATTAAAGTCATAATTTGGAATTCCCCGAATGAGAACAGATATGGAGATTAAGAAGCATGCGACAAACTTGTTGTGAAGGCTTACTCACCCTGTAACAACTTCAGACAGTTTACCAAGGCTGGTCCCCCTCGGGGAAAATTAAAAATAAAAAAGAAATAATAATTCACAAATATAAACACTTTATTATTTTTTAAATGCGAAGATAAAACAGTGAAACATAAAGGTGTACCCTTTTTAAAAAAGAAAAATGAAAAATAAAATGAAAAAAATGACATTTAAATTTTCAACGCTCCCTGTACAGTTATGCTGGGGTGTCTGGTGGAGGTTGACACCGTTTTTAGAAATTGTAGCCGTTATGATGATGGGGGGGGGTCACGGGGTTTTTGGTGACAACCCAACGGCTAGTTCTTCACAAGTCTATACCCTTGAACAGTCAGTCCAGATGACAGGAAAGCAGGTTTTTTTACCACTACAAAAATAGGGTTTTTTTGTCTGCTGTTGCAACAGTTTTAAAAGGTAGGAAAATCCAAAAAGTGCGTCTCCCGACTTTTGCAAAGTCCTTCTCCCTTTAAAAATTCTCGTTGGGTTGGGAGGGAAACCCCAAACTCTCATTTAAGTGGAAAAAGGGCAGGTTACCCCAGCTTTAAAAAATCACTTCCATGTAATATAATACCTAAAAGACGAGGTGATTATTTAAAACATCTAACTGGGGAAACAAGGCTGGAGGACTAAGTTTATTATTGGTCAAAAAGTGAAACTTTCAACCAATAAGTCCCCTAGAAAAGGAAAAGGCGTTTACTTATATTTTTTTGGGGGCTGTGAGTGGAGTGATTACTGTTTGGCCGGAGCCCCACACTCCCTTTCGGGGTGGGGAGAAAGGGGGGGAGGGGATAGCGGGGCTAGACTGACCCTACCAAAAAAGCACCCGGCAATCAAACTATCGTTCATTACTCGCTCGTTTCCTATCTGTTGAAACTTTTCCCTCACACTCCCCTTCCAAGACTTATAATAAAAGGAGTAAAAGAAAAATGGGCGGGGAAAAAAGTTCTAATACAAAAGTCGCGTAAGGCAAAATCTTCTACTGATGTCCGATTTAACCAGTCAGAGAAATAATTTGGATAAACCATTGATATACAAATATGGAATTTAAAAACCCTGGGACCCAATGCCCACCTAAGGGCGCCGTTGGTTCCTTAAAAAGTTTCTAGGTATATAAAGGGTTTGTCATCCACTTTTAAATGAATTCTTTTCCCAGTAAAAAAATTTAAGCTTGGGATCCCCACACAAGGGCCAAACATTCCTTTTCTAGGGGTGGAGTATCTCGTTTTGCAGGAAGGATTTTCGGCTTGGAAAGCTTTCAGGGAAGGTAGTAGACGCACCTAAGCCAGTATTGGAGGCATCGTTCTTAAACAAAATGTTTTATTAATATCGGGAAATCTTAAGTTTAGTTTTTTGAGAAGATATTTTTAATCTCATTAAATTTTTCTCGAGCTAGGGGAAAATTTCCGGGGTTCCTTCACGACTTTTTAAGGAAGTCGGATAAGATGCCTGTAAAAATAGAAAATTTTGGGAATAAACCATGATAAAAAATTTACAAAACCAAGAAGTAAGAATGGCTTTTTGGGTTTTTGGGGGAATTTAAATTCTAATAAGCTTGTTTAAAAGGGGGGAGGCTGAAAAGAGTTTTTAAAAAGGACACTCCAAGAATCTAATTTGTTATCCCCAAGGGAAGATTTTTTCGGCTTGGCGTGAGGCAGTGAGCGAAAACCTACGTAAAACGATGTTAATGTTTGGATATGCTTGTCACGTGGATGTCATTAGTAAATGTTATCAAAATAACGAAATTTGGATATTCCCCCAAGACCTTTCTCATCAGTCCCGTGGGGTCCCAAGGCAGTTAAAAAACGAAGGGTAGCTCTATACTGCATCAGCCCTTTGGTGTGTGGAAACGGGTACTGTTAGAAGAAGGTTAACATTACTTGATGTATGCGGAATATCAATCTCTGAAAAAAAGGGAAGAGTAAAAAAATGTGGTATATCGCTTTTTTTAAGGGGCATAGTCAGCATCCCACCGAGTTATAGCAGTAAGGTCTCGAATCAAACAAGTCTATAGAATTATCCTCCATTTTTAAAACCATGATTTGGGTGGAATATGCAGATACTAAAGGTTCAATGATTTTAGTTTTAATAAATTGTTACCTCTCGGCCCAAAGATCCCTAAGGTAAAGGGAATTTGGGTTTAATTTTCGTTTGATAGGTTGTCCGTGAAAAATAAATTTATGGAAAGGGGAGGTAACCCTGGAATATCGAAAAGACGTCTGAAAAGTTACTCACACATTGAAGTAGTTCAGTTTCTTATGGTATCCAAAAATCTTTAATTTAATGTTTGTTGCCCCGAGGGTAAGAGACCCCAAAGTCAGTGTTCTCTGTCATGTCAGTTAGAGGTGTCAATTACGCACACCTTACACCCCTCAGTTGCTTAAAAGTTGTGTGGAAAAAAAAATCAAAGTATTAGGCGTTAACTGAATTTCTTCGGTAATATTTTTTAAAGGATGTTGATATGATAAAGTTAGGTTTCCCCTTGACTTCTTGAGGTAATAAAAAATCCCAAAAATTTTTTAAACCTTATATGGACTTTCCTGCTGCTAATAATTTATTTGACTTAAGGCAAAAACCCAGAACTTCATCCCTATTTAAAAACTTTTTCCTCTGATTTTTGGGGTAAAAATAGGTTTTGTATGGCCCTTTGACAAGCTTAAGTTTTTAAAACTTGTCAGAGGATCCTAAAGTTTGGATCTAAGGTAAGGAGAAAGATAAAAGACAAACCTCCATTTAGCCTCTTAGTCCAAAGTTTTGAAGGATGGCAATGGGCTCTGGCTGTTACATGGAAAAGTTCAAAAGGTAAAAACCCCCAAGGTCCTGGGAATTTCCCCTCTGGCAAAAAAAGAAGGGAGGAACGATGCCACCCCTTGGTTTAGGGAGAAATTTTCCTTAAAATAAAATTGAGAATAAAGTGGCGCTCAATCCCCCCATTACAGTGGGTGATGGGTGGGTGAAGAGAGCTTCACTCCCAAAAGGTTGGGTATAGATGTTACATTAAGTCGGGAAAAATTGGTCCCCGGTAGAAAAAATCTCTCTGGGATCCCAACTTGGAGAAGTGGAAAAAAAGGCTTCAGCCACCTCTGTAGTAGTTATAGACTTTGGGGTACAGTTTCAGGGAAACTCAAAGCAAAAAAACTAATGTTAATATAATCTATCCCCCCTGATGAAAGTGGTGATAAAGGACCAACAATGTCAATAGCTACTTTTAAAAACGGTCCCCATAAAGATTGGTTTTTGCCCATAGGTACTCCCTGGTACCTGGGAGGTGAAGTTGGCAACTTTACACGTTTCTACAATGGTAGTGATATTGAGGTTTTTGGGGCCCCAAAAATAGGTTTCCCTAATATTTTTAAGGGTTTTACGAGTGAGAAATGTCGGCCCACTGGCAGGTCATGAGCCATTTTAAGAAAAAGTCTCTCTGTATTGACTTTGGGAAACTAAAATGGAATAGTCTATTCATCTGAATTTAATTTGTATGATTTATACAAGATACCTTTTTTATATTTAAATTTTTATGAAAAAATTTTTTCCTTTGGATAACTTGGCAATTTGAAGAGAAAGGGGAATTACGTTGTAAAATTTACAAAGGAGTCCCTTTGTATATCTAAAAACTTAAGTCAGGGAAAAAACAAAAAGGATGGGCAGTAAGAGAAACTGGGCTTTGGTCTGAGCCCAAGTCAAGCATTTATAGTAGGGGTGATTCCTCCCTTTCATTAGCAAGTGAACCCGGGGTTTTCCCACTACCCCCTTTCGGATAGAACATGGTTTTAATTCCACATGAAGTACGAGACATTGCCCCATTGAACTTTCGAGGGGCTTTCTGACTCTACAGGAAGAGGACTGAAAAAACCTTGTCCCTCTTTTGGTTATGAAAGGTCAACCTCAGAAGGAAGAATGGCACCTTTTCATTACTATTAAAACGGGGCAAAAAAATGATGGGAGCTAGTACGGCTTCGACCAACCTGTGAACCATTTAGACTAAATTTAAAACGGTGGGGGAAAAAAATCTGTAGGGGCCCCGTAGTCTGAAAGAATAGCAGAGGAATGAGTTTCTTTAGGTTAGGGAACAGCTTTCGAAATGACTTACTGTGCATCCCGTGTCTCGGTAAAAGGAGTACTTAAGTCCATTAACTGTTCTGAAAAGAGGTTGCCCGGGCATTACAGTCTTTAAAACATCTTCCAACTTTTTGGACCTTCTTAGAAGGAAAAACGGAAAGTTTTGTCCCCCTTAACACCACATAAATGACAAAAGGAAAAAAGAAATTAGTTTACTTTCCATAGAGGCTTTGATTTTTAAGTCTGGTGGCCCGCCTTAGGGTTTGATCCTTTTGGCCTTTTTTTGGAATTTGGTCAGCAACAAGTCAGGGGCCTCAGCATTTATTTGCTTTAATGGTTGTTCTCTAATGAAGTTCGTTTGGGAGAAGGGGCTGTAGGAAGGCAGCAAAAACCTGAAGTCTCGAAGAGATTAAAACTGTGATCGATTCCTGAACTTCTATAGCGTAACTGCTGAAAGTTTTTGGCCATGCGTAAAGGGGGCATACCCGAAAATCTTTTCCCATAAGAAATTTTTGGGTTTTTTTATATGCTTTTGGATTTTTCTTCAGTAGGTTATAATTACATATGATATCTGCGAAAAAGTTGATAATATTCAAAGTGTACCAGAAAAAACATACCCAACTGGTGCCCCGGTGTCAGGGCCATTCAAGAGGTAGCGGTATTTTCAAAAATGAAATGTAGAAGTAAGTCTTCCCCCTGTGAAGGGGGGTAAGTTGGTGTTGGGGTTGTGCAAAGCTGCATGATGTTCAATTAATCCTTTGCTCATTCCTCAAGTTTCTTAATTTAACTTGTTTCAATGCTTTTGCTTCTCCTCACAATCAAGTTATCATGTCCCTTTTTTTCCTCTCTTTCAATGCCTTTTTTTTCTCTCTTTCAATTTTGATTCCCTTTTTTTTCTTTTCGTTTCTCTCTTTCCTTTTTCTCCTCTCTCTTTTCTGTCTTTTTTGACTTTCTCTTTTAAATTCGATCTCCCCTTTTTTTTCCTCTCTTTCTCTTTTAAATGTTTTCTTTTCTCAATTCTTTCCCTTTTCCCCTTCTTTTCCCGGATTTAGCACTAATGAAAGTTTAAATTTTTCCCAGTTATTCCTAACTTACTCCCCGACACATCCAAAAATGGTATTCCTCCATGTTGCAAGAAAAAAATTTAAAAAACCCGGGGAAAAAGAAAGGATTATCAAAGAAAACGGAGGTTTCAATTCCCGCTCCGCTCAAACTGAAAAAAAATAGGGGGTTTGATCCCCGCTTCATTAAACAGTAGTGTGAAAGAAAACAGAGGGTTCTTGCCGGGTCAAGCAAACAGTAAGTAGAATGGGGTCCCCTTGACCATCCCAAAATTTTTCACCAAAAAATCAAGAGTGTCTATGACGTTCCTTTATTAATAAGACCAAAGAAAAAAATTGCCTGGAAAATTTGGGTCCCCAGAGTTATTCCCCCAAATGTTTCAAGTCAAAAAAAAAGGTGACAGAATTAACTAGATTCCTGCCCGACTTGATTACAATAAAATTTGGGCTATAACACTCACCAAATATTTTAAATACCCGTACGAGCCTACCATGAGAATGATTTTCATGGGTGGTGGAACCCTCTGTGTAGCGGCGTTTAAGTTCAATGGTAGATTGAGATGGAGTTGAATCTTGATTCGTCGGTTTATCCTGGGGAAGGTCGCCCCTTTTGAAGGGTTACTCAGCCCCGAACAACTTCAGACAGTATTACCGGCTAGCTCCCCCTCGGGAAAAATTTTGAATGAAAAAGAAATAATTTCCAAAGATAAAAATTTATTTATTAAAGCGAAGTTTTAAAAAGTGAAAAATGAGGTTTCCTCTTTAAAAAAATGAAAAATGAAATGAAAAAAAGACTTTTTAATTCAAAGTACCTGTACGTTAGCTGGGGGGTTGGTGGAGGTTGACACCGTCTTTTTGGGAAAATTTTGCCGTTACTGATATTGGGGGGGGGGGGGGGGGTCAAAGGTGTTTGGGGCAAACCCCAAAGGTAGTTCTTCACAGAGTCTATAGCCTTGAAAAGTCAGTCCAGTGAAGGAAAGCAGGGTTTTTGACCATACAAGATGAGGGGTTGTTGTTGCTGTTTCCCACAGTTATCGGTAGGTAGACCCAAAAAGTGACGTCTCCAGACTTTTGCAAAAGTCCTTCTCCTTCAACACTTCTCGTTGGTTGGCAGGTGACCGATCTGTTCATTTAAGCTGGAAAGAGACAGGTTACCCATGCTTAAGAAATCACTCCCCACGATAAGTACAATACCTAAAAGACGAGGTGATTATCAAAACATCTAACATGGAGATCAAGGCTGGAAGGACTAAGTTTATTATTGGTCAAAAGTGAAGCTTTCAACCAATAAGTCCACTAGAATAGGAGCAGGCTTCTACTTACAGTTGTGCTGGGAGCTGTGAGTCGAGTGATTACTGTTTGGCCGGAGCCCCACACGTCACCTTTCGTGGTGGGGAGAAAGGGGGGGAGGGGATAGCGGGAGCTAGACTGACCCTACCTTAACAAGCAGCCGGCAATCAAACTAACGTTACCATATACTCGCTCGCTACTCCTATCTGTTGAACTTTTCTCTCACACTTGTGTAATAGCGGTGTGGAAGGCTGTCTTGGGATACTCGCTGCTGGCGTGGAGCTGGGTGGCTTGGGGATGCTGGGTACTTCTAAAACCCGCAGAGAAACGTCATGGCGACACAGCCGAACTATCAAAATGTGAAAGGTTCAAGCTGAACCAGGCGTGAAAGCATGGAATGGAGGTGGTGTGTATTATAGGGTGCGGATGACCTGTCACTGTCAACACTAGGCTGACCTACGTGGAGTGCAAACTCTTCGACACACCACCAAAATACCTCACCTCTCACTACTTGTATATCATGTAAAATACCGAGGCAGGAGAGATGGTTACTCAGGAAGATCAGGCTGATCACAAGAAACTGGTGTTGAGGCGAACACGTGATCAGTCTGCAGAGGTAACGCCGTGTCGACTATGTCCACTTTTGAGGTTAAATGTAGATGAGAAGATGCTGGCATGAATTTGAACTTCTTGGATATAAGGATACAGACGATGCAAAGGAGGAAGGAACTCACCCATTCTACCTCGCGGTTATCACGTGGTACTTCTGGACGAACCGTTGCCAACAATTGTTATTAGGTTGTCTCCAAATTTGTCGTAGGGGTAGCGTAGTGTAGATACAAGGGCAGAATAAACTCACGGAGACTAGGTTTTTGTTAATGGGAGAGCGAGTTACTCTACGGCCCAGTGTAACTTAGAGTAACCCTAGTGTCGAGGCAGACACGGTACAGGTGAACCACGGGTCTAAGGCTAGGTGTTGCTCGAGTCATGTATAAGGGGGAGAGTGAAGCCCGCCCAAAGGTCTCGTGGAAGCACACTAACCCAATATACGCCTTTTCCAGTGAGGACTATGGGGAAACAGGACTAGACGAGCATTATGAATTACGAGGTAAGAACACCGTTACATACAAATATAAAGGGATTTAAAATAATCAACTTTTGGTTTAAGAGAAAGTTTGAGTAAATCATTGGCTCTCCCAACTTGCCAGATATCTGCACCTGTCAAAGAAAAACCACACTCTTATTATTCACTGGATTTTTTTTCAGCAATTATTTCCACATTTTCACATTTGCATTAGACAAGACACCCATCCCTATCTCAGTTTACAAACCCTTTACTTCCAATAAATTTCACTTCTTCGTTTCTTTGAGGAAAAATCACTTCATATCAACAATAGTTGACTCGCTCTGAAGTTACATTCACATAATCTTAAGTTATTGTTACCATCATACGTTATGAATAGCTTCGTTTAAAACTCAAATGACAAATATAAACCCGTTAGGTAAGACAAAATATGCAACAGTTAGACAACTGTCGCTTGATCTTCAGATAGTTCCTGACTATTGGAACTGAACTTCTCCAGGCGAGGGACTGACAACCTCAAATTCTACGACTTTAAGGGTGATGGACTGATTACATCATCTTCACATTTCTACTGTTCCTGCCTACTTTCTGTATTCGACTGAAGAAGCCTACTGTGTAGGCGAAACGTTTCGGAATAAAGTTGTCTAACTGTTGCATATGTGTCTTACCTAACAACCTGTCGGTATTGTATACCATTTTGTGTTCAAATATAAACTTGTTACTGAGGACACAACTACTTTAATATCAACGTTGGATTAAATTACATATTAGGATATATTAAGATTATTTAATCAACTATTACATTTATTCTCTGTACTCAAAATTTCATTCTTATAATCAACTAGGAGTATATATCATTATAAGGTTTTCCACTTTATTTTCATTTATATAATTTCTTAGGAATGCAAAATTATAACATCAATATTGTGCCAATATTATAAAAGTAGACAAAGTAACACTTGTAGTTAAAAGAAAAGATAAAAACATATTTTTTTTTTTTAATTTTAAAAGGGTAATACAAAATAATTAAAATATCACTTAAAAATTTTTTAAAAAACTCCTAAAATAATCTTCAAAAAAAATTTTTATTCATAAAAATAGCAATATTTATTTAAAATATTGAAAGATCATTGTAAAAAACTTTTTTCCTATTTAAACTTTCTTTTTTGGGAATATTATTTAAATTTGACTTTTTTAAGAAACACTTTAATTTAATTAAAGTTCTTTAAAGTTTATCTTCATCTTTTAAAATTTTAAGAAAACATATTTTTTTTTAAACAAGTGTTACATTTTTTAAAGAAACTTTACGAATTTGAAACTAAACAAACTTAAAAATTTTAAATCCCATTTCAAATTCACTCCTCCATCAATTTTAAAAAGTATTTAACCCAAAAATTTTTTCAAAAAGCAAAAAAACTTTGAAGTGAAAACTGTTTTTTAATAAAAAATTATTCCCAATAAACTGGGGCCACTTTTTATTGGATATTACATTGGCTTTTAAAAAATTTTTAAACCCCAAACTATTACAAACCTCTCCAAAACATCCATTTTCAACAAGGATATTAACCCTTTTTAGGTTCCCTTTTTTTTTTTAAATACTGGGCCCCTTCTCTAGTGCCTTGGGGGGGGTTTAGCCCCCTTTTTTTTCGAAAAGTTTTTCCAGAGTATTTTTTGGGGGTTCCGCTTTCCTTTCTCACCCTTATTCTTCCTAACCTCTTTTTTTTTTTCTTATTAACCAAAATCAGAATGGGGAAAAAATTTTAATCTAAAATTTGATAGGAATATTGTAATTTTTTATACCTTAGAAAGCTTTCTAAATTTGCAAAATCTTATTAAAAAGGGGGCCATTTTTAAAAACCTTTTAATAAAAAAGGGGAAATCCGATTTAAAATTAAAAGGGAAAAATTAAGAAAACAAAAAAGACTTAAACGTTATAGAAACAATAATCTTAAAACCATACTTTTATCATTCCACCCCTTTCCCACAAAAAAGTAAAAAAGCTTGAAAAATTTATTAAGGGGGAAAAACCGCCAAATAAATTTTTTTTTAATAGGAAATTGGTAAATTTGAAAACCTTTAATGGGGCCCCAAAAGGGAATTGGCATACGGCAGCCGGAAAAATTTTTCAGCAAAGGGTTCATCAATCTACATAAACCAGGCCCTTAAGAATTTCGACCTTTTTTTTAGCCCGTTTTGTTTTTTGGAAAAGGGAGACCCTACCCTTCTTTGGGGTTACTTTTTTTTCTAAAAAAGGGCATTTTTCCGATTTTCCCCCCTTTCCCGGGTTCCTCCATTAAATTCAAAGGGGAGTCCCCCTGTTCGCTTTTGTAAGCTCTTAATTAAAGTTTTTAAAATCTATTTGACGGGAATAAAATCCCATTTAGTATTAAAACCGATCCTTGTTTTTAACCCTCAACCCCCCCTATTTTTTCCCCAAAATGAGAGGGCATTTTTTACCCCCAATAACTCTTAATAAAAAAAGAAAATTATCAACTTAAAAAATTCCCCTTTTTTACAACACAAAAAAGATTCAACCCAGGTTATTCTCAAAAATGTTAACTTTATATCCTATTACCCCATGTATTTTCTAAAGTAAACGGAAGAAAGGAATGTATAGTCGATTTTTTCCCAAAAATTTATAGAAGAGGATATTTTTTGCATTCTTTAATTTTAAAAGATTTCTAATCAAACAAATTTACTTGCTACTCAAATCTTTTAAAAAATTAATTTTCCCCAAAAAGGGAATTTCAAAATTATTTTTTCCCCTAAAAAAATACAACTTTAATTTTCAAATTTTTTTTTTCCCCCGATTCATGTTTCCATCACTTTAACTTTTACTTATTTAAAATTTTGATGACTTTTGGTTTTTGTTTAGCAAATTTTCCAAGTTTTAAAAATTTATTTTTTATAACCTCCCCCATAGTATTTTAGAACAATACCCGGGGAGGAAACCGTCCTAACCCCAAGTGAGTGTCGAAAGTTAATTTTTTTTACTGAAGTGGAAGGGGCTTTTTTGGGTCCCATAAATCAAATTTCAAATAGTTTCTATTTCTATTACATAGGTCACCCCTACAAAATACTTTACATTTTTTAATTAAATTTAAAAGAGTTTCTTTTTTTTTCAAATATTCTTGGGTTTATTTCCTTTTATATCCAGGGGAAGTAATAAGAATTTCCTCCTCCTTTCTTTTAAAAAAGTCAACAAAATCCGAACAAAGCTTAAAAATTTTTTCCTGAATAATTACTAAAAATAAAAATAATCTAATTCTATTTTCAAAAAAAAAATGTTTTTTACAAGGAAAAACCTGGTGCCCCGGGTTTTTAATTAAAAAAATAAAGGGGTGGGGAGTTTAAAAGGAGAGGTAAATCCTTATAAGGTTTAAATAGGTTAGAGAAAGAAGGGGGTACAACCCGTTAAAAAAATTATGAAAAAAAGGGCATAAATGTTTAATTCGGATTTTGAGTAAATAAATTGGTTTAAAAAGTGGGTTATATAACTTTTCACCTAAATAGAAATTTTAAAAAAGAGTTTTTTTTTTTTGGTGAATCGGGGATTTTAACCAATGGGAAAGAAGGTTTAAATTTTCGTTAAAGGGCAAAAATTGGGAATAGTAGAAAATTTGGGGTCCGGGGTAAAAAAAGGGGAAAAAAAAAATTGAATTATGTGGGAGGTTTGGAATAATAAAAGAAATAAGAAGAGGAAAAATAAAAACACCAATGAAAAAAACGAATGAAAGTATTGTAGATTTGCTTTGGTTTTAAAATTGGTTTTTAGGTTTAGAGGGAAAAATTGATATACGGAACATTATTTAGTTGTAGTACATTAAGTAGAGGTAAGGGAAAAGGGATAAAATGGAAAAAAAAGTAAGAGGGAGGAAAGGATTTTGGAAGGAAAATTTTCGGGTGGGATTAAAAATTTTGGAGAAAGGGGGGGGTTTCAATATGGAGTTGGGGGGGAAAAGGGGGGTTGGAAATTTTTGCATAAAAAAATGGGGCAAATTTTGGGGTTAAAAAGGGGGGGAAAGGGGGAAAGGGGGGGTTTTGGGGAAGAAAAAAAAAAGATTAAAAAAAGAAAAAAACTGTTAAAAGTTTTTTAAAAGTAAGGGATAAAAGGTAGATATATGAATAAAGAAAGGGTTAAAAAGTGGGAAAGGGGAAAAGGAACAATAGAGGGAGGGATGTGTTTTTAATGAAAAATAAGAAAAAAAAATTTGAGTTGGTTAAAAGTTGAAAGTGGGGAAAGGTTTTTTGTAGTTGGTGGGGTTTAGTAATGGGGAATGGGGTTTTTTTTGGTGGGGGAAAAAATTTTTTTGGATTTTAAAATTTTGAAGGGAAAAAAGGGGGGTTTTTTTGATGGCCAAGGGGGTATAAACTTTTAGGGTAAAGGAAGGTTTTAGGGGGGGAGGGGCGTGGGATTTGAAAAAAGAAAGGGAAAAGGGAACTGAGGGTTGAAGAAATGTTGGGGGGGGGGTTAGGTTGGAGTGGTTTGGTATTTTGGTTTTTTTTAAAAAAGGGGGGACCTAGGGTTGGGGGGTGTTGTTTTTTGGGAAGGGGAAAAGGTTGAAAAATTTGGGTAAGTTTTAGGTTTAGGGGAAAAGTGAGAGGGTTTTTAAATTGGTTTGGGTGGATGTGGTTTTGGGTGGGGAGGTTTGGGGGGTAGGGGGGGGGGTTGTTTTTTAATTGGTTTTGGGAAAATTTTTTGTAAAGGTGGGGTTTTTTTTTGTTTGATTTTTGTTTAAAAAGGTTTGTGGGGTGGGGAAAAATTTGGGGGATTTTAAAAGTTTGGGGTAAAATTTAAGTTTGTTTTTTTTTGGGGGTGTGGGTGGTTAGGGGGGGTTGGGGGGTTTGGAAAAGTTTTTGAAGGATGTGTTGAAAATGGGTTTTTTTTGTGGGTTTGGTTTGGGTGGATGTTGGGGGAGGGGGGTTTTAAATTTTGGGGGAAAAAAAATAGAAATTGAAGTTGTTTTTTGATTTTTTTTTGGGATTTGTTGGTTATGGGGGGGGGGGGTTTTTGTGGTTTTGAAAGTTGGGAAGGTGATTATTGGGAAAAAAAAAAAATTGGGGTTAAATTGGGGGGGGATTGGGAAGAATGTGTTTCAAATTGGGAGTTGCGTGTCGGGGGAGGTTTTTAAAAAGGGATTTAACATGAATTGGGGGATAAAAGGTATGGTGCGTTGGGGAAAATTTGGGGGATAAAAAAAAAAGTTATCTATGGAGGCAAAAAAAGGGAAATGAAAATGACATACCAACACTTTTATAGGGTGGAAGCTTGGCGTAATTGCAGCGAGGAGGGGTTGAGGCAGGGGGTTTCCCTTTCCCTAAGGGAATGTGGGTGAAAAATTAGCAGAAAATTCGAGGGGAAATTGGAAATGGGGATTAATAAAATATTAGTCGGGGGGCAGAAGGGGGGGTTTGTTGAGGGGGTTTGATAATTTAGAAGAATATCAAAGTAGAATACAGGAGAGCTTTTAAATCTGAGGAAGGATGGGGGGGTAGGGGTCGTCCTCGAAAAGGTGGAAAAAAAAGGGGGAAAGGGGAGTTTTTTGGCGGGGGGGCTTGGTATCCAGCGGGCGGCAGAGCGTTTTCGATAGGATAATGGAGACAAAGGGTTTTGGACTTACGATCGGGGGGAGTGACAGGAAAATTTTTATAAAAATCGGGGAAACCGGGTTTTTTTATATCACCGACTTGATCCGGGAAAATGGGAAGTACAATGCCTCACTTTAATGGAGGGGGGGTATTAGCATTTGGAGGAATTTTGTGTCCTTATACTAAAGCTCTAAACTTTGGGGTTTCTCAGCACCTCTGAAAAAAACAGTGATTTTTAGTGAGTGAGGTGAAGTGTTGAAAGATGAGAAAGTATTTTCTTTTTGGGGATTTTCTTTTTTTTTTTGGGTCACCCCCCTCGGGGCGACCCGACTGGAAAAAAAAAAATAACACTGAATTGAAGGTTGATTTGTGAGATGAATTTTGAAATTATATCTCTTCTTGAATCACATAACTGAAGATACTCATGCAATAAATGCGTTTATTGAACCTTTCCATTACACCCAAAGAGTGGTGAAAAATTATAAACTACAAAGCCTTTTAATAATACTTGGCAACTGTTTTTTAAACTTCTTCTAAAATACATTTCTGAAACTGTTTCAATTCTTGAACACTTTAAATAAACCTCTCTTAAGAGGGGGCTAAAAAAAAAACTTTCCTGTAAATTATCTTAAATAAAAAGGAACTAGATCGTTTTTAAAAAGTTTCGTCCCCACTGCAATAGAAACCCCATCTCTAGAGGGAAGATTCCGGGGAACTAAAAAAATTTATGTAAGTCTTTAGTACATGTGTTTTAACACAGATCCGTCCCTCCATTTACCCTTATACGTTGCGGAAAAGTAAAATTTTCCACCTCCACTCGCAGAACTCCAACTCCAAAAGTTTATGCATTCATATGATGCTTAGGGCTGATGGGGGCATCTGAAATTTCATTTTTAATCCACGCGGGGGAAGAGCTTTTCATCTACAAATTTGAGATACCTTTCCTTCCGGGATAAACCAGATTCCCTTCCACTCCCTATCTACACGACCCAGGGGGTATAGTAAATCCTTGAATAATAAAAAAATTTAATGTCAATAATATTTTTCAAGTTTTTTTTATACACGCTTTCTAGCTCCTTCAGGCATTAAAATATTGTAATTTTTTTTTTTTTTTATCAGAGCGCTATATTTCAGAAATGGTGGTGAACTGAAATGCTGAAGTGCATTGTCATGTCTTCAGCGGTAGGAAGGGGGTTTCACCATCATGTACCATGAAGGGTTTGGGAATATTTACTATACCGACAACAGCACTATTTACGAAAACAGCTTGTGCCCCCGGATGGGGCTATTTTTTAAAACTCCCTCTCCGCACAAACAAAACAACATGCCACTCCCCAATTCCCTCATTCCCACAACCTCCTTCACCCCCTCCTTCTCCCCCCCTCCCCCTTCACCACTCGTTTCCTTAAAAAAAAGCTGTGTCTGGGGGTCCGCCATTGTCTTAGAAGGGACAAAGCAGACAATCACCAAAGGACTCATTGAAAGTAATGACCAGGAAATCCACTTCCATTAGTGCCTTTCCGATCTTTAAATATTTTTTATAAAGAAAGTATCCCCCAAGCGGGCGGCCACCAAGAATCTTTTGAGAAAATTTTCATTTGCAAACATTTTTCAGGGTTTTAAAGGGAAAAATTTTTTGATCAAATATCAGGGGAATCCCATAAAAGTAAAGTTTTAAAGAAAACAAATTCAACGAGTCCATAAAAAAATCACTAAATTCTAGACAAGTCAAATAAAATGGCATTAGCATTATTGAAGAAATAAATTTTTACACTTTTTAAATCATAACCTGATGACGGCTTTTACACCCAACACACACACACACACACAAAACCCACACACACACACCCCCACAAAACACACAACCCCAAACAACACTACACACAACACAAACACACAACACACACACCACCACACACACAACACACACACACACAACACACACCACAGTAGGGACAGCGAGCGCGCTATCACGGCGTCGGGCTCCGGGAATTTAAGTGTTTTTTTTGGGGTTCCTAATGTTCGCAAGGGGTTTCTAAATGGTCAGGGTAGGAACAATCCTAGAAGTGATTTTTTAAATTTCCTGAGCCCAAAATTAAAAATTTTTTTTTAAAATAAATTTAAAAAAAAAAAAAAAAAAAAAAAAAAAAAAAAAAAAAAATAAAAGGGTTTTTTTTTTAAAAAAAATGGGGGAAGCCAAAAATTTAAAGGGGTCTGAATAAAACCGTTGTGGCGCAAAAGTTGCACCCAGTGTGTTTGGGGTTGGGGTCACCAAAAAAAATAATTTTAAACAACCTTAAAAAAAAAGAATACATGAAAAAAGGTTTTTCAAAATTTAACCAAAAAAGGGATAATCCCTTTGCAGGGACTACAAACCGAGGGGGGATCGGCCAAAGGGTTTTTACCGGAAACGAAACTACATTCACTCCCAAAACGCCCCCTATTTTCAACCAAAAAAACCCAACTAATTGAAATAATTCAACACAAAAAGAATCCACCAAAACCCCAAAAAACAAAAACCCAAAAAAACCCCCCAAACCACAAAACACCCCCCATACAAAACCGTAAAAAAAGGGGAACGGGGAAGGGGTGTGGCAAAGGGAAATGGAAAATTACACAAAGCAAAAGCAACACCCAGCACAAAAACCCCCCAAAAATTGAAAACTAAAACACAACACCCCAAACAAAAAATTTTCAAAACACCAACACCAACACAACCACATCCAAAAAAAAAACAAAACAACCCAAAACCCACATACCAAAAAAAAACAAGCTCAAAAAAAAGGGGGGAAGACTGGGAAAGGGGCTGTGAAGGCCCAAAGAATTTGGGGGAAAAGCTAGCAGGAGAAAACCAAAAAGGGGGAAAACAGGGAAACGAAAAGGAAATAGGAGGAACAAAAAACTAAGATCAAGGGACAAGGGGAAAAAGGGGGAAAACCTTTTTTTTATGGGGTAAACGCAAAGGGGGAAAAAGTGAAAAAAACAAAGGGGAAAAAAACTTGGAAACAGAAGGGGGGCAAAACCCAGGGGCAAAAAACGGAAATTGGGGACAAAAAAAGGAGGTTAAAGAATTTTTAAACAAATTCAACCCCACCAATCCGGGAAAACCCTGAAGGAAGAACCGGAGTGGCCTACTGGAAGAACAAGGAAGGAAACACGAAAAAGGGGAATTTTAAAAAAAAGGGGAAATGGGGGGGAGGAATGAAAAAGGAGACAAAAAACCCAGGGGATCAAATTTGGAAGGACAAGCGCACCCCCCCCCAAAAACACCTGCAAAGGAAACCCACCACGACAAAAAAAAAAAACCCCCCCAAAACAACGACAATCCCAAAACCCCAAAAACCCTCACACAAACCCATCCCTCTTTTCCACCCCCCCCACCACAGTTACGTATTTAAAAGAAGTTGAAGGTTTTGGGACACAAATGCAGATGGATTAACGAATAAACAGAGGAAAAGGGCAAGAAAGAATCAAGGAAGTCCCCAGACATCTGGGGTTACAGAAACAAAACCATGGGGAAAAAAACAAAGCAATCTTCCCACCAGGATACCAATCATGAGGAAAAAAAAGGGGCAGGGGGGGGGGTGGGGGGTTTTCCTCGAAAAAAAAAGAGGAAAATTTGAGAAAAAGGAAGGGAAAGATAACGGGAAAAGAGACACATACATACACTTCATCGGGGAACACAAAGTGGTCATTGCATATGTATAATCCCCACAGAACTGCAGGGGGCCAAAAGGAATTGAAGAGAGCAACAGACGGGGGACCACTTCTGAGGGGGCAAGAAAGCTCACTCCGCAGAGCAAAGTTGCTGGTTATGGGGGATTTCAACCCCAGGGGGATTGACTGGAAAACCTGGGGCCCACATGGGGCCCGAAACAGGGGAGCCAGGTTTTTGGGCGTGGGGCTGGAAAACCTATGCCCAACATGTTAAGGACACACCAAAATGAAGGGGAGGGTGAACCAAAGATTGGGCCTTGTGTTCACCCCGGGCAGCTCAGACATTGAGACTCAAATATGAGAATCCCTAGGGGGCTAGCGACCGTGGTTTTGTGCCTTGAAAACATAGTAAGCTGCAAGGGAGGAATAAAGGGGTAAATGGGAAAAGCCCAAATATAAAAGAGGGGGCTAATAGGGTTGAAAGAACTTCCTGCGGAGGGCCCGTGGGACAGAGAACTGGCGGAAACCAGTAAATGAAAAGATGGAATATGTAGCAACAAAATGCAAGGAGCAGTGGAAAGGTTTTATCCCAAGGGCAACAGTAACTCGGGAAGACCAAACAAGCCCCGGTTTACGCGACGGTGTAAGGAGGGAAAAACAAAGGCAATAAAATGGAAAATTTACAAAGGCAGAAACACACGAAAATAGGGAATCATCGCAGAGCCGAATGAGTACGCACAGGTAAGGAGGAGGCCCAGCGACATATAAAAGACATAGCATCGAGAATCAAGACTACCCCAAACGTTTTTATAGCCACATGAGGGGGAAACAACAGTCAAAGACCATGACAATTAAAGGGCAGAAGGTGGAAACCACAAAAATGATCAGGGGGTTGTGAGGGGGCTGAAAATAGATTTTTAAAAAAGTTTTTACAGTAAACAAAGGGGTTGGGGAAAACAGCACGAAGAAACATCAAGGGGAAAATCCAAAAAAGTGGGATGACAACAACAACTGAGGAGGGGGTGAAAAACTCTTTAAATGACCTTGACACCTAAAGGATGGGACCGGGCAACACTTTCCCCCTGGGTCCTTAAAAGGAGCAAGATGCTGTGTGGCCTCTAACCACAATCTTCAACCATCCCCTTTAAACGGGGAACTACCTGAAAATGAAGACAGCTAATGTATCCCCTTTTAAGAAAGGAAACAGAAACGAGGGACTAAACTACAACCTGTGCTCTGACATTATTGGGGTGCAAAGTCATGGAGAAGATTTCAGGAGGGGGGTGGGTTTGAACACCTGAAAGGAAAAAATTATAAAAAGAAAACCAGCATGGGTTCATGGAAGGCAAATTTGTTCCAAACCCCCCTGGATTTTTTGACAAGGTAACAAAGTTAGACAAAAAGAGAGGGGTTGGTAGGGTTGCGTTTTTTCCCGACGCAGGGAAGGGGTTTGACACAGTTCCCCAAAGAGATTATGCAGAAGCTGGAGGTCAGGCACACGTAAAAGGGAAGGGGACTGCAATGGATAAGGGAATACCTGACAGGAGGCAGCAACGAGTCATGTACGTGAGGGTGACACATGGGGGGCCTGTTACAGCGGGTCCCCCAGGGGGCAGTTTTTAGACAAATGCAATTTTTGATATATTAAACCATGAGGAAGAATAGACTCTAATGTCCCTGTTCGCAGATGACTGAAGTTTATGGAAAAAATTTAAATTTGGACGAGGGTGAGGCAGCACTGCAAAGAGACCTGGAGAGGGTGGACATGTTCCAGTAACTGGGTTTCTCGAATTCAATCCAGCCCAAAAGCAAATCAGAAGATTGGGGGGGGGCAAAGAAGAAACCCCAAAAGAGTAAGGCAGGTGGACAAAAACTACAGACCTCACTCAGGAGAAAGACCTTGGGGTGACCTAACACCGAGCACATCACGGGGGCCACACAACCAAATAACCGCTGCAGCATCGGGGGGCCTGGGAAACCGAGAAAGCTTCCGATACCTTAATAAGGAAACGTTCAAGACACTGTACACTGGTATGTTAGGCCCATACTGGGGTTGCAGCACCATCGGAAACCCCCACCTGGTCAAGCACGTCAAAAGTTAAGAAAGTACAAAGGTTTTTAACAAGGCTATCCCAGAGCTCAAGGGAAAGTCGACGAGGGAAAGGGTTTAAAAAATCGGACTGACGACACTAGGACGAAGGTCAGGGGAGACTGATAACACATACAAGATATGCAGGGGAAAACAAGGTGGACAAGATAGATTTTTCCCGAAGGGACACAGGGACAAGGGTCACAACTGGGAAACGAAACTCAGACGATCACAGGAACGGTTTTAAAATATTTCTTCAGTCATAGATTTGTCACAAGTGGAAAACCAGCAATGAATAGTGGGGGCAGGAACCAAACTAGTTTTAAGAAAGGGAGACAAAGCTCAGGGAAACAAAAGAGAGATAGGGTCCAAGCGATCAGTGAAATCCCCGACCCCTGCAACCACAATTATTTGAGTACAATTAGTGATACACACCCCATACACACATACACACACCACACACACACACACTGTAAGTAAGTGGGGGTAAGTCCCAGGAGGTTGGGGGCAGGGCACAAAAGGTGTGGGCACCAAGGACCCCTGAGACAACCCCCACCTTTTAGTATAATAAAACCCAACTAATTCCCACAACAATTTCACCAAAATTACACACACACACACACACACACAAACACACACACACCCACACACACACACACACACACAACCCCCAAATAGTAGACAAATGGGGAGACACCACACACCAAACAAAAAACCCGACACACATACCCCCCCCCTCACCACCGACATCCATTACTTCCCCTACCCTCCCCTCCCTCGAGCACCCTCCCCCCCCCCGTTCACCCAAACCCTCCCCACCCCCCCCACTCACTCCACTAGCCCCGTTTTTCCCCCACTACTTTCCCCCCCCCCCACATCTACATACACAACAACCTAACAACAGAACACTAGGTTTTTCCCCCTCGGGCAATCAGGATAAAACAAAAATGGGTTGCCAGGAGCAACAAGAAAAACCAAGGGAAGGGGGAGGAAAAGCAAAGGAAGTTGGGCACAGAGCTCATAAAAAGGGGGTCATGAATGGGAAAAAAACAGAAGACTTACATGAAATGGAAGAGAGGGTAGATTGGAAACAGGAAGTGGGGGGTGCTGTCAAAGCACAAAAGCAGATACAGAGTTTAGAAGAGGGAAATTTAAAAATCGAAAAAGCCCAAAGAACTAAAGAAAAATTTTGGGGTTGACAACAGGACTGCAAACCTCAGCCACAAATAAGGGGGCTTAGGGAAAGAAGGGGGACAACTCATGGGGATGCTCTTTAGAGGAGACTGTAGCAAAAGAAAAGCTTACTTTTTTTGGAGGCCCTAACAAAAACAACAACCCAAGGAAATCGAAAGGGAAAATGAAGGCCCACTAGCCCAGTACATCACCAGTGAAACTGATGAAAGAAAACCAGTGAGGAAAACCAAATTAAATAGGGAACACAGGGGGTATGCAGTGGGAAAAGAAAGGGTGAGGTCAGTCTTTTTTGTAGGGGTCCAGGGAATCGAAGGGAAACATAGAAGCAAAAAAACAAGGGAAAAAAAAGCAAAAGAAAGCTCATGAAAGAATAGGAGAAGACGTTTTTACCCAGCTGAAAAATTTTTGGAGAATTGGGGGGGTTTTTAAAAAAAAAAACCCGGCCAGTGAGAGTGACCTAAAAAGGGAGAACGACTCGGGCCAGGGTCCTGCAGGAGAAAGCACGATTAAGGGGCAGACACAACAGGAAGGGTATCCGACCGCGACAGAACAAAAGAAGAAAGGGAAAAAACGAGAGGATGGTACAAAGGCAAAAGGAGGAAGAGGGGGGATGGAAAGAAGACAGGACATCCCCGACCCAGGAAGAAGACAAATACAGCCCCCCCCCAACTTCCCAAAAGCCTCCCAACCAGGGCAACCCCCCGTGCAACCAAACACCTAAATCAAAACACCCATCCACACCAAGCCCCCCCCCACTACATTTCAAACACCCCCCCCACAGCAACAACCCAAATTCCTTACCAGGTCTCCCACTTCCCCAACCCCAATTACCCCCCAACCACAGTCCCCTTTGAAAAAAGTTGAAAGGGGTGGATACAAATGCAATGGAATAACAAACAATAAGGGGTGGCCGAAAGAATCAAAGAACATCCCCAACAAATAGCACTCAAAAAAACAAAACTCCCCAGAATAAAAAAAATTTTAATCTTTCCATCCGGTATCAAATCCCAGGAAAGACAGAGGGAGGAGAGGGGGGGGAGGGGTTGCACTGCTCATTAAAAACCAGGGGTTTTAAAAATGGAAAAATATAGGCATGGGCGAAAGGGACAAATTAGTAGGGAAAAATCCCGTCAGGGGCATAAGGTGATAAAAATTTCAGTAATGTAAACCCACCACAGAATGCAAAGGGGCCAAAAGAAAAACGATGAGACAACAAGCAATGATCGACCACTACCCAGGGGGCCAGAGAGCCCCATGGGGGAGCAAAGTTACTAGCTATGGGGGGATTCAATCACAAGAGATTGACTGGGGAAAACCTGGGGCCCCCGGGGGCCCGAAAATGGAAGGGGCCAAAAAGGATGTGGTACGGGGAACCTCATGCATCAACATGTTAGAACCCCTACCAGAGAGAGAGGGGAGGGGAAAAAACCCCAAGGTTTTGGGCCCTTTTATTCACCATGATAGTTCGGACATCGAGGGTATCATGTATAAAGGCCCCGGAGCAGTGATCATGTGTTCGTGCTTCGACTACAATTGAGCTCCAAGTGGAGAGATAGCAGAAAGGGTGGGGAAAAACCCAAAATACAAAGGGGGGAAAACTCAGGGAGAGAACTTCCCTTTAAGACATTTATGGAGAGGGAACTGACAGAAAAATAGTACAAGAAAGATGGGCATGTAGCAACAAAATGCAAGGGCAGAGGAGAGGGGTTTTTCCCAAAGGGAAACAAAATAAGGGGAAAAACAAAGAGTCCTTTGGCCCCCCAAGGTGAAAGGGGGCCAAAAAATAGGTGTACTAGAAATGGAAAAGGACAGAAGACAGAGAAACCCGGAAAAATAGAAATCAGCCGAAAGCCAGAAACGAAAAAGACAATAAGAAGGGAGGCTAGAACAATATGAAAATGACATAGCATCAAAAATAAAACTGACCCAACTGTTGCACAGCCACATCAGGGGGGAAAACAACAGTCAAGACCAATAACAGACTAGGAAGGGGGATGGGAATTCACAAGAAAAGACCGAAGGTAACAGGGGCTCAACACAAATTTTAAAAAGGTATTACAGTGGAAACCTGTAGACTCCAAGAATCAAACAGGGGCCAACCCGCAAGTGCTGGATGAGGGACATATAACCAAGGAGGGGGTGAAAAGCCAATGCAACTTTACACCCGAAGGGGGTGGGACCCAAAAACACTCTCCATGGGGCCTTTAAAAAGGGAGCAGAGATATTGCTGAGCCATTTAAAAAAGACTTCAACACATCATTTAAACTGGCAACCCCCGAAGTATGGAAAATGGCAAAAAGTAGTCCCAAATTTTTTAAAAAGGAGACAGACATACACTAAACTACAGACCTGTATACTAACGGATAGTACAAGGTCATGGAGAAGACCTCAGGGGGAGAGTGGGGGGGACCGGGAAAAAAAAAAGTGTATAATTGACAACCAAACTTTTTCAGGGAAGAAAATCCTTTTCACAAACCTACTAGAGTTTTTATGACAAGGTGACATAATAAGACAAAGAAAGGGGGATCGACGCTATTTTTGGACTGCAAGAAGGGCCTTCGCACAGTTCCTCACAAAGGTTACTGCAAAACTAGGGGCCAGGCACAATAACGGGAAAGGCACGAAATGATCAAGAATACCTGACGGGAGGCAACAAGAGTCATGTACCGACGAGGTGTAAAAAGTGGGCGCCTTGACAAGGGGGGTTCCACGGGGGCAGCCCTAGGACCTGTGCTGTTCGGTAACGTGAACACAAAAAGGGAAAGGGGAAGACTCAGAAGTGTCCTTGTTTCGAGAGTGAATTAATGAGAAGAAAAAAAATCGACGAGATCGGGCAGGACTACAAAGAACCTGGACGGGCACAAGCCTGGCCAGCAACGGGCCCCTTAAATTTAAAAAACCCGCCAAATGAAAAGTCATGAAGATTGGGAAGGGCAAAGAAGACCGCAGACACAATATAGTTTAAGGCCAAAGACGCAAACCAACTCAAAAAAAGATCTGGGGGTGACATAACACCGAGCATATCTCCTGAGGCGCACATCAATCGATAACTGCTGCAGCATACGGCGCCTGGGAAACCACGGGTACGTTCCGATACCCAGTAAGGATTTGTTTTTAAACTCGTATACCTCACTTAGCCCCTACTCGAGTATGCAGCACCAGTTTGGAATCCCACCTAGTCAAGCCGTCAGGGAAAATTTGAGAAAGGGGAAAGGTTTTCAACAAACAAATCCCAAGCTACGGGGGTTGTCCTATGAAGAAGGTTAGGGGAAAACGGGCCCGACGACAAAAGGGGCCAGGCGGGTCAGGGGAGACATAAACACATATAAAATACTGCGCGGAATAGACGGGTGGACAAAGACGGGAAATTTTCCCAAAAGGACACAGACACAAGAGGTCACAATTGGAGTTGAAGAATCAATAACAAAGGGGTGTTAGGAAGTAATTCTTCATCATAGAGTAGTCAGGCCATGGAATAGCCCAGAAAGTGTGTGGGGGAGGCAAAACCCAAAATAGTTTTAAGGGGAGGTATGATAGAGCCTGGGGCAGGGAGAGAAGGACCTATACAACAGCGAAAGGGGGGGCCAGGAGCTTGACTCACCCCGCAACCCCAAAAAGGTGAGTACAAATAGGAGTACACACACACAAGGGCACAAAGCGAGTGACTAAAGAGAAAAAGATCAAATAGAATAAGAGATTGGGTAACGACAAACTGATGAGCACACAGCGTGAACAAGCTAGCCAAAAAGGGGGTATATATATAAAAAAATATAAATAATATTTAAAATATATTTTTATTATTATTTTTTTATTAAACACTGGCCATTCCCACCAAGGCAGGTGGGCCCCAAAAAGAAAAACTCTCACCACATTCACTCCATCACTGTCTTGCCAGAAGGGTGCTTTACACTACATTTTTAAACGAACATTTCACCCCTCCTTCAGAGTGCAGGCACTGTACTTCCCATCTCCAGGGCTAAGTCCGCCTGCCGG
>NC_069399.1:14974194-15031502 GCF_026875155.1 Cherax quadricarinatus | reverse complement strand
AAAATGGCTTGTCAAAAACCAGTAAAAAATTTTGAGTAATTTTGAAGTAATGGACAGAGGGGAAAGGGACTGCATAGTAGGAACACTTAAAAACTGAAGCCCCAGGACAGTGATAGCAGTGATTCTCAACCCACCACAGAAAACGTCAAGAGCATAATGAGATCAATGGTGAACACGTCTTCCGAGGTGGTCAGAAGGGCCCAATATGGGTAGGGCAAAGTAGCTATTTGTGGGTGATTTCAATCACAAAGAGATTGATTGGTAAAAACCTGGAGCCACATCGGACCAGACACGTGGAGGCTAAGAACGATGGAAATTAATCGGAAAACCCTCAGCATCAACATGATAAGGACACTACCAAAGAGAGGAAAGATGATAAAGCAGCAAGGCTGGATCTCGTATTCACCATGAGAAGTTCAGACATTGGGGATATCATATATGAAAGGCCACTTAGAACTGGTGATCGTGTGGTTCTGAGCTTCGAATACATTGTAAAATTAACAGAGGAGAGAGAAGCAGCACAAGAAAGATGGGAGAAGCCAAACTACAATAGAGGGGATTAAACAGACATGAGGCATTTATTGCATGATGTAAAGTGGGAATGAGAGCAGGAAGGAACACAGTAAATGAAATAATGGAATACATGACAAGTGGTGACCTGTACATAGCTCAGTGAGGACGTATCTAGTGTACTCTCTATGGACTGAACCAAGATGCCCTCCATTGAGAAACTTTACCAGGAGCTTAAGGAGGAATTGAGGGTAGGGAAGCTAGAGACGCGGCGATTAACGAGGAAAACAAGGGATTCGTAGTAGTCCTCCTGTTGTGAATCCTCAGGTCAAGAAGGGAACCTGGGCAGTGGCCGGACAGCATGGAACAAAGTTGAAGATCAAGAAGACGAATGGAGAGGCATAAACGATGAAGAAGAAAGAGACTGCTGTGGAAACTGTTGTGTGAAACATCGAACTCATTCTCCGTGCTACCCGATGAATGTGAGTCGACTACTGGAACATCATGACGAACGACACTAAGGACGGTAAAAACATTGTTGTTGTTGGGATAGCCAGGTTAGGTATATGGATAGGGCCTTCTGCATGTAAGACTGGAGCAGGAGACAGAGGTTTGCTTTCCTGGGGCTGGGATGGAGGATATTGTTAGCTGGCTTGATATCATAAACGGTAATGGGATCAATCCTGTTATCTGTCTCAGTGCTGTGGGCAATGATGTAGGCAAGCGTAGGAGTGAGGATTTAGTTAGAAGTACAGGACAGCAATAAACATAATTAGAAGGAAGGAGTACCCTGTCATATGTGGCTTTTTTGCCAAGAAGGGGTGTTGGAAATGAATGTTGTCCAGAGCAATTGGTATTAATTGTTGGCTGGATAAACACTGTAAGGATAATGCAGTACCATTCATTGACAACAGGACCACTCTATGGCCGAAATGACATGTATGCCAGGGATGGGGTTCACTTATCCAGGCAGGTGTGGGTTTTCTTGCTAACTCAGTTGAGGGGTTGTTAGGACTTTAAACTAGGATTAGTTAGAGGTATGTGTTTATGGATATAATGAGTATGGATATATTGACTTAGGCTTTGATATTATGAATCTTAATAATAACGGTCGTGGAGTAACACTGGGTAATGACAATTACAGAAATTGTGTAAAAGTAAAAGTGAATAGGAAAAAGGTGCAGAAGAAAAAACATATTATTGAATTTTATGCTAACAGTCGAAGTGCAAGAAATAAGATTAATGAATATGTTTGATAGAGTGTGCTGGGAACTTTGTTGTCATTGCAATAACTGAAACATGGTGTGATTTAAAGAGTCGGGATATGACTGCTGAGTGTAATATCAGGGATATAAGTTGTTCTATGTGGACAGATATAATGGAAAGGGGGAGGAGTTGCATTATATGTTCGAGAAAAGATAAAGTGTTGCATAAAAACAGTATAAAATAGATGGATTAGTAACAGAATCTGTTTGGGTAGAGTTTGTAGAAGGCCAAGAAAAAGTAATTCTAGGTGTAATATACCGACCTCCAGGCTTGATCACGATAGAGGGAGACTTCTTTGGGGCGAAATTGTTAGGGCTTCCAAACACAATAACATAGTGATAGTAGGGATTTAACTTTTGTCAAATTGACTGGACTTCTTTGACCGGTAATCTGGAGTCCTGTGACTTTATGGAAGTAGTTCAGGACTGTTTTCTGAAGCAGTGTGTAACAGAGCCTACCAGGGGCAATAATTTGCTAGACCTAGTCTTGTCAAATAAAAAAACACTCGTAAATAATCTGGAGATCACTGAAGAGCTTGGCGCAAGTGATCACAAATCCATCACTTTTAGCATTAACTGGGAATACGAGAGTAATGATAATACGGTAAAATTCCCTGATTTTCGTTATGCCGATTATAATTGACTTAGGGAACACCTTCAAATCTCGATTGGGGTTATCTAGCTAATGTTTTTATTGGCATGGATCATACTTACGATTATTAAAGGATCTGCGTTTTTTATTTTTTCTTAATAATGCACAACGTTGTCCAGAGGGCTGAGGAAGGGTTGTTGAGGTGGTTCGGACATGTAGAGAGAATGAGCGAAACAGAGTGACTTGAAGAGTGTATCATCTGTAGTGGAAGGAAGGCGGGTAGGGGTCGGCCTAGGAAAGGTTGGAGGGAGGGGGTAAAGGAGGTTTTGTGTGCGAGGGGCTTGGACTTCCAGCAAGCATGCGTAAGCGTGTTTGATAGGAGTGAATGGAGACAAATGGTTTTTAATACTTGACGTGCTGTTGGAGTGAGAGCAAAGTAACATTTATGAAGGGGTTTAGGGAAACCGGGAGGCTTGGACTTGAGTCCTGGAGATGGAAGTACAGTGCCTGCACTCTGAAAGGAGGGGTGTTAATGTTGCAGTTTAAAACTGTAGTTAAAGCACCCTTCTGGCAAGACAGTGATGGAGTGAATGATGGTGAAAGTTTTTCTTTTTCGGGCCACCCTGCCTTGGTGGGAATCGCCAGTGTGATAATAAAAAATAATGCACAACGTGCTCAGAGTATATGCATTCCCCAGAGAGAAATTAGGTCTAATAATAACGATCCCAAATGGGGAGAAAAGTGGGAATTTATAGCGTATCAAAAGAGGAGAGGTTAACCTTACTGACCAATATGTTTAACTTAAAAGAGAAGTAAAAAAGGGGATTAGAAAGACTAAACGTGACCCCACGAAATTAGAGTTGCCAATGAACCAAAGACTAATCCAAAAGGTTCTTTCAAGTGTATAGGACGAAGGGTGAAGGAAAAAGTAGGACCTCTGAAAATTGAGAATGGACAGCTGACGGATAACAAACTGGGAAATGTAATAAAGTTGGTAGAATTACCGACAATATGTAAAGTAAAAGGACACAAGTGCAACTAATGTGACATTTATTGTGGCAACGTTTCGCTCTCCAGAGCTTTATCAAACATTACAAACAATACATGGACACAGGGTATATAAAGGCTCAGAGTGAGGTGAATACTAGTGAGGTAACCATTTCGATGTTCACTAGTTGTAGTAGTAGTATTAGTAGTAGTAGTGAAAAATAATACAAAAATGGTAGAGCAATTAATTCGTACATGAGTAAAAGGATATAAAAGCTATTACTTGGGTAACATAAAAATAGGTTGGACAAATATAGACTGGAATAAGGCAGCTTGTTTCAGTGTTCACTCTCTGTGCTTTGTGTAGTATAACAGAGAGACTATGTGATGGCAGGGTTTTCTGTTTTCCAGGAGGATTCTTGCTAAGACTTTGGAGATGGTGAAGCGCCGTTGTTTTTTAATTGTATCGAAATAGCGATCAGTGCTGATTTCAAGGCACTTGCGTGGCGGAAATTAATTTCTTTTAAACACTAATTGGCGTCTCGAATTTCATAAATGATTGGTGGAATTTCGGTTTGTAAAAAGGCGTTTTTTAAAGTTGTCATTCCTCACGTATATGTGTTCATTGAGGGGGGTGTCGGGGTTTCTTGCTGTTTCCCTACGTAGATCTTGTCACACCTCCACAGGTAAGTGTAAACTCCGCATTGACTTTTTCGGGGTGCTTGGGTTTTGTCCGGGTTAAACCTTTATTAAGGGTAAAGCGGGCGACTCTGGTGTTAGCTTTTGAAAGTATTTTTTGAGACGTTTATGCAACCGGGCGTTGGGAAAAAATTAAACTTTGGGTTGGGCGGTTGATGCGTGGAGAATTGAGACTGAAGAGCTCTTTTCTTGCATCTTTGATGAAAAAAAAGGAAATTGTAACTCAGGAATTTTTGGTGAATGTAAGTACTTTCCCTCGTCAAAAAACTCGGGACACAAATTCGTATCCCTTTTTGGAAAAAACCCATGATGATGCCTCTTTGGTCTTGGTATCTTGGGGAATAAAGTGTTGAATCTTTTTATTGTGGGTTTCCATAAACTTAAATTTTAGGTTGTTTCTACTTTTGAATGAGGACGTCGGGGAAAGGGCTTGTCATTGGACTCTTCTTCAGGTAAACGAACGCGGTTCAACTGCGTTGAGCCTTGCCTGAAGACCCGTACATCAAAACGTTTTGGAGATTACGGGGACATCGTCCAGAAACGAAACCCAGTGACGCTTAAAGGGGATATGTTGGCGAAGTTTTTCGACCAGTTTTCCTGTATAAGTTGGCTGGGAGGGGCACTTATGGGGACCCCATTCCCAGGCCGTAGTTTTTTTAAAGTTTGTTATTAAAAGGAAAAACATTGAATTAACACAGAGTTCAAAAAGCAACAAAATCTCCGGAGGAAAGGAAGTTTAAGGGTCCGGGTTTTTTACTCGTAAACCTCGATGGCTTTTTTGGTATACTTTTGTGAAGGGGGGAAGCCCACACCCAAAACCGCTTAGTTTTTTGTTACGGATAGGGGTTAGGGATGGGGGTTGAAAAGGTCGCCTAGTGTTTAAGATAGGGGGGCTGATGCTTGGCAAAAACTCCGGCTAGTTTTTGGAGCACTGCCTTTTCCGACGTGATTGGTTTTCTGAGAGGAATATTGTTTTTTAAAGGTTTTGGGGAAACCCATACATGGTGCTGGTTTGGGGTTGTTTGGAAACAAACAGAATTTTTTTCCTTCCTTGTTTTTTGAGTATTTTTTCGGGTTTTGTATAGAAAGTTTTTGGGGTGACGTCTCCCACTTTTTGAGGCTGATGGTTCTATGTAGATTGATCTTCAAAAGGTCCATCTTTTTTAGTGTTGTAGTCACGGTGTTGAATGACACTCCACCTCCTTTGCGGCGGGGGTGACGATAATTTTGGGGGTCTTTGGCGAGGTCCTTAAGGCATGATTATTTTCAAAAAGATTAAAGAAAAAGGTTCACATAAAGCTGCATGATGAACCTTTTTCTTCAATCTCCTAAAATACATCACTCCCTAAGGACCCGCCAACGACCCCAACATTATCGTCACCCCGCCGAAAAAGGAGGGGGAGTCGTCATACTCAACACCAGTGACTACAACCCCCTAAAAATGGCCCTTTTTTGAATGATAAATCACATAGAACCCATCAGCACTAAACAGGGGGAGACGCCACCAAAGTTTTTCTATCAAAACCAACAAAACTCAAACACTAGAAAAGGGGAAGAAACTTCTGTACTTGTTCCCAAGCAACCCAAAAACCACACAAGATTTTCCCCCCAAACCTAAACACAATTTTCCCTCGCCCAAATCACGTCGGGGAAAGGCAGTGCCCACACAAACTACCGGAGTTCTTCCCAAAGCATCTTTCCTGCCTTCGGGGACCACAGCCCCGCTCTTTTTAAACATCAGGCGACCTTCTCACCGCTCCGTAACCTCTCCACCCGAAACAAAAAACAACATTCGGATGTGATTTCCCTCTTTCACAAAAGTACCTACCAAAAAGCCATCGAGTTCTAGACGAAAAATCAACCAGGACCTAATCTTCCTTTACCTCCCGGAATTTTTTGACTTTTATTGAACCTGTTTAACTTCAACTTTTTTTTTTCAAAAACAACTCAAAACAAACCTACGGGAGGGAATGGGGGCCCCCCTAAGTGCCTCCTAGCCAACCCTTTTACAGGGAAAACCAAGTCCGAACACTTCGCCAACATCATCCCTTCAACGCACTTGGTTACGTTACGTGGACGATGTCCTCGTAATAACTCCAAAAATTTTTTTGTACACTTCAGGCAAGGCTCAAAGCAGTTGAACCAGGATTCTTTTTCACAAAGAAGAGTCCAAGACAAGCTACCTTCCCCGAGTCCCCATTCAAAAGTAACAAAAACCTAAGATTTCAATTTTTCGAAACCCACCAAAAAATATCTCACACACTTCTATTTCCCTCAAGATACCAAGACCCAAAAAAAGGGCATATCATCGGGGTTTTTTCCCAAGAGCAACCCAATTTTTTAGTCCTGATTTCTGACGAGGGAAGTACTTACATTCACCAAAAATTTACTGAGTTACTTTTCCCCTTTTTTTATCAAAGACTGCAAAAAAAAGGCTCTTTAGATCATCAATTTTCCAGCACAAAACCGCTCCCAACAAAGTTTAATTCTTCCCCAAAAGCCAGGTTGCCTAAACTCCAAAAACTTTCACAAGCAACACCCGAGTCGCCATCGCTTCTACCACTTCAAAAAGGATCTAACCAGGGCAAAAACCCAAACACCACGAACCGCAATCAGGGTTTCACTATACCCTGTGGGGCTGGACAAGATCTCGTAGGTAAACACAAGAAACCTCCCCCGCCTCAATGAACACAAACGCATGTAGGAATGACAATTAAACAACGCCTGGTACAACACCGAAATTCACCAATCAAAATTATGAAATTCAGAGACGCCCAATTTGATAAAAAAACTAATTTCCGCACACGCAAGTGCCCTTTAATCCACGATCGCATTTCGAAAACAATTAAACAAAAAAACGGCAGCTTTACCACCCCGAATCCCTTTGCAAAAATCCTCCTGAAAACAGTAAACCCCCCATCACATAGTCCTCCTGTTTTACTACACAAAGCACAGAGAGTGAACACTGAAAAAAGCGCCTTTTTCCGTCTATTTTGTCCAAACCCATTTTTATTTACCAAGTAATAGCTTTTTTTATCCTTTTACTCATTACAATTTAATTGCCTACCAATTGTATTAAATTTTGTCACACACAACTACTACTACAACTAGTGAAAATCGAAATGGTACCTCACAGATTCACCCACTCTGAGCCTTTAATACCCCTGTCCATTATTGTTTTTAAGGCTTGTAAAGCTCCTGGAGGGGAACGTGCCACAATAATGTCACTTAGTTGCAATTGGTCCTTTTACTTTACAAACTGGGAAAAACTTCTCTGTTTTTTGACATTTTTCTTTTCAATTTGCACAGGAAGGGCCCTTTTAAAGAGATTCCAGAAATTAAAAGGGATTCAGTTTTCCCGGGAACTCAAATTAAAAAATATTCTGTCACGAGGGACATGGCCTAAAAAAGATAGAGAAACTGAAAGGGAAAAAAAGTCCCGGGGCCCGACGAATGTTTTTTAGGGTACTTTAAAAAATACAAGAGGAACTAGTCAGCCATTAATGATTTTGTTTAACGTCCACCTTATTGGGGATGTGCCCAAAATGTGGAAGATGGCTAATTGGTTCCTAAATTCAAACGGGGGAAATCCATTCCCTTTAAAATTTCCGTCCAATACCCTACGTCTAAAGGCAAAATTTTTAGAATAAATTATAGCTGACTTATTTAAAAACACCTTGAAGACTAATTTTTATTAATGAACTCAGCATGGGGTTACTAGACGTCTTCCCCCGCAAATTTACGGCGACAGGAGGGAAAATCTAGCATGGAAGGGCAAAGGGTTACCACAAAAGCAGGAGTTTCCATTAATGGGAAAATCTAATGGGGATTAGTCACTAGTGGCATTCCACAGGCCCTCTGTTTTTCCCATAATTTACATCAATGACCTTGATGAAGGAATTACAATGACATGACCCAAATTTGCCTATGATACAAAAACAAGCCGTATGATTCATTCTGAGGAGGATACCAATGAACTCCGGGAGGATTTGGACAAATTAATTCTTGGTGTGAAAAATGGCAAAATGAAGTTAAATGTGGGTAGTGAAAATAACCCTCGAAGCTATAATCTAGTGAAGTAGAGCTTGATAAATACTGAATGTGAAAAAGACTTGGGAGTCATGGAAAGCAGAAATCTAAAGCCAAGACAGCAGTGCCTAATTTTTGCAACAACAAGGATAATAATTACTAGGATTTATTTCAAGAAGTATAAGTAACAGAGTCCAAAAGTTATTTTACGGCTCTATACATAACTAGTGAGGCCTCATTTAGATTATGCCGCTCAGTTTTGGTTTCTTTACTACAGGATGGATAGAGACTCGTTCGAGAACATACAGAGAAGAACGACTAAAATATTACTGTGTAAGGAATCTTCCCTATGAAGATAGGCTTAGAGCATTGAATTTCCACTCTCTGAGAGAACGTAGAATGAGGGAGATATCCTCGAGGTGTATAAGTACTGACGGTGTCGAACCAGGTAGAATCAGAAATAATAGATCTAAGTTAGATAAATTTAGATTTAGAAAGGACATCGGTATGTACTGGTTTTCAGAGTTTGTGTATGTGTGGAACGGTCTTCCGAGTAGGGTGATCGAGGCTAGGAACCTTGGGCAGCTTTAAAAAGAGATGGACAAATATATGAGTGGGAGGGGCTGGGTTTGATTGTGTCGTTGGTACGGGAGTAAATTCTTGGTTAGTTAGGGTAGTGGTGGTTTTGATAAGGCCAGTAGGCCTTCTGCAGTGTTCCTCCATTTTTATGTTCTTATGTTCTTACAACAAGTGCAGGGAGACAAAGGAGATATTCAAACCCAATGACCAAAAGGGGACCTTGACTCACCCGCAGATGTACAGAGGCCAGTGCCAAGTGTTTTAGAGCATGGAAAATGTATAGAAGACAAAGGACCCAGGAAAATAAGGAATGAGCCAAAGAGCCAGAAACGAATATGGAATGATAAGGAAAGAGGCCCAGCGGCAATACAAGAATAAAAACATCGAAAGCCTCATGTGGCCCAAAGCTGTTGTACAGCCACAACAGGAAAGAAAATATCTGTAAAAATCAGATAATCAGGCTGGTGAATGAAGGAGGGAAGATCACAAAAAACGACCAGAAAGTATGTGAGGAGCTCAACTCGAGATATTAAGTATCTTCAGTGGAAACAGAAAGACTTCCAGCAAACCAGGATGGTAGGGTACACTAACAAGTGCTGGACACAACACACAACCGAGGAGGAGGTGAAGAACTGTTAAGAGAACTAGATATCTCTCCATGGGTCATGAAAGTGAGAGCAGAGGCACTGTGAGTGACACTAACAGCAATCTTCAACATATCTATCGTAACAGTGCAACTACTTGTGGTATGGAAGACAGCAAATATAGTTCCAGTTTTAAGAAAAGAGAGAGACAGGTAGCATAAACTACAGACAAGTGTCACCGACGCGTGTAGTATGCAAAGTCATGGAGAAGCTTATCAAAGAATAATGGAGCACCTAGACAAGAATGAGCTTATACACGATAACCAGCACCGAGAGATCGGGGTAGATAGATTGCATTTTCTTGATCTCATAGAAGACCATCGACACAGTTCTGCACAAGAGAGTAATGCAAACGGTAGAGGAGAAGGCATGAATAACAGGTGAGGCACTGCAATAGATCAGGGAATATCTGACAAGAAGGAAAGAAGTGATGGTACGTGACAAATTGTCCAGAGTAGGCGCATGCGACGAGGGGAAACCCCAGAAGGGTCATCCAAACAGGCTTTTTTAGGTAAGTGAACAACGTACTAAGGGAAAACATTCAGAGGGGGCCCCTTTATTTGCAGCCGTGGGAGGCTAATGCGGAGAATTCAAAGGGAAAGGGATCAAGTGGGACACAAATCGATCTGGACAGGTGAAAACCTATCCAACAAATGACTTCTGGATTTAAATCCCACCGTTAAAAATTATGAAGTTTGGGGGAAAGTCAAGAAACCGCAGAGGGAGTACAACAGGGGGCCAAGGCTAAAAACCCTTTACCCAAAGGAAAAGGGTTTTGGGGGTGGTATCATTCCGAGCACATCGGGGAGCAAATAAACAAAAATAATTGCTGCACATAGGGACACCGGCAAACTAAAAATACATTCCACCCAAATACCGAGTTTCAAGACAATGTAAACGTGTACGTGGGCCCATTTGGAGTCACGTACCAGTATGGAAGCCACATTTTTCAACCAATCTAGCAACTAGAGAAGTGCAAACGTTTGAAAACAAGACGGCAAGGTTATGCCCTATAAACAAGGTTAAGGGTAATCAGCCGACACACTGGGGGACAAGAGGAAAGGGGTGGAGTAATAAAATATAAATTACACGGGGAATTTAACAAAGGGGATGGGGACGGGATTTGAGGATTGGACACAGCAACAAAAAGGTCACAACTGTAAATTGAAAACCATATTCGAAAGGGAAAATTTGGGAAGTTTTCTACACCATAGTTTTTTTGGGAAGTCAAATACCCCTGGACATTGTGTATGGAGGCAGGAACCATAAAATAGCTTTGAAAAAAGTAAAAAAAAAAACTGTTAGAGCAGGGAAAAACAGTGGATTTTTTGACTCAGCGAAAGGGGGTGCCAGGAGCTATGCCCGAACCCCGCAACCGAAAATAAATGAAAAAAATAATATACAACACACACACACACACACACACCACACACACCACACACACACACACACACAACACACACACACACATACACACATCACACAACACACACACACACACACACATACACACACACACACACACACAAAAACCAGGGAGAAAGTTTTTTTGCCGCTTGGAAGTGGCAAATTTAAAAAATTTGAAAGGGGAAAACCAAGACCAAATAAGGGGACTGGACGGGGAAATGGGAGGCTTGGTCGACACATGATGGATGAAGATTAACAAAAAATTCTCGATTTTGCTGGAGATTTTGGGATAAATTTTAAAATATTAGAAAAAGGAAAAGGGACAAGAAAAAGGGTTTATACTTTTAAGGAAAATGGGGCAATCCTTGGAAAACATCTCAAATAGATGACTCAGGACTTGAGGAATAAAAGCAGGAGTTAGAGAGGGGGGAAATACAAGTAAAACAGATACAGACAGAAGGGAGAGCAGAAGGGCAAAGGAAAATTTGTTTTAAATACTCTCGATTATTAAATGAAGATAATATGATATGAATCACAAAAAAGTAATAAAAAATAATGACTTTATGTAAAAGGAAAATGAGAAAAGAAACTATTGCCCTTGATTTTTTATGGTCCCAGGAGCTAGGGAAAGAGAAATGGCACGGAGAAAAGGAAAATTCATAAAATCATTGAAAAGTAAAGTTTGATGAAAAACGACTGGTCAAATTGACTTTGCTTTTAAAATGGCACGAAATCGATTTTGAGAGAGAAAACCCGTGAGGGGGTATTTACAGTATCATTGACGCCCCCTCGACCAGAGCAGAACTTGTGGAAGACGTCCATTTAGGAAGGATAAGAGGGACGAAGACAGGTCAGGGGAACCAGTGAAAACAGTGAAGGGGCAGAGTTTTGTCTCCAGGGGGCCCATGTTTAGCCCCACCTTGGGGAAAACCTCATGGTAACACCAAATTTCGACGCATAAATACCCAAACACACTTCTCCACTCACCAAAGACAACAACTCGTAACAAACCCTAACCTACTCCCCCACCATACCATCGTGCCTTCAGATACTTTTTTAACAGCTTTCCTATTTTGCTCCCCATCCACCATCACCCACATCCTTTCTCACCCGTTTTCATTGTAATACCCTCCACCTCTACACCACCCTAACTACCACCCAAAATTTACCCTTTTTCCCCATACCCACCCCACCCCCGAACAGAAGATAACCAAAGAACAAAACCCCCTTTTCGTGAGACAAAAAAAGAAAGTAAAAATGAAAGTGTAGGATTAAATCAGAAGGGAAAAAAAAATAAGAGCGACGAATGGGAAAACGAAATTTTGGGGACTTTCGAACTTGTTGCTAAGGGGGAAAAGTGTTGCCCGAAGTATATCGAAATTTCGAGACAGGGCAGAGGAAACAGACAAAATTGGATAATCGTGCGGGCATCAGGACCAGTGCCTTTTTTGAGTAATTGAAAGGAAAATGGGAAGGGAAGGGGGGAGGTTGATGATTTCTTTAAAGGGGACACCGTACTGGGGACACAAGGATTAAGCAGGATGTACAAAATCACTACTCAAAAGCGTAGATCAAGACGGAAGGAAGGCAACAAAGGGCAAAAGACACAAAGTCAGAGGTAACTAAAACAGCCCACATGGGAAATGAAAAACTGCTGCCCCGGGTGACATTAATAATAAGGGAAAAAATTGGGAAAGTCTGCGACACTTGAAGACACAAACCCCGGGCCGCCAAACGTTGGAGGGCAGTGAAAATTTCATGTATCATCATGTGAGGAGATTGGGAGTGACGAAACAAGAGGGTTTACCATGTTCAACTAAGTGACCTGATATAGGGGGGCCCACATGTACACCATAAATACAATCTCACACACACAAAAATACACACACATGCTACACTCCTACAAAAAAAAATTCCCTAAAATTTTTTAAAGGGACTTTTTTGGGGCCAAGAGAAAAAAATTTTTGGCCCCACCACAACCAAAAAAACCTCAAATTAACCTAAAAAAAGAATATCGAAATGTGACAAACTGAAAAAGTGAATAAAAAAGAAACATAAACTGGGGACTTCTTACCCCCTCCCAGGGGATGAATTGACTAAAAGGGTTTAATAAATGCATTTTTTTCAGTAGCTTTAAAATTGTGGATAGAAAAAAAGAATGGGGAAGGTGAGGAGAGGCACGGGTTAATCAGAAATAGTGCAAATGCACTTCTGAAAAAAATGGGGGAAAACAGAATCGAGCCCCAAATGTTTATTCTTTGGGGATAATCAAGACTAAGATTCACAGTAGAAGTGGGTTTTGCAAGCAAAAAAAAAAAAAGGTTGAGATAAATGGGGAAGCAAAACAATTTTTTAAAAAAATTTAAAAGCGAATTTCCCATTTTAAGGGCACTTTCACAAAAATTTTTATTTGGGAGAACTTGGCCCAGAAAGGACCAAAAAAAAATTTGCAAGCAAGCACACGTTTAAACCCCGGGAGAACCCAAGCAAGCGCAAAAAACAAGCCCACATAAGCACGCACTGTAAATATGAGGCCCCGGCAAAAATTGTTTTGTGAACAACAGATGAAAAAAACAGGCTTTCTAAAAAAGACACTGAGCAGACCAAAAAAAATTTGGTTTCCACAAATTTTTCTTGCAAACAAAAAAAATTCCCAAACATGCAATTTAAATAAAGAAAAACCCAAAGCATGCTTTTTAACAGACAAGGTTTAATTAAATAAACATGCACTGTAAGCGAAAACACAAGAAAGACCCCTTTATAAAAAATAATTGGCCCTTTTAAAAAAAGACAATTAGTAAACCCAGAAACGGCTTTGAAAAAACCCCTTTAAAGCCCCCCCTTTAAAAGTCGCTTTAGTTGAATTTGGGCCCTTTTCCCTAACATAAGACAACCGGTCCATACTGTTTTTAAAATGCAACCCCCAAACTTTGCTCGAACACCCCCAAAGCCCCGGGGTTGAAAATAGGAAACCCCCCAGTCATGGCTTTTGAACCCAAAGAAAAAAAAAGGGACCTCAAAAAAAGGGGTAATTTGGGCACTTTTCACAAAAGAGCCCCCAAAAAAAGGCTTTTAAAAATTTACATTCACTGAAGCTGGGAACTTAAACACTTCTAACCAAATTACTCAAAAATTACACGGGAATAAATTATAAACTCATTCTTTAATTTTGTAAATAATAAAAACAAGCAAAATTTTTTTTTCATCAACAATTCCCACTCACACAGGTACGGAAAAAAAATACTTTCTTTTTAAGCTGAAAATTCCCTATCCACCCAAAAGCAGGGTTAGGGAATAGACGTTACGGCATATTGTAAGTGTGTGTAGCCGGCCCTTTTGGCGTTTCTTAGGGGAAAAGTTCTTTCCCACGTGGGCGCATAATCCCAGGGGGGTGTGCTTGTACGTTTTTTCATCGTCCTTTCTTCGTGGTCGTAGGGGGGTTTTTGAAAAGGGGTGTGAAAGATTTCTTTTCTTTTTTGGGTTTTTGCCTTCATTTCAAAAATCAAAGGCAAACCAGGAGGAAATCCCAAAAACTAAAGGCTCAGATTTGAACTCGAATAGTGAAAACCCCTTTTTTCCCCCTTGTTCCTTTATTCTATTCATTTCTCGATACCATTTAAAAAATTTAACTGATTCACTCATTTTTTTTCCCCCTCCTTGTTTTCCCTTCGGTCAACTTCTTCATGGCTCCCCAATCCCTTTTTTAAACCCTTTGCTTTACCCCAACCAAACCTTTTTTGGTCATTTCTTTTCCTTTTCCTTGACGTTTTTAACTACTAAAATCGTCACCACACCTATTTTCTTCCCCCCCCTTTTCCCCCACAGACCGTCCCCATGTAAGGTACTCGCCCCGCCTTTTCCTCCCTTACCCTTCCCCATTTCCATCCTAAAAACTTCCCCCCAGCCCCCTCTCTGGTTGAGGGGAGTTGGAAAAGGCAACTTTTTCCTTTTTCCCCCTCCATTAAATCCAATAATTTTTTTACCCCTTGTACCCAGAAAAAAACAATTTCAGACAACATTCCCTTTCTCCATCCCCATCTCCACAATTTCGTCACCTGTCCCTTTCATCAGCACACTCTTCACCTGTCCCATCATCGGCCCCACTCTTCACCTAAACATCACCCCCATCGCACCACCCTTCCCCAAATCTTTCGTTGCCCCCATTACCTCAAATCAACATTTAATTTACTTTTTTACTGTTTTCATTTAACTCAAAAGGGACCTTAACTCTTACGAAAAATCGTTAAGGGTTTATTTGTTTCGAGGAAATTTTTTCATAAAAGGAAATTTTTTAAAAACGAGACAGGATTCCGCCCTCGGGATTATTTACAAGTACTTATTAATAAAAACCGGGCCCCCCCAGGCTGGTAGGGTTCTCACCTTTCCCCTTTTTAAATAATTTCATGGGCCATTTCCAACACCAAATTAGGATTTTTAAGATTTAAGGGCTATTTTCACGTATTATTACATAAATTTTGGGCGAATACCCCTTTAGTCCCGAAAGTAGAGGCATTTTAGTTTAAAGTGAAGATTTTCACTTTGGTTCTCAGTGGGGGAGAGGGTCTTTAAGGAAACCAATTTTTTTTTTTTTTTAAAGGGAAAGTCACAACTCTTTCATTATTTTTTTTTAATTATCAAAACGGGCCAAATTCCCCCAAGGCGGGGTGGCCCGAAAAAAAAAAAATTTTCACCTTTCATTCACTCCATCACTGTCTTGCCAGAAGGGTGCTTTACAGTACAGTTTTTAAACTGCAACACTAACATCCCTCTTTTATATGATAGCTATATTTACCTTTATAGGAGAGAAGCCTAAGATCTTCTTGGAATAAAATTATGTGAAGGCACATATTACGAACACATGACTATTTATGGCCTGCACATCTCGTAATGCGATAATCAATAGTGGAACAAGACAGCAGAGCATTTCCTTCACCAAAGAAGCAAGCTGGTATTTACAATATGTACACTATTTACACTATGTACAGTAATGTAAGAGAAAGCATACAACACAGTGGTCACAGAGGAAACATGCAAGAACCTGATTCGGAGCACTGTGAGCACCAGCAGCCCAGACAAGTCTGCCAAAACTCGTGTCACAAGTGAAATACTTGTTTTACAGCTCTGGCAGAGCTTGTCTGTGATTGGCCGATGAACCGAGATATTAATATAATGACGGGGCTCCTATAGATCGTTAACCCTTAGCACCTGATTCGCTGGTCGGGAGGCAGCACTATATGAAAGTTTCACACACGCTAATAAATTGTAACATGCTCGTAGCATGCAACAGCTTCGTGAGAATGTAAGTGGGGGAGTGGACCGGTGTCAATCATAGGTGTTGTCTCCTCAATAAACGCGGAGATGGCTTAAATTCTTTCAGATAAATGAGATGGAGAGAAAAAGGTGGACAGCTGAGGGAGAAACTGTACTTGGGGGCGCGGTTGAACCTCAAAAAACAGTATCAGATGCTTTTCGAGGAAAAGGCCTAGATCGGAGAGGGGAAAAAAGAATAATGTTTGGTTTGTCATGGGGTTTGATGAGTTGAAGGAAATTTAAAACATTAAAGGGAAGGTATGGATTTTCGGAGGGGTGGGGGAAATTGGGGGTTTCGTTTTTAGTTAGGAGGGGAACCTCAGACCTCGGGGCCCACAAAAGGTCCCTAATTTGCAGTTGATGAAAAGTGAAGAACAAAGGGGGAATTTTGTGTAAGGGAGCACCCCCCCCAGGTCGGGGGGCCCGCCCAAAGCGACCCCTGGAATAAGGGGCCGGGTTTGGGAGCCTCCTTGGAGGGGGAAAAATGGGAAACTGCCATGGGGGGGCAAGAGAAGCCCTCTTGCCCCTTTAAAGGGAAACGGATCTCCTTTTTTTAAAAATTCGGGAAAAAGCGAGAATAGCAGGTGGGGCCTTCTTTGAAATTAAAACCCAAGATGGAGGGTGGTGAGGGGGAAATGCCATGGCAAAACTGCCCCCACGGGACGGGATTCGGGCCACTGACTTGAAATTATCTCCCAGGTGCCCAAAAGTGCCAGCTTTTTTCCCCCCCCACTGGTGCAGGGTAAGGATCACCCCCTACTTTTTAGTGTTTTTTCTGCTGTTTTAAAAAGATGGAGGCAGTTAGGGGCAAAAAAAAAGTTAGCTTCGCAAATTTGCTGGTTTAGGCCTCTGCCCCGGGCGGGGAGCTTTTTGGGTTTTCATTTTTAAATGAAAGGGGGGATTTTGGGAGCATGAGCTGTTAGAAGGGTTTTAACATTACACGCGAAAAAGTCGCTTTGGTTTGATTTTTTTTGGAAGGATAAGCCCAGAGCAAGAATTAAGAGAGATGTGTTGAAAATTTTCGTAAACTGATGTGCGGGGTAAAACAATGTAAAGAAGAAAAAAGCTTAGGTGCCTGCTCTGCTTTTTATATTGGGACAAACCCCGTTTTCCACTTTTAAAGAACAGGGAAGGGAAAAGGTTCTGCCAAATGGGGGAAGTCCCTTTTTGGTTCTGTATTTGGAAGACAGTAAATAGTAAAATTTGGGTTTGGGGCCCAATAAAAAAATTTTTTTGTGAAGGACTTTAAAACCCGGGAAAAGGAAAGGGAAAGGGTTTTGGGTTTAGTTAAAAAGTTTTTTTTGAATGGGGAAGGGGAAACCCAAGGTAGGGAAAACGGGGACAGGTCGAGGTCTTTTGGGAGGGAAAAATTAGAGGTGGCCCGGTCCGGAGTCGTTGAAAGTTTCCGAAAATCAAATGAAAACCTGTTTGGGGGAGAACCCGGCTTTCATAGTAAAGGTCGTGGGGAGGTGGGATGTGTTAAAGAGCGGTCGGTCCAGAAGGGGTAGAAAAAGTTACCCAGAAAAGGGGGTATGGGGCCCTGGAAAGCGGGCCCTTTAAGGCGTGTTCAGGGCCTGTAGAGGGTCCCTCCCAAAAAAAATGATGAGGGGAAGAAAAATTTTGGGTCCCCATGATAATTTTCCCCTTTTAAATTTAAAAAAAAACCCAAAAATGGACCCTTTGGGGAAAGGAATGTGCGAAAATTTTTCCTTGGGGAAATAAAAAGGGGTGAAAATTCCCTTTTGTGGCCAACTTTTCCCCTTACCCCGCACCCAAGCAGAGGTTTGGGGCGTGGAAGCCGTGCCCTACCCCTCCCCGAAAACCAAGTTTAGCAACTTCACGCCCACAAAAAGCCCCCTCGGTTTGGGGGGACATGAATAGTTACTCAAAAGTACTCATCCATTTGTACTAACAAAATTTTTTTTTTAATGCGCCCCACCCCTATCTAACGATCTTCCCCCCTCTCACGTACACTAGCCCTTGGTTAACGGGGGAAGTGGGTAACCAGGCAAAACGGAAAGATTACTGAAATTAGGGAATAGGACATAAAAAAACGAAATAAACTAGGTTCTGTTTATAATTTAATGTTTCATTTAACTGAGGCTGTATAGTTTTGAGTATTGCACCCCTGTTCCCAAGGGGTTTAGTTGAAGAAGCTGAAATCTGGTGATAGGATTTGTGGACTTGCGAAATGGGGTCTGCAGACAATAAAACCCGTTTGCAATAGTCAAAGATTTGTCGGGGGGTTTGGGGTTTTGGGTTTCCCAGTTTTACGGGATAGGTGTGTGGAAAAGGGTGAAACAGCTGGGTTACACAAAAATGTGCATTTTTTCCCCGGGTAACAAACATGGACTGGGTTTAATAGTGAGATTTTTCGTTGTTATTAGGCGTGCTCCCGGGAAACACAGCGGACTGTGTATTTTTAGGGTGGGCCCAATATTGTGTCCCCCAGGGGGGGGCGGGGGAAATTGCCCAACATACCAATAAAACGGAAACAGCTGATGCAAAAATTTTTTGAAATCAAAAAACGGGGAATACGTTGTTTTTCATGCCGTAGCTCTTTTGGTAGCAACCCAGCAGAGCCCCGTGGTCCGTCCCGGGTTTAAGGGAAAAAAACTTTGGGAAAGTTTTTTCCTTTAAAGGAAACCCGATTTTGCCTGTTTACTTATCATTTAAGTAGGTCCCGGGGTTTTAAACCGACTGGTGGGGGGGTCGCTTTGGGGGAAAAAAAATTAAATCAAAAGTTCCCAAAAATTTGCTCTGCTTTAAATCAGGGTTTTTTTAAAACAGTATGTCATGAGGTCAGCTAGGTTGTGAAAAGTTGCTTTCTTGTATTTAAAAAAATTAAAGATTATTTTTATTATTTTTAATTAAGATTATTATTAACTTTTTTTAAAGGGGAAACTAACAAAAATTTTTCGGTGCCCCCGAAAAATGTTTTTTTGGGATCTGACACAAAACCCAAAAAATGGGCAAAACTTTTGGAGTGAGAAATTTTCCCTAAAACACTAAAAAATATTAAATTTCTTTAAGTTGGGAATTCACCGAGATGAGAAAGATATGGGAGGATTAAAAAGGCATGGGGACAAACTTGTTGTGAAGGTTACTCACCCCCTGTAAAAAACTTCGGGACGTTTTCCCAAAGGCGGGCTCCCCTCGGGAAAAAAATTAATGAATAAAAAAAGAAATAATAATTCAAAAATAAAAACCCATTTATTATTTATTAATGCGAAGATAAAAAAAGTAAACCCAAGGAAGGTGTTTTCTTTTTAAAAAAGAAAAATAAAAAATGAAATAAAAATTTGCCTTTTGGAATTAAAACGTTTCCTTTGTACAGTTATGCTGGGGTGTCGGGTTTGGAGGTTGGACACCTTTCTTTTTGAAATTGTAGCCGTTACTGATGATGGGGGGGGGGGAAAGGGGTTTTGGTTTTGCCCAACCCCAAACGGTAGTTTTTCACGGGAGTCTTTAGCCTTGAACGCCCGTCCAGATGACAGGAAAGCGGGTTTCTTTACCACACAAGATAAAGGGGTTGTTGTTGGGTTGCCAACGTTAATCGGGTGGGAAAAGATCCAAAAATTTGCGTCCCCCAGATTTTTAAAAGCCCTTCTCTTCAAACTTCTCTTTGGGTTTGGGGCAGGTGCCCCGTTCTCATTCAAAGCTGGAAAGGGCAGGTTACCCTGCTTAAAAAATCCTTCCATGAAAAGTTTTACCTAAAAGACGAGGGGTTATCAAAACATCTAACATGGAGATAAAGGGGCGGGAAGGAAAAGTTTTTTAAAGGGTTTCAAAAGTGAAGCTTTCAAACCAAAAAGGGCCACTGGGAATAGGAACAGGGTTTACTTATATTTGCCCCGGGAAAGCTGTGAGGGAGTGTTTCTTTTTGGGCCGGGCCCCACACTTTAAAACCTTTCGGGGTGGGGAAAAAGGGGGGGGAGGGGATAGCGGGAGTTTGATGACCCTACCTTAAAAAGCCCCGGAAATAAAAACAAATCGTTCCCATTTACTCGCTCGAAATCCTATTGTTGAAACTTTTCCCTCACACTCCCCCTTTCCAAGACTTATAATAAAGGATTTATAAGAAGAATAGGCGGGGAAAAAAGTTCTAATACAAAGTCGCGTTAAGGAAAACCAAAATTTCTACTGATTTTCCGATTTAAACCCAAGTCAGAAAAATTTTAATTTGGAAAAGGAACATTGATATCCCAAAATTATGGAATTTAAAAACCCGGGAAAGAGCCAATGTCCCCCCTCAAGAGGGGGGCCTTTTTTTTCCCTTAAAAAGGTTTCTAGGTTATAAAAGGGTTTGTCATCCACTTTTAAATGAATTTTTTTTCCAGTAAAAAAATTTAAGTTTGGGAGATCCCCCACACAAGGGCCAAACATTCCTTTTTCTAGGGTTGGAGTATCTCGTTTTGCAGGGAAGGATTTTCCCGGTTTGGAAGCTTTCAGGGGGGTTTATTTTAGCCCCGCCCCTAAGCCAGTATTGGGGGGCATCTTTTCTTAAACAAAATGTTTTATTAATATCTGGAATCTTAAGTTAGTTTTTTGAGAAGATTTTTTAATCTCATTAAACTTTCTGAGCTAGGGGGAAAAGTTCCAGGGTTTCCTTCACAGACTTTTTAAGGAAGTCGGAAAAGTGCCTTTTAAAAATGGGATTTTTGGGAAATTTAAACCATGCTTTTAAAAAAAATTTCAGAACCAAGAAAGCTAAGAATGGCTTTTGGGTTTTTGGGGGAATTTTAAATTCTAATAAAGTTTGTTTTTAAAAGGGGGAGGTTTGCAAAGGTTTTAGAAAGGATACTCCAAGAATCTAATCTTGTTATACCAAGGAAGGAATTCTTGGTTTGGCAGTGAGGCATGTGAGCGAAAACCTACTTTAAAACTGATGTTAATGTTTGGATATGTTTTGCCCCAAGTGGATGTCATTAAAAAATTGTTATAAAAAAAAACTAAAAAATTTTGGCAAAATTACCCCAAGCCCTTTCTCATCAGTCCCCCCGTAGGTAGCCAAGGCGGGTTCCCAAAACCCAAAAGGGCTTAGCTCTATACTGCATCAGTCCTTGGTGTGTGGAAAAAGGGTGACGGGCTTGAAAAAGGATCTAACATTACTTGGTGATTTTGGGCTGGGAATATCAATTTTTGGAAAAGAAGGAAGAGTAAAAAAATTGTGTGTATATCGCTATTTTTTAAGGGGGCATAGCCCTCAGCATCCCACCGGGGTTATAGAGTAAGGTCTCTAAAGTCAAAAAGAAAAGTCAAATACAAATTTATCCTCCATTTTTAAAACCATGACTTGGTGGGAATATGCAAAATACTGAAGGTTCAATGATTTTTAGTTTTAAAAAAATTGTTACCTCTGGGGCCAAAGGCATCCCTAAGGTAAAACAAAAATTTGGGGTTTAATTTTCGTTTGATGGGGGTTTTGCCCGTGAAAAATTTAAATTTATGGAAACCGTGGGGGGTAACCCCCCTGGAATATCAGTAAAGACGTCTGAAAAGTTACTCACACATTAAAAGTATTTTCCCAAGTTTCTTAGGGGTATCCAAAAAATCATTAATTTTAATTTTTGTTGCCCCAAAGTGGTAAAGGACACCAAATTTCAGTGTTCTCTGTCATAGTCTATTTTAGGGGGTGTCAATTACGCCCCACCTTCCCACCCCTTTCATTTGTCTTACCCGGGTTTGTGTGGAAAAAACTAAATAAAAGATATTCAGGCGTTAACTGAATTTCTTCGGTAATATTTTTTAAGGGGGTTTGTTGTTATGATAAAGTTAGGTTTCCCTTTGACTTTTTATGAGGAAAATCAACCCCCCACAAATTTTTAACACCTTATTTGGCCCTTTCCATGCTGCTAATAATTTATTTGACTTATAGGCAAAAGAACAGAACTTCATCCCCTACTTTAAAAACTTTTCCTCTGATTTTGGGATAAAAATGGGGTTTGTTCTGGTCCTTTGACAAGCTTAAGTTTTTCGAACTTGTCAGAGGACTCTAAAGTTTGGATCTAAGGTAAGGAAAAAAGATAAGAAGACAAACCCCCAGTTTACGTCTATTAGCCCCCAAGTCTTTGAAGGGAGGGGACAAGGGGCCCTCGGGCCCTGTCTCCCATGGGAAAAGTTCAAAAGGTAAAAACCCCCCAAAGGGGTCCTGGGAAATTTCCCCTCATGGCAAAAAAAGCAAAGGGTAGGAAACGATGCCACCCCTTGGGTTTTAAAGGGAGCAAAGTTTCCTTAAAATAAAATTGAGAATGAAGGTGGCGCTCAATCCTCCCATTACAGCCCGGGGGGATAGGGTGTGGTGAAGAGAGGCTTCCTCCCAGAAGGGTTTGGGATGATGTTACCCTTAAAATCGAGGTAAAATTTTTGTCCCCGGGGCCAAAACAAAATCTCTCTAGGGATGCCAACTTGGAGAAGATGGGGAAAAAGGGCTTCCCGCCAACCCCTGTAGTAGTTATTGACTTTAAAGGGGACAGCTTCAGGGAAACTCGAAGCAAACAAAATAATGTTTAAAATTTTATCTTTGTCCCCCCGATTTAAAATGGGGGATAAAGGACCAAAAAATGGCAATAGCTACCTTTTTTAAAACGGTACCCTAAAGAAATTTGGCCCTTTTGACCATAGGTAAACCCCCTGGTACCTCGGGAGGGTGACAGTTGGCAAACTTTACACGATCCCACAAAGGTTGTGATAAACTGGGGGACTTTTGGGCCCCAAAAAAGGTTTCCCCAATATTTTTAAGGTTTTTTCGATGTGAGAAATGTCCCGGCCCCTGGGCAGGTATGAGCCATTTTTTAAAAACAGTTTTCTCTGTATTTACTTTGGGACAAATAAAATGGAATAGTCTATTCATCCAATTTTAATTTGAATACTGATTTATAAAGATACCTTTTATTTTATTCAAATTTATATGAAAAAATTTTTCCTTTGGGTAAAATTGGCAATTTGAAGAGAAGGGCAAAATTTCGTTGTAAATTGACAAAGGAGTCCCTTTGAATATTAAAAACTTTTTTGTCAGGGAAAAAACAAAGGATGGGGAGTAAAAGAAGCCCCGGGCTTTGGTCTGAGCCCAAGTTTAAAACATTTATTGTATCGGGGTGATATCCCCCCTTTTTATTTGCAAATGAACCGGTGTTTCCCACTACCTCGCTTTCGAGAGTAGGAACCAAATGGGTTTTTTTTCCCCATGAAGTCAAAGAGACCCTTTTCCCCATTGAACTTTCGAGGGGGTTCCTGACTCTACAGGAAGGGGGACTGAAAAAAACCTTGTCATCTTTGGTGTGAAAGGTCAACCTCAGAAAGGGAAAAAAGGGACCTTTTTCATTTCCCATTAATACGGGGCAAAAAATGGGTGGGGGCTGTACGGGGTTCAGGGCCAACCTTTTGGGAAACCCTTTAACCTTTTGTAAAACGGGTTTGGGGGGAAAAAAATCTGTAAGGGCCCCAAATAGTCTGAAAGAATAGCAGAGGGGTGAGTTTTTTTAGGTTAGGGGAAAAGCCTTTTCAGGGAAAAAATTTACTGTGCATCCAGGGGTCTCGGGAAAAAAATAGATACATTAAGTCCCTTAAAATGGTCCTGAACAGAAGGTTGCTTGGGCATTTTCAGTCTTTAAAACATCTTCCAACCTTTTTTGGGCCCCTTTTTAGAAGGAAAAAAGGAATGTTTATGTCCCCTTAAAAACCACATAAATGCAAAAGGAATAAAAGAAATTAGTTTATTTCCCTAGAGGCTTTGATTTTTTAAAATTTGGTGGCCCTTGCCCCTTTGGGTTTGATCCCTTTAGGCCCCTTTTTAGGAAAATTTGGTCCCGCAACAAGTTTAGCGGCCTTTAGCAATCTTTTGCTTTAATAAGGGTTTCGTTCTCTAATGGAAAGTTTCGTATTGGGGGAGGGGCTGCAGGAACTGGTCAGCAAACCTTTAAAATCTCGAAGAGATTATAACTGTGATCGATTCCTGAACTTTCTATAGCAGTAACTGCTGAAAGTTTTTTGGGCCCCTTTTTTTGTAAAGGGGGCATACCTGAAATTTTTTCCTATAAGAATTTGGGGTTTTTTTTTTATGCTTTAAGGATTGTTCTTCAGTAGGTTTTTAATTTTCATATGATATCCCGCGAAAAAGTTTTATAATATTCAAATTTTACCAGGAAAAAAAACATACCCAACCTGGTTGCCCGTGTCAGAGGCCATTCCCCCCCCCCCGGGGAGGGTTTTTTTTTTAAAAAAAATGGATTTAAAGTAGAAGTTTGTCTTCCCCTTTTTTTTTTTGTGAAGGGAGGTAAGTTAGGTGTTGGGAATTTGTGCATAGCTGCATGATGTTCAATTAATCCTTTGCTCATTCCTTTAAGTTTCTTAATTTAACTTGTTCCTCAAATGTTTAGCTCCTCCTCACAATTTAAGTCTATCATGTCTTTTTATCCTCTCTTTCTAACTGCCTTTTTTTTTTTCTCTCTTTCAATTTTGATCTCCCTTTTTATTTCTTTTTTGGTTTCTCTCCCCTTTCCCTTTTTTTCCCCTCTCTCTTTTTTTGTCTTTTTTGACTTTCTCTTTCAATTCGATCTCCAACCCTTTTTCCTCCCCTTTCTCTTTTAACTGCTTTTTTCTCTCTCAATTCTTTCCTTCCATTCTTTCCTGGATTAAACACTAATGAAAGCTTTAAAATTTTTTTTAGTTATTCCTAACTTACTCCCGACACATCCAAAATGGTATTCCTCCAAAGCTTGCAAAAAGGGAAAAATTTAAATTTCCAGGGGGAAAAAGAAACCCGGGTATATCAAAGAAAACGGGGGTTTCCAAATTTCCCGCTCCCCTCAAACTGTAAATAAAAAAGGAGGGTTTTTCCCCGCTTCCCTTAAACGTAGTGTGAAAGAAAAAAGAGGGTTCTATGCCGGGGTCCCAAACAAACATAAGTAGAAAGGGGTCCCCTTGGGCCCTTCCCCAAAATTTTTCACCAACAAAAACAAGAGTGTCCCTTTACAGTTCCCTTGATATAATAAAAAAGGTCAATGAAAAAAATTGTCACTGGAAAATTCGGGTCCCCCAGGGTCATTCCTCCAAAAATTTTTTCAAGTCAAAAAATAAAGGTGACAGAATTAATAGTATATCCTGCCTGGGCTTGATTACCCAATTTAAAATTTAGACTATTTAAAACTCACCAAATATTTTAAATACCTGTACTGTAGCCTACCATAGAGAAAAGATTTTTCATGGCTGGTGGAAAAGTCTGTGGGAGGGGGCGTTGAAGTTCAATGGTAGATTGAGATGGGGTTGGGTCTTGATTCGTCGAGTTTAAACCTGGGGAAGGGTCGCCCCTTGTGAAAGGGTTACTCAGGGCCCCGAAAAACTTCAGACCGTATTACCAAAGGGTTTGTCCTCCTCCGGAAAATTATGAATTGAAAAAAAAAATTAAAAAACCCAAAAATAAAATTTATTTATTTAAGGCAAAGATTAAAACAGTGAAAAATGAGGGGTATCCTACTTGAAAGAAAAAAGAAAAAAAGGGAAATTTAAAATTTACATTTGAATTTAAAGTACCCTGTTTCGTTAAGCCCGGGGGGTCTGGGGGGGGGGGGGGAAAAGGGGGGGACACCGTTTTTGTAGAAATTTTTAGCCGTTATGGGTGATGTGGGAGGGGGGGGGGGGGCAAAGGTGTTGGTGCAAAACCCCAAAGGCTTTGTTCTTCAAAAGAGTCTATAGCCTTGAATGTCAGTCCAGTTTACAGGAAAGCAGGTTCTTTACCACTACCAAAAAATGGGGGGGTTGTTGTTGCTGTTGCCCACAGTTAAACAGGTAGGGGATCCAAAAAGGGAAAGTCTCCAGGGCTTTTGGGAAAAATCCTTCTCCTTCAAAACTTTTTGTTGGTTTTGGGAGGGACCCCAATTTTGTCATTCTAAATGGAAAGAGGGAAGGGGTTTCCCATGCTTAAGAAAACCCTCTCCCCGATAAGTTCAATACCAAAGACGAGGGATTATCAAAAAAAATCTAACATGGAGATCAAGGGGAAGGGAAATAAGTTTTTTTATTTTGGGCAAAAGTGAAGTTTCAACCCCAAAAAGTCCATAGAATAGGAGCAAAGGTTTACTTACAGTTGTGCTTGGGGGCTGTGGTCGAGTGATTAGTTTGGGCCCGGGCCCCAAAACGGCACCTTTCGTGGTGGGGGAAAAAAGGGGGGGGGGATTGCGGGAGCTTAAATGACCCCACCCTTTAAAAAAGCAGCCCCAAAAAAATAACCCTTACCATATACTCGCTCGCTATCCTATCTGTTGAACTTTTCTCTACACTTGTGTAATAGGGGGTGGGGGAAAGGGGCTTGGGGTTTCTCGCTGTGGCGTGGAGCGGGTGGTTGGGGGTGCTGGGGGACTTTAAAAAAAAGAGGGGGAAAAGTCTGCGACACAGCCCAACTTTCAAAAAGTGAAAAAAGGGTTTAAAACTGAACCAGGCGTGAAAGATGGGAAAGGAGGTGGTGTGTATTTTAGGGTTGGGGGATGACCTGTCACTGTTTAACAATAGGGTGACCCACGTGGAGTTTCAAAATTTGGCACAAAACCAAAAAACCTCACCCCTCCTACTTGTAATATGTTAAAAAACCCAGGCGGAGAGATGGGTTTTCAGGAAGATTTAGGCTGAAACACAAGAAATGGTTTTTGAGGCGAAAAACGTTTATCAGTTGCAGAGGTAAAAAGCCGTGTGGGGGGGTTTTGTCCACTTTTGAGGTTTAAAAGGGTGAGAAGTGCTGGCATGAATTTTTAACTTCTTGGATAAAAAAGGATCAGGGCGATGAAAAAGGGGGAAGGAAATACCTTTTTACCTCGCGGTTATAAAGTGGTTTTCTGGGCGAACCGTTGGGCCAAAAAATTTTTATTTTGGTTGGGCTCCAAAATTTTTCGTTTTGGGTGCGTAGTGTTGATACAAGGGCGAAAAAACTCTCGGGACTAGTTTTTGTTAAATGGGAGAGCGAGTTACTCTCCGGGCCCAGTGTAACCCTTTGGTTAAACCCAGTGTCGGGCAGACAGGTACAGGTGAAAACCCCGGGGTCTAAGGTAGGTGTTGGCCCAGTTTATGTATAAGGCGGGGGTGGGGAGCCCGCCAAAGGGGCTCGTGGAAGCCACTAACCCAAAATACGCCCCTTTCCCGTGAGGATATTTGGGGGAAACAGGGGGCTAGACGAGCATTAAAGAAAAATTTCGAGGTTTAAAAACACCGTTTTAATTTCAAAAATTTTAAAAAAATTTTAAAAAAATCAACTTTTGGTTTAAGAGAAAGTTTGGTAAAACTTTTGGGTTCCCCCAAATTGCCAGAATTGCACCCGTTTAAAGAAAAAACCCCATCTTATTATTTAGGATTTATTCAGCAATTATTTCCCCTTTTCAAAATTTGCATTTGACAAGCCCCTCCCTATCTCAGTTTAAAACCTTCCCTTCCCTAAATTTCCTTCTTCGTTTTTTGAGGAAAAAAACCTTTATATCAACAATAGTTGACTCGCTTGAAGTTACCCTTCACTTTAAACTTAAGTTATTGTTACCCTCATACGTTTTTGAATAGCTTGTAAGACTCAAATGCCAAATTTTAAACCCGTTAGGTAAAACCATATGCCAAAAGTTAGACAAAATGTCGCTTATCTTCAGTTGTTTCCCGACAATTTGGGAAATGAACTTCTCCAGGGGGAGGGGCTGACAACCCCCAAATTTTTTTTCGACTTTAAAGGGTGATGGATGATTTCTCATTTCCTTTTCTACTGTTTCCCGCCCCACTTTTGTATTCGAAATGGGAAAAAAGCCTTTTTGTGTAGGCGAAAAGTTTCGGAATAAAGTTGTTAACTGTTGCATAGTGTCTTACCCAAAAAATGTCGGTATTGTTACCCAAATTTTTTTTTTTGGGTTAAAATAAAACCTTTTTACTGAGGACAAACACTTTAATATCAACGTTGGATTTTAAAATTAAATTTTTAGGATTTATTAAAAATTATTTATTTAATATTCATTTATTCTCTGTACTCAAAATTTCATTTTTTATAATAACCCAGGAGTTTATATTTATTTTTAAAGGTTTTTTCCCCTTTTTTTCATTTTATAAATTTCTTTGGAAAGCAAAATTATTTAAAATCAATATTGTGCCAAAATTAGGAAATAAAGTTGTATCAGTTAAATAACACTTGTAGTAATTTATCGGAAAAATAGTAAAAAACAGTTTGTATTATTTTTTTTAGCGAGGTAATAGCCCGGGAGCAATAAATTTTCATTTCATTTTTACCCCTAAAACTTCTTAAAAAACTCCTATAATTTTAAATTTTTCATATAAAAATTTTTTTTTTTATCAAAAACCCTTCGTATATTTATCTATTTAAAAATTTGATAAAATCATTGTAAAAATTTTTATTAATTTTATCTTTTGGAAAGCTTTATTTTTTGGGAATATATTATTTAAAAGTTTTCCAAAATTATTTTTAAAAAAACTTAAATTTCAATTTAAATTCTATTAAAGTTACTTGCATCTTTTATTTTAAGAGGCAACATATTAATGTTTTAACAAGTGTTACATTTTTTAAGAAACTTTACGATTATTTTAGTAAATTCTAATACAAACTTAAAATATTATCACACATTATCAAGATTCACTCACTCCATCAATTTAAAATGTATTTCCAAGCTTGAATATTATGTTATTCAAGAAAGAACACAACAAAATACTTTGGAAGTGAGGAAACTGTGGTGTTAATATTAAAAATTATTCCAATATATACTCGGTGGCCACTTTATTAGGCATACCTGTACATCTGCTCGTTAATGCAAATATTTAATCAGCCACTCACGTTACAGAACCTCAATGCCTAAAAGCATGAACACATGTTCAACAAGTTGAGTAGGTGCTCAGACCTTGGTCTTACCTGTGAGTCCTCTGTTTTGTTTTGTTCGGGAAATATTCTGAGGCCTTCTCTACGCTGCCTTGCGGCTGGGTTTAGCCCCCCTCTTTTTCTTCGACTAAAGACATTCCTTTCCAGAGCTATTCTTCTGCTGTCCCCGCTTCCTTTCTCACCCTTAGTGGGTCTTACCTGTGAGTCCTCTGTTCTGTTCTGTTCTGTATTCAGACCAAACATCAGAATAGGGAAGAAATGTAATCTAAGCGACTTTGATCATGGAATGATAGTGTCAGGCAGGGTGGTTTTAGTACCTTAGAAACTGCTGATCTCCTGGAATTTCCAAGCTCAACAGTCTCTAGCGTTCACAGAGAATGATGAGCGGCAGTTCTGTGGACGAAAACGTCTTGTTAATGAGAAAGGTAAGAGGAGAATAGCCAGACTAGTTCAAATTAACAGCAAAGTTACAGAAACACAAATAACCGCACGTTACAACAGTGGTATGCAGACGAGCGTAACTGAATGCATTAGAAGACCATACTGGATTCCACTCATTCCACTCCTGTCAGCTAAGAAGAGGTAACTGCAGCTTGCCAAATCTGGACAGCTGATGATGGGAAAAACGTCGCGTGGACTGACGAATCAGAATTTCTTTCTAATAGGCAGATGATGGAGTCAGAATTTGGCATAAACCTTTGGAATGTGGTGCAACAAGAGATTCGTAGCATACATGTGCAGCCGGCAAATTTGCAGCAAGAGGGTATGCTATCATATCTACATGATCCAGGATCTTCAAGGAATGATTTCGGCACCTTTTTGAATCTATGCCACGAATAATTCATGTTCTTCTTGGAGCAAAGGGAGACCCTACCCATTACTATAAGAGTTTATCTAATTTTTTCTAATAAAGTTGCGACTGTGTAGTTCACTGTATAATCACACCACCCTTTCACCGGTTCACTCTCATATATTAACAAGAGGTGAGTGACCCACACTGAATTCGACTTTTGATAAGCTCTTACACTTACCGACAGTTATTAAAATCTATTTGAGCTTGAATATACACTCCACATCCACCTTAGTATTACAGAACCGATATCCTCTAGTTTTTAAACCCTCGACACCCCTCACTATTTTTTATGCACCTAACCTCGAGATGGGCTTTATTTTTTATTTCACCCAAATATCTCATAATACATAAAACAATAGTTTAAACTTACTCATATTCATCACAATAGATTCCCCGAATTTTACTTTACACTAGCAAAAAATGAATATCTTAACCTAGAGTTATTCTCTAAAAATGTTCAAGCAATTATATCCTATTTCACCCCTATGTATTTTCTCAAGTCAAACGAGAAGAAAGTGATATGTATATGTCTTGTTATTTTATTCCATTATTATAGTAACTGTACGGATATTTTTCCTGCACTTCTTATTAAGTCTTTTAAAAGATTTCTTATCTTTTACAAATATTTCATCTGCTACTCAAAGCTCTTTTAAAATTAATTCTTACCCTAACAAATGGAATTTCTAAATTATTTCTTCACCTCAAAAATATACATCTTTCACATTTTCTAACTATTTGTTTTCTACCCAGGATCAATCGTTTCTGTCAGTCACTGTTATATCTGTTGACATTATTTAATATATTTTTGATGAGCTTGTGATTTGTTTAGCTAATGTGTCCAAGTTATCAGCAGGTAAATTTCATATATAAGCACTGCACTGCTAGTAGTAGGTTGGTAGACAGCAATCACCCAGGGAGGTACTACCGTCCTACCAAGTGAGTGTAAAACGAAAGCCTGTAATTGTTTTACATGATAGTGGGATTGCTGGTGTCTTTTTTCTGTCTCATAAGCATGCAAGATTTCAAATACGTCTTGCTACTTCTATTACACTTAGGTCACACTACATATACATGTACATGTTTATTTATACACACTCACCTGAGTTTTCTTTGATTTTATCTTAATAGTTCTTGGTCTTACTTTTCCTTTTATATCCATGGGGAAGTGGAATAAGAATCGTTCCTCCGTAAGCCATGCGTGTTGTAAAAGTCAACTAAAATGCCGGGAACAATAGGCTAGTAACCATTTTTCCTGTAATAATTACTAAAAGAATAAGAAGAAGTGGGAAGTCTGAATGTGCGTGGATGTTGTGCGAATGATAAGAAAGAGATGATTGTGGATGTTACGAATGAGAAGAAGCTGGATGTCCTGGTTTTAAGTGAAACAAAACTGAAGGGGGTGGGAGAGTTTCAATGGAGAGGAATAAATGGGCTTAGGTCAAGGGTTTCAAATAGAGTTAGAGCTAAAGAAGGAGTAGCAACAATGTTGAAGAATAAGTTATGGCAGGAAAAGAGGGACTATAAATGTATTAATTCAAGGATTATGTGGAGTAAAATAAAGGTTGGATGTGAAAAGTGGTTTATAGTAAGCGTATATGCACCTGGAAATGGTGAAGTGTAGAGGGGGAAAAGAGAGATTTTTGGGAAAATGTTGATGAAAACGTGGGGGGGTTTTTTAACCAAATTGGGGGAGAATGGTGGTTTTGGAAATTTCAATGTTAAAGTGGGCACGCTTTTCGCCAGCCCCCATTGTCTCACCTTAACTCCCTCCCCACCTTCATATGTTCCTCGCGTCCCATACTCCCTCAATCCACACCATAACAGTCCCACCCCTACGCTCGCCCCGCCTTCCTGACTCTTCTTCACCCCATCAAGTCTGTATTCTCTACTATATCCTGCCATATGTGATCCCTCATAACCACCCAATCCATGCATAGTCCTCGCCCCCCGTTCATCCTATAACCCCCATTACACCCAGTCTCCCACCAATCCTACATAGACTTGTCCTTCATGTCCCTGTGTATCTACTCACCTCACTGGTTGCACGCATGTTTTTTTGCCATCCTCCTGCCACAGATATGTCCTCCACGCCCAGATGTTTTTGCTTGAACTTGTTCCTGCCCTCAATCCCCCACCAGTCCATAGATTCATGTGTGTCTTCGTCTTAACCCTCCCATCTATAACCCCTCCCCCCACTCCCCCACACCACATACCCTCACCTATAAACCCAAAAACCCCCATATTCCACCGCCTAGTGAGTGCATCCACTCCTACTCTGATGTAACCACAATATATCTCAAAGTTGTTACACACCCTACCACCTGTGTATCGCCTCCATGACCAAATACCAGTACATCATCCACCAATCTACATCTACTGATACACACCACATCAACCATACACATCACCCACGTCCCACCAACCAACATACACTCACTATACACCCCTGTCAATGAACCTCTCATGTACTCTCTCTCTAGACAACCACGTGTAGTACGTTGCAGACCTCCACTCTGTCATCGCCGCCCCACATCATCTTCAACCATGTCCCATAATGTATAACATCTAGTCTTCCTCCCTTCATCACCCTGTACTGCCCTCGTTTCCACCACCCATGTCACACGCGCTCATGTTCATTTAAAATCCTCATTCTCCACCTCTCAACCCCACCCACACGAGTACCATTGTACCCACGACTCGTCTCATAACAGTGTGAAATGTCCTATATATAAGAGTAGCACTGCGATAAAAACACAAGTACAACCTCTACTATCGTTCTTTCCCAGTATTTTCCTCACGGTCCATCTGGACATACATCAATTACCATTACCCCCCTTCTGCACTAAAAATGTCCCACCTGATGGACAAACGCTCATATCCAACCATAACTCTATACCAATAATATAAACCATATAAGAGCGAGATACTAAATAAGAGAGAAATACCCTACACACAGAAGACAATATCCCCATCTCTAGACACCCGTCTACATCTATCCTAAGTGTCCCTCTACCATGACCACAAAAGTCATGAATAACAAAAATGTGAAAAAATCCCCTCATACCCCCAACACACCTAAACACACCCTTTCCAAAGACACTGCTACCACGACAGATAACCCGCACCCTAAGATACTAGACACTCTCACAGCAAGTCGTGTGCCATCATCGTCCTCCCCCTAGTGATTCTAGCACCACTGTAGAATATACTGTCTTCCTTCCAGAACTCCTATGCCCTTCGCATTAGTAACCCCTCTTATATCATCTCACATAATCATATTGTAAGTCCATGTACTACCTGATACCCACCATCAAATAGAGTGTTGTAACACCGCTCAGTCACAAGTGATCCCACACCCATATGAGACACCCGCCTCCGCACCTCACAGAGTACTCCCAATATTTTGTCCTCCCTCACATCCTATCATGCTCTGTCTAATACAACCCTCACCACTAATGTTTCTGTCATGTCTTGTACACCTCTCTCTCAATCTCACACTAACAGTGTGACATGTGCACAATTTCACGCACTGTCACTATGTCTTGTTCCAGTGTTGACATTCCGACATGTTACGTCGTCGTCATCTCAGACCTCTCCGTCTATCCTGACCCCTAACCTACAGTTCCCATTTCCTTCTCAATCCACTCTGTCCTCACCTACTACACAACATAGTAACAGTCTATTCTGTCTCTCTCCAAAATCCTTCTACTAGTCACGACTCTATTTAGCCGCTACCCGCATACTCTCTATAGATACTGCGTGCTGCCGCACCCCTAATACTCTGCAATTCACCCCACAATAGAGATACTACTAAACTCTGTCTCCCAATATATACCTCCTAACAGACCACCATCATGTTTATCCCCAACACACAACTGTCGTGTTATCTCATTCCTCTCAGTATCCAAACATACCATTTACCTTCCCTGCCGTTACACTCCATTTGTCGCATATTCTGTAATTTAACTGACTTCTCCCATCTATCTGTCTACGCCTCGCATGAACTCATGTATCGACACCCTTCCAAATACTATCTGTGTCACACTGTTTTCGCACATGTGTCTCATCCACCTTGTTCTTCCATGCAAGCTCCAGTTGTCTCCCTTCTATCCTCTTGTGGCTTCCTCTGTACTATGTTTACTGCCTCTCTTGTGTCTCATGTCCATGTTTAATCCCCACTAGCGTTCCCTATCCACCCCCATCTGTGTACATATACACTGTCTACATCTGCCCCGATCTCCCCCGTGTGTGTCACCCCTATTGTCTCCGTGCGTGTCTCCTCTCCACACCCGCTACACCTTCGCCTCACACTCTCCCCCTCCGCTCGCGCTCACGCGTCTCCCCACCTCCCTAAAATATCTCTGTACGAATACACACATGTAGTAAACGATAAAGTGTGTCAATAGAATGTGCATGTTCAGACTCCCTGTACTGAGATACAGAAATCTCTACCCGTGTGTCCACCATTCATCTAAGTGTAGACTAATCGCCGCGACTACGCCCCCGACTCCATACTGTCTGCCTCCACAGAATCCTATTTATGTATCTCTCTGTAACTCCGTATAACAATGATTGTTGTGCCTACATGTTTGTTGTAAACTAAACCATGAGATCTGCATTACCAAGTTTCACCTATCTGTCCAACCATATAGTTCCATTATTCCAAGCCTCTAGCGTATAGCTTCACAGTACTAAACCTAAACATTCAGAGATCAATTGTAAAATATACCACTGCATCCATGATGTCAAACTCCATAAATTACTATCACCGTAAGTAAACGTGCATCTGATACGTAAAACATAATCAACTGTGATCATCACCACTCCAATGACACCCTGTAATATCTCACTCCGAGCCTGTCACCACCTCATTGTAACTCTATTATCCCATACCCCCCACTCATCTATCTACTAATGAACACGATCACCCCCACGCAGAGTATAAAACCATAGACTCAACCTTGCTATGTAGAGTCACCCTGACCATCACACTTGTTACACACAAATACTATTTAACAGACTTGCACACACCTATCCTCACTGCCAAACTTCATACAAGATCTATACTTAAGTTGTTTCTATTATATCATAGCTCACCCTCCAAGCATTCAGATGCTCATCAATCCTACATCACCATCCCCATCTGATTCTTAGTTTTTTGTAACTTCATCGCTTATATTACTCACTTAGTCTAACTTTACTTATACCAAGAAATGTTGAACTACTCAATAACAAACACAAGTACATTTGATTATCTGTGTGTTGTAACATTACTAATAGTATTTTCCAATTAATCCTCGCGTCAGACCATGCACCTCCTCTGTGACTGACAAAACTCATTATCACACCACCCACTCTCAGACAATACTCTGCCTGATGCTTCAGACCAAGTGACAACTAGACACGAACCGTATGATCCCAGGCCACTCCCCTAAGAGAAAACTTAAACTACTACACCCACCAAAGACCCACGTACTCAGTAAGCTCTCACCTTTTGTTACATGACCTACCCATTAAACAAATTGCGCATAGTCACTCGAATATAGACAACATACTACTATTAGACCACACGCCCTATCGACTGTGTTACTGTATCTGGTAACCGCTATAGTACTCTCTAAAATACATGTTCGTAGAGACTATACATACACTATTGCATATATCTCTCGAGATCACTGAATAAGAGACTAAAATCTCCTTATCTTTAGTCTGATGTGATGTTTGATAGTAATACTGTGCTCCACACAAATTTCGCCGATTGGTTATACTCTCTGCCTGAGTAACTCGACTCACACTCCACAGCTGAATGTACAATGAACCGATCTGTGTAATCCACTCGAATCACTGATACTCATGTCTCTTGGCCCACCTGATCACTCAACTGGTGTGTCACTATCTGTGAAGCGGCGTGCTGGGATTCCCCAGTCTGGCTTATTGTCTGAGACCTCCGCTTCTTAATGAGACTTTGTATCTCTCTTAGTCTATACTGTCACTTATTCTATATTGTTGGTCTTGATCTGCACACTCGCTCCACTAGGACTGCAATCTGCCTTCGCCTGAGAGAGCTATGTCGCCAACTTCCTATATACACTGAATGGGCGATAACTGATAAAATGAGAGTAATACTTGAGCTTCACACTCAATTGATCCTCTTTAAAATGGCTGTCTGTAAGTTTAGGTGTACGCGAACTCTCTATGTGACGAGTGCCCTATGAGTTTTTGTCGCCTCTCAAGTGTATTTCTCTAGGAAATATCCCTCTGTGTCTCTGATCAATCAGTTCGTACTAATCGTTTTTTAAGTACGGTAACGTGCAACGTATGGGTGTGGTTTCGTAATGCATTGATGTGTCCTCCTCAAGTGAAACCCTCCTGGCTCTGATGGATGGGGTTGGGTAGAAGCTTCTCTCGGACTAGTGTGTCCTTTCAATCATAGGAACCCAGTTACCGTGCTCTGAGCTGTACATGGGATACACTCAACGCTCTGTGTGTCGTCTCAAGCGGTAAGATCACAGTTGCAGTCTAATTTTCTTGCCACGTGAATGTCTTGACTCGGCAGCTCTAAGCGAAGTTCACCTAATCTACGAGGACTTGTGTCTGTACTCCAGTGTTGGGTACGGTATGTCTTGTGAGTTAATGTCCAATTGTTGAGAGCATAGGTAGTTCATTCCATGAGTGTACTCTTGGGAGGATTTGACATCAGGTGGTATGAGCAGGAGAATGTAGTGTGTGGATTTTCTTGGATATCTGAGAAGAATTAGTCCTGTCTTGATTGGACTTGTCGCGCGTAGATCATCTGTTGGATGGGCCTTTCCGTGACACATGGACTTGCCGTCGAAGCATATCATAGCAGCTTTGAATATTTTGGAATAGATATTAATGCTCACTGGTGAGAGTCTATACAGGGCATAGAAGAAGAGACATGTTGTAATCCTCGTTGATTGAGAGATAGCGCGTCGGTGTCTAGGCGCGTAGTGCATGTGGACATACTACTTCGATAGGATCGTGTAAATGACAAGATGCAAACAAACCTACCACGAGTGGGGGTGGCGATAACACCTCACGAGCAGGTCTACTGTGAGGAGTGTCCGTCAGAATAAAACTCCGAAGGCGCGCTCAGCGCGTTAACCACTGGGTCCACTAGGGCTCGACGCAGACCAGACCGCTCGGGTGACAACTCAACACGCACCACGTGTTGGTACCACAGTGAGCGCGTCTCGCGCGCTTGTCGTTCTGTATAGAGAAGCACAGTAGTCTCGCGCACTGGTTAGCCGCACCTTGTGTGTATTGCTTCGTTGACATATCTATCCGCTGACTCTCTCTACGCTTTAAACGTGGTGATGGTGCCTGCTATCTAGGAGTGTCTAGCCTTTCAAGTTAGGCTTTAGTATTGTTGTGTGAATGCGGATGCATTGGTGAGTTGGTATCAGTGTGCGTAAATGTTGTGCAAATATTAAGATTGTCCACTCGCGACAGGTACGTATGGGAGGGGTCATTTGCGATTAGGTTCGATGGTATAGATTTCATCAGAGAGTGTGATGTGCCTCACAGTGCGTGTTTGCATGAAGGGTGCTGTCCTCTAGGTCTATATGTGATCGCGGTTGTGCCTAGATCGAGAACTAGAGAGTTTCATCATCGTAGATAACATTGTTCAGAGCGCCATCCTGTTGTACACTGATGATGCTGTGTGACGATCGCTGGCATCATGTGTTGGTACGCTATGTAAGGATATTGTGACTCGTGACAAGACGTGCTTATGATGCCGTCGTTGTGTCGATCCGATTTATGTTGTGTGTTTATGTCGATGGCCTTGTAAGACGTCTCTACATCCTTAGCAAGGTTCTGTCAGACTAGCAACGCTAGAAGTTTCTTGGTGACTCGCGTGAGAGCAAGACTGAGCTGCGTGGCCGCGAGCGCTATTTCTGATACAATATTTTGGTGAGTTCAGTTACGTCCTAATCACTTACTCTGATTTGGCAGAGTGGTGCGTGTGTGAAATGCGTCATCCAGAGGAGCGATGTACAGATTTTAGTTGAGAGAAGAGCATTGTTTCCAAAGTCGCATGTGACGCATCGCGGCACGCCTATGCGAGCTGCAAGTGCGATCACTCTTAGATCAGACCTCTAGGCGTGTTATTTGCTCCTCTAGTGTTGTACACACGCGCGTGCTTGAGAGGCGGATGTGTTTTATTGTGAGAGACGCTGGTATTACCAGAACAGATGCATATAGACTATACTGGTGTTTTTTTGTGAGACTTTTATAATGCTCTGTATGCAGAAGTTGTTTGCGCACTCTAGCTCTCTAGCCAGATTGAGAGAGAAGTTACATACAAGATGTGTCTGGTGCGCCACTAAAGGCCAATCGCGAGTATTGATCAGGATAGTGGTTGACGAGGATATGGTGGATAAGGTTTGGCTCGCTATATATCTAAATGTACACGTGGTGCCTAGACATCGTAGTACGTATTTATGAGATGGTTAGATGTTTGTCGGGCTCGTCATTGACCGAAGTCGCACATATGATTAGTCTTAGTGGTGGGGAGTAAGTATAAGGCTACCAACTCACTTGAGCGAATTCCGCTCGCGTACTATTGAGAGATAGAGCCTCCGAGCTATTACGACCGTAACGTGTAGATGTGATTCGTTTCTGTAGGTGTCTCATAGTACCTGATGTTAGATGAATAGACTCGAGAAAGAGAATAAGAGAAGCTAGCGGAAGGAGTGTGTGCAGTCAGGTTGGGGGAGAGATGGTGTTGTGAGATGCTATTAGGATGCTGATGTTTTGGATGTATGTCCTTGATGAATAGTGGGACTCGTATAGAGACACATGACTGGTGTATATACACTGCTCGCTGGCTCTCCTCGAAATATGGTGTGAGAGTTTGAAGTTGCAGACGTAGTCATGTCGAGTTATATTACGATGAGTCTGTATAGTGGTAGCGATGATGGGTGTTTTCATCTTCATGTGTTGTTAGCGGAGAGACGCGTCACTGATTGTGCGCGCTTAACGCCACTGCGTATGGTTGTGAGGAGTTGGTGACGCGCACACTATGTGTTGATTCTGTCTGGAGTTGCGCCACTTCGAGTGCTTATAGCTTGATAGGTCGATCTCTTAAAAGTGGAGAGTGCATCGGTCGTGCACACAGATAACACCTTGCGCCTCGTTGCATAGGGTGTTCGCTAAGCGCAAGGCGTGGTGTGTTCCATGGAGCTGTAGCTGTGGTCAGAGTGGGTGGAGGAAGACTGAGGTTGGTCACGTCTCTGAGGTGTAAAGTGCCGCATTCCTTTATTAATGCAATATTTCCATTTTCTTTCTCATATTTAAAAAATTTCTGTTGTGTTGGTCTAGCATTCTCTCTTCACACTAAACATGCCCTTTCGTGTAGAATTTACCGATGTCCTTACTGCCTACATTTTTTTTTTTTGTGGGTAGATTCGTTTTGTTTTCTGTGAGGTGTTCCGGATTCTCTTAGTCTACCTTTCCACTCTGCCTGTTCTCCATCGTTCTCTCTTTCTTGTTTTCTTGCTTATTGATTGTCTCTTCCTCGGTATCTATCTGCTGTCTTGCATCCTTATTTCTATTCTCTTTTTCCTGTCCTGAGTAGTATCTTCTCTTCACCCCATTTCAGCTCTGTGATCCCTGCCTTTATTCTCCCGTTTTGTATTATTTTCTAGCAAACTCCTCTAGAAATTGATTACAGTATCTAGGACTGTGGATGTTAGCAATACGTCCCTTATACTGTCCGCTTTCCATCTCTCAGGGGCAAAATTCCTGAAACACTTTTCCCATTTACGGCATTGGTTTTGGCTGTATTAAGCTTGGAACACCGAAAAACGTGAAAATTTTGTACCAAAAATTCCGAAATTTTCTCTTATATTTATTCTGACAAGAGCCACAGACCTTTTTTTCTATCTGCCTACTGGCTGGGCTTCCCTTTTTTTTCATGTGGATTTAGGGCTGGATGAGGGAGTAGTGGATGAGAAGTTGAGTGGATGAATAAGTGGCATCTTCCCCCACCCTGCTCATCATTATAACTTATCTCGCTTTCTGTTTTCTGGAAAACAGTTTAGACTATACCAACATATTAGCGAACAGATTCATAATTTAATGTACACTAGTACCTGAGCATTGAATGGTACTCTTACATTGACCTGGTACTGAACAAGACTGGTACTTGTGAATCTAGCAGAGTAGGAAGTGATGCTAATGTGGACTCATGATGTGATCTCGGGCCTGACTCACTCCGAGATATTTCTGCTCCTGCTGCTGGTATAAAATAAAAAAAAATAACGGTCTAGTGTCAAAACGTAAAGTTTTACTATTTTTACTTCTTAGCAAACAGCGTAATACTGCCAGTTGTAAGTTACAACAGCGAAGTGTTTACATTATCTGACGAACACCAGCGCCAGGACACCTTTCTTGAAGAAAGCCATAACTTTCCTATTCAGGCTGCCCCACCTCTGTGAGCCCGTTTTATTGAGGTCATTGTCTTGTGCAGCAGGGCAGTGAGGGGTCACAGATGACAGTGTATCATCTCACTTGGACAATTAGGATGCTGCCACTTCTCTCGCGGTCTGCCATGCGATATCCCATAATCACAAATATGCGAATGTATGGCCCTTTTCCAACAGAGGAAGTATCACTGTGATATTATAACCTAATTTCGCTAAGCTTTCATGTCCACTTCTTCTTCCGTCTTCCTCTCCTTTTTTGTACTCCTCCCCCTCCTCCTTCCTCTCTTTTCTTTTCTTCTTCTTAATCTTCTTCTTTCTTCTTGTTCTCCTTTCTGTCTTTTTTAATGATACGGATTTAGTGATGCCTCGTTGTAATCAGATCATATAGCCCAGAAATTCAATTTTTCAGGTCCACAAAATATGGGTTTAGGCTCCTCGATTGTGCTTGACAAATGACTGCTGGGATCCTTTCCTAGGGGTTTCTTTCCAGGGGTAATACTTTCTGGGGGGGCCCCCTTTACATGGGGCACCCCTTGCTGAGGCCACCTTACCCAGAGGGATTCATCTCGGGGTACTCTCTCAGAGGTCCCTTTCAGCTGGGAAAGACCCTCCCGCGGGACACACAGCTGCTGACTAACAATATGTAAGAATGTCACGCTGACAAGCCTCGTTCCTGTTGGGGGGGAGATGTTGAAGAAAGTAAGAGAATGATTAATAGGGAGAAGTTAAGTTTAGACAGGGGAGAGAGGGAGAATAACCCGCGGATCCAAAAGGTCAAGGACAAGCGCACCCCCCAGAAAAACACCTGCAGAAGGACTCCAGGCCACGGACCACACCCAAAAGGCTAACCTGAGCAATCCAAACCATCCATCACACACCAGATACCTCTGTATCTCCACCCCCCGCACCAACTGTTACAGTATTAGAACATAGAAGTTGAAGGTTTGGTACACAACATTGCACGCTGGAATTAACGAATTATCATGAGGACATGGCCAAGAGAAAGAATTAAATGTGAAGTCCCCAGACCTTATCCATAGGATAGAACGTTACAGAAAAAAAACTCATTGGAGACAATAACAGATGAATCTTCCCACCAGGGATACCAGATCATGAGGAAGAGATAGAAGGGGCAGGGGGGAGAGGTGGGGTTGCTCTGTCGAAATATAACAGTGGACAATTCGAGAAGGAAAATGGAAGGAATAGATGGAGACGGGAGAAAGAGATAAATAAGCAGGTACAACTTCAGTCTGGGGAAACACAAAGTGTCCTCATTGCAGTGATGTATAATCCACCACAGAAACTGCAGGAGGCCAAAGTGAGGAAAAATGAAGTGAGGCCACAGAGCACTGGTGGACACACTCGTAGCTGAGATTGGTTGCAAGAATGAGCTCACTCCAGACAGGCAAAGTATGCCTGGTTATGCGAGGGTATTTCAACCTCAGGGAAGATTTAACTGGGGAAAAACTGCGGTGACCACTTTAGCGGGGTCCTCCAGTTAAAAATGGGGGAAGGAGACACGCGATGTTGGACAGTGGTTGCTGGGGAAAACCTCATGCACCACATGTTTTAAGGGACACTACCCAGTGTGAACCAGCAGGGGAGGGAGGATGACGAAGGAAGATTGAGACTTCTGTAGGTTTCTCCCTGGGCAGCATCAGAAATTGGAGGACATCAAGTATCGAGAATTCCCTAGGAGGCTAGCGCACATGTGGTTCTGTTGCCTTTGCAATTCATAGTAGGAGCTGGAAGTGGAGAGGGAATAACATCGGAGGTAGAATGCGGAATAACAGCCTGGACTATAAAAGATTGTGGACTAAAATAGCGGTTGTAGAACTTCCTGCTGGGTATGGCAGTGGGGACAGAGAACTGGCCAGGGGGGGGAAAGCAAGTAAATTGATAAATGATATGGATATGTAGCAAAAAAATGCATTGGAGGCAGGGAAAGGTTCCAGTCCCAAGGGCATCAGTAACATCGGGAGGAAAAGAACAGCGGAGAACCCCAAGCCCTGGTTACGGCGACGTGTAAGGTAGGGCAAAAAACAAAGTGCATAGCAGAATGGAAAAAATTTACAGAAGGCAGAGAACACATCGGAAAAATAGGGAGATCAGTCAGAGAGCACCAGGATATGAGTAGCAAATGGTAAGGAGGGCATGGCCAGCGTCAGTATGAAAAATGACACATAGCATCGAGACTCAAGACTGACTCCCGTAAAAAACTGTGGGTTATAGCCACATGAGGAGTGAAGGAAGACAAACCGTCAAAGAAAGGATGAAGAATTAAGGACAGAAGGTGGAGAAAACTCACATAGAAATGATCAGTGGAGGGTATGTGAGTGAGGAACTGTAGATTTAAGGAAGGTTTTACAGTGGGACAGGAGGGCTGTGGGAAAGACCATGACACAGAAGAGAACATCAAGAGGGAATGATACCAACAAGGTGTTGGATGACATACGATCATCTGGGAGGAGTGTGTGATGCTCTTTAGTGACCCTTGACAACTCAAAGGTGATGGGACGGACAACATCATCCCCATGGGTACTTGTGAAGGACGGCAGAAGATGGCTGTGTGTGCCCTCTAACCTCAATCTTCTACAAATCCCTTGAAATGGGCAAATCTACTGGAGAATATGGATGTTCCTGCTAAATGTAGTCCTCCATATTTAAACGATAGGAAACAGGAAAAAACGAGGAACTAAACTACAGCTGTCTCTATGCATGTATTGTGTGCAACATATGGATGAAGATTTATACAGGAGGGGATGTGGTCCGATCACCTGGAAAAGGAACAAGGTTATACAATGTAAACCGCATGGGTTCATGGAAGGCAATTCTTGTATCACAAACCTTCCTGGAGTTTTATGAAAAGGTTAAAACACAGAAGTAGACAACTGAGAGAGGGTTGGGTAGATTGGCGTTTTTCCTAGGAGCTGCAGGAAGGCCATTTGACCACAGTACCCACAAGTAGATTAGTGCAAGAGAAGGCTGGCGGATCAAGGCCACACGTAAAAGGAAGGGCCACTCGCAAAGGATAAGGGAAAATATTTACCTGACAGGGAGGCCGCAAATTCGAGTCATGGGTACGTGAGGATGTTTTCACTATGTGGGGAGACTGGTTACGAGCGGGGGGGGGCCCTGGTCACATCAGGGGTCAGTATCTAGGACAAGTGCTATTTTTGTATATTGTAAACGACCAATGATGGAAGGATTTAGACTTGAAAGTGTCCCTGTTCGCAGATGGGACGTGAAGTTGATGAGAAGATTTTAATTCGGACGAGGATGTATGGCAGCACTGCAAAAGAGACCCTGGAGAGGCTGGAACCTTGGTCTCTGGGTCCATGTAACTGGCCTTCTCGATTCAAATCAGCCCAAAATGCAAAAGGGTCATGCTGATAGATTGGGGAGGGGCAAAGTCAAGACCGCAGACAGTGGTATAGGCAGGTTGGTACAATAGACTACAGGACCTCACTCAGGACGAAAGACCTTGGGGTGACCATAACACCGAGCACATTCTACGGGAGGCCCACATCAACCAAGAAATAACCGCTCTTGCAGGCTACGGGTCCGCCCTGGCAAACCTGGAGTAAGCGTTCGATACATATAATAAGGAATCGTTTTCAAGACCACTGTACACTGTGTATGTTAGGCCGCATTACTGGAGTATGCAAGCACCATGTCTGGAACACCACAACTGGTCAAGCACGTCAAGAAGTTAGAGAACAGTACTCATCGGTTTGCAACAAGGTAAGTACCAGAGCTCAATGGGACATGGTCGTACGAGGAAAGGAAAGGTTAAGGGAATCGGGACCTGAACGGAGCTCTGGAGGGACAGAAGGGTCAGGGGAGGACATGATAACGGGGACATACAAGATACTGCCAGGGAAATAGACAAGGTTGGTACAGAGATAGGATGTTCTGACGAGGGTAAAAAGGTCGACAAGGCGGTCTCAACTTGGAAGCTGAAAGGACTCAGACGATGTCACTAGGAACGTTCGGAGAGTATTTCTTTCAGTCAGTAGGAGTTGTCAGGCAAGTAGGAATAGCCTAGCAAGTGTAAAGTAGTGGATGGCAGGAAAGAGGAACCATAATAGTTTTTAAGAATGAGTATGACAAAGCTCAGGGAACAGCAGAGAGAGATAGGATCCGTAGCATCAGTGAAGAGGTCTCGACCCCTCGAACACAATTATTTGAGTACAATTAGGATGAGTACCCCCACATACACAACATACCACACCACACCACACACACACACTTTTAAGAAAGTGGCGGAAAGTTCCAGGAGGATGGGTTGTCAGGTCACAAGAAGTTTTGTGGCATCCAATACACCTAATACAATCCACCTACCTTTCCATTATAACTAAAACCCCCCTACAAACACATAACACACACACAAACCCACACACCACCCACCCACACACCTTAACACACACACACCACACACAACACACCCACACCCACCACCACAAAAATTATCGAAAACCACTTATATTACACACACCAGCCCCACCAAACCTTCCCATCCACAAACCCACCCCCCTACTGTACATATCAACTGCACACACGCAATAACACCAACCAACCCATCACCGCCATTTTGCATCCTCCCTCAATCTCCTGCCCAATATCGTGTCCCCATCTATTTTTTCATACTCTACCCCAGTGTGTCACCCATGCACACTACGTTCCTACCTCCCATCCACCTGAAATATCCCCTAGTACAAATTCTGATTCTCTTCAATTAGCTATGCCACCTCCATCTCTTACTAGTTTCCGTCCCTCGCACCTCTGTTCCACCCCACTCCACCTCCGTCATTTCCTTCCCACAACTCTCGCCATCCGCCTCAACTCAGCCCTTGCCCGAGTACCCCACTCTACTCTCTTTTTCTCATCACTCACTAGAAATCTGCCCCACGTCCCCATCTATGATATCTGCGCATCCTGCCACTATGCCACCCTCCCATCTACTGCTTTAGCAATCTGCACTGTCCAACCACATAGATTCTCACTACCCATCACTCCTTTTCTAGACATGCTTTTCCGATATCTTATCACCCGTCTCTCCTCCCATCCTCATCACGTCTCCTTTCATCCTGTGCCCATTGTCCCTCCCCCGTTGTTATAAGTTTCCATCCCTCTCTTATGTACACGTCCACCTCATCTGTACTGTTTCTCATCCCTCTTGAGTATCACTTGTTGCTAGTTCTTTTGTTTTACATAGCCACTTGTGAACCCCCGTTGCCATCAACTCTCGATGTTGTTCTCTTTCATTCCTCTACCAACCCCCGTGATGTCCCAGACAACACATTTTATCTTTTTTTGTGTTCCATCGCCCCGTACTAGTCCACCTGTCATCATGCATCCCTTGTGTTTGCCAACTCCATCTCACATTCATCTACTCTGCACATCTGCATGTCAATGTGTCATGAAAGTTTGTTCATCTCTGCCTATACCCCCATGTCCGTCTCTCTCCTCCTCTATTGTTCTCATGTCCCTGTTTTTCATCGCCCTGTCCTCGTCCCATGCACATATCTTTCGTTTCATCCTTGTGTCTCTCTATCTCCCATCTTCATCTTGTTACTTTAATGCCCCGCCGTCACCGCAGCCTGTGACCCTGGTCCTCTGTTGTTCCTATTAGACTCTCACTACACCTGTCTACCTATGTGCTCTCAAGTTTTTCATAGTGTCAATTCCCTCTACCACGTACCCCCTTACTGTGTGTCTTCCAACACTTTCTCTGTCTGATCGCACCTACCCCCCAATCTTATGTGTTTTGTACATACTCTGTCCACCTGATCTCATAACGCCCTCCCCCAATTACTGATGTTTTGTTCTCTCTGTCCTATGACTTATCTGTCAACCAGTGCTCAGTTATTTGTTGTCCATGTCCCGCCCCCCCCCAATCCACTTCGTATCCTTGTCACCCAATACACCATCCAGTTCTTGTTCGTGTGTTCCTCGTCCTACCCCCTTCAAACAGTGTCTCTATTCCATTTCATTTGTCCACCCGCATCTATAATCCCTCTCCCCACGTGTCTAGAGTAAGAATATTATTTATTACCTATGTTCACCTCCCCACTTGTCTGCAGTTTTTGTAACATTCGCCCTGTCCTCTGTGTCTACACTTCCCTAGTTGCCTCGCGCTTTTGCCAGTGCCCTCTTTACAGTCCACCTGCTGCACATCCCTTCGCAGTTTTTCCACCTTACATGTGTGTCCACGTCCGACCTCCTCCCATCTCACATCGTGATGTCTTGCCCTCATGTGCCAGTTTATACCTCCTCCCCCCACTCATCTATTTTATCTCTCCGTTATCTCCCACTACGCTGCATGTGTCTTCCCGCATGTTTGTATACAACATACTGTTATGTGTCTGCCTGTCACCACACAGTCTCTGATGTTTTCATCCACCTCTTACCCACCACTCTCCCCAATCTGTGGTTTCATCCGTGTGCCCTCCATGTATTCTAACTACCCATCTATGTGCTTTATCCTCATCCTCATACCCCCTCCCACCTCTCAGTGTATTTGTTTGACACAGTCTGTCTGCAATCCACACCTGTCCTCCTTGTTATGTGCTCCTGTGTTGTCCATTTCCACGTATGATCCTATTGATATATAGACATTCGTATGCCGTACTTCATTCACTGCATGAATCTTCCAATCCTGTTGTGTTTGTTCATCTCTGTCCCCCATGCCGATTGCTTGTTCTCTTGCCTGCATCCCAACCATCCACTCATTCCCAGTCCCCCATACGCACTCATCTCCTCTATTTCTAGTGCGTTATTACCAACTCGTCTCCTGTTCTTATATCGCAGCTCTGACAGAATATCTGTGTCGTCTCACCTATAGTTCCCAAGTTGTCTTTTTTTTCATGTATACGTGTATGATACATACATCTCCACCCATAGTATATGTCTCCGCCTCTTGTACTTATTCATCCCCTAAACCATATATCTTATTTTTTTATATATCCCTGTGTAGATCCTCCCCACCCCTTCTCCTTGTTATTATTGAGTGTCCTCCATCCCTGTGTCTTACACCGTCTCCATGATTAAGTTTTTCAATATCCTCTTGCCTATCGTGTACACCATCTATTGGGCTTGAATCGTGTCATCCGCTACCCCTTACCTATTAGTTTGTACACTATTGTTTTCACTATACAGTATCTACCACTCTCCATCCAATATTTAAGTTTGTCGTCAGAACTCGCCTGTACACACCCCGTCTCCCCTCTGCTCTATGCGCGGCACATTCTCCCTACCACTTCACCTTTATAGTTTGTTCTTCAGCCATTCTCTCCCCCCCATCCCATCCCATAGAATTTTTTGATCTGTCTACAGTCCCTCCAATCATTATTCTGCTCAATTTCATGTCCTTCAGTCACCACCCTCTTGCCCAATCACCTTATTCCCTCTTATTTTATTCTTACTACCTACTTCCCACCCCTTGTGTCCGTCTTCTTTGCTCTACTCATACTCGTGTCTCGCCTGATAAACCTCCCTCTCCCTGCCCTCTCTTTCCATTCATCACCTACCGACGTACCGTACCCCCCCTTCAGTACTGATGCCGTCGCTCCCTTCTTGACTATCTCACCCACCCACACCTACCAGATGCTCTCGACTCGCTCTGCCAGTGCTCCTCATACACTACCAGTAACCCCAATCACGCTTTTCGCCAGCCCCCATTGTCTCACCTTAACTCCCTCCCCACCTTCATATGTTCCTCGCGTCCCATACTCCCTCAATCCACACCATAACAGTCCCACCCCTACGCTCGCCCCGCCTTCCTGACTCTTCTTCACCCCATCAAGTCTGTATTCTCTACTATATCCTGCCATATGTGATCCCTCATAACCACCCAATCCATGCATAGTCCTCGCCCCCCGTTCATCCTATAACCCCCATTACACCCAGTCTCCCACCAATCCTACATAGACTTGTCCTTCATGTCCCTGTGTATCTACTCACCTCACTGGTTGCACGCATGTTTTTTTGCCATCCTCCTGCCACAGATATGTCCTCCACGCCCAGATGTTTTTGCTTGAACTTGTTCCTGCCCTCAATCCCCCACCAGTCCATAGATTCATGTGTGTCTTCGTCTTAACCCTCCCATCTATAACCCCTCCCCCCACTCCCCCACACCACATACCCTCACCTATAAACCCAAAAACCCCCATATTCCACCGCCTAGTGAGTGCATCCACTCCTACTCTGATGTAACCACAATATATCTCAAAGTTGTTACACACCCTACCACCTGTGTATCGCCTCCATGACCAAATACCAGTACATCATCCACCAATCTACATCTACTGATACACACCACATCAACCATACACATCACCCACGTCCCACCAACCAACATACACTCACTATACACCCCTGTCAATGAACCTCTCATGTACTCTCTCTCTAGACAACCACGTGTAGTACGTTGCAGACCTCCACTCTGTCATCGCCGCCCCACATCATCTTCAACCATGTCCCATAATGTATAACATCTAGTCTTCCTCCCTTCATCACCCTGTACTGCCCTCGTTTCCACCACCCATGTCACACGCGCTCATGTTCATTTAAAATCCTCATTCTCCACCTCTCAACCCCACCCACACGAGTACCATTGTACCCACGACTCGTCTCATAACAGTGTGAAATGTCCTATATATAAGAGTAGCACTGCGATAAAAACACAAGTACAACCTCTACTATCGTTCTTTCCCAGTATTTTCCTCACGGTCCATCTGGACATACATCAATTACCATTACCCCCCTTCTGCACTAAAAATGTCCCACCTGATGGACAAACGCTCATATCCAACCATAACTCTATACCAATAATATAAACCATATAAGAGCGAGATACTAAATAAGAGAGAAATACCCTACACACAGAAGACAATATCCCCATCTCTAGACACCCGTCTACATCTATCCTAAGTGTCCCTCTACCATGACCACAAAAGTCATGAATAACAAAAATGTGAAAAAATCCCCTCATACCCCCAACACACCTAAACACACCCTTTCCAAAGACACTGCTACCACGACAGATAACCCGCACCCTAAGATACTAGACACTCTCACAGCAAGTCGTGTGCCATCATCGTCCTCCCCCTAGTGATTCTAGCACCACTGTAGAATATACTGTCTTCCTTCCAGAACTCCTATGCCCTTCGCATTAGTAACCCCTCTTATATCATCTCACATAATCATATTGTAAGTCCATGTACTACCTGATACCCACCATCAAATAGAGTGTTGTAACACCGCTCAGTCACAAGTGATCCCACACCCATATGAGACACCCGCCTCCGCACCTCACAGAGTACTCCCAATATTTTGTCCTCCCTCACATCCTATCATGCTCTGTCTAATACAACCCTCACCACTAATGTTTCTGTCATGTCTTGTACACCTCTCTCTCAATCTCACACTAACAGTGTGACATGTGCACAATTTCACGCACTGTCACTATGTCTTGTTCCAGTGTTGACATTCCGACATGTTACGTCGTCGTCATCTCAGACCTCTCCGTCTATCCTGACCCCTAACCTACAGTTCCCATTTCCTTCTCAATCCACTCTGTCCTCACCTACTACACAACATAGTAACAGTCTATTCTGTCTCTCTCCAAAATCCTTCTACTAGTCACGACTCTATTTAGCCGCTACCCGCATACTCTCTATAGATACTGCGTGCTGCCGCACCCCTAATACTCTGCAATTCACCCCACAATAGAGATACTACTAAACTCTGTCTCCCAATATATACCTCCTAACAGACCACCATCATGTTTATCCCCAACACACAACTGTCGTGTTATCTCATTCCTCTCAGTATCCAAACATACCATTTACCTTCCCTGCCGTTACACTCCATTTGTCGCATATTCTGTAATTTAACTGACTTCTCCCATCTATCTGTCTACGCCTCGCATGAACTCATGTATCGACACCCTTCCAAATACTATCTGTGTCACACTGTTTTCGCACATGTGTCTCATCCACCTTGTTCTTCCATGCAAGCTCCAGTTGTCTCCCTTCTATCCTCTTGTGGCTTCCTCTGTACTATGTTTACTGCCTCTCTTGTGTCTCATGTCCATGTTTAATCCCCACTAGCGTTCCCTATCCACCCCCATCTGTGTACATATACACTGTCTACATCTGCCCCGATCTCCCCCGTGTGTGTCACCCCTATTGTCTCCGTGCGTGTCTCCTCTCCACACCCGCTACACCTTCGCCTCACACTCTCCCCCTCCGCTCGCGCTCACGCGTCTCCCCACCTCCCTAAAATATCTCTGTACGAATACACACATGTAGTAAACGATAAAGTGTGTCAATAGAATGTGCATGTTCAGACTCCCTGTACTGAGATACAGAAATCTCTACCCGTGTGTCCACCATTCATCTAAGTGTAGACTAATCGCCGCGACTACGCCCCCGACTCCATACTGTCTGCCTCCACAGAATCCTATTTATGTATCTCTCTGTAACTCCGTATAACAATGATTGTTGTGCCTACATGTTTGTTGTAAACTAAACCATGAGATCTGCATTACCAAGTTTCACCTATCTGTCCAACCATATAGTTCCATTATTCCAAGCCTCTAGCGTATAGCTTCACAGTACTAAACCTAAACATTCAGAGATCAATTGTAAAATATACCACTGCATCCATGATGTCAAACTCCATAAATTACTATCACCGTAAGTAAACGTGCATCTGATACGTAAAACATAATCAACTGTGATCATCACCACTCCAATGACACCCTGTAATATCTCACTCCGAGCCTGTCACCACCTCATTGTAACTCTATTATCCCATACCCCCCACTCATCTATCTACTAATGAACACGATCACCCCCACGCAGAGTATAAAACCATAGACTCAACCTTGCTATGTAGAGTCACCCTGACCATCACACTTGTTACACACAAATACTATTTAACAGACTTGCACACACCTATCCTCACTGCCAAACTTCATACAAGATCTATACTTAAGTTGTTTCTATTATATCATAGCTCACCCTCCAAGCATTCAGATGCTCATCAATCCTACATCACCATCCCCATCTGATTCTTAGTTTTTTGTAACTTCATCGCTTATATTACTCACTTAGTCTAACTTTACTTATACCAAGAAATGTTGAACTACTCAATAACAAACACAAGTACATTTGATTATCTGTGTGTTGTAACATTACTAATAGTATTTTCCAATTAATCCTCGCGTCAGACCATGCACCTCCTCTGTGACTGACAAAACTCATTATCACACCACCCACTCTCAGACAATACTCTGCCTGATGCTTCAGACCAAGTGACAACTAGACACGAACCGTATGATCCCAGGCCACTCCCCTAAGAGAAAACTTAAACTACTACACCCACCAAAGACCCACGTACTCAGTAAGCTCTCACCTTTTGTTACATGACCTACCCATTAAACAAATTGCGCATAGTCACTCGAATATAGACAACATACTACTATTAGACCACACGCCCTATCGACTGTGTTACTGTATCTGGTAACCGCTATAGTACTCTCTAAAATACATGTTCGTAGAGACTATACATACACTATTGCATATATCTCTCGAGATCACTGAATAAGAGACTAAAATCTCCTTATCTTTAGTCTGATGTGATGTTTGATAGTAATACTGTGCTCCACACAAATTTCGCCGATTGGTTATACTCTCTGCCTGAGTAACTCGACTCACACTCCACAGCTGAATGTACAATGAACCGATCTGTGTAATCCACTCGAATCACTGATACTCATGTCTCTTGGCCCACCTGATCACTCAACTGGTGTGTCACTATCTGTGAAGCGGCGTGCTGGGATTCCCCAGTCTGGCTTATTGTCTGAGACCTCCGCTTCTTAATGAGACTTTGTATCTCTCTTAGTCTATACTGTCACTTATTCTATATTGTTGGTCTTGATCTGCACACTCGCTCCACTAGGACTGCAATCTGCCTTCGCCTGAGAGAGCTATGTCGCCAACTTCCTATATACACTGAATGGGCGATAACTGATAAAATGAGAGTAATACTTGAGCTTCACACTCAATTGATCCTCTTTAAAATGGCTGTCTGTAAGTTTAGGTGTACGCGAACTCTCTATGTGACGAGTGCCCTATGAGTTTTTGTCGCCTCTCAAGTGTATTTCTCTAGGAAATATCCCTCTGTGTCTCTGATCAATCAGTTCGTACTAATCGTTTTTTAAGTACGGTAACGTGCAACGTATGGGTGTGGTTTCGTAATGCATTGATGTGTCCTCCTCAAGTGAAACCCTCCTGGCTCTGATGGATGGGGTTGGGTAGAAGCTTCTCTCGGACTAGTGTGTCCTTTCAATCATAGGAACCCAGTTACCGTGCTCTGAGCTGTACATGGGATACACTCAACGCTCTGTGTGTCGTCTCAAGCGGTAAGATCACAGTTGCAGTCTAATTTTCTTGCCACGTGAATGTCTTGACTCGGCAGCTCTAAGCGAAGTTCACCTAATCTACGAGGACTTGTGTCTGTACTCCAGTGTTGGGTACGGTATGTCTTGTGAGTTAATGTCCAATTGTTGAGAGCATAGGTAGTTCATTCCATGAGTGTACTCTTGGGAGGATTTGACATCAGGTGGTATGAGCAGGAGAATGTAGTGTGTGGATTTTCTTGGATATCTGAGAAGAATTAGTCCTGTCTTGATTGGACTTGTCGCGCGTAGATCATCTGTTGGATGGGCCTTTCCGTGACACATGGACTTGCCGTCGAAGCATATCATAGCAGCTTTGAATATTTTGGAATAGATATTAATGCTCACTGGTGAGAGTCTATACAGGGCATAGAAGAAGAGACATGTTGTAATCCTCGTTGATTGAGAGATAGCGCGTCGGTGTCTAGGCGCGTAGTGCATGTGGACATACTACTTCGATAGGATCGTGTAAATGACAAGATGCAAACAAACCTACCACGAGTGGGGGTGGCGATAACACCTCACGAGCAGGTCTACTGTGAGGAGTGTCCGTCAGAATAAAACTCCGAAGGCGCGCTCAGCGCGTTAACCACTGGGTCCACTAGGGCTCGACGCAGACCAGACCGCTCGGGTGACAACTCAACACGCACCACGTGTTGGTACCACAGTGAGCGCGTCTCGCGCGCTTGTCGTTCTGTATAGAGAAGCACAGTAGTCTCGCGCACTGGTTAGCCGCACCTTGTGTGTATTGCTTCGTTGACATATCTATCCGCTGACTCTCTCTACGCTTTAAACGTGGTGATGGTGCCTGCTATCTAGGAGTGTCTAGCCTTTCAAGTTAGGCTTTAGTATTGTTGTGTGAATGCGGATGCATTGGTGAGTTGGTATCAGTGTGCGTAAATGTTGTGCAAATATTAAGATTGTCCACTCGCGACAGGTACGTATGGGAGGGGTCATTTGCGATTAGGTTCGATGGTATAGATTTCATCAGAGAGTGTGATGTGCCTCACAGTGCGTGTTTGCATGAAGGGTGCTGTCCTCTAGGTCTATATGTGATCGCGGTTGTGCCTAGATCGAGAACTAGAGAGTTTCATCATCGTAGATAACATTGTTCAGAGCGCCATCCTGTTGTACACTGATGATGCTGTGTGACGATCGCTGGCATCATGTGTTGGTACGCTATGTAAGGATATTGTGACTCGTGACAAGACGTGCTTATGATGCCGTCGTTGTGTCGATCCGATTTATGTTGTGTGTTTATGTCGATGGCCTTGTAAGACGTCTCTACATCCTTAGCAAGGTTCTGTCAGACTAGCAACGCTAGAAGTTTCTTGGTGACTCGCGTGAGAGCAAGACTGAGCTGCGTGGCCGCGAGCGCTATTTCTGATACAATATTTTGGTGAGTTCAGTTACGTCCTAATCACTTACTCTGATTTGGCAGAGTGGTGCGTGTGTGAAATGCGTCATCCAGAGGAGCGATGTACAGATTTTAGTTGAGAGAAGAGCATTGTTTCCAAAGTCGCATGTGACGCATCGCGGCACGCCTATGCGAGCTGCAAGTGCGATCACTCTTAGATCAGACCTCTAGGCGTGTTATTTGCTCCTCTAGTGTTGTACACACGCGCGTGCTTGAGAGGCGGATGTGTTTTATTGTGAGAGACGCTGGTATTACCAGAACAGATGCATATAGACTATACTGGTGTTTTTTTGTGAGACTTTTATAATGCTCTGTATGCAGAAGTTGTTTGCGCACTCTAGCTCTCTAGCCAGATTGAGAGAGAAGTTACATACAAGATGTGTCTGGTGCGCCACTAAAGGCCAATCGCGAGTATTGATCAGGATAGTGGTTGACGAGGATATGGTGGATAAGGTTTGGCTCGCTATATATCTAAATGTACACGTGGTGCCTAGACATCGTAGTACGTATTTATGAGATGGTTAGATGTTTGTCGGGCTCGTCATTGACCGAAGTCGCACATATGATTAGTCTTAGTGGTGGGGAGTAAGTATAAGGCTACCAACTCACTTGAGCGAATTCCGCTCGCGTACTATTGAGAGATAGAGCCTCCGAGCTATTACGACCGTAACGTGTAGATGTGATTCGTTTCTGTAGGTGTCTCATAGTACCTGATGTTAGATGAATAGACTCGAGAAAGAGAATAAGAGAAGCTAGCGGAAGGAGTGTGTGCAGTCAGGTTGGGGGAGAGATGGTGTTGTGAGATGCTATTAGGATGCTGATGTTTTGGATGTATGTCCTTGATGAATAGTGGGACTCGTATAGAGACACATGACTGGTGTATATACACTGCTCGCTGGCTCTCCTCGAAATATGGTGTGAGAGTTTGAAGTTGCAGACGTAGTCATGTCGAGTTATATTACGATGAGTCTGTATAGTGGTAGCGATGATGGGTGTTTTCATCTTCATGTGTTGTTAGCGGAGAGACGCGTCACTGATTGTGCGCGCTTAACGCCACTGCGTATGGTTGTGAGGAGTTGGTGACGCGCACACTATGTGTTGATTCTGTCTGGAGTTGCGCCACTTCGAGTGCTTATAGCTTGATAGGTCGATCTCTTAAAAGTGGAGAGTGCATCGGTCGTGCACACAGATAACACCTTGCGCCTCGTTGCATAGGGTGTTCGCTAAGCGCAAGGCGTGGTGTGTTCCATGGAGCTGTAGCTGTGGTCAGAGTGGGTGGAGGAAGACTGAGGTTGGTCACGTCTCTGAGGTGTAAAGTGCCGCATTCCTTTATTAATGCAATATTTCCATTTTCTTTCTCATATTTAAAAAATTTCTGTTGTGTTGGTCTAGCATTCTCTCTTCACACTAAACATGCCCTTTCGTGTAGAATTTACCGATGTCCTTACTGCCTACATTTTTTTTTTTTGTGGGTAGATTCGTTTTGTTTTCTGTGAGGTGTTCCGGATTCTCTTAGTCTACCTTTCCACTCTGCCTGTTCTCCATCGTTCTCTCTTTCTTGTTTTCTTGCTTATTGATTGTCTCTTCCTCGGTATCTATCTGCTGTCTTGCATCCTTATTTCTATTCTCTTTTTCCTGTCCTGAGTAGTATCTTCTCTTCACCCCATTTCAGCTCTGTGATCCCTGCCTTTATTCTCCCGTTTTGTATTATTTTCTAGCAAACTCCTCTAGAAATTGATTACAGTATCTAGGACTGTGGATGTTAGCAATACGTCCCTTATACTGTCCGCTTTCCATCTCTCAGGGGCAAAATTCCTGAAACACTTTTCCCATTTACGGCATTGGTTTTGGCTGTATTAAGCTTGGAACACCGAAAAACGTGAAAATTTTGTACCAAAAATTCCGAAATTTTCTCTTATATTTATTCTGACAAGAGCCACAGACCTTTTTTTCTATCTGCCTACTGGCTGGGCTTCCCTTTTTTTTCATGTGGATTTAGGGCTGGATGAGGGAGTAGTGGATGAGAAGTTGAGTGGATGAATAAGTGGCATCTTCCCCCACCCTGCTCATCATTATAACTTATCTCGCTTTCTGTTTTCTGGAAAACAGTTTAGACTATACCAACATATTAGCGAACAGATTCATAATTTAATGTACACTAGTACCTGAGCATTGAATGGTACTCTTACATTGACCTGGTACTGAACAAGACTGGTACTTGTGAATCTAGCAGAGTAGGAAGTGATGCTAATGTGGACTCATGATGTGATCTCGGGCCTGACTCACTCCGAGATATTTCTGCTCCTGCTGCTGGTATAAAATAAAAAAAAATAACGGTCTAGTGTCAAAACGTAAAGTTTTACTATTTTTACTTCTTAGCAAACAGCGTAATACTGCCAGTTGTAAGTTACAACAGCGAAGTGTTTACATTATCTGACGAACACCAGCGCCAGGACACCTTTCTTGAAGAAAGCCATAACTTTCCTATTCAGGCTGCCCCACCTCTGTGAGCCCGTTTTATTGAGGTCATTGTCTTGTGCAGCAGGGCAGTGAGGGGTCACAGATGACAGTGTATCATCTCACTTGGACAATTAGGATGCTGCCACTTCTCTCGCGGTCTGCCATGCGATATCCCATAATCACAAATATGCGAATGTATGGCCCTTTTCCAACAGAGGAAGTATCACTGTGATATTATAACCTAATTTCGCTAAGCTTTCATGTCCACTTCTTCTTCCGTCTTCCTCTCCTTTTTTGTACTCCTCCCCCTCCTCCTTCCTCTCTTTTCTTTTCTTCTTCTTAATCTTCTTCTTTCTTCTTGTTCTCCTTTCTGTCTTTTTTAATGATACGGATTTAGTGATGCCTCGTTGTAATCAGATCATATAGCCCAGAAATTCAATTTTTCAGGTCCACAAAATATGGGTTTAGGCTCCTCGATTGTGCTTGACAAATGACTGCTGGGATCCTTTCCTAGGGGTTTCTTTCCAGGGGTAATACTTTCTGGGGGGGCCCCCTTTACATGGGGCACCCCTTGCTGAGGCCACCTTACCCAGAGGGATTCATCTCGGGGTACTCTCTCAGAGGTCCCTTTCAGCTGGGAAAGACCCTCCCGCGGGACACACAGCTGCTGACTAACAATATGTAAGAATGTCACGCTGACAAGCCTCGTTCCTGTTGGGGGGGAGATGTTGAAGAAAGTAAGAGAATGATTAATAGGGAGAAGTTAAGTTTAGACAGGGGAGAGAGGGA
>NC_069399.1:14958160-14973694 GCF_026875155.1 Cherax quadricarinatus | reverse complement strand
AGGGGCAGGATGTAAAATGAAAAGGGTACTTTTCCGGGGGGGTGACAATTTAAGGTGTACTTTCCGTGGCAGGATGTACAATGTAAGGTGTACTTTCTGTGGCGGGATGTACAATGTAAGGTGTACATTCCGTGGCAGGATGTACAATGTAAGGTGTACATTCCGTGGCAGGATGTACAATGTAAGGTGTACATTCTGTGGCAGGATGTACAATGTAAGGTTACATTCCGTGGCAGGATGTACAATGTAAGGTGTACATTCCGTGGCAGGATGTACAATCAGGAATTAGATGTACTTGCCAAGGAGTCTTTAGGTTAGATTTAGTGTTCCAGACATAATGTCATTACTTCAAGGATTGGAGCGGTCATTGTTTACTGTACAGATTTGTCTTTCAGATGTAATAAGTTTAATTGGAAAGTACATGTAATATGCAGAATTTTTCATCACTGTTTTCACTTTGTAATTTGTCGTTTATTTTTATGTACTATGTATGTCTTTTCAATAAAATATAAAAAAAAAAAAAAAAAAAAAAAAAAAAAAAAATGGATGACAATAAATGTTTGCGAGAGTGTTGGATGAGTGATGCGTGAGTGAATAATATGTGGACCACGGGTGCTAGCACCTGTGGAGCTGGCCAGTTTTTTGTGTGACATGGACTATACACTTATTATACATATTGTGTGTGGTAATATTGATTTACGGTAATGACATTGTAATTTGGAGTTTTGCTATAATAATTGCAAGTATTTGCTCCAACTTGTTTTCTAGGTGCCTTGCACTGCATAGTGTTGATGCTGTGATCATGCACGGTGTCCAGAGATATGCTGTGATATGTTTGTATTATTGCATTATTGTTCGTCACTGGTGTTCTGCAATTTTCAGTTTTGTTTTGAGAGTAAAGAGTTTAATGTACGTCAGATAGTGTAAATAAAGTTGGGTAACAGTGTTATAGGTCTTTGTGGTTAGGTGTGTGCTAGGCACAGTCTTCATGTGTTACTTATGTCATGGTTATATTTTATGTTGTATTGTACTGTTGTCAATAGCACTATGTAATGTCCATATAACCTGTATAGAGCTTGATTGTCATAGTTGAAGCTGTCGTATTGTTTTTAACACTGGAATTGCATGTTTAAATGTGTAGAGGCTTACATGTGTTGGATTTTTGAGACTAAGTTTATACCTATGGCTTTGTAGTAATTTTGTATGTCTTTGTGACTTTTCTATATCACCATTGTTGTGTAATACATATTGTTATGTAACTGAACCATTAGGACAATTACATAAATAATGTTTTGATCATTGCTGTGTGACATTAGATTAGGTAACATTCATTGTTTATAGTATGTTAGGTTGTAAATTTTTTTTTTTATATTTTATTTAAAACCAATACAGTTTAACATAAAAATAAAGAAACAGTTTGGAACCTAATCAAATTAACTGACAAACGGATTGTACCTACATGCTGGCAAGATATTACAACAAAAACTTACATCAAGAACATAACTAAAAACAAAATTACGTGTCAAAGGGTCATGAATTGACATATATACAAAACCTTGCATATATATAAATTGTACATATAAATGACATCTGACAAAGGTTCAATACACTTGAACATAAAATATACAAAGAAGTTATATCAGTTAAATCCCATCCTTCACATTAATCAAAAAACCAAAACCTAACATCATAATCTGACTAGATAATCTACATACTTATCCCTAACAATACAGCTGAACATATCCCAACATACAAATAAACAGAAAAAGAATACAGCTTAGAACACAATAACAAGCTCTATACTGTTACAATACACCCATATACAAATTTCAGACAAATGGACTACGTCACTAAACTGTCTAGATATGTCTGTATACCATACAGACTAAAACTTAACATCAAGAACTATGAAACCAAAACGGTTTTCGGGACAGACCCCAATTATAGGTGGCGGGTGAGTAATGTTGGTGGAGAATGCAGTGGCGTATTTGGTCACGATTTTATATATACTCCCTGGGCCATGAGGGAGTGGGCGTGGTATGAGAGGATAAAGGTGTTTAGCGCGACATTTTACAGAACTAAGTGTCGTAATGGGAAATTTATGGAGGGAGTTGGGAGACTGCTTTTCACTGAAGGGCCAGTCGTATTTTTAGGTTGGGGATTTATGGGATTTACGTTGCAATGTAGGGTCGCGGCGGGCTGGCTTTCCCGATAGGAAAGTGTAAAGGGTTTTAGTGTGGAAGAGTATGATATAGTAAACTGAGACATAATGCCATTTTGACCTGTATGACGAGCGAGGTAGTGGGGTTGTGAACGATACCAGTTCTTCAATTTAAATATAATTATGCTAATGACAAGAGACACAGAACGACGTAAATGTGATAGAATATTATATATCTGGCAACCGAATTATTGTATGTGTGTAATGAAATGAACAAAATGGGTGCACTGTGTAAATTACGAAATATATATATACACTTGAAGTTATTGCGTGTGGTAGGAAGGCTTCAAGTATTTATCGACGGTGTGAAGGTCATGCACTGTTATGTTTTGTGTCTACCAGACTTACAATCTTAGTAGTGGATTATAATGATATGGTGAAATAATTTATAAAGCTTGACTTATTCCTGTTTTCTTAAACATATTGTATTTTTCATGGGGAGCTCTATAGAGCCCATAGTTTTTAGGTTACATAGAATTGATATATAATATAGGGTAATTGATGGATGACATAGATAAGGTTTTTTGTAGTTTCATCACTGGTTGTGTTGTAAAGTGTAGTTAACATAGGTAGATATTTATACATTCCTGGAGAAGGTGATAGTTTGGATGTTTAAGTAATATCGTTTTGTCCATGAATCCATTAGAATTGAATTTTATCTTATTATCTATACATTGATGCTACGACTCGGATCATGTTTGTTCAATATGGAATAAAGAAAGTGTTCATACATAGACAGTTACATATAAAGATCTGTTACGTGTCAGGTGGATTGACAATGCAAGAAGGGGGGGGGGTAGTGTTTTTTCAGAATGTAAAGGTGAGCAGTCCGTGGCAGGAAGTACAATGTAAGGTTGTACATTCCGTGGGCAAGGATGTACAATGATAGGTGTACATTCCGTGGCAGGATGTACAATGTAAGGTGTACATCCGTGGCATGATGTACAATTTAAGGTGTACTTTCCGTGGCATGATGTCAATGGTAAGGTGTACATCGTGGGCATATGTACAATGTAAGGTGTACATTCCCGTGGCCCTGATGTACAATGTAAGGTGTACATTCCGAGGCAGGAAGTACAGATGTAGGGTGTACATGTCGTGGCAGGGATGTACAAATGTAAGGTGTACTTCCGTGGCAGGAATGTCAACAATGTATGGTGTAAATTCCGGTGGCAAGGAATGTACAATGTAAGGTGTACATTCCGTGGCAGGAAGTACCATGCTAAGTGTACATTCCGTGGTCGAGATTACCATGTAAGTGTAACATTCCGTGGCATGATGTACAATGTAAAGGTGTACATTCCGAGGCATGATGTACAATGTAAGGATGTACATTCCGTGGCATGATGACTATGTAAGGTGTACATTCCGTGTCCAGGATGTACAATGTAAGGTGTACATGTCCGTGCAGATGTACAATGTAAGGTGTACATCCACGTGGCAGGATGTACAATGTAAGGTGTACATTGCCCGTGTCAGGATGTACAATGTAAGGTTGTACATGCCGTGGGCATGATGTACAATGTAAGGGTTATTGGGTGTACATTTCGTGCATATGTACAATGTAAGGTGTACATTCCGTGGCAGATGTACAATGTAATTGTACATTCCGTGGCAGGTGTACATTTAAGGTGTACAATTCCGTGGCATGCAAGTACAATGTAAGTGTACATTCCGTGCATGATTACAATGTAAGGTGAACATTCCGTGCATGATGTAGCAATGTAAGGTGTACATCCGTGGCAGAAGTACAATGTAAGGTGTACATTCCGTGGCAGGATGGACAGTAAGGTGTACATTCCGTGCAGGATGACAATTAAGTGTACAATTCCGTGGCAGGATGTACAATGTAAAGGTGTACATTTCCGTGGGCTTATGTACAATGTAATGTGTACATTCCGTGGCATGATGTTACAAAGTAAGGTTACATTCCGTGGCTGAAGTACAATGTAAGGTGTACATTCCCGTGGACAGGCATGTAAACCAATGTAAAGGTGTACATTCCGGTGGCAAGGATGTACATTGTAAGGTGTACATTCCTGCAGGAAGTAAAATGTAAGTGGACATTCCGTGCACAGGAATGTACATGTAAGGTGTACATTCCGTGCAGGATGTACAATGAGAAGTGTACATTCTGGTGGCGTATGATGTACAAGTTAAGGTGTACATTCCGTGGCATGATGTACAATGTCGGTGTACATTCCGTGGCAGGATGTACAATGTAAGTTACATTCCGTGCCATGATGTACAAATGTTTTAAGGTGTACATTCCGGTGGCAGGATTTTACAATGAGGTGTAACATTCCGTGGCATGATGTCAATGTATGGTGTACATTTCCGTGTCAGGATGTACAATCAGGAATGAGATGTACTTGCCAATGAGTCTTTAGGTTAGATTATTAGTGTCCAAGACATAATGTCATTACTTCAAAGGATTGGAGTGGTCAGGGGTTTACTGACAGATTGTCTTCAGAATGTAATTTGTTACTGGAAAGTACATGTACTATGCAGTCGAAAGTTTTTCATCACTGTGTTCACTATGTAATTTGTCGTTTATTTTATGTACTATGTATCTCTTTAAATAAAAAAAAAAATTATGTTACGGTTATTCGTGATGACCGGGGCGCGAACGAGCGAGGCAGGGCGGCAGGGCTGGGGGGTGAGCATCAGGGTAGGACGTCGTGTAGTCTGTGGGGTTCGGGCTGTGGGGGGGGGTCGTGCAACACACAACACACTCAGTTGCTCTGTGTCAATAATGGGGATGCGCGTGTATATCTGAGACGCAGCCTGTACAATCACATCGATCGTGGTGTGTTGCGAGTCCACTAAGTGCCCTCTCGGATCAACCTCTACTTGATCAAGTGGGTGAATGGAGCTGGCTGGTCCAGGGGAGCAACAGCGAGCATCACCCAGCGGATAACTGGGGGGAAACATGAGGGGAGAAGTGTGATGGCGAGGGGGAGGGTGGGGTGGGGGTGAAGGGCGGAGAGGTCGACCGCAACACACCCCCTTATAAGTTACTTAGTTACCGCAACACACCCACGAATAATGTTACTTAGTGGACCGCAACAACCCACTGAAAATGTTACTTAGTGGACCGCAACACACCACTGATATTTTTACTTAGTGGACCGCAACAACACCCACTGAGAATGTTACTTAGTGGACTGCAACACACCCACTGATAGTGTTACTAGGGCCCGCAACACACCCACTGATAATGTTACTTAGTGGACCGCAACAAACCCACTGATAATGTTTACTTAGTGGACTGCAACACACCCACTGGATAGTGTTTACTTAGAGGACCGCAACACACCCACTGATAAGGTTACTTAGTGGACTGCAACACACCCACTGATAGTGTTACTCTCATTTCTTACTTCAGTTACCTTTCGTAAAACTCTAGTAGGTTTGTGACACAGCGTTGCCCTTCGTTGAATCCGTGGCTGGCTGTCGTTTATAATCTTGTTCCTTTCCAGTGCTCCCACTACTCTCCTCCTGATAAGATTTTCCAAGATTTTTGCATACTATACACTCACTGACACTGGTCTATAATTTAGTGCTTTCATTTCTGTTTCGTTTCTTAAATATGGGGACTACATTTGCCTTCTCCATATTATCAGGTAGGTTCCCAGTGTTCAAGGGAATGTTTAAAGATTTTGGATATTGGCACACAGAGTGGTTCCTGCTCCCTCTCTAAGACCCACGGAGAGATGTTGTCCGGTCCCACCGCCTTTGGGGATCAAGGTCACTTAGAGCTTCTCCACTCCTCCACAGTTGTGTGTAATTCATCCAACACTTGAGTGACATCCCTTGTTGCTGACGCCACTGGTTTCTCTTCCCGTTGTCCCTTCAGCCTCCACTGAACATTCTTCCTGAAATCATCATAGTTGAGCTCCTCACATACCTACTGGTCATTTCTTGTGAGCTCCAACCTTCTTTCCTCACCTGATTACCTTCCCTGCAGTTGTCTTACTCCTGATGTGGCTGTAGAGCAGTTCGGGTCAGACTTGACTTTCGATGCCATATCATTTTCATACTGCCGCTCGCCTCCCTTCTTATCTGTGCATACACGTGTCTGGCTCGTCGGACTAATCTCCTTATACTCCTGAATCCTTTGACTTCGGCACTTTTTTCCATTCACTAAACACTTATTTTTTGCCTCCCTACACCTTCAGGTAAACGAAGGGCTCGTTCCGGTCATTCCCATTATTTCTCCTAACCTTGGAACAAACATTCCTCTGCCTCCTTTCATTTTGTTGTTACTAAGTCCATCATACGTTTACTGATTCCCTACCATCTCCTTTCCCACCCCACCCCCCCTTGAAAAAAAAAAACCTCTTTGCAATGTGAATGCTATGTGTGTGGTCTGTGTATGTGTGTGTGGGTGTCTGTACTCAACATTTGTACACCTATTTTGTGGGTTGCAGGGTCGAGTCCTAGCTCCTGGCCCCGCCTCTTCACCGTTTCCTACTGGGCCCTCTCTCTCCCCGCCTCCATGAGCTTTGTCAAACTTCGTCTTAAAACTGTGTATGGTTCCGGCCTCCACTACGTCATTTCTAGCTATTCCACTGCCTGACACTCTATGACTGAAGAAATACTTCCTAATAACTCTCTGATCTTTTTGTGTCTTCCTTCCAATTGTGGCCTCTGTTTCTTGTGTCCCTCCCTGGAACAATCCAGTCCTTTGACCACCTTGGCCTTTCCACGCATATTTTATAAGTCGTTTTTATCATGTTCCTCCCCTGACCTCTCCTGTCCTCCAGTCGTCTGGCCGATTTCCATAATCTTTCTTATAGGACATCCCCTTAGCTCTGGAACTAACCTTGTCCGCAAACCTTTGTATTTTCTCTAGTTTCTGACGTCTATCAAGTGCGGGTTCCAACAGGTGCGGCAAATCCAGTATGGGCATGACATACACGGTTGTAAACAGTTGTCTTGAACGATTCCTTACGAATGTATCGGAAATGCTTTCTCAGGTTTGCCAGAGCCCAAGGCTTCAGCAGTTATCTGATGATTTGTGGCTTCCGGAGACATGCTCGGTGTTATAACTCACCCCAAATCTTTCTCCTTGAGTGGATTGTTTCAGTATTTGGCCCACCTAGCGTATACCTGTCTGTGGTCTTCTTGCCCTTCACCTATCTTCATGACTTTGCATTTGGCAAGGATTAAATTCAAGAAAGCCATTTGCTGGACCTGGGTCCAGTCCAGTCCAGGTCTCTTTGAAGTCTGCCTGGTGCTCATCTGATTTAATGCCTCATTAACGTCACATCATCTGCAAACAGGACACTTGACTTTCTTGAGATTTCTCCACCTTTTTCCTCACCTTCACCTGGTCCTTGACAGTTGTCTTCCTCCTATTGTGGCTCTACAGGCAGTTTCGGTTCAAGATGTGACTTTCGAGGCTAGTGTCCTTTTTTCATACTGTCGTCTGATCCTTCCTCCTTATCTGTGCATACTCGTTTCGGGCTCTTCTACTAATCTCCTTGTTTTCCCTGGGTCCTATGCCTCCTGTACCTTTTCCAGTCCTGTTGCACTTAGTGTTTGCCACCCTACCCTCGGGTAAACCAAGGACTCGTTTTGGTCTTCCTATTATGTCTGTTTCCCTTGGGAACAAATCTTTCCTCAGCCTCCTTGCACTTGTTGCCACATATTCCATCAGCTCCGTTTTACTGATTTTCCTACCTTTCTCTGTCCCACTTGAACCTCCTGCAGGAATTTCTCATACCTGTGTAGTCCCCACTTTTATAGTTTGGACCTTGTCCCCTTCAGTTCCTGTTTACCTTCTCCACTTGTAACCTACTATATAATCAAAACTCAGAACCACGTGATCGCTAGCTCCCAAGGGGCCTCTCGTAAGTGATGTCCCTCATGTCGTGAACTGCTCAGGGTGACCACAAGATCCCATCTGCTGGCTCATCCTCCCCTCTCATCCTGTTGTGTCCCTGACATGTTGATGCATGAGTTTTTTCAAGGTACCAAATCCATCACTTGGCTCTCCCCATGTTTCGGGACCCCCATTGAGCTCCAGGTTGTTCCAGTCGATCTCCCTGTGGTTGAAATCGCCCATTACCAGTAACTTTGCTCTGCCGAGTGAGCTTGTTCTTGCACCTCATCCATGAGTCCACCATCACCCTTTGTTTGTCTTCGAACTCCTCTCTATGGCCTCCTGCATGTCTGTGTGTGTATATCTCACTCCAATGACACTTTAATGTTCTCCAGACTGAATTGTACCTACAATGTAGTCTCTTTCCCATTCATGACCATGCCTTCCATGTCTCAAATCCCCATCGGGTGTTTTTTATGAGCGTGCAACCCCTCCTCCCCTCACTTCCCTTTCTATCTTTCTTCAGGCTCTGATATCCCGTTGGGAGAAGATTGTGTCTGTTATTGTACTCAGCGAGTTCTGTTTTTTCTGTGACAGCTATGATGTCTGGGGGAATTTTTTCACTGATCTTATCGTTCCACTTCCTCATGTTTTATTCGTTATTCATCCCGTTTGTGTACAAAACTTTCAGTTTCTTTTCTATCATTGGGGGGGTCATGCAAGAGATTTGGGGTTGGGGGAGCAAGAGTCTTGGTGGGGGCCTATACGTGCCTGTGGTGTAGGTGGTGTTTGTGATGATGGGGGTGGGGTTTAGAAGGCCCTATAAGGACAGCCTGTTTGGGGGGGTGAGGTTGTGATATGTGGGTTGGTGGCAAGGAACAGTGAGTGGGTGTTGTATAGGTTGCTCAGTTCGTTGGGGAATGTTGCGGTTGGAGTCTTTTGGTGGGAGATTCTGTGGGGTGAGTTTGCCCTTCCTCCTGTTCTGGGTCCTGCTCATCTTCATCAATGCTCTCGTTCCTCCCTTGCGTCTCTGTACCTCTCTTTCAGTGTGTCTTTTCTTCTGTGTTCTGTCGCGGTCGAGGTATACTCTCTGGTACCCCTGTTTTTCCCTCAGTCTTGCTTTCTCTTGCAGAATCCGGGTTTTCGAACTGATTCTTCCTTGAAAATTACTTGACAGGCCGTATCCCTTCCACTCACAAACCACCCAATTCTCTGAAAATTTGTCACTTGGGTCATATCGCCCTCACCTTTTGGGTTTTTCATGATGCCTTCAATCATTTTGTTCTCCTCCTGTTTTAATTTCTTCGAAGTTGTCCCCCTTGGCTTCTTGGAGCCCGTACAAAAAACTGACCTCGCCCTTTCCTCCTCCCACTGAGTCTCCATCTGCTTCCTCTGAGGCACTTTATTCCTTCTATTGACAGTTCTTGCCTTCAGCCCCCTGTCATATCTAAATTTCCCTATTCTCAGTGAACTGTCTTTCATGACCAGCTGTCCCTTGCTACTGCAGTTGGCTGTTAGAATCTCTGCATATAGCATACCTTCATTGTCTTCGGACCTGTCATTTGATCTTAGTGTGCTCATCGTCTTTTCCCTGGCCCCACGTGGGTCTGATAGGGTGTGAGGGAAAAGTTCAATAGATAGGAGTAGCGATATAGTAACAATAGTTTCATTGCCGGCTACTAGTTAAGGTAGGGTAAGTCAAGCTCCCGCTTTTCCCGCCTTTTTCCCCCTCCCCGAAAGTGATAGTTTCATTGCCGGCTACTAGTTAAGGTAGGGTAAGTCAAGCTCCGACTTTTTCCAGCCTTTTTCCCCCCTCCCTGAAAGTGATAGTTTGACTGCTGGCTGCTTGTTAAGGTAGGGTCAGTCTAGCTCCCGCTATCCCTTCCCCTCCCTCTTCTCCCCCCCTCCCCGAAAGGTGATGTGTGGGGCTCAGGTCAAACAGTAAATCACTAGACTCACAGCTTCAAGCTCTACTGTAAGTACATGCCTGCCTTGTATTCTAGTGGATTTATTGGGTTTAAAGCTCACTTTTGGATCAATAATAAAACTTAGTCTTTTCAGCCTTGCTCTAAGTTGACTGTTGTAATAATGACCACGTCTTTTAGGTATTGTACTTATCATGGAGAGTGATTTTTTAAAGCAGTGGGTAACCTGCTATCTTTCAGCTTGGATACAGAGAGGGTCACCTGTCAATCAACAAGTGAACGGATGGAGATGGATTAACGTCCTGAGACTTCCCCTTTTTGAATTTAATTACCTGTGCACCTGTATGAAATTGCAGGACGTAACCCCTCATCATTGCAGCGGTAAAGAACCTGCTTTCCTATCATCGGGATAGAATACTCAAGGCTGTACTGTGAAGAACTAGCCAGTGGGTTGTAACCAACACCTGCGACCCCCCTTCCCCATCATCGGCAACGGCTACGATTTCAACCTGCAGTGTCACCAACACCAGACACCCACGTTTTATATACATTTATATTAGTGCTGAATTCAGTTATCATTTATATTTTTCATTTTTCATTTTCTTTAATGTAGGATTAATATTTCATATTTAAGTGTTTTATATTTTATATTTTCTACATAATAAAGTGTTTACGTTTGTCTGTTATTATTTCTTTTTCTATTCACTAATTTTCCTGAGGAGGAGCCAGCCTGGGTAATACTGACTGAAGTTGTTACAGGGCTGAGTAAGCCTTCACAAGTGGCGACCTTGCCAGGATCAACTCTACTGAACAAGATTCAACTCCATCTCGAATCTACCCATTGGAACTTCAACGCCGCATACCACAGACAGTTACTACCAGCCATGATAAATCATTCTCTTTTGGTAGGACTACATACAGGTATTTAAAAGATTTGGTGATTGTTATAGTCTCAATTTATTGTAAGTCAAGTCAGGAAGGATATATTATTTAATTCTGCCCCCAAATTTGTTGGACCCTTGAAAACTTTGGAGATTAGACTCTAGGGACCCGAGATTTTCCAGTGACAATTCGTTTCATTGACTCTTTAATTATATAAAGGGGGAACGGGTCGTAGGACCCCTTAATTTGTTGTTGAGAAAATTTGGATGTCAAGGACCCCATTCTACTTACTGTTTGCCGGAGCCGGCATAGAACCATCGTTTTCATTAATACATATTTTTTAATTAAGTAGGGATCGAGCCCTCGGTTTTTATTTAAAGTTTGAGCAGAGCAGCAATTGAACCCTCCGTTGTCTTTAATACCCGTTTCATTTCCCCTGATAGTTTAAGTTATTCTTGCAAGCATGGAGGAATACCATTTTGGATGAATGCTGGAAGTTAGGAATAACAGGGAAAAAATTTTAAAGAATCTTTCATTAGTGCTAAGATCCAGAAAGACTTGAAAGAGGGGGAATAGAAAGAGAAAGAGAGATAAAAAGGAAAGAAATCGAATTGAAAGAGAAAACCAAGATAGCCCAGTCAGAAAGAGAGAGAGAGGATAACAAGGAAAGAGATCAAATGAAAGAGAAAACCAAGATAGACATTTTAGAAAAAGAGAGAGAAGACAAAAGGAGCGTGATAGACTTGACCGTGAGGAGAGAGGTAAATACGTGAAGAAACAAGTTAAATTAAGGGAACTTGAGGAAAGTGCAAAGGAAATAGAGAATATGATTTAAAGGGGAAGAGAAAAGGATTGCGAGCTCGAACAAGCCGCCTTGAATTAAGAATAAAAAGTTAATTTTCTCACAACAGCAATTAGATGAAGGGTAATGGAACAACGTGCAGCTAGTGCACATATTCCAACTCCTAATTTTCCTCCCCTTTACAGAGGGGGAAGACATAACTTTTAACCTTATCAGGTTTGAAAATACCGCTACCCTCTGTGAAGGCCTGCTGACACTTGGGCTACCAGGTTATTAATTTATTTTCTGGTACCCCCTTTGAATATCTATGCAGCTTTGTCGCAGGAAAATCATATGTAATTATAACCTACTGAAGAAGGCAATCCTTAAAGCATATCAAAAAACCACTAAATTTTTACAGGAAAGATTTCAGGTATGCCACCTTACAGCCTGGCCAGAACTTTCAGCAGTTACAGGTAACACTCTTTTATTTGTTCGACTTTTGGATAGAGAGTTCAGGAATGATCGCAGTTATGAATCTCTTAGAGACTCATGGTTGCTGACCAGTTCCTGACACTCTTCCCCATAGATACGAACATTCATCAGAGAACGTAACCTGATTAAAGCTGAGGAAGTTTTCTGAGGCTGCTGACCTGTATGCTGAGGCTCACAATTCCTATAAAGACCAAAGGGATCGAACCCTAAGGGTAAGGGTTCATCATACCTTAAGAAATCAAAGCCTCTAGTGGAAAGTAAAATGACTTCTTTTATTCCTGTTTGTCATTTGTGTGGGGTTAAGGGACATAAACGTCCCCGATTGTCCTCTAAGAAGGTCCAAAAAGTTGGAAGATGTTTTAAAGACTGTAATGACCCCAAACACCCTTCTGTTCAGGGAAAAGTTAATGGACTTAATGTATCTACCACTTTACGAGACACTGGATGCACATGTATAGTCATTTCTGATAAGCGTTCCCTAATCTTAAAGAAAAATCATTCCTCGCTATACTTTCAGACTACTTGGGCCGTACAGACACTTTCCTACCATCCGTTTTTTACATTAGGTCTAAATGGTTCACAGGTTGGTCTGAAGCCGTACTAGCTCCCATCACTTCTTGCTCCGTACTAATAGGTAATGTAAAAGGTGCCATTCTTTCCTTCTGAGGTTGACCTTTCAGCACCAATGATGGACATAAGTGTTTCAGATCCTCTTCCTGGAGAGTCAAGAAGCCCCCCCGAAGTTCAATGAGACAATGTCTCGCGAGATTCATGTGGGATTAAAAACCAGTGATGCTACTCTCGAAAGCGAGGAATAGGATCACTGGTTCACTTGTTAGATAAAATGAAGATATCACCTCCGATACCATAAATGTCTTGACTAGGGGTCAGACCAAAGCCCAGGCTTCTCGTACTGTCCATCCTTTGATTTTCCCTGACTTTAAGCCTTTAGATGTATCGAAGGACTCCTTTGTCAATTTACAACGTAATTGCCCCCTTCTCTTCAGAATGCATAATGCCGCTAAACAAAATCAGTTATCCAAAAGGGAAAAAATTTCATATAAATTTGAATATATAAAAGGTATCTTGTACAAGTCAGTATTCAAATTAAATTCAGATGAGATAGACTATTCCATCTTAGTTGTTCCAAGTCAATGCATTAATTATCCTGAGGAGGAGCCAGCCTGAGTAATACTGACTGAAGTTGTTACAGGGCTGAGTAAGCCTTCACATAGGGCCTTCGCGTACTGCATGTCTCCTTTGTTGCTTACCATCCCCTTGTCTGCGCCTGACACTGAATTTCCTGATGTCACATCTGAATTGTCATTTGTCTCTCTAATCTGTTTCACGCCTTGCAGTTTCTCTTCTAAGCACTGTATCCTAGCTTCTGCTACTAAGACCTGTACTTCCCACTTCCTGCACTCTTCAGCTATCCACTCCTCCATTTTCTTACCAAGTTCTACTATCTTCCTTCCCCACTCTTCCTCCCTTTTTTGGAGCTCTAACTCCCAGTCTTTCCTCCCTGGTTCGTCCACCAGATCTCTGGTTTTCCATCCTCTAGGGCCACCAATTTTTTTTTTTTTTTTTCACAGACAGAAGGCTAGAGGAGGGAGAGGGTGAGAGGGGGAGAGAGAAAGGGTAGAAAGAGGGAGAGAAAGGAGAGAGTATGGGGGTGAGGGATAAGACCAAGGGGGGAGAGAGAGAGGAATGTGAGGGGGGAGAAAAAGGGTAGAGAGAGGGAGAAAGAGAGGGAGAGAGAGATAGAGAGAGGGGGGAGAAAGGAGGTGAGGAAAAGGCTATGAGAGAGAGAAATGCGATGGAGGGTAGAAATATAGAAAAAGGGAGATGGAGAGAGAAGCCTATAGAGAGAGAGGAGGGTGAGGGATATGGTTATGGAGTGATAGAGAGAGGGAGAGAGAGAGAGAGAGACAGAAGAGAGAGAGAGAGAGAGAGAGAGAGAGAGAGAGAGAGAGAGAGAGAGAGTAGAGAGAGAGAGAGAGAGAGAGAGAGAAAGAGAGAGAGAGTAGGGGGAAGTGGAGGAAAAAGGCTATGGGAGAGAGAAACGCGAGGGGGGAGGAGGGAGTGAAGGCAAGAGCGGGGAGGGAAAAGGTCTGTTGGGGAGGGAAAGGTGTGTGGGGGGGTGAGGGACGAGGTCAAATTCCAAGGATCAGCTGTGTGAATGAGTGGGTGTGTGTACTCACCTAGTTGTGGTTTCAGGGGTCGAAACTCAGCTCCTGGCCCCGAGTGTGTACGTGTGTGTGCGCACATGTGTGTGTGAGCACGTCAGTTGTTTATATGTCCCAGAAATACAGTTCACCTCTGTGTATCCGTGATACTAATAAGATACCATTAACACTGAGAGTAATTCTAATAATTATAATACTAGCGTGTGTTAACGAGTCTTTCTTTCACCCAGTTATGTACTACCATTTACTACATATGTACCCAATACTTGCTTCTCAGATTGTATTGTCTTTGTGTCCTAAAACATTATCTCTTGAAACTGTTGTCAGGGCTGTAGTCCCATTAGCCACGACTTAATCCTCCTGCCTATTCCTTGCTCCTACAAATTTTTTCTTCCTACTACTGCTAGGTGTTGTGTGTATGATAATCGCTCTGGAGCAGGGTTTGTGATGGCTACCAGTGACCGTAGGGCCGGCTCTACCACTCAAAACTTCCCACCAACCACAAACAGGTGATTTATACGTTACTCCTCAGAGGGGACGTCCATCCAGATGCCTGATGTACGATGCTCGCTGTACGATGATTCGTGCACCTCGCCCTTCTGCCTCGGACTTCTTCAACTATTCTTTTCTCATTGCCCTTTTGAGTCCTCATTTACCACACTTATCACTTATATATTGCTACTTTTATAATTTACACTTCACTTTTGGTAAGTACACTTCTTATTTGTGATGACACCCAACCTGTTATGGCGGCGCTACTTCCTCAGGCCTACTGCTGCCACCTTCTCTGCTTATATATATTATGTATATATATATAATATATATATATATAATATATATAATATATATATATATATATATATTATATATATATATATATATATTTATATATATATATATATATATATATATTTCCCCTTTCTGGCTAGCTTGTTCACGCTGGCTGTGTGCTACATCACAGTTTCTCGTTAGCCAACCTCTCTTAATTCTATTTGATCTTTTGTCTTTAGTCACTCGCTTTGTACTTTGTATATTTGTAACAGTGTGGCAACAAGTGCCAACTAGGCCTCAACGAACTGGCACTTGAAATTTTGTTGTATATTTTCAGGCTTTCTCTCTCTTTTACTTTATTTTTTTTCGCTAATACTTTGGTTATCACTTGTAGGGTTTTCACTGATGTTGTCACTAACACTGTTGCTTCTAGCGCAAACACG
>NC_069399.1:14934009-14957660 GCF_026875155.1 Cherax quadricarinatus | reverse complement strand
TATGCAGTTGGCTGTTAGAGTATCTGCATTAATATCTTCATTGTCTTTGGACCTGTCATTTGATTTAGGTGCTCCTCGTCTTTTCCCTGGCCCCACGTGGTCGATGGGGCTTCGTAGGGCATATCTTTTTTTTTGTTACCGCCCCCTTGTCTGCCCCTGCATTGTTTTTCCTGATGTCACATCTGAAATGTCATTTGTCTCTCTAATCTTTTCAGGCTTTGCAGTTTCTTTTTAAACCCCTGTATCCTAGTTCTGCTGCTAAACCTGTACTTCCCACTTCCTCATTTTCGCTATCTCTCCCTCCATTTTTTCCAAGCTCATTTTCCTTCCCATCTCCCTCCCTTTTTTTGAGCTCAATCCCGTTTTCCTCCCGGGTTTCGCCCACCAGATCTCGGGGTTTTCTGCCCCTTAGGCCACCCATTTTTTTTTTTTTTTTTTCCCACAGGCAGAAGGCTAGAGGGGGAAGGGGGGGGAGGGGGGGGAGAAAAAAGGGTAGAAAGGGGGAGAGAGAAAAGGGGTAGAAAGAAGGAGGAGAGGAGAGAGTATGGGGGGGGGATAAGCCCAAGGGGGAGAGAGAGAAAAACGTGAGGGGGGGGGAGAAAGGGTAGAGAAAGGGAGAAAGAGAGGGAGAGGAGAGAGAGAGAGAGAGAGAGAGGGAAAGAGAAAGGAAAGAGAGAGAGAGAGAGAGAGAGAGGGAGAGAGAGAGAGAGAAAAGGGGAGAGAGAGGAGAGGGGGGAGAGAGAAAGAGAGAGAGAGAGAAGAGAGAGAGAAAGGGGGGGGTGAGGGAAAAGGCTATGAGAGGAGATATGCGAGGGAGGGATAGAAATTAGAAAAAGGGAGATGGAGGGGGAAGCCTATAGAGAGAGAGGAGCTTAACCCCCCGTCCTTCCTCCCTGGTTCGCCACCAGATCTCTGGTTTTCTGTCCTCTGGGAAACCCTTTTTTTTTTTTTTTTTTTTTTTTTTTTTTTTTTTTTTTTTTTTTTTTTTTTTTTTCCCCAGAAGAAGGTTTAGGGGGGGGGGGGGGTAGAGGGGGAAGAAAAAGGGGTAGAAAGAGGGAGAGAGGAGAGAGTATGGGGGTGAGGGATAAGCCCAAGGGGGAGAGGAGAAAAAATCGTGAGCGGGGAGAGAAAAGGGTAGAGAGAGGGAGAAAGAGAGGGAGAGAGAAGAGAGAGTGAGAGAGGAGGGAAAGGGGGGGGGAAGAAGGAAGGGGGGAAAGGGGAGAGAGAGAAGAGAGAGAGGGGAGAGAGATAGGGGGAAAAGGGAGGGAAAAAAAGGTTGAGGAGAGAAAGCGGGGGAGGGGGAAAAAAAAGATAAGAGGGAGGGGGAGGAAGGCAATGGGGGGGGGGGGAAAGGTCTGTGGGGGGGGAGGGACGGGGAAAATTTCCCAAGGGATCAGCTGTGTGAATGAGTGGGTGTGTGTACTCCCAGTTGGGGTTTTTCGGGGGTCGAGACTCAGCTCCTTGCCCGAGTGTGTATGTGTGTGCGCGCTGTGTGTGTGAGAGGTCGTTGTTTTATGTCCAAAAATACTTTTCACCTCTGTGTATCCAAATACAAATAAGATACCATTAACACTGAGGTAATTCAAAAAATTATAATATAGCGTGTGTTAACGAGTTTTTTTCACCCAGTTATGTACTACCTTTTACTACAGGGTCCCAATACTTGCTTCACAGTTTGTACTGTTTTGTGCCCTGAAACTTATCTCTCGAAACTGTTTCGGGCTGAGTCCCATTACCCCTGACTTAATCCTCCTGCCTATTCCTTGCCCTACAAATTTTATCTTCCCCCTACTAGCCCCCATGAAAAGCAGGGGTTCACTAGCACTTTAAGAGACCTTTTGAATAAGTGTAGGGGCCCGAGACTGTTCAATGCCTCCCAGCATACATAAGGGGGATTACCAAAAACCCCCTGGCAGTCTTGAAGCGGGCACTGGCAACACCTAAAGTCGGTTCCTGATCAGTGGGCTGGGCACGTACGTTGGTTTGCGGGCAGCCACAGTAACGCCTGGTTGATGAGGCTCTGATCCACCAGGGGGGCCGGGCACAATCGGGCCCGGGGGCGTTGCCCCCCGGGAAACTCTCTCCAGAAAAACTCCAAAAAAATGCTAGGTGTTGTGTGTAAAAAAAAACTTTTGGGAGCGGGGTTTTTGGATAGCCAGCTACCAGTGATCGTGGGGCCCGGCTCTACCACTCAAAACTTCCCCCCCAACCCACAAACAGGTTTTTGTAGTTCAACTCGGGGGGGAAGTCCCCAGATGCCTGATGTACATGCTACGTACGATGCTCGTCCCCCTCGCCCTTCCCCCTCTGACTTCTTAACTTTTTTTTCTCGTTGCCCTTTTGGCCCTCATTTACCCACTTATCACTTGAAATTTTTCTACTTTTATAATTTACATTTCTTTTTTGGGTAACCCCTTTCTTATTTGTGATGACACCCAACCTGTTAGGGCAGCGCCCTTCCTCAGCCTACTGTTTGCCACCTTTCTGCATATATATTTGTGAGCAGTTCAGATGGGCTTGTGAGGTCTTTTGGGGAGACCTAATTTATGGTACACCTTGCCTGGCAAAGTCTGTCCCCACGCCCCCCTGAGGTTTTTTTTCTTGACGGCGTCAGCCCTAGGCGTCGGTCGTACAGTAGTTGTGGGGGGTGCTTGGCCCCCATAAAAGTCCAAGGAAGGCGATGGGGGAGATTCGGGGGAGCGCTGCGGGGGTGCAGGGCTCGGGAGAAGGCTGCTGAATTCTCTGGAGGAGATGTTGGGACATTGGGCAGAGTATGGCTTGGAGCAGTACTCGTGCTGTGTAGGCTTGGGACCTGGGGCTTATTTCCTGTAGTGAACTCCCCTCTTGCTATATTGAAAGTTATTTTCATTTTCGTCAAGTTGTGTGTTCCCTGTCTCCTGTTATTTTGTACCCCCCCCTTTTATCAAAACCCCAAAATGGTACCCCTGTTCCCAAATATTTATTGTAAAAAGGACTTAAAAATAAACTGTGTTTGGTAGAATAGTAATATTCACTGTCCCCTTGTTTATTCTTTTTTCCATTTATTTATTTTTTAGTTAAAGTAAGTGGGGGATGATAGTGGGAGGGGGTGGGTAGAGTAATAAGGGTGAAGTTTGTCACCAGTGACCTCACATTGCCTCCCTACCTCCGCACTCACCCTTCTACTCCCTCCCCTGCCCCCCTACCTACTGACATAACCCCCTACTCCCATATTCCCCCTTATATCCTTTACGTTCCAATCCCCCCCTACAAAACGGGTGTCTAACGGGGTGGTTCTTATTTTTTTTTATAGTGGGAAACCCAGTCCCATTGCCTTATTTTTGACTGCTCGGTTATATTATTTCTCCCATTTGCTACCACTTTTTTTTTTTTGTGTGGAAAAAATTAAAGTAAATATCTGTATGATATTATAACCCTAGTGCCCTTTAACTGCCCTTTTTTACGGTGGGTCTGAATAATTTTTTGGGGTTTGTAAATTTATTTGGTGGAGTTGGTTGTTGGGTTTGAGATAAATGGGGAGAATATCAGTATTTGGGTGAGACTTTGGGGGAAGCAATTACTGGCCGAAATTGATTTTCAGGGAATGAGGGGAAATCACCCAGCCCGCCCTTGGAAGGGGCTTACCCCCAACGTCACCCATTGAAGATTGCCATGATTGCTGCCACCTGAGTGCCAGTCACCAGCTGATATCCCAGTCACCCAGCTGATGTGCCCAGTAGTGTATTGCGCCCCGGGCTGTCATCCAGTGTAAATGGGTGTCTGTCTGCGTCACCCAGCCTTGTGCCATCACCCACGGACGCCCCGTTACCCGCAGTTTCCAGGGGTGGGGACCACACTGCGTTTAGACCTGAAGTGACCTCACCTCACCCCCCAACTACCCTTTCCTGCACTCTGATTTTGGCGCGTGATGCTGTCTGCTATGCTGTGGCCGTGCTGTTGCTGTCGCTTGCTGTGGCCGTGCTGTGTGCGCTGTGATGTTGAGAGGGTGGGCCGTGCTTTTTATGTTGAGACGCTGCGGGGGTTCGTTATGCTGGGACCGTGCTGCGATCTATGCCGTGCGCGGTGGGGCCGTGCGTGTGCTGCTGTGATACGGGGTGTGATGATGGTTATGCTGTGCCGTCTGTGATGCTGCGATCTGCCTAGCTCAAGAGGGGATGGCGGTGATGCTGCAGTGGTGTGTGAGGGGTTTGGTGGTGGCCCGGGCAGGAGAATCTACTATAAGGAGTTCCATCCTCGGAGTGTGGGGAAAGGCGTGAGCCCCGGGGATGGACTCCCCTGCTGGGACCAGCCTGCTTTCAAGGGGGGTAGGAGGGGTGTCCGCCCTTTCGGTCGACCCTTTCGCAGGTATGCGGGGAGCCCTGCCCGCCATGAGAGCAAATTTAAAAGTGTGAGAGTCCCCAGCCTACTTTGACTTTCCAGAAGTGTTATTTTACCCGTGTGAAATAAGGTGACCCCGAAAAAGGTCCCGTGATTAGGCCGCCCTTGCTTTTGAACCATGAATCCCAGTAGTGGGATGAGGGCTTAGCTGCGATGCCCGCCCCGTTCGATTTTTAGATGTTGTATGTGATGTGAAAATGTGCCGAAAATGCGACCTTTGGGGGTCGTGAAGTGGTCCAGTTGCAGTTACTTGAAAGAAAGGAACCGTTGGGCAGTTTTCCACGCCCTAGCAGCCTAGAGAGGTTTGGCCCCAAAGGTTAACGTGCGAGGGTGACTAGCATTGGCTAGTGCATTTCTAGGAAGAGGGAAGGCAGGAGCCCCCTATTTGGTTTAAGGGAAATGAGGGTAAGGAGGCTTTGCACCCTAGAGCAATATTTGCGGTCAAATGCGAGGGGGTACTGATTATGCTGCCCTTTTGGAGTGAGAAGGTTGAGGGGAAAAATATGTAATTTAATAATTTTGTATTTTGTATAATTTTGTCTTTGTATTGTAATAAAATTTAAGGGGGTTTGGATTAAAATAGTTAATAACTAGGACAAATTGTCCTAGTTCTCAAAATATTTTTAAAATTGGGGGAGAAAAAGGGGGGGTGATACAGTTCAGATGGGCTTTTGAGGTCTCTAGGGGGGACCTAATTATATGGTCACACCTTGCCTTGGCAAACGTTGTAGCCACGCCCACGCCCGAGTCTTTTGTTTTGACGGCGTAGACGTAGGCGTAGGTCGTACACGTGGTTGTGGAGGGTGCTTGAAACCATAAAAGCCCAAAAAGGCTGAGTAGGGAGATTCGGCGGGCTGCGCTGGGGTGCAGGCTCCTAGCAGGACTTCGACGGAGCTGCTGTGGGGTGCAGGGCTGGGAGAAGGCTGTGAAGTCTCTGGAGGGAAATGTTGGGACATTGGGGGAAGTACTGGCTTGGGCAGTACTGGCTGTGTAGGTCTTGGGACCCGGGGCTTGTTCCTGTAGTGAAAATGTCCTTGTGCTAATTGTAAGTTATATTTATTTTTCAGTTTTTTGTGGTCCCTGTCTCATGCTTATTTACCATCCCTTTTATCTAAACCCAAAAGATGTACTTATGTTCCCCCAAATATTTATTGTACAAGGATTAATAAAAAACTGTGTTTGAGTACAATAGTAATATTCACTGTCCCCGTTTTTTTATTCTTATTTTCCCTTTATTTTGTTTATTTAAAGTAGTGGAGGGTGAGTAGTGTGGAGTGGTGGGTAGAGTAAAAAAGAGGGAAGTTGTGTACCCGTGACCTCCATTTCCTACCACCTCCGCATCATAAAAACATAAGAAAGGGGAACGCTCAGGGGGCTGCTGGCCCATGCTAGAGGTCCTTTAAATTCACCCCCCTAACAAAACATTTGCCCAACCCAATTTCAATGCCCCCCCAAAAAATAAACTCTGATGTGAAAATCCCACTCAAATCCAACCCCCCCACCCAGTACTTACAAACCTAGATTTGAAAAAATTTCCCAAATCCCAGTCTCAATAACCCAAATAGGTAGAATTTCCATCATCAATACCTATTTCCAAACCAATATTTCCTATGTCCTTTCTAAATCTAAACTTATTAATTTAAATCCTTACTGCGGGTTTTTCTCTTGGGGACATCCTCAAGACCTTATTAATATCCCCTTTTTTAATCCCATCTTCCATTATACACTTCGATCAGGGCTCCCCTCATTCTTTGTCAACAAGTGAAAGGGAACTTAAGAGTCTTCAATTTTCTTCAAAAGGGAAAATTTCTAAAGTTATGTATTTAATTTTTGTCATCCTCGCTGAATGTTTTCTAACGAATTTATGTCCATTTTGTAATACGGAGACCAGAACTGAGCTGCATAATTAGGTGAGGCCTTACTAATGAGTATAAAGCTGCAGTATGACCTCTGGACTTCTGTTGCTTACACTTCTTGATATAAATCCCAGAATCTATTTGCCTTATTACGTACGCTTGGCATTGCTGTCTTGGTTTAAGGTTGCTGCTCACCATAACCCCCAAGTCCTTTTCACAATCTGTATAGCTAAGTTCTACATATTAACTTATAAGTACTAGGGTTATGGCACTCCCAAGCTTCAGAACCTTGCATTTATCTACATTGAACTGCATCTGCCACTTTTCTGACCAAGAATAGAGTTTGTTTAAATCCTCCTGAAGTTCCATAACATCTACGTTTGAATCAATTATCCTACCTATCTTTGTGTCATCGGCGAATTTGCTCATATCACTAGTAATTCCCTCATCAAGATCATTGATATATATTATAAACAACAACGGGCCCAAGACTGATCCCTGTGGAACGCCACTTGTCACAGATCCCCACTCGAACTTAACCCCATTTATGGACACTCTCTGCTTCCTGTCAGTGAGCCATGACTCGATCCACGAGAGCACTTTTCCCCCAATGCCATGAGCTGCTACTTTCTTTAACAGTCTATGGTGCGGAACTCTATCAAAAGCCTTACTAAAATCTAAGTAAATAATATCAAATTCTTTATTGTGGTCAACAGCCTCAAAAGCTTTACTGAAGAAAGTTAATAAATTAGTTAGACAAGACCGGCCTCTTGTGAATCCATGCTGAGTATCATTAATCAAGCTATGCTTATCGAGATGGCTTCTTATAATCTCAGCTATAATTGACTAGTAATTTGCCTACAATTGAGGTCAGGCTTATTGGGCGGTAATTTGACGGTAACGACTTGTCCCCTGTTTTAAAAATAGGAATTAAATTAGCCATCTTCCACATATCAGACACTACACCTGTTTGAAGAGATAAATTAAAAATATTAGTTAATGGTTCACAGAGCTCCATTTTGCATTCCTTAAGAACCCTTGAAAAACCTCATCAGGACCCGGCGACTTATTTTGCTTCAGTCTGTCTATCTGCTTCACAACCATCTCACTAGTGACTGTGATGTTACATAATTTATCTTCTTCTAGCCCACTGTAAAAATTAATTACTGGAATATTGTTAGTGTCTTCCTGTGTAAAAACTGAGAGAAAATAATTATTTAAAATCAAGCACATTTCATTCTCTTTGTCAGTAAGGTGCCCATAGTTATTTTTAAGGGGACCTATCTTATCTCTAACTTTTGTTCTATAGACATGGAAAAAACTTTTTGGGTTAGTTTTAGAATCCCTAGCAACTTTAATTTCATAGTCCCTTTTAGCTTTTTTTATCCCCTTTTTAATGTCCCTCTTAATGTCAATATACTGATTCATAAGATGACCCTTGCCTCTTTTGATACGCCTATAAATTCCTTTCTTATGCCCATTTTGGGTCATTTCTATTTGATCTAATTTCTTTATATGGGATAAACGCTCTTTGAGCAGCATGTATAGTGTTCAGAAAACTGTCATATTGATAGCTCTCTTCGTTACCCCAGTCAACAGATGATAAGTGTTCTCTAAGCCCATCGTAATCCGCTAAGCGAAAATCTGGGACTGTTACTGAGTTATCGCTACTATCGTACTTCCATTCAATGCTAAATGTAATTGATTTGTGGTCGCTAGCGCCCAGTTCCTCTGAAATTTCTAAATTATTAACAAGGGATTCATTGTTTGCCATAACTAAGTCAAGCAGGTTATTTCCCCTTGTAGGTTCTGTCACAAACTGCTTCAAAAAACAATCCTGAAATACTTCTAAGAAGTCGTATGATTCTAAATTCCCAGTCAAGAAATTCAATCAACATGACTAAAGTTAAAGTCTCCTAGAATTACTACATTATCGTGCCTTGTGGCCTTAACAATTTCCTCCCATAGTAGTTTCCCTTGGTCCCTATCTAAGTTTGGGGGACGGATATCACTCCTAAAATCAGTTTTTTCATGCCCCTCTGAAAATTCTATCCAAACAGACTCTGTATGTGTTACTTCAGACTTAATACCCGTTTTTATGCAACAGTTCGAAGCGATCTCGGACATACAATGCCACCCCACCCCCCTTCCCAATACTTCTATCTCTTGGAACAATTTAAAACCCTGAATATGACATTCCGCAGGCATGTCCCACTTTTTGAATTAAAACCACGTCTCAGTTAAGGCAAATACATCAATGTTTACCTGCACTAGCAACTAATCTCAACTCGTCCACTTTATTCCTACTACGGCAATTTGCATAATAAACATTGAAAGACTCTCCTTTCTCTTTACCCTTCCTGCTCATTTCTATTTTTCTACTAAACCTATTACTGTCCTTATCACCCAAGGTCCCTGCTTTTCATATCTACTCGTTCTTATTATTACTAGTTCCCCCAGAACTCGTAATATTACTTACACTGGGACTTCACTGTTTTCCTGCCAAAACCCATTACCACTACTGCTCCTAGTTTAAAGTCTTAACTGCTCCCTCCACTGCAGTTGCCAGTGCTCCCACCCCACACCTAGATAAGTGAACCCCATCCTGGCTACATGTCATTTCTGCCATAGAATGAGGTCCCGTTGTCAATGAATGTTACCGCATTTTCCTTCAGTATTTGTCCAGGCCAGCAATTGACACCAATTGCCCTGGACAACCATTCATTTCCAACTCCCCTCCTTGGCAAAATACCACATATGAGAGGGTCCCACCCTTACTCCTAATATTTCTATGCTGACCTATACCTGCTAATCAGTTCTTCACTCCTACGTCTGCAACATCGTTGCCTCCAGCACTGAGACAGATAATAGGATTAACTCCCATTACCTCTCATGATGTCATCCAGACGGCTAACAATATCCTCCATCCCAGCCCCAGGAAAGCAAACTCTCTGTCTCCTACTCCTTTCCTCAAGCAGAACGCCCTATCCATATACCTTACTTGGCTATCCCCAACACACAACAATATTCGTATCTTCCTTGGTGTCGTTCGTCGTAACGTTCCCAGTAGTCGACTCACATTCGTCGGTAGCACTGGAATGTATTAGATGTTTCCACAACAGTTTCCACGGCAGTCTCTTTCTTCTTCATCGTTTCTACCTTTCCATTCGTCTTCTTGATCGTCAACTTCTTTCCCTGCTGTCCAGCCACTGACCAGTTTCCCTTCTTGACCTGAGGCTCAAAACAGGAGGACTACTACGAATCTTTTTGTTTTCCTCGGTCAGTCGCCGAATTTCCATATTCGCTCATCCCTCCTACTGCCTCGCCTGTCCCCTACCTACTGACATAATCCCCTACTCCCATATTCCCCACTTATTATCCCTTACGTTCCAATACCCCCCTCACATGACAATATTTATGTATATTATGTATGTATGTATTATATATATATATATATATATATATATTTATATATATATTATATATATATATATATTATATATATAAATATATATATATAAATAATATATTATATATATATATAATAGTTATTATATTAATATATATATATATATATATATTATATAAAATTTAATATATAATAATATATATATTATATATAAATATATATTATATATATATATATATATTAATATATATATATATATATATATTTCCCCTTTCTGGCTAGCTTGTTCACGCTGGCTGGTGCTACATCACAGTTTCTCGTTGCCAACTCTCTTAATTCTATTTGATCTTTTCTTTAGTCACTCGCTTTGTACTTTGTATATTTGTAACAGTGTGGCAACAAGTGCCAACTGGGCCTCAACGAACTGGCATTTTGAAATTTAGTTGTATAATTTCAGGCTTTCTCTCGCCTTTACTTTATTTATTTTGCTAATACTTTGGTTATCACTTGTAGGGTTGTTCACTGACGTTGTCACTAACCCTGGTTGCTTCTAGCCGCTAAAGCACGCCCTAAAAACACTGAGATTCTCGGAGCCTGGCGCTTGTGACCCACTACACTACGTAGTGGTGTGTGTTTGTGTGTGTGTGTGTGTGTGTGTGTGTGTGTGTGTGTGTGTGTGTGTGTATGTATGTATGTACGTCATGCCATATTACCCGAACAGGTCAGTTTGGTCTAGTTCGAAAGACCGTTTTCTGTGAAATAGCCAGAATGAAAATTTATATGAGCTATAACTCTGCCAAATTCAATCTGAGCAAATCAAAAAAATATATATATCCTTTGTCTAAAATAATATTAAATATATGTGAACTCATCTTTGACATACGTATGTAGCAGAATTTAGCTAAAAAGGTTACGTTAGATTGACTGTAGGTGAGATTTCTCAGTTTTTGCCCAATAATAAATTTTTCATATGACTGTCAATGAATAACATATTTCTTCCCATTCTAGCACATCTTATGTGTAGACTGATATGTATAATATCTATCCTGTTTCATAGGTACATCAGTTACTGTAGTGATTAACCAGCTTAACACTCTGGTACATCTTGACTCACTCTGTTATATTTCTGTTATTTTTTATTTTGTGAAGATTCTGCAGAATGATGTGGTATATCCTTTTTTATATCAGTTTTCTTGACTTTTCTCATTTCCTAAATTAAGTATGATATATGTTATTATAGCGAACGTGGTGAATATTGCATCTTAATAGTGTGATCATCAGGGATTAGCGATAACGTGTTTAAGCTTTGCAAGATTAATACTTAAAATCGATTTTTACTATCGCAACTGGACCTTTTATCCTGTTACGATTGTAACAGTAAATGTCAGACTTCTTGATTCTAAATAACATTCAAGAAAATTATGTGGTATGATAAATGTGATAAATCCAATATTCCATCCACTGCTTCATTTATATTTTAATTAGTTAAAGAAGTAAGAATAGACGAAACGCATGAGAATATGAAATAATCTCAGAGAGTAAACTTTCAGAAACTAAGAGGCCAACTTTCTCTCACTGGATTATAACTCCCACATTCCCAAACTGTTGCATGCAAAAAATACCCTCTGTGTGCAGCGCTGTGTTTAAAGTTTTAATCATGGAAAGTGAGTATTAGCCTTTAGTAGTGGAAGACTTGTAAGCTGGTAGTAGTAGTAGTGTTCTGAAGGTGACTTGTGAAAAGTTGGTAGGAGAAGGTGGATGGTAAAAGGTCGGTTAAGGAAAGTGGGTGACTGAAGATTGGTAGTGTAAAAGGCATGGTGGAAGGCAGGTGGTGGAACATGGGTAGCTAAAGGTAGGTACTGGAACATGGGTTGTGTATTTCACCATTTGTGAGTGGTGGTAGGTGGGTGGTGGAAGGCGGGTGGTGTATGGAAGGAAGGAAGTGGGTGATAGCTGGCTCATGAAAGGAGGTTGGTGAGAGATATGTGGTGGAAGGTGTATGATAAAAGATAGACTGAAGATGGTAGGTGGTTGAAGGTGGTTGGTGAAAGAGGGGTTTAATGGTTTTTAGAAATGAGGTGGAAATTGGAAGACGAGGTAGGTAGTTTAAGTTAATGATGGACATAAGCTGAAAAGTGAATTTTTGAAGGTAGATGGTGGATGGTGTGTGAAAGTAGGTGGGTGATGAAAAATAGGTGTACAAGGTGAAAGGTGTAAAGTGGGGGGTGGAAGGTGAAATGACGGAAGGGGGTACTTTTTTGGTGGGTGGTGGGAAAGGGTTTGGGTTTTGGAATTTGAGTTTTAGAAAGTGAGTGGTGGAGTGTGCATGGTGGATGTTGGTCATATACTGAGGGTGGCGTGAGGCTGTAGTGTACATGGTGGATTGAATATCAAAATGATATACAATACCGACAGGTTGGTAGGTAAGACACATAGGCAACATTTAGGCAACTTTATTCCGAAACGTTTCGCCTACACAGTAGGCTTCTTCAGGGTGATGGACTGATTACATCGTCTTCACATCTCTACTGCTCCTGCAATAAAGTTGCCTAAATGTTGCCTATGTGTCTTACCTACGTATATGGTGGATGTTGATCTTATACCGAGGGTGGCGTGAGGCTGTAGTGTACATGGTGGATGTTCATCTTATACCGAGGGTGGTGTGAGGCTGTAGTGTACATGGTTAATGTTGGTCATATACCGAGGGTGGCGTGAGGGTGTAGTGTACATGGTTGATGTTGGTCATATACCGAGGGTGGCGTGAGGGTGTAGTGTACATGGGTTTAAAGTTGGTCATATACCGAGGGTGGTGTGAGGGTGTAGTGTACAAAGGTTAATGTTGGTCATATACCGAGGGTGGCGTGAGGGTGTAGTGTACATGGTTAATGTTGGTCATATACCGAGGGTGGCGTGAGGGTGTAGTGTACATGGTTAATGTTGGTCATATACCGAGGGTGGCGTGAGGTGTAGTGTACATGGTTGATGTTTGGGCATATACCGAGGGTGGCGTGAGGGTGTAGTGTACATGGTTAATGTTGGTCATATACCGAGGGTGGCGTGAGGGTGTAGTGTACATGGTTAATGTTGGTCATATACCGAGGGTGGCGTGAGGGTGTAGTGTACATGGTTAATGTTGGTCATATACCCAGGGGGTGTGAGGCTGTAGTGTACATGGTTTGATGTTGGTCATATACCGAGGGTGGCGTGAGGGTGTAGTGTACATGGTTTAATGTGGTCAATACCGAGGGTGGCGTGAGGGTGTAGTGTACATGGTTAATGTTGGTCATATACCGAGGGTGGCGTGAGGCTGTAGTGGATGTCTGAAGGATATTCTCTAGCTTTTTAAGTACTATTCCTAAATGAGTGCTTATAAGTGGCATGAGAGATTTTTCTGACGAGGATAATGTTTCAACAATTTACAGCGCTGGTGACAATGACGAGGTGAAGGCTTGTGGCCTGGCTGGAAAAGCTCTCGCTTCACACACAGAGGGCCCTGGTTCGATTCCCGGCGGGGTAGAAGCATTTCGGCGAGTTTCCTTACACCTATTGACCTCTTCACCTAGCAGCAAGTAGGTAAACCCGGGTGGTTAATTGGGCTGGTGTGGGTCGCATCCTGGGGGACAAGATTAAGACCATCAATGGAAATACGACGGACAGTCCTTGATGACGCACTGTCTTTCTTGGGTTATCCTGTGTGGCTAACCCTCCGAGATTAAAAATCCGAACGAAATCTTATCTCTCTTACCTGCTGGAATTGGCAGATGTCCTTTTGTCTCTTTTAAGAAGCTATTCCTGATGTTGCTGTCAGTAAACCTTCTTTAAAATGGCTTCAAATTCTATCATTAATCAATAGTACTCTGAAGAAGTTTCTGTGTTATTTGAGTGTATTTGACCTTATTGGTTTGAACAAAAATTTGTTTATTTTCTTTGAAATGTTTTGAATATGCCTTTCATTATTCATCTTTAAACTTTTAATACACAGATGTTATTCTTACAGGAAGTTACCAGTTGATTTTAGAATGCTTAGTTTAAATTTGCATATTTTACTAACAATGTTATTTTCTGTTCAGTAATTGAAAAATAGCTCATTTGATCAGTCTCTAACCATGGATACTAGCTTTCCATAAATTGCTGAACAATTAAATAGATTTTGGAGTGATTATTTGTCAATTTGTTATTTTTTTTAAAGAATTTATCAAAATATTAATTATGGTCACAATATGAAAATTTTTGTATGACACATCCAATTTCTTTTATATCTTCCCGGGTGATGTGTTCAGAGCCCACCGTTTGAGACTTGTCACACTAAAAATAATTGTGCGTTTTTGGATATCAGCCTATTCTGATTGGTTTAAACTCTGACAGCTGGTTAATCTTAAGTAGTGGAATGTTCTAATTGGATTTTGGATGTGTAGGTACCAATTTGCCACTCTTATTAATGAAAATGTTTAAGTAGTTCCCATGAATTTATGTATACTTTTCTGACAGACTATATTTCTTAGTTTCTGATAATTAGCTGCATTAAAAGCTTATATTCCACTCAGAACTATTCTTGTTGACGAAATGAGTTAGAGAGGCCTTTCACAGGGCATACATGAATACCTTTCACTGATCAACAATGAATTTGTAGTCCTGAGTTCATAGATGAGGAAATATCCAAAAGTTATGAAATAGGTAATGATTTAAAATACCCAAGAAATGTAATTGATAAATCTTTTAAAGTTGCTAGGAACACCTTTTATAATCCAAAAAAGGGCAACCAGCCTTATTCAACTAAAAATATGTTGGTTCTCCCTTACCATGAAAACTTGGTTGATATGCCTTCTCTTCTTAAGACTTTTAATATTAAAGTTGTATTCAAAAATCTTGATACAGTAAAAAAACTTTTGATTAAGAATTCCCCCCAAAATGCTGATGGATGTGTCTATAAGATTCCTTGTAAAATTTGCGATAAAGTTTATTACGGTCAAACTGGTAAAAATCTCGAACTAAGATTAAAACAACATAAATATAGCATTAGAACTGGACAAGATTCCAATGCTCTATTTATTCATGTAAGAGATTTTAACCATCCAATTGATTTTCAAAAAGTTGAGAAAGTAGTATCAAGCAAGTCCATGGTCGACAGGAATATAATTGAATCTTGTTTCATAAAAAGCAGTTTTGACAATAATATGAATATTTCCTTTGGTTTATATAAATTAGATCCATTTATAATTAATAGAATTTGGGAAGAATTAAATAATACATTGGACAAATAATAAATTTTAAAATTCTTAATTCTTGGGTAGAATAGTTTGTTGGTGGGTTGTGTGAAGGACCTGTCTAGTTGGGCCAACAAGCCTGCTGCAGTGTTCCCTTTCTTATGAGGAGTGCGTCAGGTGTTGCTTTGTTGTGGGATGTGATAGTGATGTGTGGGCTAAACCCTTTATATGCCTTCCTTTGATGCATTACTTTCATTGTTCCTTGATAATGTGAGTATTCACGAAAGCGCTTAGAATTTCCCTATTCTTTCACAGTGATTGTTATGCATATGCATATATATATATATATATATATATATATATATATAATATATATATATATATATATATATATATATATATATATATATATATATAATCTATATCTATATATATATATATATATATATATATATATATATAATATATATATATATATATATATATATATATATATATATTGATATATTTACATATTTATATATATACATATATATATATATATGTATATATATATATACATATATATCAGAATTTAGCCAAAGTTTAAGTGAGGTTTCTCAGTCAGGTTTGCTCCTAAAATAAAATTATTTATATCATGGGCAATAAAAAATATGTCAATGATTTTAAAATGATAAAATTCCTTTGTATGTTGCCCTTCGCATTATTTGGTATGGTTATGAATAAATTGTGATGTATATTTGCACATGTATTCTGTTAGTTAATTTCATTGATCTGCTAATGAAGCAGATTTAAAAAATCTTGGTCATTTACTTTTGAAAGAAAGTAATAAATTAATTTTAAAACTATTTCGTTTCCAAGTGACGCAGTAAGAAACTCCATGTAAGTATTAAGACCATTGAGAACTTTTAAGAGTTTCGAGCTAATGCATATTTAAGATGGTTTATACACTAGTCTCTCTTGTAAGCCGGGGATTGCAAACTCTCGTCTCTGTTAAATGTTCCAAAACTTGTTAGTTTTTAATCCTAGCAAAATTCTTCTCCTTGCAAGGATTTCATTTAATTGTTTTAATTATCTTAAGTTCATTTACCTAACACTGGGTATAATAATAATGCAACTTGGTTTAATATGAAACCTGTTTCAGGAGACACTAATATTTGCTAACTGATTTCTTCTGATACTACTAATACTTTTACTACTACTGATACTCCTAATACTTTAACTACTACTGCTACTACTACTGTTACTGCTTCTGTTACTACTACTACTACTACTACTATAACTACTCTTTCAACTATTACTACAACTTGTGTTGCTGCTGCAACAATGACTACAACTACTGTTACAGCTACAACTATAACTACTATCGTTATTACTATTTACAACACCAATACCACTACTACTTCTCTCACTGTTTTTACACTTCAACTACTGACAGAATTGCTACTACTACTTCTTGTATTACTGATAATACGATTACTGCTCTCTGTTATTACTACTAATACTGTTATGGCTACTACGACTGCTGCTGCGTCTGCTACTACTACTACCAAAGTGCTACTTAGTTACAAATTCTTGCAAAGAGATGCCTTCTCATCTTGCCTTTTAAAGTTATGGACCTGTAAAGACGTTTGTTTTTCTACTCCATCATCATTTTGACCCAGCCACATACCATCCCGCGCGTCCCTACTACCTCGCCATAGCCTCACCGAGTGTGTTCGTGCAGCGTAAGAATGCGCCTTGCCCACTGTCATCATTGTGTCCGAAACGTAAATATGGCCCTTCGTTCCGGCGCCTGAACAGTCGTCAGTTGTTAAACGTGAAGAACAAAACTGTTGCCAAACAATTTCTTTCTGATAGATGTAGCCTCAGCTCTTTTCCATTCTCTCTAGCCCTTTAGAGGCCTCCTACTGGACTCGAAATGTTTGTATCTAGTCTTGACAGCATCTCCGAGGAAATTATTGGTCAATAAAATAGTTTGGATTGACCTCATCGCTCTAGGGCCGTGAGGTTGTGCTGCGCCTTGCTCCTGCATTCGTCACTCAGCCTTGGTGGAGGACGGACGTTGGCAGTTGAGCTAGCACCTGTTGGTAGCACTGAGTGATTTTCACAAGATGGCGCAGGCTATCAGGCGGAGAATCAACACTGTGTGTATTGAGGTGTTGAAAGGAGCAGTATATCAAACCAATGCCTCTGTTATGCTGCCTGCTATACTACGGGATACCTACTGCATCAGCAAAGACGATCTGTATGGTATTGCCTTAAATGGAGCAACAAGGATATTTGTGAAATTTGTGACGGCTGCGACTTATGACAATGGTGGAAAAATACCAAGACGTGTGTATGACGGTTAATCCTGGTCTGGAAGTACGCATGAGGGACGTATCCAAGTATTATACTTGGGTAAAGTTACGGAATGTCCCATTTGAAGCGGATGAAGAAGATATAAAAGCAACATCAACGAGTATGGTGTTATACATCAGGCAACAGTTGGAAGGTGGTCTGATAATATGTATGGTGGACTGCGTGAGGGCTCCTTTACCCTCAAAATGTCTTTGCGCAAATCTATACCATCATATGTGACTCTGAGTGACTTTAGAATACAGGTATATGTAACATATGCGGGGCAAAGACGAACCTGTAGACTATGTGGAGCCTTTGAACATATAGCAGCAATGTGACGACCCAGTCTACAGGGGAGCATCTTCAAGATCAGAGAACATGGAGTGAAATCGTGGAAGACAATCCGGAAGAATGTGTAACATTACCGGAGGTGTCTCAGGTTATTGAGAATATGCGTTTGGAGGATGAGGTGAGAAGAGAAGATTTGGGTAGTCAGGTTACGGCTACTATAGATAATGTTATTCAAGAATTCTTAGGTAATCAGAATGAGGGCGAGACACTAAGCATGGTGTCAGAAGGGAAACTTATAGGTGAGGAAGGAATTGAAGAGGTGAGTAATGTGGGTGTTGGGGATAAGCAATTAAACAGGATTAGTGAGGTTGTGGTTGAAGTACACAACGTAGATTGTGGAGATGAGGGAATGCACATAGTAGAGGCATCACGTAAGAGAGAGGCAGGGGCTTCTGATAGTGATGATGTCCTCACACCAGCGCAACGAACTGGTAAGAAACTATCAGTGGATGTTAAAAAAAAAATAACAGGGGGGGGAGGAAAGGGGCAGAGGAAAGGTGAGGCAAAAAATGGACAATGCGATCAGAATGTTCAGCAAAAACGTAAGGAAAGGCAAGGATATCGGTCGATTGGTAAGCCCCCGATAGCATTTTTAAGTGTCTAACCTTAAATGTTAACGGCCTAAGGGCTGATGTAAAGCGTAAGATATTTAGTGTTTTTTTAAAGAGACTTGGCATACAAGTAGTATTTTTACAAGAGCATAATTTCAGGTATGGAAGGGATTTGTCGGTAGATGGATATAAAGTTTATGCTGGGTATACTGGGAAGCTTAAGGGAGGTGCTGCAGTTTTAATAGCTGAGACCAGTCCGTTCCAATTGTTACATGGGAAGAAGGGGGGAGATGGGGAGAGTAGCGAGGGTGGATGGGACATGGGGTGGGGTACGTGTGTGTTTTGTGAGTGTATACATGCCGGCGGACAGTAATAGACGTGTTAAAGAGGAATTTGTAAGGGACACACTAATTTATCATATGCGGGGTTTTACCTGTTTATTCATTATTTGGAGGGATTGGAATAGTGTGATACGTAGAAAAGATGTGGAGCCGAGGGATGCAGGGTGTGTTCTGGGGGTTCTACGAGATGTTTTAGGGGGAGTTGGCTTAACGGATGTTGTGAGGGGGGAGGGGTGGAACGTGGAGCATACATATGTGAGGAGAGGATACGCGGCACGACTAGATCGTATTTATGCTTCTCCCGGGTTACAGGTGGCTACTACAGAAACTATAAATGTAGTGTTTTCAGATCATAGAGGAGTGGTCGTGGATGTGGGATGGGGAGGTTTACCAAAGCGTTACATGAGTTATTGGAAACTTAATGTGAGATTGTTAGACGAGCAGGAAGACGGTGATAGTTTTGTTGAGTGGTGGACAAAGAGTGGAACAAGGGAGGAAAAAGGAGGTGATATCCTACGATGGTGGGAGGATATGCCAAACCAGGAATCAAAAAATTTTTATATGAGAAAGGAAAGGAGGTAAGTCAATGGAAATATGGCTTACAGAGATATTTGGAAGGGCTGCTGAAACAGTGCTATGAAGGTTTTAGTGGGGTTTATCCAGTACAAGAGATTGAGGGCATCAAAGCGCAATTAATGGAAATGCAGAATGCAAGATTTGATGGTGAGAGAATGAGAAGGTGGATTGGAAGATGTTTTATGGGGAGATAAGCCATCTGCCTGTGTTTTGCGGCGATTAAAGACGCGACAGAAGACAATGACTATGATGAATTTGGACGTACATACGGATGTGGGAGGGTATACGACGGGACAGAGGTTAGTAACTACGGAAAGTATGAGTGGTTATGCTGATAAGTGGTTTGAGATTAATATGAGAGGGGGAAACAGAAAGATAGCGGATATGAAGATTTTAGAGAAGGGGATACAGAGCAACCTAGAGGTCAGCAGAAGAGCGATGATAGAAGGGCCTATAGATGAAGAGGAAGTGTGGACGGCATTAAAAGGGATGAGTGTCGGGAAAGCACCTGGGATAGATGGAATCCCAAATGAATTTATTTGAGCAACTGGGATGTAATGAAGAATTCTTGGTGCAGTTGATGAATGTAATGAAGGATAAGGGAAGCATGAGTCTAACACAAAGGACAGGTGTAGTAGTTATGGTTCCAAAGGGGGAAGTACAGAATAGCATCCTAGATTATAGAGGTTTATCATTAATGTGCGGGGATTATAAATTGTTTGCCAGGGTGTTAGGTAATAGATTGCGTAAAGTAATTGGGAAGGTTATAGATGGGGGACAGATGGGTGTGCCAGGGAGAACAATGTTTAGTGGGCATGGGAGGATAAAAGGTTATATAGAGGAGCGTAGGATGGATGGTGGAGGTGTTCTTGCGTTGGATTGGAAGGCGGCTTATGATTGTGTAGAGAGAGAGACATATGGATGATTATGAGGAAGATTGGGTTTGGTGAGGAAATCGTGCAGTGGGCGGAAACTTTATATAGAGGTGCAGAAATACGAGTGCAAATTAATGGAAGGGTGGGAAGATGGTTAGTATGGGTAGGGGGCTGAGGCAGGGATGCCCCATGTCTCAGATCCTATTTGCATGTCTGCAAGACCCATTATATAGGTTGATAAATGTTGGTTGTAAGTGAGGGAGAGGTAAGATTTAGGGGTGCTACGGGTATAGTTGGCTATGTAGATGACACGACGGTCTTAGTGGGGGGAGAGGAGGGGTTAAAGAATGTAAGTAGAATTGTTGAAATATTTAGTGGAGCAACAGGTATGAATGTTAATAGTGAGAAGTCGAAATTACTGGATGGTGGGGTCATGGGTGGGAGGGGAACTGGGAAAAAAAGTTTGGATGGCAGGTAGTAGAGCGAGTTAAAAATTTGTGGAGTATTGTACAGAGGGGCAGCGCAGGAGACTCGAGAGGCAAATTCTAAAAAGGGTAGTTGCAAAGAGTATTGCTTAGGTTAGGGGGAATAAGAACGAGTGGTTTAACTATACAACAGGAGTCATTGTAGTTAATACACTCATTTATCCTAAATTGTGGCACGTGGCTGTGGTGTACCCATTGATGGCGAAAGATGTGCGGCAAGTGCAAAGGAAAGTACTGAATTTTATATGGGGATATGGTTGTCATTGGCTGAGGCAAACGGTTGTAATGACACCGCTGGCAAAAGGGGGTTAGGTTTAATTCCTTTGGGTAGCAGACTGAAGAGCATGTACGTGAAGCATTGTTATCTGAGATGGGCGGGGAACGTGGTGTCAGAGTGAGAAAAGTGATGGAAGATGTGAGGCGGTGGTGGGGGGGGTAGGGAATTAGAGGAGTGATATGAGTATGTTGAGATACTTATTACAGGTAAGAAATCCGGAAAATGTAACGGCGTGTGTTTTGGGGAGGTTGGAAAGGGTTTCAAGAGGTGTTGGAAGGGGAGACAGTTTTTCCATTATATAATTGGACACGAATCTGGGAGACTTCAGTAAGTTACGGGTGAAGTCAAGGGTGAAGGAAACTATGTATAGGTTTTTACATGGGATTTTGCCAACTAAAGTACGACTGTATCAGATGGGAATTTTGAAGTCTCAATGTTGTGTTTGTGTGGGGGGAGGAGGAAACAGCATATCATGTGGTGTATTTCTGTGAGCAGATCGAGCGGGCACGTCTATGGTTACGAAGAGTGTTGGATATGGTGGGTGGGAGTGGGTTAGTGGTATTAAGGGCACTGAGTTTGGATATAGAGGGAGTGGGAGATAGTGTGAGGAGGGCCGTCATGTATTTAGTGGTAGATTATGTCTATATATCGTGGGTGATGAGGGAAGTGGGGGGGGAGGAAACGAATAAGGGCTTTAGCAGGACACTTCTATAGAACAAAGTGTATAAATGAGGTAGTGTATGGATGTAGATGGGCCAGAGATTTTCCGGTATCGTATAGAGGTATGACTGTGAGAGGGTTGCGCGCATTAGTGTCGTAATGGCTGGGTGGACTGGTCTCTGTAAAAGGGGGGGAGGGTAAAATGATTTATATGGATATAGAATATCATGATTATTAAGCATAGTTTCCTGAGAAGCAAGAGGCGGTCTTACCAATCGATTAGGGGCTATAATGTTGTATTATTAAACCATAGTGCGTGAAAGAGCAAGTCTAAAAAATGGCTCTGAAACATGTCATTAAACATCTAGAATTTGATGAACAAGACAATACGTGTTTAATAATATACATTCTTGGTATATGTAATACAAGTGTGTATTTCAATATCCAGTGTACGTTATCATATTGTTTGACATTGTTCACTATAGTAAAGCAGTGTTATTATACAAATATTGTCATAAAGTATAATATTTGTCAGTATTTAAAAAGTTCATTAAAATATTTTTAAGAGTTTGGAGTTTTTTTCATGTCGGCTCATAGATAAACGTGTAAGTGTATTGCGCATATGAAATTTTCATTTGTTTGTGGGGGACCAGCTAAGGCGTCTTTTCTTTTTTAAGCATAGTAATGTTTTAAAAAAAAATGAGAATGTATGGAGTATAAAATACTGTTAAAGTAATTTTTCATCTTTTGTGGCTTACGCAACTTTTTGAGGAAATAAAACAATTCAAAAATGTTGGGGGGGGGGGGGGGGGGGGTGAGTCCAATATTGGGTGCTTTGTTCATTGTACTTTGGGGAGTTTGTATTTTGGTGGATATCAGACTATAAAAAAGTTACTTTGTGGGCAGGATCAGAGCCATGATAAGTTCTTTTTTATTTTTTTATTACAATATATACGAAATTTTTATTATATTGTATGAACGCTTTAAATAAAATATAAAAAAAAAAAAAAAAAAAATTTTCCCAAAAACATTAGTTTTTGAAAGGATGTGGTGCTTAGCTGACCCGTTCACTAGACAAAAAATTTATGTTAATTGTGGGAAAAATTAATAGATAGGATAGCGATTGTAAAATATTTCTTCCCGGCTATTTGTTGGGGGTTTTGCTAGCCCCCTTACCCCCCCCTTTTTCCCCCCCCCGAAAGTGTAGTTTGTTTTGCCGGCTATTTGTTAAGGAAAGGCAAGTTATCCTGCTATTCCCCCCTTTTTTCCCCCCACCCCGAAAGTGATGTTTGATGCCGGCTGTTTTTAAAGGTGGGTGTCTGCCCCCCAATCCCCCCCCTCCTTCTTTACCCCCCCCCCCCGAAAGGTGACGAGTGTTTTCTTAAGCAGTGGGTAACCCGTCTACTTTCCAGCTTGGATGACGAGAGGGTCACCTGCCAATCAAAGAGTTAAATTGAAGGAGACGGACTAAAAGCCTGGGGCTCCCCCGTTGTATTTACTTGCCCGTGCATATGTATGAAGAATTCAGGACGTAAACCCCCCATATTGCCGCGGGACAAAAACCTGATTTCCTGTCTGGGGAGAGATTATTTACGCCACAAGAACAGCCCGGGGTTTTCACCAACACTGCGACCCCCCCCCCCCAATCATCAGCAACGGCTATGATTTCAAAACCCCACGCAGGTCACCCAAAACCCGACCCCAAGTTTTTTATATTAGCGTTGAATTCAGTTATATTTTTATTTTTCATTTTTTTTTTTTTTTGTAGGATTTAAAACTTCATTTAAGTGTTTTATTTTTTATTTTTTTTTAAAAAAAAAAGTGTTTTATTTTGTCGTTTTTATTCTTTTTTTTACATTTAATTTTTCCCGGGGGGAGGAGCCCCGCCTTGGTAATACGTCTAATTTTTTACAGGGCTGAGTAACCCCACAATGGCGACCTTTTCCCCGGATAATCTCTGAATCAAAAATTCAATTTCCCTCCGAATTCCCTTGGAACTTCAAATGCCCCATACCACAGAGGTTACCACCAGCTATAGTAATCTTTCTAGGTAGGGCTACGGTATAGGTTTTAAAAGATTTGGTGAATTTTTATAGTCCAATTTATTGTAAGTCAAGTCAAAGGAATAAGTTAATTCTGCCATTATTTTTGTGTGAGCTTGAAACACTTTGGGGGATTAGACTCTAGGGGCCGAGATTTTCCAGTGACAATTTGTTTCATTTAGCTCTTTATTATATCAAGGGAACTGTCTAGGCACCTTGTTTTTGGTGAGAAGATTTTTGGTCAAGTGACCCCTTCTACTTACTTTTTTGCTCGGAGCCGGCATAGAACCCTTTGTTTTTAATT
>NC_069399.1:14927777-14933509 GCF_026875155.1 Cherax quadricarinatus | reverse complement strand
ACTTCAGCTCATATTGAAGTCTTTTTATTATCATGAAACATACAAATTTTGAACAGGACGTGTTGGGGCCCATCTGTGGGCAGTGATTTTGTTGGAACCCCGCTGTTTTTCTCGAATGTTATTATGATGTACGAATAATTCCAAACTCGAGTCCCTAGGAATGAGTGTTTTTAAGGAAGTGATTTTCTGGTGAAGGGGAAAGGATCGCTAGAGTGTAGTTGCTGTTGCAGCCATTTTTTTCTCGTAGCCCCGGGGATGGAGTGCTGTAGTACTTTTAAAATATTGAGTTTTCATAACAGTAAAGCCCCCCAACATTCCCCGGTGTTGAAAGTTTGCTAAAATAAAAAAATGTATCCTCTTTTCCCCAAACGTAAAGAAGTCATAGATAGGCGGCTGGCAGGTAATCCAAGAAAGTGGTGGTACTCAAGGTGTGAGAGTTTTTATGTTTGTACAGAATTTTGGGCAAGTTATTTTCGACCAGAAAGAGATATATTTAAGGTGTAATTTTCCCTTGCCTCTTTTTGAGATTAAACTGGTTCTTCGTAACCAGGTTGGATCAGATTTCCCCCAAGGATATCAACTTCTTACCCAGCTACCAAAAATCTATCATTTTCGTTCTCTGCGGGCAGCATTATCCCCATGGGCCTTGAGATTTCATTTTTGTTTTTTTTTTAAGAGCAATATGATTAACTCGTTTTTGCCGGCTGATATAGCTGTAAAACTGGTGATTAAATGTAACTTGAGCTGTGGATTTCCTTCCTGGATAAAAAAGTCCGAGTACGGGTCAAATATGCATGTGATTCGTGGGTGAGATTAAGTCACGAAGTAGACATTGCATAACTTGCCCAAATAATTTCCCGATGGAAACTTGTACCAATAAAGTGTCTTTTGATCTGCCCTTTGAAAATTTAGCTTAGAGATCTACATAGGATGAACATTTTTTCTGAAACCCCGGCTTGTTGCTAGGTTACTTTGTCTAACCCGATTCTGAGTCGCAGCTGGCATACTCTATGTTTTCACGCTCTCTTTAAAAACAATGTAAGGCTTTAAGCGATTTTTTTTGGGTTTTTGGGTAATTTTTTTATTAGATTTGGTTAAATTTTTGGTTTGGGATGAAAGGGTTTTATTTGGTCTGGTTTAGTTAAGTTATTTGGTTTGGTTAAAATAGTTAATTATTATGTCATTTTTTGTAGGTCCCCATTAAAAATACTGAATTTTGTAGGGTAGTGTGAGTTCTCTTGTACTACCATAACATCAAGCATTTAATATGATTCTTTCTTCAGATGTTTTTTAAAAAAGGGTTACTGTAATGGTTTGGGCCGTTTTACACAGGATCAGGGGTGTTAAAGGTGATGGGGGAACAAAAATCTATCTGTGCGGGAGGTGTTGTAAAAGTCTGACATTGGTAAACTTTTTGAAGTCCTCCCAAGTTTAAAACCGAATTGCTTTTTGGAAATTTTACAAAGGTGCGCGATATATCTACTTTGAGTTCATGCCCAAAAAACAGCAACAAAAAAACGTCAAAATCATCCAAGTGATGATCTTGTGTTGGATGTTTGTTTGCTTTTGTCAACAAAAAGGGCACGTAAAAACAACCCCCCATGATTTCCCGGTTAGTCGAACTTATGAAGTGAAGCAGAAAGGGATTGGCAAATGAAAAATATCATGTTCTCCAAAGTTGCAAATGGGTTTTATGGAAATGATCTTAAATATTACGAAAACTGTTGTAGAGTTCCCGTGCCCATACTATGCTGTGTTGAAAAAATTTCATTAAATTTAAGGGGGGCCCCCAAGAGAGCGCTTTTAAAAAAGGGGTTGCATCTTTGAGAAAAAAATTGCAAACTCTTGACTTATTTCGTATTTGTAATGTATTAGTATACAAAATTCGGCTCTCTTAACGTCAGTCACCACTGAGCCCCAGTAAAAAAACACCTAATATTTCACGGCCCCCGGGGCTAATGGGGAAGGGAAAAGGGAAACCCAAATAAGGTGATGTCATGAGTGAACCAAAAAAACTTCTCACCCTCGTGTTGGCTTGGCCTTGAATTCCACTCTCCCCCCAGCCACCCTCACCTCATTCACCCGACACTATCCTAACACATTGTTCACACAAAGCCTTCTTTCCATAAAGTGGACCAAGGAATGAATTTTTTCCACTGCGAGCCCATGCAACGAAAATAGGAATGGACGAGTACGTAAACAACAGCCAAAAACTGGAAAAATAATACAAATGATTCCGAAAGGCCTGCACTGTCCCTTTTACCTTAATTAATTCCTCATCACAGTAGCATATCGAAATCCATACAGTAACATAGGTATTTTGAATTAGTTAGCTGTCCATATAGTATGTATCATCTGACACAGTGGATTCTTTAAACTTTCTTATTTTGCTGTGTGTGTGTACTCACCTATTTGTAGTTACAGAGGTCGATTCATAACTCCTGCCCCTTCCCCCCTCCCTCATTGCTGGTCGCTAGTGTATTTGTATGAGAATGTTCTTTGTAACCGTTTTTCCGTCCATTTTCTTCGTTTTGCGTTTTTTTGTGCATAGTTTAAATCCCCTTTATTACTGACTTCACAATTAAACTGTTCGTCCTTCCTCTTTCTCGTAATTCACCCTATAAACATTATCCCTCGCACTTCTTCTCATCCATTGACATTCCATTGTAACTTCTACATTTTTAGCTTCTGCTTCTGGACAGTTATGTATCCTCACTCTATTAACACTTCCTTCCCTCTATTTTCCACTACTGTGTGTCCCGCCTAAGGTGAGAGAAGTTTACAGTTATGTCTCATAAAGAGAGGCGAGCAGGAAGACACAGACGGAGAATATCCTCCACACATCCTCAGAAAAGACACTTAATATATTTCTTGGGCAAAGTCACCCTCCTGCTAGACTGTTTTTGAAGACGGTGATGTTTCTTTCATTTATTTCCAGGAAAAATATTAGCAAACGTTACAGAGAATAAGAAACTGAATATTATTTTGTATACTCTCACTCATTCAGACACGCATTCATACACACACGAGTGTGTGTGTACTCACCTATTTGTACTCACCTATTTGTGGTTGCAGGGGTCGAGTCATAGCTCCTAGCCCCGCCTCTTCGCTGATTGCTACTAGGTCCTCTCTCTCCCTGCCCCATGAGCTTTATCATACCTCGCCTTAAAACTATGTATGGTTCCTGCCTCCACTACGTCACTTTCTAGGCTATTCCACGGTCTGACTACTCTATGATTGAAGAAATACTTCCTAACATCCCTTTGACTCATCTGAGTCTTCAACTTCCAACTGTGACCTCTTGTGTCTGTGTCCCCTCTATGGAACATCCCGTCTTTGTCCACCTTGTCTATTCCGCGCAGTATTTTATATATCGTTATCATGTCTCCCCTGACCCTCCTGTCCTCCAGTGTCGTCAGGCCGATTTCCCTCAATCTTTCTTCGTAGGACAATCCCCGTAGCTCTGGGACTAGCCTTGTTGCAAACCTTTGCTCTTTCTCTAATTTCTTGACGTGCTTGACTAGGTGAGGATTCCAAACTGGTGCTGCATACTCCAGTATGGGCTTGACGTAAATGGTATACAGAGTCTTGAACGAATCCTTACTGAGGTATCGGAACGCTATCCGTAGGTTTGCCAGGCGCCCGTATGCTGCAGCAGTTATCTGATTGATGTGCGCCTCAGGAGATATGCTCGGTGTTATACTCACCCCCAGATCTTTTTCCTTGAGTGAGGTTTGCAGTCTTTGGCCATCTAAAGTATATTGTGTCTGCGGTCTTCTTTGCTCTTCCCCAATCTTCATGACTTTGCATTTGGCAGGGTTTAACTCAAGGAGCCAGTTGCTGGACCAGGCTTGTAGCCTGTCCAGGTCTCTTTGTAGTCCTGCCTGTGTGTGTGTGTGTGTGTGTGTGTGTGTGTGTGTGCTTAAATCATTGAATCATTGAACATTAAACATATGGAGGTATTGGGTAGATGGTGGGAATATTTTGAGGAACTTTTAAATGTCGACGGAGAAAGGGAGGTGGTAATTTCATGCACTGGCCAGGGAGGTATACCATCTTTTAGGAGTGAAGAAGAACAGGATGTGAGTGTGGGGAAGGTGCGTGAGGCATTACGTAGAATGAAAGGGGTTAAAGCAGCTGGAACTAACGGGATCATGACAGAAATGTTAAAAGCAGGGGGGGACATAGTGTTGGAGCGGTTGGTATTTTTGTTCAATAAATGTATGAAAGAGGGGAAGGTACCTTGGGCAGAGAGCATGTATAATTCCTTTATATAAAGGGAAGAGGGACAAAAGAGACTGCAGAAATTATAGAGGAATAAGTTTACTGAGTATACCAGGAAAAGTGTACGGTAGCGTTATTATTAAAAGAATTAGAGGCAAGACAGAAAGTAGGATTGTGGATGAGCAAGGAGGTTTTAGATAGGGTAGGGGATGTGTAGATCAAGTGTTTACATTGAAGCATATATGTGAACAGTATTTAGATAAAGGTAGGGAAGTTTTCATTGCATTTATGGATTTAGAAAAGGCATATGATTGAGTGGATAGAGGAGCAATGTGGCAGATGTTGCAAGTATCTGGAATAGGTAGTAAGTTACTAAATGTTGTAAAGAGTTTTTGTGAGGATAGTGAGGCTCAGGTTAGGGTGTGTGGAAGAGAGGGAGATTACTTACCTGTAAAAGTAGGTCTTAGACAGGGATGTGTAATGTCACCATGGTTGTTTAATATATTTATAGATGGCGTTGTAAAAGAAGTAAATGCTAGGGTGTTCAGGAGAGGGGTGGGATTAAATTATGGGGAATCAAATACAAAATGGGAATTGACATAGTTACTTTTTGCTGATGATACTGTGCTTAAGGGAGATTCTAAAGAAAAATTGCAAATGTTAGTGGACGAGTTTGGGAGAGTGTGTAAAGGTAGAAAGTTGAAAGTGAACATAGAAAAGAGTAAGGTGATGAGGGTATCAAATGATTTAGATAAAGAAAAATTGGATATCAAATTGGAGACGAGGAGTATGGAAGAAGTAAATGTTTGCAGATATTTGGGAGTTGACGTATCAGAGGATGAATTTATGAAGGATGAGGTTAACCGTAGAATTGATGAGTTAAAAAAGGCGAGTGGTGCATTGAGGTATATGTGGACACAAAAAAATATTATCTATGGAAGCAAAGAAGGGAATGTATTAGAGTATAGATGCTTGAAAGTATAGATGTCCTATCTAAGGGCAATGTATGGTGTAAATATTATGCAGAAAATTCGGAGTGTGGAAATTAGGAGGTGTGGAGTTAAAAAAAAATGTTAGTCAGAGAACTGAAGAGGGGTTGTTGAGGTGGTTTGGTCATTTAGAGAGAATGGATCAAATTAGAATGACATGGAGAGCTATAAATCTGTAGGGGAAGGAAGGCGGGGTAGAGGTCGTCCACGACAAGGTTGGAGGGAAGGGGTAAACGAAGTTTTGTGGGCGAGGGGCTTGGACTTCCAGCAAGCGTGCGTGAGCGTGTTAGATAGGAGTGAATGGAGATGAGTGGTATTTGAGACCTGACGATCTGTTGGAGTGTGAGCAGAGTAATATTTAGTGAAGGGATTCAGGGAAACTGGTTATTTTTATATAGCCGGACTTGAGTACTGGAAATGGGAAATACAATGCCTGCACTTTAAAGGAGTGGTTTGGGATATTGGCAGTGTGGAGGGATAAGTTGCATATCTTTATACGTATATGTTTCTAAACTGTTG
>NC_069399.1:14920277-14925277 GCF_026875155.1 Cherax quadricarinatus | reverse complement strand
AATGGGGGTGTTGGATCACATAGCCCTCACAGTGGCAGCCCACAACCTCCACAGGCAGAAACAATTCCAAGTCAACATCCCACTTACGAAGATCTTCTGATGGATTCAAATTCACTGTTGCGTACCCTATTCACAACCCCTAAAGCGGCTCGTCCATATGCACGGGGAAAAGTCACGCCTTAAGCAAGGAATGGAGGTTCCACCAACTTAAACCCGAGGCCCCCATTAAAGAAGGGCAAACCTCCCTTTTCGGAAAAGTCTGTCTTGCAGTTCCTGAAAGACGAGGAAAATGCAACCACAAAATTAAAAGGGCAGGCTCAAAACCCCCAAGAACAGATAATTGTCCCCTTTCCCCATCACGCAGGAATACGGGCTAGACCCAAGAAAAAACCCACTAAAAACGAAAAAATTGCGCATAGTTAAAAAAATCGAAAAAGGGTAACAGAGTGGGGCAATCAGAAAAATTTACAAGTACGCACTGTTACTCCCACGAGGGGGCCACACCCCAAGCACAAGAGAAAAACCCCCGGGAAAAGGGGAAACCCCTAGTAAGCAACAACAAACCTGAGGAAGACTCATCACGAACAAGTATTTTTGAAAATAAAGAAGTCTGAAAGGCGATAGTGTTTTTTCCGCAGGTCTAGAGGATGACCGGAATTCGCCCAAAAGAAGTCAAAGAGGGGTAAAATCCGTACTCGGCAATCTGAAATCAATTCTTCTCTCCGGGTAACAACCTTCCGCCTGGCTGGGCGGATTCCAGAAGAAATTAAACCCTTCTTTTGTAGAGCCTCATTATGCGCTTTGAAGAAGATGGATGGGGGAATCAAACCCATTGCCTTTGGTAGCACTCTTCACCGTCTCGTTGCCAAAGCAGCAGTAAGAAATATTCGCCTAGAAGTTGCCAGTTTACTCCAGCCACACCAACTGGGTTTTGGGGTCTCTCAAGGCAGTGAAGCCGTAGCTCATGTGGCAAGGGCCTACATCAGTGACCTATCAGAAGACAAAGCTGTAGTCAAACTTGACTATAGAAATGCCTTTAATATAGTGAAAATAGATGTGGTATTGCCAGCTGTTCGGGATTGGTTCCCCAGTCTATTTCCCTTCATTTCAGCTGGCTACAGCAAACCCTCAATTCTTTTATTTGGCGAACATGAAATTCCTTCATCAGAAGGTGTTCAGCAGGGTGACCCACTCTCTTCACTTCTCTTCTGCTTGGCAGTAAGAGAACTAACTTCCAGCCTATGCAACGAGCTCAACATTTGGTACCTGTATGATGGCACTCTGGCAGGTACTGAAGAGTCCCTGTTAGAGGACCTACAGCTGGTGAAGACTCAGGGAGAAGCCTTGGGACCCATTCACAATCCCTTCAAGTGTAAAATCATCACAACAAACCAGGAAATAATAAGAGCTGTGTGAACAATCCTCCCTGAAGTCTCTACCACCACTCCGTCCAACAGCACCCTGATGGGACCACCGCTGGGTCATCAGGCCATCGACACGGTCCTCAAGGACGAACTGAATGACCTGAAGAGAATGGAGGAGAGAATAAGCAAACGTGATGCGCATGATGCCCTGTATCTCCTCACAAGGTGTCTTACTCTGCTAAGACTCACATATTTCCTTAGGTGCGCACCCTCTTTTGACAACCCAACACTCAATGAATAAGACTCACTCCTGAGATCATTCTATAAGAAGGTACTGAATCTATCACTGGAAAATCAGCAATGGGATCAGGCAACCCTTCCCGTGCGACTGGGAGGTATAGGGGTGTGCAAAGCAAAGCAAGTAGCTTTACCTGTATTTCTCTCTTCGTGTTTGGTTGCCAAGGGATTAGTCAAGATTTTCTTCGAACGCTTGAGAGGCTCAGTTGAGCTCAAGACCGCAGGTTTATTGAAGTAGCGGTGGGTTGGGACACCCTCGCCGACTCCTCCAGTAGACCAGCTCCTTCCAGAGAGCAAAAACAGTCCCACTGGGACACACCGATCATGAAAAAACTCGCCAACACAATGCTCACGAACGCTTCAGGAAAGGACAAAGCTCGTCTCCTAGCGGTGACGGCATCACTTTCTGGAGATCTCCTTCTAGCTGTTCCCAATTCCTCCCTGGGCACTCGACTCGACCCACATGCTATTGTATTCGCAGCTGGGTGATGACTGATCAGTTCGGACTTCATGGCCTCGTGGGTCACACATCAGAAGGAAAGTGTGGTAGACATGTGGAGGTCAACAACGTTATGAAAGAGAAGCCTCGCTACAGCCCGGTGCCCAGCTCAACGGGAAATCCAAGTGCAGAGGTCTGACAGAGGTCAAAAGCGTCCTGATGGACCACTATGCTACCCCGGAAGGATGGTAAGCAGATTGCCTGGGACTACACCTGTACCGCCACATTGGATGATACCCACTTGCCATACTCCGTTGTGGAAGGGGGTGGAGCTGCCAGCCACAGGGAGACCCAGAAGACCAGCAGATATGAAGGCCTTACCCTGTGCTATAAGTTCATCCCAATAGGGTCGGAGACCCTTGGAGCATGGGGCAAGTGTGCTCTAAATTTTCTCAAAGAGCTGCAGCATTCTGGCTCGTGGCCGAATTTTTCGAGGTGTAGCTGTGAGATGTTATCTATGTTCTACTCCCTATTGTGCTTTTCTTAGTGTACTTTGTCTTTAAATAAAGTCTACATAGAATACAGAATATAGGGGTTGATAGAAGAAAATATTCAAACAGCACATTTCCAGAGGTGATACCTCCATATATATATATATATTATATATATATATATATATATATATATATATATATATATATATATATATATATATATATATATATATACATTTATATATATATATATATATATATATATATATATATATATATATTTATATATTATATATATATATATATATATATATATATATATATACATTTATATATATATATATATATATATATATATATATATATATTATATATATATATATATATATATATATATATATATATATATATATATATATATATAAAAGCCATCTGTGTCATAAGAGACAACTAAAATGCCTGGAGCAAGGGGCTAATAACCCCCTCTCTTCTGGATACATTATTAAATTTACAGAGAGATACTTTCGTTTTTTAGGTCGGTTTGATATATATATATATATATTATATATATATATATATATATATATATATATAATATATATATATATATATATATATATATCAATAACAACACTGTGCTAGCCAAGGATTCGAACCCATGTTGTACTGGCCTGCATCATGGTAAGCGAGAACCACATGACGCTTTAAACCACAGGATCACCCAACCCTACAAGAATGGCGCAGCCAGCGCACAGCTAGCTGTTGGGCCGTCATCCGAGGGCATACGGAGGTGTGGGAGCTTCTAAGCTAATTTCATCTATCAGACACCATGACCTGCTTTGAAATCTTTCATGAACAGCGAAAATGTAAAAAAAAAAAAAACATCAAACAATGTAAAGTTTAGTTTTTCTAGAGTTCTTGGAAATTAAGTGAATTTGTAGCATTTATTATCATTATTTTTAGTTTTCAAAACATATTTTAACTTATTACACAACATTTACGAATCCTGTGTATAATAAATTCTATGTCTACTTAATATTTACACTACCCTCCTCCTTAAAATAATTTTTAACAGACTAACGATGGCGATAAATTGGATACGTAAAAGTTCCTAAACTCCATCCAGGACGTGTGCAGTGTTTTTATAAATGGACAATTTTCATTTTTAGTGGACTTTCTCGACAACTATTGTTATTGTGGAAAAATACTGAAAGCAAAAATGTCTTGGAAATAATTTAAGGTATCACCTAAGAAAAGCTTATTAAAATCCCCTGCTAGATAAAGGATTTAAAAAAAAAAGTGTTAGTTTGGGTATGGGGAAAAAAAAGTGTAATCGTGGATCGTGGCCTATTTTAACCAGTTGAAAGTAGAGTCTGCATAAAAAAAAGTGGCTCTCTATTTACATTTTCCAACGATTTTATCCGATCTGGATTGATTAAGTTATTAATTTGAGAAACGTTTTGACAATGAAGATACCGAAGAGATATATTTGTCTTGTTCATCTGTTTGTTGGATTTCTTAATTATTTATGTAATTACTCCTGTCTTGGAATCTTGGAATAGAGAACTCTTCTGCAACTTCTAAGCTTTTCTAACCTATTGGCATGATCTGTTTCCAACAGTTGACTCTACCCACCAGTGATGTCGCCTCAAGTAATTTTGCCTCACATGTCTCAATATATAAGCTCGTGCATATGCATTGGTTTAGTCAAATTTGATAAACTGAACACATTATCACTAGACTGAGGACTGATTGTTTCAAAATAGAGGAACTGGTAGCAAAACGTTTCCAAGTGTTTCACAAGACTTATTCGTCTATGAATCGGTTTTTAGGAAGGAAGTAAGGCGGAAATACTGCAGCAGACATACGAAGGAAGGGAACATGACAGCCTGGGATACACAACAACTCATCTACTACTCTGTTTCTGAAGCACTACATGTTTACGTCCTTTCTATATCTAAACTTATACAATATGAATTCATTACTTCGATTACTTTTTACGTTAGAAATCCCCAATTCTTTATTTATATGTCCTTACACTGGTCTTCCTCTCATTCTTCTTCTTTGAAAAGAGTGAATTTTCTGCACCTTTAATCTGACTTTGTATGAAAGATTCCTTTTAACTGCATCTGCCAATATTTTGGGCCACGGTAATAGCGTGTCCAAACAGCTTTTATTATTTGACATATTTTAATGTTGTGAGGGAAGTTTCGCATTTCACCCGTTATTTCCTCGTATAGGTTAATAACGTAAATTATTGTGAACAGTGGGCGGGAAAACAGATCCTTGTGTTATCTCTTGTGTCTGGTACTAACTATGATTTCTCGTTATTTATGCAGACTGCTTCCACTTGGTTAGCTGTGCTTCGATCCATAACAGACCTTTATCCCCTTTACAGTAAACTTA
>NC_069399.1:14870277-14915277 GCF_026875155.1 Cherax quadricarinatus | reverse complement strand
GGAGGCACATCAGAGCTACTATATGGGAGGCACATCAGAGCTACTATATGGGAGGCACATCAGAGCTACTATATGGGAGGCACATCAGAGCTACTATATGGGTGGTACATTAGGGCTACTATATTGGAGGTGCATCAGGGCTACTATATGGGAGGCACATTAAGGCTACTATATGGGAGGTAGAATAAGCTTAATATGTAAGAGGTACAATATAGTTTACACTGTACTTCTTACATATTCTGGCCACTATATGGGGGATACATGAGAATGTTTCCCCGCTATGCTGGGAAACATTCTAACCACTGTGTGGGAGGAACATCAAAGCTGTAATGTGGAAGTAACCTCTCTATGAGTGAGATACATAGAACCCACTTTGTGGGAAGTTCATAATAACCACTAAGTGGGAGGGTCATAATAACCACTAAGTGGGAGGGTCCTAATAACCACTAAGTGGGAGGGTCATAATAACCACTAAGTGGGAGGGTCATAATAACCACTAAGTGGGAGGGTCATAATAACCACTAAGTGGGAGGGTCATAATAACCACTAAGTGGGAGGGTCATAATAACCACTAAGTGGGAGGGTCAAATGAATCATTATGTAAGAGGTTGAGAAGTGTCACTGTGTAGTAGATTCCTAAGAATTATTATGATTTTAAGTATCACTATGTGAGATATTCAGAAGTATCACTATGTGGGAGGTTCTTCAGTTTTAATATGTGGGAAGTTCCTAAGTATTTCTATGTGAGAGGTTCGTATGTATTATTATGTGGGAGGTTCATAAGTGTCACTATGTGGCAATTTCATAAGTATCATTATGTTGGAGGTTCATGAGCATCACTATGTGAGAGATTCATAAGTATCACTATGTGGGAGGTTCGTTAGTATCACTATGTGGGAGGTTCATTAGTGTCACTGTGTGGGAGGTTCATTAGTGTCACTATGTGGGAAGTTCATTAGTGTTACTATGTGGGAGGTTCATTAGTGTCACTATGTGGGAGGTTCGTTAGTGTTACTATGTGGGAGGTTCATTAGTGTCACTATGTGGGAGGTTCATTAGTGTCACTATGTGGGAAGTTCATTAGTATCACTATGTGGGAGGTTAGTTAGTGATGCCCTCTGGGCCTGCCCAGGTCTGTGGGACGCTGGGTCGACACGCTCTCACTCTCACTCAGCGGCCAAGCAGCAAGACAGAAGGCCTACTAGTTCTCCCTCTCGTGGGATGGCCCTCCTGGGCCATGGGCACAACACACAAGCCTGTGTACCACCACGACATTACAAATAAAGTAAGAAGCCTCTGGAAGACGTATCATTCAACCCCGCTTGCAGAAATACGAAATAATTCTGTTTCACATTGGTAGCAGCAGTGGTCCCAGCAGTTGTGTTTGCCCGGAGAGAGGAAGGAAGAGGGATGAAGTCATCTTCACTTCATCACCCTATACAAGAAGCATCCATTTCTCAATGAGTTATCCTGATGTCGTGTCTGCACGTTCGAGCATCCAGACACAGGTACAACCAGGATCTAGCCGAAATTTGCCGACTTTCTTCGAAAATTGTAAGTGGCGTCCCAGTAAACCCACGCCACAGAGTCCCACGCTGTTTCTCAAGTCACGTGTTCAGCATCACTTGTATGCTGCTGTTGTTGTTCAGCTCAGCACAGCTGTTTCAGCAAGCCAGAGGTGAGTTTTGTGGTGATTTTTGCGTCCAGTGTGTCTACCTGTGTTTGTGGGTGGGAGAGGAGGAAGTGGCCGTTTCCTCGCCTCACCCACGCTCGCCCTACTCACACCTCACCAGCCTACCACCACTACGTGCATCACTCCCTCTGCTGTGGTTTCTGCTGTTTTTCGTGTGAATTCATTGCTAGAACTGTGTATCTGAGTGCCTGAGGCCACTCGAAGGTACGTGGATCAGCATGCCATGTAGATCTGCAAGCCAAGCGGATCAGCGAGCCACGTGGATCAGCATGCCACGTAGATCACTAAGCCATGTAGATCAGCAAGCCATGTTGATCAGCAAGCCACATAGATCAGTAAGCCATGTGGATCAGCATGCCACGTGGATCAGCATGCCACGTAGATCACGACGGTACGTGGGGTGTGGACGATGTCAAGTGATTCTACAAGCCACGTGGGTTACCAAGCCAGATGTCACAGGCCATATGCTGTGGTCTATTGCTCGCATCACATTGACGTCACCGATGCTGCTGCACGACTTCATGACGTCACGATGTCTACCTGACGTCACCTCGAGATGTCTGCTGACGTCACAGTGCTGCTGACGTCACCTTGCGATGTCATGCCTGACATCACATGATGTCACATCGAGTGTTTCAGTAAATATTTCAGTATTGTCGAGAAGATTGAGAGAAGATATATGCGTGTGTTAATTAATTCCTCTCAGTGTTCTTATATGTTAGTGTATGGCTTAGTGTCAGTTTTGTGCACAGAAAAGCATCTTTTGTTAGTTTAAGCCATGTTGTACCGCATGTACCGCGGGTGTGTGTAAAGTTTTCCGTGAGTCCAGTGTGGTCTGCGGCCAGACCCCTGTGTAGCACTTTGTGTTGTCACACGGTGTGACCAGCGCATTTGACAGCTGATTACTCAGCCCCGAGCGACTGAGCCCTCTTGTACAGAAAGCTCTTTTGCTCGCCACTCGTGATATTCTGCAGAAATCGTACCTGCTACGATTCCCATCGAGATTCGTTTCACTTCACCTCCAGACCTTCAGAGTGCAGTTATATGTAGAGAAATAAGTCTCGGGACACATAGACTAACCCCTGCTATAACTCCAACTGCCGGGAGAATGACACTCGTCAAGCTGCAGTTAGCCCTGTCGGCAGGCGCTGTCAGCCTTGTGTCACAAGCTTCAGTGAGCAGCCTGCACAAAGAAGATGTCACTTTGACTGCTAGCTCGCTCACTGCAGTCTGGTGTATGATGTTACGACTCCCAGATGTTTCACCCTGTCGTCTCTGCCACGACTCGCTCCACGCTCGCCGGGCAGTGACAGCCCAGCGTCAGTACCAGTCGAGAAGTGTCCTCCTGAGTTGCTTGCCAGAAGTCCTGCCCAGTTGCCGAGTTTTGTCGACGCCTCAGTCGAGGGCACCAGCATGTCGTGCCCCAGGTTGAGTGAAACCTGCAGCAACTCCTACAATGACAGCTTCACCGTTCCAGAGGAGACCGTAACCCGTTACGTCACAGCTCAGCCACAGCAATGTCTCCTGTGTTGCAGTATCTGTCCAGATGCAGGAAGGTGTGCAGTGATGCCCTTCGATGCTCACTGCCCTTGAACCATGATGTTTAGCACACCCCACATGTTTTTTTCTTCCCTCCCTGTAGGTGAGTTGTTTTTTTTCCATGTCCATATGTATATATATGTTTTTATTTTGTGTTCTGTGTCCTGTTCCTACGAGAGAGAGACTGGTTTTTTTTTAAAACCCCCATTTTGTCGCGTCGGGACGCGCGAGGTTGGTAGGCCGAGCAATGTAGACGGCCTGTACTGTCTGCCAGCAGTATGCGTCTGCCAATTATTCATATTTTTTCAGCACTCAAGTGCTGCCCCCGGGACAGCCCCGGTTTTGGGACGCTGGGCCACACGTTCCCAAATCTTTCAGTGGCCCAGCAGGAAGAACAAGGCCCCACTAGTTCTCCCCTTCTCGTGGGGTGGGCCTGCCCGGGGGCCCTGGGCACAAACACACAAGCTGTGTACCCACCACGACTTTGCAAATAAAGTAAGAAGCCTCCGAGACGTATATTTTTCTCCCCGCTACCCGAAAACCAAATAACTCGTTATAAAAAACCTGGCCCACAATAAGGGGGCCACCCAACTAGCAGATTTAATGTACCAAAAGCGTCCAGTGGTATCACCCTTCAATCATAAAGACGGCAAGCGGTGGTAAAAGACACAATGGCAGCCACATTGGGGTGACCTTCTCCAATACACCAGGGGGAAGGGGGGGTACTCTAGCTTAGGGGTTCCCCGATACTAGAAAATACGGGGGAATGGCCATCATTATATATTTTTTTACCATAGGTCAGAGACTCTTGGCTCATGGTTTTAAAAGGACATTTAAGTTTTTTTAAGGAGCTAACCAAAAGACTCCCTTTAGGGTAACTAGGGATCCAGGGAAACTAGTTTTGTTCCCACCGACTCACTGCTGCAGTTTTGATTGGGAATACCCGTTGTATTTGGGGATTACCCAGCTTTGGGGGTTGGATGGATTTTCACAGTGTAATCTGAAACAAGCCCATAGCAATATGTACTTGAAATGTATCCCTCAAACGTTATGTACTGTAGATGCCATCTTTGTACCAGCAATACACCCTTTTAAGGTTAGTGTACCATATTATGTAATAAAATACACCTATTGGCAAAAAAATTATTATAAGTAAGCATTTTCACTAGAATGTGGGAAGAAGGCAGCAGTAGAGAATACGTGCTCAAGCGTGCCAACCAATGCCCAGTACCTGGTGCCTGGAAGGCTAAATAATTTTTTAAAACATTATAAGACCGCCAAACCTACAATCACTGATACTGTAGTGGGAGCCCAATGAGCGTAAGATTAGTGGCATGACAATCATCAAAAATTCCATATGTGTCTCCAACACTGTGCTCTAGGGGGATTTGTGGACAAGAGGAGTGGGAGATTTGGCAGGATGTTATGGGAGGCTGGTGTGACGGTGGTATCTGTGATGAGTGGGTGTAGGCTGTGGGTGCAGGGTGCAGGGTGTACATTGCTTTGGGTTAATTTATCTTGTTTGTGGTGGGGTTATTGGGTTGAGGGTGTTCTGTGGGTGGTTCTGAGGAGATTGTATTTGTTGGCCCTTCAGAGTCTGGGATCCGCTGTCCATCTCTATCCTTGACTCTCTTTCCTACCTCTGTTCTGTGGCTGCCAATGTACATGGGCTGGTAATTCGATAAACCCCTTAGTCGTAGTTTCTGCTACAGTATACTCTTTTACACAGTTTCCCTTTGATTATCCCCCTATTCCCTGATAATTTGTCATCTGGATCATACTTTCCTCTTCTATGTTTTTCATGATATTATCAAACTCATTTTTCTCCTCCTGTCGTCTTTCTTCATATGTTGTTCCATCGGCCTCCCGAAGCCCACTAACAAAGATTGTCCTCTCCCTTTCATCCTCCCATTGCATTTATTTCCTTTCATATCTCAAGATACAGTTTTAGCACCTCCATTGCTGCTTTCGTTAACATTTCCAGAATCTCTCGATGGCCTGATTGCTCCTCTGCGAGGGACCTGTCTCCTTTTCAGTCCCCTCTCTGTCTGCTGCCCCTGTACCTAATGGTATGCCACATTCACTCCTTGACTTTTCCTGGCCCCACAGTAATCTGATAGGGCATCACAGGGCTTATCTCCTTCCCTTCCTTTGGTCACCTCGCTGTTTGCTGATGTTCCTATTCCTGATATCGCACCAGTTCTGGTCTTCTGCTCTATATTACATTTCAGCATTTTTTGTTCCTCTTCTGAACTCCAAATCTGCAGCTGCTGCGTTAGCTTCCACATCTTGTTCTCTGCAGCCATCCTTTCCTCAATTTTATTGTTAAACTCATCCAGTGTCCTTTTGAACTCTTACTTCCTATTCTTTAGCTCTGCTGTCTATTCTTCCTTCCCAGACCACTCTTCCTCTGTCCCCATGATTATTCGTCCTGCTCTGTAGGATCCCAATGTTTTTTTATGCAAGTTACCATAAAATGTAAAGCTTGTGTATGTGTATGCATGAGTCTCTGTGTGTATGTATATGTGGGTATGTGCATATATGCAGGATTGTGTTTGTGTGTGTGTGCACTCATTTAATTGTGGCTGCAGGGGTCGAGTCACAGCTCCTCGCTCCGCCTCCTCACTGGTCGCTACTAGGTCCACTTTCTGCTCCATGAGCTTTGTTATACCTCTTCTTAAAGCTATGTATAGATCCTGCCTCCACCACCTCACTTTCCAGACTATTCCACTTCCTGACAACTCTATGACTGAAGAAATATTTCCTAACATCTGTGCGTGTACTCGCCTAATTGTACTCACCTAATTGTGGTTGCAGGGGTCGAGACTCAGCTGCTGGCCCCGCCTCTTCACCGACCGCTACTAGGTCCTCTCTCCCCTTGCTCCATGAGCTATATCATACCTCGTCTTAAAACTATGTATAGTTCTTGCCTCCACTACATCGCTTGCCAGACTATTCCACTTCCTAACTATTCTATGACTGAAGAAATACTTCCTAACATCCCTTTGCCTCATCTGAGTCTTCAGCTTCCAATTGTGACCCTTTGTTTCTGTGTCCCATCTCTGGAACATCCTGTCTCTGTCCACCTTGTCTATTCCACGCAGTATTTTGTATGTCGTTATCATGTCTTCCCTGACCCTCCTGTCCTCCAGTGTTGTCAGACCGATTTCCCTTAACCTTTCTTCATAGGACATTTCCCTTAGCTCTGGAACAAGCCTTGTTGCAAACCTTTGCACTTTCTCTAATTTCTTGACGAGTTTGACCAGGTGTGGGTTCCAAACTGGAGCTGCGTACTTCATTATGAGCCTGACGTTCACAGTGTATGAAGTCGTGAACGATTCCTTACTGAGGTGCCGGAACGCTATTCTCAGGTTTGCCAAGCGCCCATATACCGCAGCAGTTATCTGGTTAATGTGTGCTTCTGTCGATGTACTCAGTATTATACTCACTCCTAGGTCTTTCTCCTTGAGTGAGGTTTGTAACCTTTGGCTTCCTAGCCAAAGGTTACAGTGCCCTTCCTGTTATACGATGCCTCTTCCTCTAGCTTCTGTACTAATCTCTTGTGAGGAACTGTGTCGAAGGCCTTCTTGCAGTCCAAGAAAATGCAATCAACCCACCCCTCCCTCTCATTTCTTACTTCAATTACCTTGTCATGAAACTCTAGTAGGTTTGTGACACATGACTTGCCTTCCATGAATCCGTGCTGGCTGTTGTTTATAATCTTGTTCCGCTCCAGGTGCTCCACCACTCTCCTCCTGATAATCTTTTCCAAGACTTTGCATACTATACTTGTCAGTGACACTGGTCTATAATTTAGTGCTTCATTTTTGTCTCCCTTCTTAAAGATGGGGACTATATTTGCCTACTTCCATACTTCAGGTAGTTGCCCAGTTTCAAGGAAAGTATTGAAGATTTTGGTTAGTGGCACACATAGTGTCACTGCTCCCTCCCTAATTACCCATGGAGAGGTTTCAAGGTCACTTAGGAGCTTCTCCACCTCCTCCTCAGTTGTGCGTAATTCATCCAACACTTGTTGGTATATCCCTTGTTGCTGTACTCCACTGTTTTGTCTTCCCATTGTCCCTTCAGCCTCCACTGTAAATACTTCGTGAAATCTCATATTGAGGTCCTCACATACCTCCTGGTCGTTTCTTGTGAGCTCCCCACCTTCTTTCCTCAGCCTGATTACCTGGTCGTTGACTGTTGTCTCCCTCCTGATGTGGCTGTAGAGTAGTATCGGATCAGTCTTGACTTTTGAAGCTATGTCATTTTCAAACTGGTGCTGCGCCTCCCTCCTTATCTGTGCATACTCGTTTCTGGCTCGTCGACTAATCTCTTTATTCTCCTGAGTTGTTTGTCTTCTGTACTTTTTCCATTCTCTAGAGCACTTCGTTTTTGCCTCCCTCCACCATCGGGTAAACCAAGAGCTCGTTCTGTCTTTCCCATTATTTCTGTTACCCTTGGGATCAAATCTTTCCTCTGCCTCCTTGCATTTTGTTGTTACAATGTCCATCATTTCGTTTACTGATTTTCCTACCAACTCCTGTTCCCACTGAATCTCATGCAGGAAGATCCTCATTCCTGTGTAGTGTGTGTGTGTGTGTGTGTGTGTGTGTGTGTGTGTGTGTGTGTGTGGGGTGTGTGGGGTGTGTGTGTGTATGTGTGTGTATGTGTGTGTACTCACCTAGTTGTACTCACCTAGTTGAGGTTGCAATGGTCGAGTCCAAGCTCCTGGGCCCGCCTCTTCAATGATCCCTACTAGGTCACTCTCCCTGAGCCGTGAGTTTATCATACCTCTGCTTAAAGCTATGTATGGATCCTGCCTCCACTACATCGCTTCCTAAACTATTCCACTTCCTGACTACTCCTTAGCTGAAGAAATACTTCCTAACATCCCTGTGATTCATCTGTGTCTTCAGCTTCCAACTGTGTCCCCGTGTTGCTGTGTCCAGTCTCTGGAACATTCTGTCTTTGTCCACCTTGTCAATTCCTCTCAGTATTTTGTAAGTCGTTATCATGTCTCCCCTATCTCTCCTGTACTCCAGTGTCGTCAGGTTGATTTCCCTTAACCTTTGCATTTTCTCTAGTTTCTTTACATGCTTGGCTAGGTGTGGGTTCCAAACTGGTGCCGCATACTCCAATATGGGCCTAACGTGCACGGTGTACAGGATCCTGAACGATTCCTTATTAAGATGTCGGAATGCTGTTTTGAGGTTTGCCAGGCGCCCATATGCTGCAGCAGTTATTTGGTTGATGTGCGCTTCAGGAGACGTATCTGGTGTTATACTCTCCCCAAGATCTTTTTCCTTGAGTGAGGTTTGTAGTCTCTGGCCCCCTAGACTGTACTCCGTCTGCGGTCTTCTTTGCCCTTCCCCAATCTTCATGACTTTGCACTTGGTGGGATTGAACTCCAGGAGCCAATTGCTGGACCAGGTCTGCAGCCTGTCCAGGTCCCTTTGTAGTTCTGCCTGGTCTTCGATCGAATGAATTCTTCTCATCAACTTCACGTCATCTGCAAACAGGGACACCTCGGAGTGTGTGTGTGTGTGTGTGTGTGTGTGTGTGTGTGTGTGTGTGTGTGTGTGTGTGTGTGTGTGTGTGTGTGTGTGTGTGTATGTGTGTGTGTGTGTGTGTGTGTGTGTGTGTGTGTGTGTGTGTGTGTGTGTGTGTGTGTGTGTGTGTGTGTGTGGTGTTGTGTGTGTGTGTGTGTGTACGTATGTGTGCGCGTGTGTGTGTGCACTCACCTAATTGTGGTTCAGGGTCGATTCTGGTAATGGCTTGATAAAGCTCCTGGAAAGCGAAACGTTGCCACAATAAATGTCACATTAGTTGCACTTGTGTCCTTTTACTTTACAAGTGGAAGATAGGTATTAATAAAGGGGATATTAACAAGGTCTTGAGGATATCTCTCCAAGAGAGAACCCGCAGTAATGGATTTAAATTAGATAAGTTTAGATTTAGAAAGGACATAGGAAAGTATTGGTTTGGAAATAGGGTAGTTGATGAGTGGAACAGTCTACCTAGTTAGGTTATTGAGGCTAGGACTTTGGGTAGTTTCAAATTTAGGTTGGATAAGTACATGAGTGGGAGGGGTTGGATTTGAGTGGGACTTGCACATCGGAGCTTGTTTCTTGGGTGGCATTGAAAATTGGGTTGGTCAAATGTTTGTTAGTGTTCCTCCTTTCTTATGTTCTTATGATTCACGTCTACTGGCCCAGCCTCTTCACTGTTCGCTACTAGATCACTCAATCCCTGCTCCATGAGCTTTACCATACCTCTTCTTAAACCTATGTATGGATCCTGCATCCATCTCCTCACTTTCCAGACTATTCCACTTCCTCTCAACTCTGTGGCTGAAGAATTACTTACTAACATCCTTGTGATTCACTTGAGTCTTCAACTTACAATTGTGACCCCTTGTCGCTGTGTCCCGTTTCTGGAACATGTTATCCCCCTTGTCGATTTTTCACTGTATTTTATGTGTTGTTATCATGTCCTCCCTGTCTCTCCTGTCCTCCAGTGACGTCAGGTCAATTTCCCTTAACCTCTCTTCTTAGGATATGCCTTTTAGCTCCGGGATTAGTCTCGTTGCAAACCTTTGAATTTTGGAACGTCGCTCTTCATAGGCGCCCTCTCCGACACCTCGTCACGTACCATGACGCGCTGATATCTTCCCGTCATGTATGCACTAATCCACTGCAGTCTCTTCTCTGTTACTCCTGCCTGATCCTCAAGCTTTTGCACAAATGTCTTGTGTGGAACTGTGTCAAAAAATGCAATCTACCCACCCCCCTCTCTTTTGTCTTACTGATGTCTCCTTGTCATAAAATTCCAAGAGGACTGTGACACAGGATTTCCCGTCCCTGAATCCGTGCTAGTTGTCGCAGATAAGCTAATTTCTTTCTAGGTGCTCCACCACTCTTTTGGTATTCTTCTCCATGATTTCGCATACTATGCATGTCAGTCTATAGTTTAATTCTGCATGCCTGTCTCCTTTTTTAAAAATTGGAGCTGCATTTGCAGTCCCGATTTGCATGCGTTGAAGATTGTTGTTAGTGGTACACTGACCGCCTCTGCTCCCTCTCTCAGGACCCACGAGAGATGTTATCTGGCCCCATCGTCTTTGAAGTATCTAGTTCGCTTAGCCGCACCTCCTCTTGTGTTTGTGTGTGTGTGTGTGTGTGTGTGTGTGTGTGTGTGTGTGTGTGTGTGTGTGTGTGTGTGTGTGTGTGTGTGTGTGTGTGTGTGTCTGTGTGAGTCAGTGAATGTGTGTGTGTCTGTGTGTCTGTGTGTCTGTGTATGTGTGTCTACAGTCTACACAAATATTCACTCATGTTAATGCGCACTCATACTTACAAAAAATCAGATACACTTATGCATACCTGTTTACACAAATACATTCATATATTTATTTAAATATATCTGCAGATACATACAGAAAATCATACGCCAAACATTGACATAGGTGTACAGTGATTATTTTATTTGGATGCAGTAGAGTTTTAAGACTTCCCTCCGTTATTCTCTTCGCGTGTACTTTTTTTTACGAGTACCGTTCGTCAGTATCTTAGTCTACCATTTAGGTTTCTATATTCCACTTTATTTCAGTTAAAGGTATGTTAGGTTAGATAAGGCTGGGTTATGTTACGTTGTTAAAGTTGGACTGGGGTATGGATCACCAACCTAACATGTCTTATATATAATTACAGTTAAGCAGATACACTATAAACTAATTTCCGGGTGCGGCAAAGAGGTGAAGTTTATTCTGGATGATTTGTCACTTATGATGCTACACAGAAATGGACGGAAGCAATACGTGATTCATCTTTACCTGCCCAGTGGATAAAAATTAAAATGTTCTGAATGAGAATGTTCAGAGTAACTTATGTGAGTAATTTAAAAAAAAAAAAAGCTATGACAAGTGCGCAGGTTGGGAAGGATGAGACAAAAACCTCTATATGTCACTATCGATGGAAGTGTAAGGAATTCGTATATATAATGTTTTCAATACATATCCAAGGCGCTGCTGTGGTACCCTCATATGTCTTAGCAAGCGTCTGATAAATCTCCTTATTTGCAGTAGTGAAATATTGGATCGCCAGTGGCACTATAACTGTCAGCCAGCAGATACTGGTGTATTTGTGTTTGTGAGTTAGATTGTGAGTATCTGTTTATATGGGTATGTGTGTGTGTATGTGTGTGTGTGTGTGTATGTGTGTGTGTGTGTGTGTGTGTGTGTGTGTGTGTGTGTACTCACCTAGTTGTACTCACCTAGTTGAGGTTGCAGGGGTCGAGTCCAAGCTCCTGGCCTTGCCTCTTCACTGGTCGCTACTAGGTCACTCTCCCTGAGCCGTGAGCTTTATCATACCTCTGCTTAAAGCTATGTATGGATCCTGCCCCCACTACATCGCTTCCCAAACTATTCCACTTCCTGACTACTCTGTGGCTGAAGAAATACTTCCAAACATCCCTGTGATTCATCAGTGTCTTCAACTTCCAACTGTGTCCCCTTGTTACTGTGTCCAATCTCTGGAACATCCTGTCTTTGTCCACCTTGTCAATTCCTCTCAGTATATTGTATGTCCTCCAGTGCCGTCAGGTTGATTTCTCTTAACCTCTCCTCGTAGGACATACCTCTTAGCTCTGGGACTAGTCTTGCTGCAAACCTTTGCATTATCTCTAGTTTCTTTACGTGCTTGGCTAGGTGTGGGTTTCAAACTGGTGCCTCAATAAGGGCATAACGTACACGGTGTACAGGGTCCTGAACGATTCCATATTAAGATGTCGGAATGCTGTTCTGAGGTTTGCTAGGCGCCCATATGCTGTAGCCGTTATTTGGTTGATGTGCGCTTCCGGAGATATGCCTGGTGTTATACTCACCCCAAGATCTTTTTCCTTGAGTGAGGTTTGTAGTCTCTGGCCTCCTAGACTGTACTCCGTTCGCGGTCTTCTTTGCCCTTCCGCAATCTTCATGATTTTGCACTTGGTGGGATTGAACTCCAGGAGCCAATTGCTGGACCAGTTCTGCAGCCTGTCCAGATCCCTTTGTAGTTCTGCCTGGTCTTCGATCGAGTGAATTCTTCTCATCAACTTCACGTCATCTGCAAACAGGGACACTTCGGAGTCTATTCCTTCCTTCATGTCGTTCACAAATACCAGAAACAGCACTGTTCCTAGGACTGACCCCTGTGGGACCCCGCTGGCCACAAGTGCCAACTCTGACACCTCGCCACGTACCATGACTCGCTGCTGTCTTCCTGACAAGTATTCCCTGATCCATTGTAGTGCCTTCCCTGTTATCCCTGCTTGGTCCTCCAGTTTTTTGCACTAATCTCTTGTGTGGAACTGTGTCAAACGCCTTCTTGCAGTCCAAGAATATGCAATCCACCCACCCCTCTCTCTCTCTCTTGTTTTACTGATGTCACCATGTCATAGAACTCCATTAGGTTTGTCACACAGGATTTTCCGTCCCTGAAACCATGTTGGCTGCTGTTGATGAGATCATTCCTTCCTAGGTGTTCCACCACTCTTCTCATGATAATCGTCTCCATGATTTTGCATTCTATACATGTCAGTGACACTGTTCTGGAGTTTAGTGCTTCATGTCTGTCTCCTTTTTTAAAAATCGGGATTACATTTGCTGTCTTCCATGCCTCAGGCAATCTGCATGTTACGATAGATTATTGAATATTGTTGTTAGGAGTACACATACTGCCTCTGCTCCCTCTCTCAGGACCCATGTGGAGATGTTATCTGGCCCCATTGACTTTGAGGTATCTAGCTCACTCAGAAGCCTCTTCACTTCTTCCTCGGTTGTGTGCACTGTGTCCAGCACTTGGTGGTGTGCCCCACCTCTCCCCGTCTGTCTGGAGCCCCTTCTCTCTATTCTGTGAACACTTCTTTGAATCTCTTGTTGAGTTCCTCACATACTTCACGGTCATTTCTTGTTGTCTCTCCTCCTTCCTTCCATAGCCTGATTACCTGGTCCTTGACTGTTGTTTTCCTCCTGATGTGGCTGTATAACAGTTTCGGGTCAGATTTGGCTTTCGCTGCTATTTTCGTTTTCATATTGTCTTTGGGGCCCCTCCCTTCTTATCTGTGCATATTCGTTTCTGGCTCTACGACTGCTTCCTTATTTCCTGGGTCTTTTGCCTTCTATATTTCTTCCATTCCCTAGCACACTTGGTTTTTGCCTCCCTGCACCTTTGGGTGAACCAAGGGCTCATCCTGGCTTTTTCATTATTCTTGTTACCCTTGGGTACAAACCTCTCTTCAGCCTCCTTGCACATTGTTGCTACATATTCCATCATCTCATTAATTGGCTTCCCTGCAGTTCTCTGTCCCACTGAACCTCGTTCAGGAAGTTCCTTATTCCCGTGTAGTCCCCTTTCCTGTTGTTTGGTTTCATTTGTCCTGGCCTTCCTGCTTACCCCTCCACTTGTAGCTCTACTGTGTATTCGATGCTCAAAACCACATGATCGCTGGCCCCAAGGGGTTTTTCATATGTGATATCATCAATATCTGCACTACTCAAGGTAAATCTAAGTCCAGTTTGCTGGTTCATCCTTCCCCCTCTCTTGTAGAGTCCCTAGTTTTTGGTACATGAAGTTTTCCAGTACCACCTCCTCATCTTAACCCTCCATGTATCTTGGCCCCCCTGTTTGGGTCCAAGTTCTCCCAGTAGATCTCATAGTGGCTAAAGTCGCACATGAAACAAAGGGGCTTTGCCCTGCATGCCTGAGCTCTTCTGGCCACTTTCAGCCCGTGTGTCAACCATCGCTCTATTGCTCTCATCATACTCTTGCCCTGGCCTCTGCTGTTCTGTAGTGGGTTATACATCACTGCCCAAATTTCCACCTTGGGACCTCCCGAGTGAAGCGTTCCCCCTATGTAATCATTTTCTTCTCCGCTGTCTCCTCTCTCCAGCTCACCAAAATTCCATCGGTGTTTGATCAGCAGTGCCACTCCTTCCCCCCTCCCTGTTCCTTCTGTCTTTCCTCATGATCTGGTATCCCGTTGGAAAGATGGCATCTGTTATCATACCTGTAAGCTTGGTTTCTGTGAGCGCTATGATGTCCAGTGATGCCTCTTTGACTCTTTCGTGCCACTCTTCCCACTTGTTTGTTATTCCATCAGCGTTTGTGTACCATACCTTCAGTTTCCTTTCCAACACTGTGGTTTGGGGGGCCTGTGTGTGTGTGTGTGTGTGTGTGTGTGTGTGTGCGTTTGTGTGTGTGTGTATAATTATGTGTCGAATTATGTGTGGGTTTATTATGTGTCTGAAAAGTAGGTGGCTTGTGCTTGGAGTGTAATGTAGATTCTCAGTTGTCGCTTGTGTCCACAACCTCTTGTGACCTGACTCCCACCCTTACAGTGTTGCTTATGCTCGACCTGCTTATAGTGAGTTAATCGCCTTGTTCAATGGATTACCATTTGCTAAACCTTATTGAATACTTGAGTGCCTATTCTTTATCGTGCTATGAGAGTTAGACCATTCACATTCAGCTTGGCGGTTAATTGGAACCTGGAACCCCACACCCAAACAAGCACTCATAGGTGATACAGTACTTGTAGTGCAGCTGTAGCACTGTAGATTGTCCAGGTCGATGTGACGTCCTGGCGTAGATCCAGCTCGATGTACGTCCTGGCGTAGATCCACCTCTATTTCTTCTCGTTAATAATGTACCCTATTCACTGTATTTCTTTCACTGGTCACACAATTGTTTCACTTTATTATCTTTCTTGGGTGACACTTGACAACGTCGCCTTACACACTAGCCTGCCCACTGCGCCACAACGTTTTTATTTTCTAGATCACTTACAAAATTATGGCTCTCCCCACACTTATGTGGTTCAGGCAGATTTAAAATCACTTCTAGGATTGTTCACTACCCTGACACACTTAGCAACCCTTGCAGAACACTTAGGTAGCCCTCAAAAACACTTATATTCCCGGAGCACGGAAGGCGTGACTAGCGCGCTTGCTGTCCCTACTGTGTGTGTGTGTGTGTGTGTGTGGGTGTGTGTGTGTGTGTGTGTGTGTGTGTGTGTGTGTGTGTGTGTGTGTGTGTGTATGTGTGTGTGTGTGTGTATGTGTATGTGTGTGTGTGTGTGTGTGTGTGTGTGTGTGTGTGTGTGTTTACTCAGCTATTTGTTTTCACCGCCTCTTCACTGATTGCTATTAGGTCCTCTCTCTCCCTGCTCCATGAGCTTTATCAAACCTCGCCTTAAAACTATGTATGGTTCCCGCCTCCACTACGTCACTTTCTAAGCTATTCCACTGCCTGACAACTCTGTGACTGAAGAAATACTTCCTAACATCTCTTTGACTCAACTGAGTCTTCAACTTCCAATTGTGACCTCTTGTTTCTGTGTCCCATCTCTGGAGCTTCCTGTCTTTGTCCACTTTGTTAATTCCTCGCAGTGTTTTATATGTTGCTATCAAGTTTCCTCTAGTGTCGTCATGCCGATTTCCCTTAACCTCTCTTCATATTACATTTCCCTTAGCTCTGGGACTAGTCATGTGGCAAACCTTTGCTCTTTACCTAATTTACTTATGTTCTTGACTAGGTGTGAATTCCAAACTGGTGCTGCATACTCCAATATGTGCCTGACGTACACGGTGTACAGAGTCTTGAACGATTCGTTGTTGAGGTATCGGAACACTATTCTTAGGTTCTCCTGGCCCCCTTATGCTGCAGCAGTTATCTGGTTGATGTGTACCTCATATGTGCTTGATATTATACTCACACCAAGATCTGTTTCCTTTAGTGAGGTTTGCAGTTTTTTGCCACCTAGACTGTACCTCTCGGTGGTTTCCTTACGAGCTGGCGGAAAGGATGTGTATATTTATCCGGGCACTCAGTATCTTACTGGAGCAGGCAGTCCCACTTTAACCACCTGGTAAACGCATTCGGTTGTGTAAACTATGGATTTTGTGACGTGTAATGAGGGAAAATAGGACAGTTTTCAGATGTATACAATGGTAGTTAAAACATATTTATTATCTTACAATATGGTTCATTTAACCTTCCTTGAGGATTAAACGTAGTGTTTATTTTACCTCTGTATTGCCACCAGTTTAGCATCTTTATCGAGTTTTCGAGGGAGTCTGGCCTTAGGTTTTGTTTTGTTTTAATAATTTTTAATTAAAGCCAATTGTCATCAGTTACTTTTGTTTCTACTTAAATTACAATAAGAGATATTTAAAACTTATTGTATAAGTCATTAATATGAAGGCTTACTCAGCCCTGTAACAACTTCAGACAGTATTACCAAGGCTGGCTCCTCCTCAGGAAAATTAATGTATAGAAAAATAATAAAAACTGACAAACATAAACACTTTATTATTTAGAAAATATAAAATATAAAACACTTAAATATGAAGTATTAATCCTACATTAAAGAAAATGAAAAATGAAAAATATAAATGATAACTGAATTCAACGCTAATATAAATAGAACTTGGGTGTCTGGTGTTGGTGACACTGCGTGTGGTTGAAATCATAGCCGTTGCTGATGATGTGGGGGAATGGTCGCAGGTGTTGGTGACAACCCACTGGCTCGTTCTTGTGGCCGTAAATAATCTCTCCCGATGACAGGAAATCAGGTTTTATACAGCTGCAATGATGAGGGGTTACATCCTGATTCTTCATACACAGGCAAGTAAATACAGCAGTGGACGTCTCCAGAACATTAGTCCATCTCCTTCAATTCTACTCGTTGATTGGCAGGTGACCCTCTCTGTCATCCAAGCTGGAAAGATAGACAGGTTACCCACTGCTTAAGAAATCACTCTCCATGATAGGTACAATACCTAAAAGATGTAGTGATTATTACAACAGTCAACTTAGAGCAAGACTGAAAGGACTAAGTTTATTATTGGTCAAAAGTGAAGCTTTCAACCAATAAATTCAGTAGTGCTGGGAGCTGTGAGTCTAGTGATTACTGTTTGGACGGGAGCCCCACACGTCACCTTTCGGGGGGGAGGGGGGAAGAAGGAGGGGAAGGGATAGGGGGAGCTAGACTGACCCTACCTTAACAAGCAGCCGGCAGTCAAACTATCACTTTCGGGGTGGGGGGAAAAAAGGCGGGAATAGCAGGAGCTAGACTTACCCTACCTTAACAAGTAGCCGGCAATGAAACTATTGTTACTATATCGCTACTCCTATCTATTGAACTTTTCGCTCACAATTAACATAAATTTTAGTCTAGCGAACGGTGTCAGCTATAGCAGCCACATCACTTTCAATAACTAATGTTTTAGGAACTATTTTATTGACCAATAATTTCCTCGGAGATGCTGTCAAGACTAAATACAAACATTTCGAGTCCAGTAGGAGGCCTCTAAAGGGCTAGAGAGAATGGAAAAGAGCTGAGGCTACATCTATCAGAAAGAAATTGTTTGGCAACAGTTTTGTTCTTCACGTTTAACAACTGACGACTGTTCAGGCGCCGGAACGAAGGGCCATATTTACGTTTCGGACACAATGATGACAGTGGGCAAGGCGCATTCTTACGCTGCACGAACACACTCGGTGAGGCTATGGCGAGGTAGTAGGGACGCGCGGGATGGTATGTGGCTGGGTCAAAATGATGATGCAGTAGAAAAACAAACGTCTTTACAGGTCCACAACTTTAAAGGGCAGGATGAGGAGGCATCTCTTTGCAAGAATTTGTAACTAAGTAGCACTTTGGTAGTAGTAGTAGCAGACGCAGCAGCAGTCGTAGTAGCCATAATAGTATTAGTAGTAATAACAGAGAGCAGTAGTCGTATTATCAGTAATAGAAGAAGTAGTAGTAGCAATTCTGTTAGTAGTTGAAGTGTAAAAACAGTGAGAGAAGTAGTAGTGGTATTGGTGTTGTAAATAGTAATAACGATAGTAGTTATAGTTGTAGCTGTAACAGTAGTTGTAGTCATAGTTGCAGCAGCAACACAAGTTGTAGTAATAGTTGAAAGAGTAGTTATAGTAGTAGTATTATTAGTAGTAACAGAAGCAGTAACAGTAGTAGTAGCAGTAGTAGTTAAAGTATTAGGAGTATCAGTAGTAGTAAAAGTATTTGTAGTATCAGAAGAAATCAGTTAGCAAATATTAGTGTCTCCTGAAACAGGTTTAATATTAAACCAAGTTGCATTATTATTATACCCAATGTTAGGTAAATGAACTTAAGATAATTAAAACAATTAAATGAAATCCTTGCGAGGAGAAGAATTTTGCTAGGATTAAAAACTAACAAGTTTTGGAACATTTAACAGAGACGAGAGTTTGCAATCCCCGGCTTACAAGAGAGACTAGTGTATAAACCTTCTTAAATATGCATTAGCTCGAAACTCTTAAAAGTTCTCAATGGTCTTAATACTTACATGGAGTTTCTTACTGCGTCACTTGGAAACGAAATAGTTTTAAAATTAATTTATTACTTTCTTTCAAAAGTAAATGATCAAGATTTTTTAAATCTGCTTCATTAGCAGATCAGTGAAATTAACTAACGGAATACATGTGCAAATATACATCACAATTTATTCATAACCATACCAAATAATGCGAAGGGCAACATGCAAAGGAATTTTATCATTTTAAAAACATTGACATATTTTTTATTGACCATGATATAAATAATTTTATTTTAGGAGCAAACCTGACTGAGAAACCTCACTTAAACTTTGGCTAAATTCTGATATATATGTATATATATATATATATATATATATATATATATATATATATATATATATATATATATATATATATATATATATATATATATATATATATATATATATGTGTGTATGTATATATATAAATATGTAAATATATCAATATATATATATATATATATATATATATATATATATATATATATATATATATATATATATTATATATATATATATATATATGCATAACAATCACTGTGAAAGAATAGGGAAATTCTAAGCGCTTTCGTGAATACTCACATTATCAAGGAACAATGAAAGTAATGCATCAAAGGAAGGCATATAAAGGGTTTTAGCCCACACATCACTAACACATCCCACAACAAAGCAACACCTGACGCACTCCTCATAAGAAAGGGAACACTGCAGCGGGCTTGTTGGCCCAACTAGACAGGTCCTTCACACAACCCACCAACAAACTATTTACCCAAGAATTAAAAATTTAAAATTTATTTATTTGTCCAATGTATTATTAATTTTCCCCAAATTCTATTAATAAAAAGGGGTCTAATTTATATAAACCAAAAGGAAATTCATATTATTGTCAAAAACTGCTTTTTATGAAAAAAAGATTAAATTTATTTTCCTGTCGACCATGGACTTGCTTAATACAACTTTCTCAACTTTTTGAAAATCAATTGGATGGTTAAAATCTCTCACATGAATAAATAGAGCATTGAAATCTTTCCCAGTTCTAATGCTATATTTATGTTGTTTTAATCTTAGTTCGAGACTTTTACCAGTTTGACCGTAATAAACTTTATCGCAAATTTTACAAGGAATCTTATAGACACATCCGTCAGCATTTTGGGGGGAATTCTTTATCAAAAGGGCAGGAGTTGGAGGCAGGAACGCTTCGATGGAAAGAGCTAAAACACCTCATAGGATGCAAAGAGAGATGCAGTGGGAGGAGGAGAGGGAGAGTTCAGTGTTTGTCTATGGGGAAACCTATGATGAAAGAAACCAGGGGGAGAAGAAAGCGATCGAAGGTACCATGAACGCAATAGGTGAGGGAGACATGACCCAGGTGGCAAATCTTCAAAAATTGGGTGGTTTGCAGGTAGAAGGAGACGACCTCTCAAAGTAATCTTCAAGGCAGAATCAGCATGAACCAGGGTCCTGTAGGAGAAAGCACGACTGAGGGACAAAACAGAGTACCGAAGAGTGTACCTAGACCGCGACAGAACACAGCAGGAAAGGACGATACTGAGAGAGAGGGCACAAGACGAAAGGAGGAATGGGATGCATCGATGAAGACGAGCAGAACCGAGATTCAGGTGGAAGGACAAATACTCCCTTCAGAGACACCCACAGAACCACTCCAACCACAGTAACCCCAAAACAACTGAATAATCTCAACCAAAACCCGCACACTGTTTCCTTTGCCCCCACTCCTACAGCAGCCCCCTATGGGCACTCTGCCCCCACCACCAACCACAAACCCCACCCACACAAGGACAACCCCAACGCAGCTGAACAAGCTCAACCAAAACCCACACATTGTTCCCTCTGCCCCAACCCCCCCACATCACAAACCCCACTCCTACAGCAGCTCTCTATGGGCGCTCTGCCCTCACCCCTCATCACAAACGCCACCCACACCACAAACCCAATAGGCCCCCCCAGGGCTTCTGCTCCATCAACCCCAATATTCTCCCAGGTCCACCATGATAGATAAAAAGCTGAAGGTGTGGTACACAAACGCAGATGGAATGACAAATAAAAACGAGGAGTGGCATGATAGAATCAACGAGAAGTCCCCACACATCATAGCAGTCACAGAAACGAAACTCACTGAGACAATAAGAGATGCAGTCTTCCCACCGGGATATCAGATCCTGAGGTAAGATAGAAGGAGCAGAGGGGGAGGAGGGGTTGCACTGCTCATAAAAAATCGATGGAGTTTTGAGGAAATGGAGGGCATGGACGAGATTGGAGAAAGGGACTACAAAGTAGATACAATTCAATCTGGGGAACATAAGGCAGTCATTACAGTGATGTATAAACCACCACAGAACTGCAGGAGGCCAAGAGAGGAATATGATGAGAACAACAGAGCGATGGTGGACACACTCGCTGAGGTGGCATGAAGAGCTCAATCGCGCAGAGCAAAGTTACTGGTTATGGGTTTCAACCACAGAGAGATCGATTGGGAAAACCTGGAGCCTCATGGGGGTCCCGAAACATGGAGAGCCAAGATGATGGATGTGGTACTGGAAAACCTCATGTATCAAACTATCAGGGACACTTCCAGAGAGAGAGGAGAGGATGAACCGGCAAGACTGGACCGTGTGTTCACCATGAGTAGCTCAGACATTGATAACATCACATATGAGAGGCCCCTCGGAGCTAGTGACCACGTAGTTCTGAGTTTTGATTACATAATAGAATTACAAGTGGAGAGGGCAACAGGAGTAGAATGGGAAAAGCCAAACTATAAAAGGGAGGACTACACAGGTATGAGGAACTTCCTGTGGGAGGTGCAGTGGGACAGAGAAATGGTAGGAAAGACAGTAAATGAGATGATTGAGTATGTAACAACAAAATGCAAGGAAGCAGAGAAGGGTTTGTTCCCAAGGGCAACAGAAACAATGGGAAGACCAAAGCGAGTCCTTGGTTTACCCGAAGGTACAGGGAGGCAAAAACTAAGTGCATTAGAGAATGGAAAAGATATAGAAGGTAAAGGACCCAGGAAAACAAGATCAGTCGAAGAGCCAGTAACGAATATGCACAGATAAGGAGGGAGGCCCAGCGAGTATGAAAATGACATAGCATCGAAAGTCATGTCTGACCCGAAAGTGCTGATTAGCCAAATTAGGAGAAAGTAACAGTCAAAGACCAGGTGATCAGGCTGAGGAAAGAAGGTGAAGAACTCAAAAGAAATGATCAAGAGGAATGCGAGGAGTTCAACACGAGATTTAAGGAAGTGTTCACAGTGGAGACAGGAAGGAGTCTGGGAAGATAGGACAGAGGGGGACACCAACAGGGAAGAGACCAATAAGTGCTGGATGATATGCACACAACTGAGGAGGAGGTGAAGAAGTTGCTAAGTGATCTTGATACCTCAAAGGCAATGGGGCCGGACAACATCTTTCCGTGGGTTCTCCGGGAGGGAGAAGATATACAGTGTGTGCTATTAACCACAATCTTCAACACTTTCCTTGAAACTGGGCAACTAAATGAGGTAGGGAAGACCACAAATGTACTTCCTATTTTTAAAAAAGGAGACAGAAAAGAGGCACTAAATTACAGACCAGTGTCACTGACGTGTATAGCATGAAAAGTCGTGAAGAACATTATCAGGAAGAGAGTGGTGGAGCACCTGGAACGGAACAAGATTATAAACGACAACCAGCACGGATTCATGGAAGGCAAATCCTGTGTCACAAACCTTCTGGAGTTTTATGACAAAGTTACAGAAGTAAGACACGAGAGAGAGGGGTGGGTTGATTACATTTTCTTGGAATGCAAGAAGACCTTAGACACAGTTCATCACAAGAGACTAGTGCAGAAACTAGAGGATCAGGCACGTAGAAGAAGAAGGGCACTGCAATGGATCATAGAATACCTGACAGAGAGGCAACAACGAGTCATGGTACGTGATGAGGTATCACAGTGTGCACCTGTGACGAGCGGGGTCCCACCAGGGTCGGTCCTAGAACCAGTGCTATTTTTGGTTTATGTGAATGACACTCGGAGGTGTCCCTGTTTGCAGATGATGTGAAGTTAATGAGGAGAATTAAATCAGTTGAGGATCAGGCAGGACTTCAAAGAGATCTGGATAGGCTGGACACGTGGTCCAGCAACTGGCTTCTTGAATTCAACCCTGCCAAATGCAAAGTCATGAAGATCGGAGAAGGGCAAAGAAGACCGCAGACAGAGTATAGGCTAGGTGGCCAAAGACTGCAAACCTCACTCAAGGAGAAAGATCTTGGGGTGACTATAACACCGAGCATGTCTCTGGAGGCACACATCAACAAGATAGCTGCTGCAGCATATGGGCGCATGGCAAAGCTGAGAATAGTGTTCCGATACCTTAGTAAGGAATCGTTCAATACACTGCACACTGTGTACATCAGACCCATAATGGAGTATGTAGCACCAGTTTGGAACCCACACCTGGTCAAGCACGTCAAGAAAATAGAAAAAGTGCAAAGGCTAGTTCCAGAGCTCATGGGTATGTCCTATGAAGAAAGGTTGAGCGAAATCGGACTGACGACAATGGAGGACAGGAGGGTCAGGGGAGACATGATAACGGCATACAAAATACTGTGTGGAGTAGAAAAGGTGGACAGAGACAGGTTGTTCCAGAGAGGGGACACAGAATCAAGGGGTCACAACTGGAAGCTGAAGACTAAGACGAGTCAGAGAGGATGTTCGGAAGTATTTTTTCAGTCATTGAGTCGTCAAGAAGTGGAATAACCTAGCAAGTGATGTAGTGGAGGCAGGAACCATACATAGCTTTAAGACGAGGTATGACAAAGCTCAGGAAGCAGAGAGAAAGAGGACCTAGTAGCGCTCAGTGAAGAGGCGGGTCCAGGAGCTGAGTCTCGGCCCCTGCAACCCAAATTATATGAGTACATGCACACACACACACACACACACACACACACACACCGGTGAAGAGGCGGGGCCAGGAGCTAGGACTCGACCCCTGCAACCACAAATAGGTGAGTACACACACACCACAATTAGGTGAGTACACATATATGTATATATGCAAACAATCGCAGACGGGCGATCTTAACTATGCAGGACAAGCCACGAGGGGGGTGGAAATCTTTAGATTAAGTACTTTCACACTCCTCAGTACGTCATCAGGAGCTGTACAATGTTGCAAGGGAGCAACCAGAGCAGGGAGAGAGGTCTCTGAGTAGCGTTGGTGTCACTGGCTATGGTCACCCATAGACCCAGTCTAAGGGTATGGGGTAACCGCTTAGCTACGGCTAAGCGCCCATACTTATCTTGGGTCTAGCTCAGTGGTAAAGTACTGTGGACTCTGATACAGAGTTAGCAGGTTCGAGTCCTGTTGTGGACGTAGAGACAATGTTTGTAAATAATTTCGCCTTTTTTGCGAATTGTTAAGCAAAATTGCATATATATTATATATATATATATATATATATATATATATATGTTGACTAATGGTATACATAGCAAAATTTAGCTAAAATAAGTTGTGTTAGTTTTTGGAGTTTAAGTGAGGTTTCTAATTTAGTTTTGGTTGAAAAAGAAAAATTATCGAATCATTGTTAATAAAACAGATTAGCTATCACTCTGAAAAAAATAATATTTGGAAAAGTTTAATTTTTAATGGAAGTCAGCCTATTTGTTAAGTTCAGCTTATTTACGATACCGTTCCAGCCAAGTGGAACATTGGACAATGACTTTATCTTCCTGCCAAGTTGCCATATTATTACAGAGTGTAATGTGACTGAAAATCACGTGATTCATGAAGTCCATATCGAATATTTGTGTTGTGATATCCTAATATCTAGAGGTTTGGCAGTGTGTGCCACAAGAGACAAGTTGCATCCATTGCAACTTATTCTATACAACGATTCTATCTTATGTGCGAGAAACTGCCATACTTCTAGATATTGCGAAATCTCAACACAAATATTCGATATGGACTGCCCAAGAATCAAATGCGATCTATTTTCGGCCAGATTTATTCGTAAATAAATATTACACAAAGATAATGTCGAGTATAAGATTAGTTTCTCAAAGAAAAAACATTAAAACCATTATAATATAACACGTGACTTGTCTCATTGTTTAGGATTATTTTCGGATTTTTATATGTTCATGTATTCATAGGAAAATGTTGAAATTATACTTCAGTTTTTCTGTTTTATTCTACCTCTTATTACTAGAAATCAGTGGTTTAAACTGGAGGCGTTTCAATCATTGTTGATCAGTGAAAGGTATTCATGTATGCCCTGGGAAAGGCCTCTCCAACTCATTTCGTCAACAAGAATAGTTCTGAGTGGAATATAAGTTTTTAATGCAGCTAATTATCAGAAACTAAGAAATATAGTCTGTCAGAAAAGTATACATAAATTCATGGGAACTACTTAAACATTTTCATTAATAAGAGTGGCAAATTGGTACCTACACATCAAAAATCCAATTAGAACATTCCACTACTTAAGATTAACCAGCTGTCAGAGTTTAAACCAATCAGAATAAGCTGATATCCAAAAACGCACAATTATTTTTAGAGTGACTAGTCTCAGACGGTGCGCTCTGAACACATCACTCGGGAAGATATAAAAGAAATTGGATGTGTCATACAAAATTGTTTATATTGTAACCATAATTAATATTTTGCTAAATTCTTTAAAAAAAATAACAAATTGACAAATAATCACTCCAAAATCTATTTAATTGTTCAACAATTTATGGAAAACTAGTATTCATGGTTAGAGGGTTAGGTTAGGTTAGGTAAAGATTAGCCGGTATTCTTCCGGCCCGGGCCCTTTCCAAGTGGTGGCCCGGCCTTGGCTCCCTGTTTAGGGAGTGTCTGAGACCTAAGTCTCCCATGGGATGAGGCACAAGTACCTCCTCATCTTTGGGACCAACTGTCCCCAGGCCTAGCCACAAGCTAGGCCTCTCTGGTCTGCCATCCCCGCCCCAAAGGGGCAAATGGGAATGACAGTCTTATGAGCTAAAGGCTCGGGCTCGGGCACCTACCCTACCCTAGAAGGGTTAGGCATGGTATCGATCCATGGTTAGAGACCGATCAAATGAGCTATTTTTCAATTACTGAACAGAAAATAACATTATTAGTAAAATATGCAAATTTAAACTAAGCATTCTAAAATCAACTGGTAACTTCCTGTAAGAATAACATCTGTGTATTAAAAGTTTAAAGATGAATAATTAAAGGCATATTCAAAACATTTCAAAGAAAATAAACAAATTTTTGTTCAAACCAATAAGGTCAAATACACTCAAATAACACAGAAACTTCTTCAGAGTACTATTGATTAATGATAGAATTTGAAGCCATTTTAAAGAAGGTTTACTGACACCAACGTCAGGAATAGCTTCTTAAAAGAGACAAAAGGACATCTGCCAATTCCAGCAGGTAAGAGAGATAAGATTTCGTTCGGATTTTTAATCTCGGAGGGTTAGCCACACAGGATAACCCAAGAAAGACAGTGCGTCATCAAGGACTGTCCGTCGTATTTCCAATGATGGTCTTAATCTTGTCCCCCAGGATGCGACCCACACCAGTCAATTAACACCCAGGTACCTACTTGCTGCTAGGTGAAGAGGTCAATAGGTGTAAGGAAACTCGCCGAAATGCTTCTACCCCGCCGGGAATCGAACCAGGGCCCTCTGTGTGTGAAGCGAGAGCTTTTCCAGCCAGGCCACAAGCCTTCACCTTGTCATTGTCACCAGCGCTGTAAATTGTTGAAACATTATCCTCGTCAGAAAAATCTCTCATGCCACTTATAAGCACTCATTTAGGAATAGTACTTAAAAAGCTAGAGAATATCCTTCAGACATCCACTACAGCCTCACGCCACCCTCGGTATAAGACCAACATCCACCATGTACACTACACCCTCACGCCACCCTCGGTATAAGATGAACATCCACCATGTACACTACAGCCTCACGCCACCCTCGTTATAAGATGAACATCCACCATGTACGTAGGGAAGACACATAGGCAACATTTAGGCAACTTTATTCCGAAACGCTTCGCCTACACAGTAGGTTTCTTCAGTTGAGTACAGAAAGTAGGCAGGAGCAGTAGAGATGTGAAGACGATGTAATCAGTCCATCACCCTGAAGAAGCCTACTGTGTAGGCGAAACGTTTCGGAATAAAGTTGCCTAAATGTTGCCTATGTGTCTTACCTACCAACCTGTCGGTATTGTATATCATTTTGATATTCAATCCACCATGTACACTACAGCCTCACGCCACCCTCAGTATAAGACCAACATCCACCATGTACACTACAGCCTCACGCCACCCTCAGTATAAGACCAACATCCACCATGTACACTACAGCCTCACGCCACCCTCAGTATAAGACCAACATCCACCATGTACACTACAGCCTCACGCCACCTCAGTATATGACCAAAACCACCATGTACACTACAGCCTCACGCCCCCCTCAGTATAAGACCAACATCCACCCTGTACACTACAGCCTCACGCCACCCTCAGTATAAGACAACATCCACATGTACATACAGCCTCACGCCACCCTCAGTATATGACCAACATCCACCATGTACACTACAGCCTCACGCCACCCTCAGTATATGACCAACATCCACCATGCACACTCCACCACTCACTTCTAAAACTCAAATTCCACAACCAACCTTCCACCACCCACCAAAAAAATACCCACCTTCCGTCATTCACCTTCCACGCCCACTTTACACCTTTCACCTTTTATCACCTATTTTCATCACCCACCTACTTTCACACACCATCCACCATCTACCTTCAAAAATTCACTTTTCAGCTTATGTTCCATCATTAAACTTAAACTACCTACCTCCGTCTTCCAATTTCCACCTCATTTCTAAAAACCATTACCCATCTTTCCACCAACCACCTTCAACCACCTACCATCTTCAGTCTATCTTTTATCATACACCTTCCACCACATATCTCTCACCAACCTCCTTTCATGAGCCAGCTATCACCCCTTCCTTCCTTCCCTACACCACCCGCCCTTTCCCCCACCCACCTACCACCACTCACAAATGGTGAAATACACAACCCATGTTCCAGTACCTACCTTTGCTACCCATTTTTCCACCACCTGCCTTCACCATGCCTTTTACACTACCAATCTTCAGTCACCCACTTTCCTTAACCGACCTTTTACCATCCACCTTCTCCTACCAACTTTTCACAAGTCACCTTCAGAACACTACTACAACTACCAGCTTACAAGTCTTCCACTACTGAAGGCTAATACTCACTTTCCATGATTAAAACTTTAAACACAGCGCTGCACACAGAGGGTATTTTTTGCGTGCAACAGTTTGGGAATGTGTGAGTTATAATCCAGTGAGAGAAAGTTGGCCTCTTAGTTTCTGAAAGTTTACTCTCTGAGATTATTTCATTTTCTCATGCTTTCGTCTTTTTTTTATTTCTTTAACAAATTAAAAATTTATAAATGAAGCAGTGGATGGAAATTGGATTTATCACATTTATCATCCCAAAAAAAAATTTTTCTTGAAGTTTTTTTAGAATCAAAAGTCTGACATTTACTGTTACAATCGTAACAGGATAAAAGGTCCAGTTGCGATAGTAAAAATCGATTTTAAGTATTAATCTTCAAAGCTTAAAACAGTTATCGCAACCCCCTGTTTCACATATTAAGATGAAATATTCACCACTTTCGCATAAAAACATATATCATATTTAAAATTTAGGAAATAGAAAAGTCAAAAAAAATGTTTAAAAAAAAGGGATTACCAAATCTTTTCTGCAGAATCTTCACAAAATAAAAAATAACGAAATAAACAGGAGTCAAGAACCAGATGTTAAGCTGGTTAATCATACAGTAACTGATGTCCTTTTTGAAAACAGATAGATATTTATAAAAAATTTACACAAAAGATTCTAAATGGGAAAAAAAAAATTTTTCATTACAGCATTAAAAATTAATTTGGGGGCAAAAACTGAGAAATTCCCCTAAAATAATTAACGAAAATTTTTAACCCTAAATTCTGCTAATTTTTTTCTTGAAAGTTTTTCACAAAAATTTTTTTAAAAAAAAATTTTTTTTTTTCCCCCCAAAAACAAAACCAAAAAAAAAACCTTTTTTAAAAAAACCCCCCCCCCCCCCCCAAAACCCCAAAACTGACCTGTTCGGGTAATATGGCATACGTAATACATACTTAACACAACACACACACACACACACACCACACTCACAACACACCAAAACACACCACTACGGTAGGGGGGCCCACAACGCCGGGCTCCGGAATCTCTTTTTTTTAAGGCGTGCTTTAGCGGCTAGAAGCAACCAGGGTTTAGTGACAACGCAGTAACAACCCACAAGTGATAACCAAAGATTAGAAAAAAAATAAAGTAAAGGCGAGAGAAAGCCTGAAATTATACAACTAAATTTCAAAATGCCAGTTCGTTGAGGCCCAGGGGGGCACTTTTGCCCCTTTTACAAATATACAAAGTAAAAAGGAGTGACAAAAGACAAAAAGATCAAATAAATTAAGAGGGTTTTGGCTAACGAGAAACTGTGATGTCACCACCACGTGAACAAGCAGCCAAAAGGGGAAATATAATAATATTTATATATATATTTTTTTTTTTTTTTTATTATCACCCCGGCCGTTCCCACCAAGGCAGGGTGGCCCGAAAAAGAAAAACTTTCCCATCATTCACTCCTCACTGTCTTTCCCCGAAAGGGGGCTTTACACTACATTTTTAAACTCAACTTAAAACCCTCCTTCAGAGGAGGGGGACGTACTTCCCTCTCCAGGGGCTCAATCCCGGCCTGCCGGTTTCCCCGAAATTTCCCTTCATAAAAGTTACTTTGCCACACTCCAACGCACGTCAAATATTAAAAACCATTTTTCTCCATCACTCCCATCAAAACGCTCACCATGCCTGCTGGAAGTCCAAGCCCCCCGCACAAAAAAACCTCCTTTACCCCCCCCCCTCCAACCCTTCCCAGGCCGACCCCTACCCCGCCTTCCTTCCCCTAAAAAGATACACTCTTAAGTCCTTCTTTTTCGCTCCATTCCTCTACATGTCCGAACCACCTCAACACCCTTCCTCAGCCCTCTGGAAAAAAGTTTTGGTAATCCCCCCACCTCCTCCTAATTCCAAACTACGAATTTCCCGCATTATATTACACCCCAAAATTGCCCTCAGACTGAATTCCCCTGCCTCCAGCCCTTTTCCTCGCTGCAAATTTACACCCACGCTTCCACCCATATAAGAGCGTTTAAAACTATACCCATACATTTCCCCCCTTTGCCCCAAGGACAAGTTCTTTGTTCCCCCCAACTCCCAAGGCACCACTCATCTTTTTTTTCCCTCATCAATTCATGATTCACCTCATCTTTCATAACCCCTCCGCTGACAGCCCCTCCAAAAAACTGAATACGTTCACCTCCTCCCCTACTCTCTCCCCCCCAATTTATTTTTAATCCTTTTCCCCCAATCTTTTTGTACCCCCTAACCTTACCTTTTTGTATTCACCCTTTTAATTTTTTTCTTTTGCACACCCTACCAAAAATTCATCCACCCCTCCTGCAAATTCTCTTCAAAATCTCCCCAAAGACCGTGCTCGCAAAGACAGCTTGACAACTCCCCCTTTGTGTGTGATTCTTTATTTTTAACTCCCCGCCCCCTTGCCAAAAAACCCCCCATTTACTTCTCTTAAACCCCCTCTTTAAAAAAATATTTTAAAAAACCCGGTGACATCACAATCCTTTTTAAGGCTACTTTTACTGGGAAAAAATTTCCCCCCTTTCCCTACTCTCTAAATTGAGCCCCACTATCCTGTAAAAAATCTTCACTGCTTTCATAACCTACCTCCTACACCATACACTTGCAACATCTGCCACATTGCCCCCCCAAATCCACCCTGTCATACGCCTTTTCCAAATCCATAAATGCCACAAAGACCTCTTTAGCCTTATCTAAATACTGTTCACTTATATGTTTCACTGGTAAACACCTGGTCCACACACCCCCTACCTTTCCTAAAGCCTCCTTGTTCATCTGCTATCCTATTCTCCTCTTACTCTTAATTCTTTCAATTATAACTCTACCATACACTTTAAACCAGGTACACTCAACAGACTTATCCCCTATAATTTTTGCACTCTCTTTTATCCCCTTTGCCTTTATACAAAGGAACTATGCATGCTCTCTGCCAATCCCTAGGTACCTTACCCTCTTCCATACATTTATTAAATAATTGCACCAACCACTTCCAAAACTATATCCCACCTGCTTTTAAACTTTCTATCTTTATCCCATCAACCCCGGGCTGCCTTACCCCCTTTCATTTTACCTACTGCCTAAACGAACTTCCCCCACACCAACAACTGGCTCTTCCTCACCCCTACAAGATGTTATTCCTCCTTGCCCTATACACGAAATCACAGCTTCCCTATCTTCACAAAAATTTAACAATTCCTCAAAAATTCCTTCCATCTTCCCAATACCTCTAAAATCTCCATTTAATAACTCTCCTCTCCTATTTTTAACTGACAAATCCATTTGTTCTCTAGCTTTCTTAAATTTTAATCTCACTCCAAAACTTTTTCTTATTTTCAACAAAATTTGTTGATAACATCTCACCCACTCTCTCATTTTTCTCTCTTTTTACATTGCTTCACCACTCTCTTAACTTCTCTCTTTTTCTCCATATACTCTCCCTCCTTGCATCACTTCTACTTTGTAAAACTTCTCATATGCTAACTTTTTCTCCCTTATACTCTCTTTACATCATCATTCCACCAATCGCCCCTCTTCCCTCCTGCACCCACTTTCCTGTAACCACAAACTTCTGCTGAACACTCTAACACTACATTTTAAACCTACCCATACCTCTTCGACCCCATTGCCTATGCTTCTTTAGCCCATCTATCTCCAATAGCTGTTTATATTTCCTAACTGCCTCCTCTTTTAGTTTATAAACCTTCACCTCCCTCTTCCTGATGTTTTCTATTCTCCTTTTTATCCCATCTACCTTTTACTCCCCATGTAGCTACAACTAGAAAGTGATCTGATATATCTTTGGCCCCTCTATAAACATGTACATCCTAAAGTCTACTCAACAGTCTTTTTCTACCAATACATAATCCAAAAAACTACTGTCATTTCGCCCTACATCATATCGTGTATACTTATTTATCCTCTTTTTTTTTAAAATATGAAATTAACCTAAAAACTAAACCCCTTTCTATACAAAGTTCAATCAAAGGGCTCCATTATCATTTACACCTGACACCCCAAACTTACCTACCACACCCTCTCTAAAAGTTTCTCCCTACTTTAGCATTCAAGTCCCCTACCACAATTATTTCTCTCACTTGGTTCAAAGGCTCCTATACATTCACTTAACATCTCCCAAAATCTCTCCCCTCCCTCTGCATTTCTCTCTTCTCCAGGTGCATACACGCTTTTTATGACCCACTTCTCGCATCCAACCTTTACTTTAATCCACATAATTCTGAATTTACACATTCATATTCTCTTTTCTCCTTCCATAACTGATCATTTAACATTACTGCTACCCCTTCCTTTGCTCTAACTCTCTCAGATCTCCAGATTTAATCCCATTTATTTCCCCCCACTGAAACTCTCCTACCCCCTTCAGCTTTGTTTCGCTTTGGGCCAGGACATCCAACTTCTTTTCATTCAAACATCAGCAATCATCTGTTTCTTGTCATCCGCACTACACCCACGCACATTTAAGCAACCCAGTTTTATAAAGTTTTTTTTTCCTTTTTTATAATTGTATACGGGGAAAAGGGGGTTTTACTAGCCCTTTGCCCCCCGGATTTTGGGTCGCCTCAACGACACGAGGGTTTACGGAGGAAAGACTTTCCATTTCCCCCATGGCAATAAAAGAAATAAAAAAGAAAAAGACTATTTAAAAAAGGAGAAAAAACCTAGATGTATGAATATATATATATGCATGTGCTGTCTGTAATGTGCCCAAAAGTGAAATTTGGGAGTAAAAGTTTTCCCGTTATTACTGTTTAGGGAACAGAAAAAGAAACCACAATCCTCCCACAGAAAAACAGTTACGGTTTTTTTTTTCACAGTCATCGGGCGGGAGGGTAGTACCCCCCTGGTGGTTGCTGTCTCCCAACCTATATAGTATAATAATATAATATTAATATATAAATAATAATATATATATATATATTATAATATATATATATATATATATAAAAAACATACTACATACATAAAAAAATATTGCATGTGGGGGGGTATTGGAACGAAAGGGGATATAATTGGGGAATAGGGGAGTAGGGTTTATTCAGTAGGTGGGGGACGGGCGAGGCAGTAGAGGATAGCGAATTTGGGAAATTCGGCGCTACCGGGGGAAAAAAAAAAGATTCGATAGCCCCCTTTTTTGATCCCAGGTCAAGAAGGGAAATGGTCAGTGGCGGGACAGCAGGAAAGAAGTTGACGATCAAGAAGACGAATGGAAAGGTAGAAACATGAAGAAGAAAGAGACTCCCGGGGGAAATTTTTGGGGGAAAACATCTAAAACATTTCAGTGCACCCGACAAATGTGAGTCGACTACGGGGAACGTTACGACAAAACGACACCAAGGAAGGTACGAATATTGTTGTTGTTGGGGATACCCAAAGTAAGGTAATGGATAGGGCGTTCGCTTGAAGGAAGGAGTAGGAGACAGAGGTTTGTTTTCCCGGGGGTGGAGGGAGGATATTTAACCCGCCCCTGGATACATCATGAAGGAAATGGGAGTAATCCTATTATCTGCCTCAGCTGGAGGCAACGTGTTGGCAGACGTGGGAGGAAACCTGATTAGCAGGTATAGGTACAATAAAAATAATTAGGGGGTAAGGGGGGAACCCCTCTATGTGGAAATTTCCCAAAGGAGGGATTTGGGAAAATGAATGGTTTCCAGGGAAATTTGGGTGTCAATTGCTGGGGGGACAAATACTGTAAGGAAAATGCGGTAACATTCATTAAACTGGGACCTTTCTATGGCAAAATGACATGTAGCCAGGATGGGTTCACTTATCGGGTGGGGGGGGGGAGCACTGGAAACTGCGTGGGGGGAGCAGTTAAGATTTTAAAACTAGGACATTTAGTGGTAGGGGTTTTGGCGGAAAAAACAGGGAAGTCCCATTTTAAAAATATTACGATTTCGGGGGGAACTAGAAATAAAAGAACGAGGTAGATATTAAAAGCCAGGCCCTTTGGGGTGAAAAGGGACAGAATGGGTTTTAGAAAAATAAAAAAGAGCAGGAAGGGTAAAAGAAAGAGAGTTTTTCAAGTTTATTATGCTAATTGCCGTAGTGCTGGGAAAAATGGAGGGGAGTTTGGATTAGTTTGCTAGTGCAGGAAAATTGATGTATTTGCCTTTAAATGAGAGTGGTTTAATTTAAAAAAATCGGACAGCCTGCGGAATGTCATATTTCAGGGTTTTTTAAAATTTTTCCCCAAAAAGATAGAAGTATTGGAAGGGGGGTGGGGGCATTGTATGTCCCAATCCTTGAAGTTGCATAAAAACGGGTTTAAGTCTGAAGTAAAAACATACAGGTCTGTTTTTTGGGTAGAATTTTCAAGGGCAGAAAAACTGATTTAGGGGTGATATACCGTCCCCCCCAAAATTTATAGGGGCCAAGGGGAAAATACATGGAGAAATTTTAGGGCCCAAAAAGGGACATAATGAGTAATTCTAGGGGACTTTAACTTCATCATGTTGATTTGGGAAATTTTTGACTGGGGAAAAAAGAATCATACACTTCTTAGAAGTATTTCAGGGTTGTTTTTTTTAAACTTTGTGACAGAACCTACAAGGGGAAAAAACCTGCTTTACTTAGTTATGGGGAAAAATGAAAACCCCCTTTTTAATAAATTTTTAAATTTCGAGGAACTGGGCGCTAGCGACCACAAAACAATTTCATTTAGCATTGAAAGGGAAAACGATAGTAGCGATAAAAACAGTAACTTTCCCCGATTTTTGCTTAGCGGATTTTGTGGGGTTAGAGAACACACATCTGTTGACGGGGTAACGAGAGAGCTATCAATATGACAGTTTTCTGAAACAAAACATGCTCTCAAAAACGTTTTTTATCCCAAAAAAAGAAATTAGATCAAATGAAATGACCCAAAATGGGGATAAAAAGGAAAATTTTAAACGTATCAAAAGGGCAAGGGGCATTTATGAAATATAATTGCATTAAGAGGGACATTAAAAAGGGGATAAAAAAAGCTAAAAGGACTAGAAATTTTAAAATTGCTGGATTCAAAAAAACCCAAAAAGTTTTTTTTTTTTCCCGGGCTATAAAAAAAAGTTGAGATAAGTAGGTCCCCTTAAAAAAAACTATGGCACCCTTTTGACAAAGAGAATGAAAAGGCTTGATTTTAAATAATTATTTTCCTCATTTTTCACAGGAAGACACTAACAATATTCCAGTAATTAATTTTTACAGTGCTAGAAGAAGATAAATTATGTAACTCACAGTCACTAGGGGATGGTTGTGAAAACAGAAACAACTGAAGCAAAATAAGCGCCGGGGGCCTGATGAGGTTTTTCAAGGGGTTTTTAAGGAATGCAAAATGGGGGCTTGTGAACCCTTTTAATAATATTTTTTTAATTTTTCTCTTCAAACAGTGTATGTCTATATGTGGAAGTGGCTAATTTAATTCTATTTTTAAAACAGGGGGCAATCGTTACCGCAAATTACCCCCCAATAAGCCTGACCTCAATTGAGGGAAATTTTAGTCAAAATAGCTGAATTTAAAAGAAACCTCTCGATAAGCATAGCTTGATTAATGATTCTCGCATGGGTTTACAAGAGGGCCCGGTTTGTCTAACAATTTTTAACTTCTTCAGTAAAGCTTTTGGGCTGTTACCACAAAAAATTTGTATTTTACTTAGATTTTAGAAGGCTTTTTTATAGAATTCCGCACCATAGAGTTTAAAAAAAGTACAGCCATGGCATTTGGGGAAAAGTGCTCTCGTGGATCGATCATGGCTCCTGACGGAACAGAGAGTGTCCCTAAAAGGGGTTAAATTCGAGGGGGCTGTGACAAGGGGCGTTCCCCAGGGATCAGTCTTGGGGCCCTTGTTGTTTATAATATATATGAAGATCTTTTGAGGGAATTACTGTGATATGACAAATCGCCGTGACACAAAAATTGTAGGTAATTATTCAAACGTGAGTTAGGAACTTCAGGGGTTTAAACAAACTCAATTCTTGGTCAGAAAAGTGGCAGATGCAGTTCAATGTAGATAAATGCAAGGTTCTGAAGCTTGGGAGTGCCCATAACCCTAGTACTTATAAGTTAAATGATGTAGAACTTAGCCATACTGATTGCGAAAAGGACTTGGGGGTTTATGGTGAGCAGCAACCTTAAACCAAGACAGCAATGCCTAAGCGTACGTAATAAGGCAAATAGATTACTGGGATTTATATCAAGAAGTGTAAGCAACAGAAGTCCAGAGGTCATACTGCAGCTTTATACATCATTAGTAAGGCCCAACTAGATTAAGCAGCTCAGTTCTGGTCTCCGTATTACAAAATGGACATAAATTCGGTTAGAAAAACATTCGCGTAGGATGACTAAATTAATACATAGCATTAAGAAAATCTTCCTTTTGAAGAAAGATTGAAGACTCTTAAGTTACATTCACTTTTTAGACGAAGAATGAGGGGAGACCTGATCGAAGTGTATAAGGGGAAAAAGGGTATTAAAAAAGGGGATATTAAAAAGGTCTTGGGAGTCTTCCAAGAGAGAACCGCGTAATGGATTTAAATAGATAAGTTAGATTTAAAAAGGACATGGGAAAAGATTTTTTGGGAAAAGGGGGAGTTGAGAGGGGAAACAGTTCCCTATTTGGGGTTATTGGGGCTGGGACTTTGGGGTTTCAAATCTAGGTTTTTGATAAGTACATGAGTGGGGGGGGTTGGATTTGATGGGATTTCACATCAAGCTTATTTCTTGGGGGGCATTAAAAATTGGGTTGGGCAAATTTTTGTTAGGGGGATGAATTGAAAAGGGACTGTAGCAGGGGCCAGGGGCCTCCGCAGCTTTCCTCCTTTCTTTTGTTCTTAGGGTGCGGGGGGAGGTAGGAAATGTGAGGTCACGGGGGGACTACAACTTCACCTCTTTTACTCACCCACCACTCCCAATTCACCCTCTACTACTTTAAATAAACAAAAAATAAAGGAAAAAAGAATAAACAAGGGGGGACAGTGAATATTATATTGTACTAAAAACACAGTTTATTAAAGTCCTTGTACAATAATTATTTGGGAACAAAGTTCATTGGGGTTTAAAAAAAAGGGAGGGGTAAAACTAAGCATGAGACGGGCCACAATCAACTTGAGAAAATGAATATAACTTACAATATAGCCCGAGGACAGTTCACTACAGGAATAAACCCCAGGCCCCCAAGATACACAGCAGGTACGCTCCAGCCAGACTCTGCCAAGTCCCCAACGTCTCCCCAGAGATTCAGCGCCTTCTCCCGACCCCTGCACCCAGCAGCAGCTCCGCTCGAAGTCTCTGCCGGACCTGCACCCAGAAAAGCTCCGCTGAATCCCCTACCAGCTCTTCCTTGGGCTTTTATGGTGGTTAAAGCACCCCCCAAAACCCCAGGTACGACCTGACGCCTACGTCTGACGCCGTCAGAACAAAAGCCTCAGGGGGGGGCGGGTACAGACGTTTCCCAAAGGGCAAGGTGTGACCATATAATTAGGCTCCCTAAAACCTCACAAGCCCATCTGAACGTATCAACCCCCTTTTTCTCCCCCAATTTAAAATATTTTGAGAATAGGAAAATTTGCCCTATTATTAGCTATTTTAACCTAACCCCTTAATTTATTACAAAACAAAAAAAAAAAAATTTAAACAAAATACAAAATTTTCAATTAAAAATTTCCCCTAAAACCTTCTCCTCCCACGGGAGCATAATCAGTACCCTCCAGTTGCCCAGCATAATAGTTGCTCTATGGTGCAAAGCCTCCTTCCCCGTCATTTCTCCTTAAACCAAAAATATGGGGCCCCAGTCCCTTTCCACTTCTCTAGAAAGCCTACCCAATGCTATCCCCTCGCACTTTAAAACCATTTGGGCCAAACCTCTCTAGGTTTTCTATCTGGAAAACTGCCCCAAACGGGTTGCATTCTTTCAAGAAACTGAAAACGGGACCCTTCACAACCACGGGGGCCTTTTTTCGGCCACTTCACATGCACACTACAACATCTAAAATCGAGACGGGGAGGCATCGCGCTAAGACCCTCTATGCCACTATTTGGATTCAGGGCCTCAAAAAGAAAGGGGGCCCATAATACGGACGTTTTCGGGGTCACCTTATTTCACCGGGTAACATAAACATTTTGGCAAGTCAAAGTAGGCTGGGGAATCTCCCTCTTAATTGTTTTCCGGGCTGGCAGGGATCCCCGCATACCTGTCGCCAGGTCGCCAGCAAGGCAGGACACACCTCCATACCGCCCTTGAAAGGGGTGATCCCAGCACTGGATCCATTCCGGGGCTCACGTCCTTCCAATCCCCGAGGATGGTAACCCCTTCATAGTAGATTTCCTGCCTGGCAAAACCACCAGAATCCCCAAACCACCACTGGCATCCCCCGCCATTCCTCTTGAGCTAGGCAGATGCAATCCAGCACGGCCACAGCTAACCATCTCACAGCACGGCCGTATCACAGCAGCACACAGCAGGGCCCACAGCATCGCAGCAGGCTATACATCGAAAGACGGTCCCAGCATCACAGAAGGGCCGCAGCGTCTAACATCAAAGCAGGGGCCGCAGCATTCAACATACAGCAGCACAAGCACGGCCACAGCATGCGACGCATAACAGCAGGGCCACAGCATAGCAACACATCACAGCAGCCGACATCACAGTAGCAGGAAATGGTCATTTGTCGGGTGAGGTGAGGTCACTTAGGTCATCAACAGCAGGTGGGTCACCCATCCCCGGGAAATGCGGGTAACTGGGGGTCCGTGGGTGATGGTCCAGAGGCTGGGTGACCAGACAGCACCCATACACTGGATGACAGACCCGGGCGCAATACATCTACTGGGACATCAGCTGGGTGAGGGATATAGCTGGGTACGGGCACTCAGGTGGACAGCAATCATAGGGAATCTTTAATGGGTGACAGTTGGGGGTAAGTCTTTCCAAAGGGGGGTGGGGGACTTCTCATTCCTTGTAAATATTTTTTCGGCGAAATTTCTTCCCCAAAATTCACCCCTACGTTTCTCCCCCATTTATCTCAACCAAAACCAAATCCCCCAAATATTATTTCACCAAACAATTATTCGCCCCCCGTCAAAAAAGGACAGTTAAGGTCACTAGGATTTAATATCTACGATTTCCTTTGGATTTTTTTTTCACACAAAAAAAAAAAAAGGGGGCAAATGGTAGCTAATAAGTATAACCCAGCATCAAAAATAAGCACATGGGACTGGTTCCTACTATAAAAATAAAAAAAACCCCCCACCGTTAGACACCATGTCATGTAGGGGGGGGATTGGAACGTAAGGGGTATAAGTGGGGAATATGGGAAATAGGGGGATTATGTCAGAGGGGGGGACAGGCGAGGGGTAGAAGGGTGATGCGGAGGGAGGTAGGTAATGTGAGGTCATGGTGACACAAATTCACCTCTTTTTACTTACCCCCCCCCCTCCACACTACTCATCCTCTCACTACTTTAAAATAAACATAAATAAATGAAATAAGAAAAAACAAAGGGGACATGAAAAATTTCTATTCTACTCAAACACGTTTTTATTAAGTCCTTGTACAATAATATATTTGGGAACGGAGAATCATTGGGGTTTAGATAAAAAGGGGGGGTACAATAAGCATGAGACATGGAAAACAACAACTTTCAAAAAGAAAATAACTTACAAAATAGCTCAGAGGGGAGTTCACTACAGGAACAAGCCCCCGGGGCCCCAAAACCTAACAGCCGATACGCCCAAGCCGTACCTTTCCCAAAATCTCCAACGCTCCCCCAGAACTTCAGCAGCCCTTCTCCCGGCCCTGCACCCCCGCAGCAGCCCGCTCGAAGTCTTGCTCGAGCTCTGCCCCCGCACCTCCGCTGAATCTCCCTACTCAGCTCTTTCCCTTGGGCTTTTTTTTGGGGGTCCCCAAACACCCCCACAACTACGTTACGACCTGATGCCTAGGTCGACGCCGTCAAGAACAAAAGACCTCAGGGGTGGCGTGGCTACAGCGTTTTCCAAGGAAGGGGTACTATAATTAGGTCTCCCCAAAAGACTCACAAGCCCCTCGAACTGCATACAATATATATATGCGGAAGGGGGCAGCAGTAGGGCCGAGGGGAAATAGCGCCCCCAAACAGGGTTGGGTGTCTCACAAAAAAGAAGTTTACTTACCAAAAATGAAGTGAAAAATTTTAAAAATAGCAATATAAAGTGATTGTGTGGTAAATGAGGATCAAAAGGGAAAAGGGGAAAAGAATAGTTGAAGAATCAAGGCGGAAAAAGGGGGGAGGTGCACGAGGCATCGTACAGCGGCAGTACACAGGGATTGGGTGGCTTCCCCCCGAGTTGTAACGTACAAATCACCCGTTTGTGGTTGGCGGGAAGTTTTTGGGTTTTGAGCCGGGCCCCACGATCACTGGGAGCTGGCTATCCCAAAACCCCGCTCAGGGGTTATCATACACACAACACCTAGCGTTTACTGGAGTTTACGGAGGGTTCCGGGGGGGGCAACGCCCCCGGGGGGGGGGGCCCATTGTACCAGGCCTCCTGGTGGGTCAGGCCTACAACCGGCGTTATGCTGGCGCACGCAAAACCCAAAGTCTGCCCCAGCCCCGCTGATCAGGAACCGACTTTGGTGCTTGTCCGTGCCAGCTTGAAGACTGCCAGGGGTCTGTTGGTAATCCCCCTTATGTATGCTGGGAGGCAGTTGAACAGTCTCGGGCCCCTGACACTTATTGAATGGTCTCTTAACGTGCTAGTGACACCCCTGCTTTTCATTGGGGGCAGTAGTAGGAAGATAAAATTTGTAGGAGCAAGGAATAGGCAGGAGGATTAAGTCAGGGCTAATGGGACTACAGCCCTGACAACAGTTTCGAGAGATAATGTTTCAGGACACAAAGACAGTACAATCTGTGAAGCAAGTATTGGGTACACATGTAGTAAAAGGTAGTACATAACTGGGTGAAAGAAAGACTCGTTAACACACGCTAGTATTATAATTATTAGAATTACTCTCAGTGTTAATGGTATCTTATTAGTATTACGGATACACAGAGGTGAAATGTATTTCTGTGACATATAAACAACTGACGTGCTCACACACACATGCGCGCACACACATACACACTCGGGGCAAGGAGCTGAGTCTCGACCCCTGAAACCACAACTAGGTGAGTACACACACCCACTCATTCACACAGCTGATCCTTGGAATTTGACCGCGTCCCTCCCCCCCCACAGACCATTCCCCTCCCCCCACTTGCCTTCACTCCCTCCTCCCTCTTATCTTTCTTTCTCCCCCTCCCTCGCGTTTCTCTCTCTCATAGCCTTTTTCCCTCCCTTTCCCCCTACTTTTCTCTCTCTCTCTCTCTCTCTCTCTCTCTCTCTCTCTCTCTCTCTCTCTCTCTCCCCACTCTCTCTCTCTCTCTCCCCTCTCTTTCCCCCCTCTCTCTACCTTTCTCTCCCCGCTCACATTTCTCTCTCTCTCCCCCCCTTGGTCTTATCCCTCACCCCCATACTCTCTCCTCTCTCTCCCTCTTTCTACCCTTTCTCTCTCCCCCTCTACCCCTCTCCCTCCTCTAGCCTTCTGTCTGTGGTAAAAAAAAAAAAAAAAAAAAAAAAAAAAAAAAAAAAAAAAAAAAAAAAAAAAAAAAAAAAAAAAAAAAAATGGGTTGCCCTAGGGGACAAAAAACCCCAGAGATCTGGTGGGCGAACCAGGGAGGAAGGACTGGGAGTTAGAGCTCCTCTCTCTCTATAGGCTTCTCTCTCCATCTCCCTTTTTCTATATTTCTACCCCTCCCTCGCATTTCTCTCTCTCATAGCCCTTTTCTCTCACCCTCCTTTCCCCTCTCTTCTCTCTCTCTCTCCTCTCCCCTCCTCTCTCTCTCTCTCTCTCTCTCTCTTCCCTCTCTCTCTCTCTCTCTCTCTCCTCTCCTCTCTCTCCCTCTCTTTCTCCCTCTCTCTACCCTTTCTCTCCCCCCTCACGTTTCTCTCTCTCTCCCCCTTGGTCTTATCCCTCACCCCCATACTCTCTCCTCTCTCTCCTTCTTTCTACCCTTTCTCTCTCCCCCTCTCCCCCTCTCCCTCCTCTAGCCTTCTGCCTGTGGTAAAAAAAAAAAAAAAAAAAATGGGTGGCCCTAGAGGACAGAAAACCAGAGATCTGGTGGGCGAACCAGGGAGGAAAGACTGGGAGTTAGAGCTCAAAAAAAGGGAGGGAGAGTGGGGAAGGAAGACAGTAGAGCTTGGTAAGAAAATGGAGGAGCAGATAGCTGAAGAATGCAGGAATGGGAATACGGTTTTTTGAGCAGAGCTAGGATACAGTGGGTTTGAAGAGAAACTGCAAAGCCTGAAACAGATTAGAGAGACAAATGACATTTCAGATGTGACATCAGGAAATTCAATGTCAGGTGCAGACAAGGGGACGGTAAGCAAAAAAGGAGATATGCCATACGTGAAGGCCCTATCAGACCCACGTGGGGCCAGGGAAAAGACGAGGAGCACACTAAGATCAAATGACAGGTCCCAAAAACAATGAAGATATGCTATATGCAGATACTCTAACAGCCAACTGCAGTAGCAGGGAAAGCTGGTCATTTAAAGACAGTTTCACTGGGGAAATAGAAGTTTCAGATATGACAGGGACTGAAGGCAAGAACGTGTCAATGGAAGGAAATAAAATGCCTCAGAGGAAGCAGATGGAGACTCAGTGGGAGGAGGAAAGGGCGAGGTCAGTTTTTGTGTACGGGCTCCAAGAAGCCAAGGGGGACAGCTTCGAAGAAATAAAACAGGAGGAGAAAAAAATGACTGAAGGCATCATGAAAACAATAGGTGAGGGCGATATGACCCAGGTGACAAATTTTCATAGAATTGGGTGGTTTGCGAGTGGAAGGAAACGGCCTGTCAAAGTAATTTTCAAGGAAGAATCAGTTCGAATCAGGATTCTGCAAGAGAAAGCAAGACTGAGGGAAAAACAGGGGTACCAGAGAGTATACCTCGACCGCGACAGAACACGAGAAGAAAGGACTACACTGAAAGAGAGGGTACAGAAATGCAAGGAGGAATGAGAGGCACTGACGAAGATGAGCAGGACCCAGACACAGGAGGAAGGGCAAACACACCCCACAGAATCTCCTACTAAAAGACTCCAACCGCGACATTCCCAATGCAACTGAGCAACCTATACTACAACTCACTCACTGTTCCCTCTGCCACCAACCCCCATATCACAAACCTCACCCCAACAACTGTCCCTTATGGGCATTCTGACCCCTCCTACACCACAGCCCCATATAGGCCCCCACCAAGGCTCTCGCTCCCCCAACCCCAATATTCTTGCATGACCACAATGATAGAAAAGAAACTGAAAGTTTGGTACACAAACGCGGATGGAATAACGAATAAACATGAGGAGTGGAATGAAAGAATCAGTGAGAAATCCCCAGACATCATAGCAGTCACAGAAACAAAACTCGCTGAGACAATAACAGACACAATCTTCCCAACGGGATATCAGATCCTGAGGAAAGATAGAAGGAGTAGAGGGGAAGGAGGGGTTGCACTGCTCATAAAACACAGATGGGGATTTGAGGAAATGGAAGGCATGGACATGATTGGAAAAAGAGACTACATTGTAGGTACAATTCAGTCCGGAGAACATAAAGTAGTCATTGGAGTGATGTATAACCCACCACAGAACTGCAGGAGGCCAGGAGAGGAGTAAGAAGAAAACAACAGGGTGATGGTGGACACACTGGCTGAGGTGGCAAGAAGAGCTCACTCGGGCAGAGCAAAGTTACTGGTAATGGGCATTTCAACCACGAGGAGATCGACTGGGAAAACCTGGAGCCACATGGGGGTCCTGAAACATGGAGAGCCAAGATGATGGATGTGGTACTTGAAAACCTCATGCATCAACATGTCAGGGACACTACCAGAGAGAGAGGGGAGGATGAGCCAGTAAGACTGGATCTTGTGTTCACCCTGAGCAGTTCAGGTATTGAGGACATCACTTACGAGAGGCCCCTTGGAGCTAGCGATCACGTGGTTCTGAGTTTTGATTATATAGTAGAGTTACAAGTGGAGAAAGTAACAGGAACTGAAGGGGACAGGCCAAACTATAAAAGAGGGGACTACACAGGTATGAGAAACTTCCTGCAGGAGGTTCAGTGGGACAGAGCAATGGTAGGAAAATCAGTAAATGAGATGATGGAATATGTGGCAACGAAGTGCAAGGAGGCAGAGGAAAGGTTTGTTCCCAAGGGAAACAGAAATAATAGGAAGACCAAAACGAGTCCTTGGTTTACCCGAAGGTGTAGGGAGGCAAAAACTAAGTGCAACAGAGAATGGAAAAGGTACAGAAGGCATAGGACCCAGGAAAACAAGGAGATTAGTAGAAGAGCCAGAAAACGAGTATGCACAGATAAGGGGGAGGCCCTGCGACGTATGAAAACGCTAGCATCGAAAGTCAAATCTGACCCGAAACTGCTGTATAGCCACATTAGGAGAAGACAACAGTAAAGGGAAACCAGGTGATAAGGCTGAGGAAAGAAGGTGGAGAACTCAAAAGAAACGATCAAGAGGTATGTGAGGAGCCCCAACACGAGATTTAAGGAAGTATTACATAGAGACAGGAAGGCCTCTGGGGGGACAGACCAGATGGGGACACAGCAAGGAATACACCAACATGTGTTGGACGACATACATACAGAAGAGGAGGAGGTGAAGAAATGCTAAGGACACAATACCTCAAAAGCAATGGGACTGGAACAACATCTCCCCGTGGGTCCTTAAGGGGAAAGCAGATATGTTGTGTGGCCACTTACCACAATCTTCAACACGTCCCTGGAAACTGGGGCAACTACCTGAGGTATGGAAGACGGGAAAATGAAAGTTCCCATTTTTTAAAAAAAAAAGACAGAAAAGAGGGACTAAACTATAGACCTGTGTCATTGACGTGGGATAGTATGCAAAATTATGGAGAAGATTTCGGAGGAGAGTGGTGGAGCACCTGGAACGGAACAAAGTATAAATGCCAACCAGCACAGATTTCATGGAAGGCAAATCTTGTGTCACAAACCTTCTGGAGTTTCATGTAAATAACAGAAGTAAG